>OU343053.1:51588974-52188974 GCA_910593695.2 Ocypus olens
GAGGGAAATTGATTGCCGTTAAAAAATTTCAGCTATCTTCAATAGCAAAAAAATTAGTCAGTCACTATGAACATTTTAGAAAATTTTCAAAATAATTGATTTTTCAGACTTTGATCGGCCGTAGCGACTAAACGAAAACTCCAAATTGAACGCGGTTTGCAAATCTGAGCTCCTCGTGCGTCAATTAGTCGGATTAGAGATTTTTAATTTTTGATGAAAACACGAAAAAAAGACATTAGTAAACCCCTTGAAAATTTGTCAAAAAATGCAACTTTCTTAATAATCATCGTAGACTATTGAATTTTACCTTATTTTCATCAGAAAAACGAGAGAAATTGATTGCCGTTAAAACATTTCAGCTATCTTCAATAGCAAAAAAATTAGTCAGTCACTATGAACATTTTAGAAAATTTTAAAAAATAATTGATTTTTCAGACTTTGATCGGCCGTAGCGACTAAACGAAAACTCCAAATTGAACGCGGTTTGCAAATCTGAGCTCCTCGTGCGTCAATTAGTCGGATTAGTGATTTTTAATTTTTGATGAAAACACGAAAAAAAGACATGAGTAAACCCCTTGAAAATTTGTCAAAAAATGCAACTTTCTTAATAATCATCGTAGACTATTGAATTTTACCTTATTTTCATCAGAAAAACGAGGGAAATTGATTGCCGTTAAAAAATTTCAGCTATCTTCAATAGCAAAAAAATTAGTCAGTCACTATGAACATTTTAGAAAATTTTCAAAAATAATTGATTTTTCAGACTTTGATCGGCCGTAGCGACTAAACGAAAACTCCAAATTGAACGCGGTTTGCAAATCTGAGCTCCTCGTGCGTCAATTAGTCGGATTAGTGATTTTTAATTTTTGATGAAAACACGAAAAAAAGACATGAGTAAACCCCTTGAAAATTTGTCAAAAAATGCAACTTTCTTAATAATCATCGTAGACTATTGAATTTTACCTTATTTTCATCAGAAAAACGAGAGAAATTGATTGCCGTTAAAAAATTTCAGCTATCTTCAATAGCAAAAAAATTAGTCAGTCACTACGAACATTTTAGAAAATTTTCAAAAATAATTGATTTTTCAGACTTTGATCGGCCGTAGCGACTAAACGAAAACTCCAAATTGAACGCGGTTTGCATATCTGAGCTCCTCGTGCGTCAATTAGTCGGATTAGAGATTTTTAATTTTTGATGAAAACACGAAAAAAAGACATTAGTAAACCCCTTGAAAATTTGTCAAAAAATGCAACTTTCTTAATAATCATCGTAGACTATTGAATTTTACCTTATTTTCATCAGAAAAACGAGAGAAATTGATTGCCGTTAAAAAATTTCAGCTATTTTCAATAGCAAAAAAATTAGTCAGTCACTATGAACATTTTAGAAAATTTTAAAAAATAATTTATTTTTCAGACTTTGATCGGCCGTAGCGGCTAAACGAAAACTCCAAATTGAACGCGGTTTGCGAATCTGAGCTCCTCGTGCGTCAATTAGTCGGATTAGGGATTTTTAATTTTTGATGAAAACACGAAAAAAAGACATGAGTAAACCCCTTGAAAATTTGTCAAAAAATGCAACTTTCTTAATAATCATCGTAGACTATTGAATTTTACCTTATTTTCATCAGAAAAACGAGAGAAATTGATTGCCGTTAAAAAATTTCAGCTATCTTCAATAGCAAAAAAATTAGTCAGTCACTATAAACATTTTAGAAAATTTTCAAAAATAATTGATTTTTCAGACTTTGATCGGCCGTAGCGACTAAACGAAAACTCCAAATTGAACGCGGTTTGCAAATCTGAGCTCCTCGTGCGTCAATTAGTCGGATTAGAGATTTTTAATTTTTGATGAAAACACGAAAAAAAGACATTAGTAAACCCCTTGAAAATTTGTCAAAAAATGCAACTTTCTTAATAATCATCGTAGACTATTGAATTTTACCTTATTTTCATCAGAAAAACGAGAGAAATTGATTGCCGTTAAAAAATTTCAGCTATCTTCAATAGCAAAAAAATTAGTCAGTCACTATGAACATTTTAGAAAAATTTTCAAAAATAATTGATTTTTCAGACTTTGATCGGCCGTAGCGGCTAAACGAAAACTCCAAATTGAACGCGGTTTGCAAATCTAAGCTCCTCGTGCGTCAATTAGTCGGATTAGAGATTTTTAATTTTTGATGAAAACACGAAAAAAAGACATGAGTAAACCCCTTGAAAATTTGTCAAAAAATGCAACTTTCTTAATAATCATCGTAGACTATTGAATTTTACCTTATTTTCATCAGAAAAACGAGAGAAATTGATTGCCGTTAAAAAATTTCAGCTATCTTCAATAGCAAAAAAATTAGTCAGTCACTATGAACATTTTAGAAAATTTTCAAAAATAATTGATTTTTCAGACTTTGATCGGCCGTAGCGGCTAAACGAAAACTCCAAATTGAACGCGGTTTGCAAATCTGAGCTCCCCGTGCGCCAATTAGTCGGATTAGAGATTTTTAATTTTTGATAAAAACACGAAAAAAAGACATGAGTAAAATTTGTCAAAAAATGCAACTTTCTTAATAATCATCGTAGACTATTGAATTTTACCTTATTTTCATCAGAAAAACGAGAGAAATTGATTGCCGTTAAAAAAATTCAGCTATCTTCAATAGCAAAAAAATTAGTCAGTCACTATGAACATTTTAGAAAATTTAAAAAAATTATTGATTTTTCAGACTTTGATCGGCCGTAGCGGCTAAACGAAAACTCCAAATTGAACGCGGTTTGCAAATCTGAGCTCCTCGTGCGTCAATTAGTCGGATTAGAGATTTTTAATTTTTGATAAAATTACGAAAAAAAGACATGAGTAAACCCCTTGAAAATTTGTCAAAAAGTGCAACTTTCTTAATAATCATCGTAGACTATTGAATTTTACCTTATTTTCATCAGAAAAACGAGAGAAATTGATTGCCGTTAAAAAATTTCAGCTATCTTCAATAGCAAAAAAATTAGTCAGTCACTACGAACATTTTAGAAAATTTTCAAAAATAATTGATTTTTCAGACTTTGATCGGCCGTAGCGACTAAACGAAAACTCCAAATTGAACGCGGTTTGCATATCTGAGCTCCTCGTGCGTCAATTAGTCGGATTAGAGATTTTTAATTTTTGATGAAAACACGAAAAAAAGACATTAGTAAACCCCTTGAAAATTTGTCAAAAAATGCAACTTTCTTAATAATCATCGTAGACTATTGAATTTTACCTTATTTTCATCAGAAAAACGAGAGAAATTGATTGCCGTTAAAAAATTTCAGCTATTTTCAATAGCAAAAAAATTAGTCAGTCACTATGAACATTTTAGAAAATTTTAAAAAATAATTTATTTTTCAGACTTTGATCGGCCGTAGCGGCTAAACGAAAACTCCAAATTGAACGCGGTTTGCGAATCTGAGCTCCTCGTGCGTCAATTAGTCGGATTAGGGATTTTTAATTTTTGATGAAAACACGAAAAAAAGACATGAGTAAACCCCTTGAAAATTTGTCAAAAAATGCAACTTTCTTAATAATCATCGTAGACTATTGAATTTTACCTTATTTTCATCAGAAAAACGAGAGAAATTGATTGCCGTTAAAAAATTTCAGCTATCTTCAATAGCAAAAAAATTAGTCAGTCACTATGAACATTTTAGAAAATTTTCAAAAATAATTGATTTTTCAGACTTTGATCGGCCGTAGCGACTAAACGAAAACTCCAAATTGAACGCGGTTTGCAAATCTGAGCTCCTCGTGCGTCAATTAGTCGGATTAGAGATTTTTAATTTTTGATGAAAACACGAAAAAAAGACATTAGTAAACCCCTTGAAAATTTGTCAAAAAATGCAACTTTCTTAATAATCATCGTAGACTATTGAATTTTACCTTATTTTCATCAGAAAAACGAGAGAAATTGATTGCCGTTAAAAAATTTCAGCTATCTTCAATAGCAAAAAAATTAGTCAGTCACTATGAACATTTTAGAAAATTTTCAAAAATAATTGATTTTTCAGACTTTGATCGGCCGTAGCGGCTAAACGAAAACTCCAAATTGAACGCGGTTTGCAAATCTAAGCTCCTCGTGCGTCAATTAGTCGGATTAGAGATTTTTAATTTTTGATGAAAACACGAAAAAAAGACATGAGTAAACCCCTTGAAAATTTGTCAAAAAATGCAACTTTCTTAATAATCATCGTAGACTATTGAATTTTACCTTATTTTCATCAGAAAAACGAGAGAAATTGATTGCCGTTAAAAAATTTCAGCTATCTTCAATAGCAAAAAAATTAGTCAGTCACTATGAACATTTTAGAAAATTTTCAAAAATAATTGATTTTTCAGACTTTGATCGGCCGTAGCGGCTAAACGAAAACTCCAAATTGAACGCGGTTTGCAAATCTGAGCTCCCCGTGCGCCAATTAGTCGGATTAGAGATTTTTAATTTTTGATAAAAACACGAAAAAAAGACATGAGTAAAATTTGTCAAAAAATGCAACTTTCTTAATAATCATCGTAGACTATTGAATTTTACCTTATTTTCATCAGAAAAACGAGAGAAATTGATTGCCGTTAAAAAAATTCAGCTATCTTCAATAGCAAAAAAATTAGTCAGTCACTATGAACATTTTAGAAAATTTAAAAAAATTATTGATTTTTCAGACTTTGATCGGCCGTAGCGGCTAAACGAAAACTCCAAATTGAACGCGGTTTGCAAATCTGAGCTCCTCGTGCGTCAATTAGTCGGATTAGAGATTTTTAATTTTTGATAAAATTACGAAAAAAAGACATGAGTAAACCCCTTGAAAATTTGTCAAAAAGTGCAACTTTCTTAATAATCATCGTAGACTATTGAATTTTACCTTATTTTCATCAGAAAAACGAGAGAAATTGATTGCCGTTAAAAAAATTCAGCTATCTTCAATAGCAAAAAAATTAGTCAGTCACTATGAACATTTTAGAAAATTTTAAAAAATAATTGATTTTTCAGACTTTGATCGGCCGTAGCGGCTAAACGAAAACTCCAAATTGAACGCGGTTTGCAAATCTAAGCTCCTCGTGCGTTAATTAGTCGGATTAGAGATTTTTAATTTTTGATGAAAACACGAAAAAAAGACATGAGTAAACCCCTTGAAAATTTGTCAAAAAATGCAACTTTCTTAATAATCATCGTAGACTATTGAATTTTACCTTATTTTCATCAGAAAAACGAGAGAAATTGATTGCCGTTAAAAAATTTCAGCTATCTTCAATAGCAAAAAAATTAGTCAGTCACTATGAACATTTTAGAAAATTTTCAAAAATAATTGATTTTTCAGACTTTGATCGGCCGTAGCGGCTAAACGAAAACTCCAAATTGAACGCGGTTTGCAAATCTGAGCTCCTCGTGCGTCAATTAGTCGGATTAGAGATTTTTAATTTTTGATGAAAACACGAAAAAAAGACATGAAAATTTGTCAAAAAATGCAACTTTCTTAATAATCATCGTAGACTATTGAATTTTACCTTATTTTTATCAGAAAAACGAGAGAAATTGATTGCCGTTAAAAAATTTCAGCTATTTTCAATAGCAAAAAAATTAGTCAGTCACTATGAACATTTTAGAAAATTTTCAAAAATAATTGATTTTTCAGACTTTGATCGGCCGTAGCGGCTAAACGAAAACTCCAAATTGAACGCGGTTTGCAAATCTGAGCTCCCCGTGCGTCAATTAGTCGGATTAGATATTTTTAATTTTTGATAAAAACACGAAAAAAAGACATGAGTAAACCCCTTGAAAATTTGTCAAAAAATGCAACTTTCTTAATAATCATCGTAGACTATTGAATTTTACCTTATTTTCATCAGAAAAACGAGAGAAATTGATTGCCGTTAAAAAAATTCAGCTATCTTCAATAGCAAAAAAAATAGTCAGTCACTATGAACATTTTAGAAAATTTTAAAAAATAATTGATTTTTCAGACTTTGATCGGCCGTAGCGGCTAAACGAAAACTCCAAATTGAACGCGGTTTGCAAATCTGAGCTCCTCGTGCATCAATTAGTCGGATTCGAGATTTTTAATTTTTGATGAAAACACGAAAAAAAGACATGAGTAAACCCCTTGAAAATTTGTCAAAAAATGCAACTTTCTTAATAATCATCGTAGACTATTGAATTTTACCTTATTTTCATTAGAAAAACGAGAGAAATTGATTGCCGTTAAAAAATTTCAGCTATCTTCAATAGCAAAAAAATTAGTCAGTCACTATGAACATTTTAGAAAATTTTAAAAAATAATTGATTTTTCAGACTTTGATCGGCCGTAGCGACTAAACGAAAACTCCAAATTGAACGCGGTTTGCAAATCTGAGCTCCTCGTGCGTCAATTAGTCGGATTAAAGATTTTTAATTTTTGATGAAAACACGAAAAAAAGACATGAGTAAACCCCTTGAAAATTTGTCAAAAAATGCAACTTTCTTAATAATCATCGTAGACTATTGAATTTAACTTTGTTTTCATCAGAAAAACGAGAGAAATTGATTGCCGTTAAAAAATTTCAGCTGTCTTCAATAGCAGAAATATTAGCTAGTCACCATGAACATTTTAGAAAATTTAAGAAAATAATTGATTTTTCAGACTTTGATTGGCCGTAGCGGTTAAACGAAAACTCTAAATTGAACGTGGTTTGCAAATCTGTGCTCCTCGTTTGCTAATTAGTCGGATTCAATTAAAAACAACTGCTGTTGTAGACACAATATTATCAAATCACATTCTAATTCCATTCGCGGGGGCATCTGGCCAGAATAAAGATTTTCGAGTCGAACCGAGCGAGCCTGAACAGATTGACCACGCCCACCAATCAAGAGTGCCTTGAATGTTCGAGAGCGTAATGCGAATGGTGGCTTTTCAATTGTTTCTCCGTAATAGCCTACGTGACCACTTACAAATCTCCGAGACGATATTGCGGTCCGATATTACCTCACAAATTGGAGGTGGAATAAAAAGGATTCATTTAACGCCACATTCCGACTCCATGCTCATTCACTCACACAAAATTGATAAACGCTGTATGGAAAATAAAGAATGATAAACTAAAATCTCAAACTTTAATTGTTGTTCCATATCGCTACGTAATAACGACCGACCAGTGACGGCTTTAACAAACAACAGGAAGAATGCTAGAATATATGTAGAATAGGAAATGGGCACTGATCTACTAAAAAAAGAAAAATTGGATGTATAGAAAGCTTCTTAGAAACGGCGCAACCGCACAAGCATATATATATAACAACAGGAAGTGAAGAGAGTCAAGCGGTGTACCAATAGCGCGTCACATGATGTACTCTTATCAAAATTGAAGTTCTATGGCTTCAACAGTCAAAATCTTACTTTAATGCGATCGATAAGTTGTAAACTTCAAAGGTAAGCAATCTGATATTCAAAATTGACAATTGGTGTTCCTCAAGGTTCTGTGTTTGGGAGAATACTATTCATAGTTTATATTAATGATATAACGCAGGTGCCCTCAACAAAAATTATCGTATTTGCTGATGATACTATACAATTTAATACAGATGTAGTTGAAGCAAAAACAACTCAATCATTATTTCAGCTGAGGAATGGTGTGCACGAGAGATACCTTAAAAAAAATGTTTTTGAACTCCATCATTTGATATCCTCTGGGGCGGGGAGGGGGAAAACTTTGAAGTCTTAAATAGGAACCCCTATTATTTTATTGCAGATTTGGATTCTACACTAAAAAATATTAGGTTTTTATCCGAATGGCGACAGGTAGCGCTATAATCGCCAAAAACTGTAAAAACGATATTTATTGATTTAAATTTATTTCTGGCACCAAATGAACCAGACAGTTGCTGCACCGAAATCAGTAAAGTTTGCCAACAAGCTTCTTTATAAATTCGTGCTAGATGGCATTGTAAGCCAAAGACCTAACCAGGTCGCAGTGCTGTAAGGCTTTCTGCAGCCAATCGACTCCACCTGTTAGTGCGTAACAAACCATTCTACTATTTTAAAACCGCTGTGAGTACTACGTGTTCCCATCAATTCATTGTACTGATGATGCCCAGTAGCCAGAAACCGGTCTACAATTGTAATTGATGGGAAACAACAATTTATGCTATTTTCGTCTTGGTTTATGGAGTCTTATTTGTACAATGATGTTTCGAGCTTATTAATTAAATTCTAATTCTTTAATTACACACAAATTGCTTCCTCGTAAGGTAATTAAGATTTAAGAAGGCCCGCTAGTTTTAGAAGTGGAAATTATGGGAGAATAATTAAACGCGTTCTACTTTTACAAATCCCAATGACGAAGAATACTGCGAACGTTGTTGTTCAGAAAAAAGGTCAAAGAATCATTCGAGAAAAAGGATTTTATACAAATAATCATTGAATTAAAAAAAAATACTTGTATCGTGACATATGTAATTTCAACAGGACGGAGCCACATGTCACACCGCTCGTAAAACGGTCACTTTACTTCAAACCAAATTTTCTGGATGTGTTATCTCTCAGAAGGGTGTCATTGATTGGCTACCGAGTTCAACATTTTCCTCTGGAGCTACTTGAAGGAAACGGTTAATGTTACAATTCGAGAGCTAAAAATCAGACTACAATTGCTGAAATGGAGCTAAATCTGTAATTTATACTGAATCCTAAAATCCAATTTTTGGTATTGTTAACATTATTTTCAAACGAATGACAAAGTAAAAAAAAAAAAAACAATCCTTAAAATATTTTTCTTTTTTAGAACACTCTTTTTTAGAAAACTCTAATTTCTAATACACATCATCTTCGAGGATAATGTTGAGTTCCGTTCAAAATTTAATATTCCGCCTTGTTGAACCCACCGACCAATTACCAACCGGAATGAACAATGTATGCGTTACAATTGTAATTAAGGTATTCTTTTTCTGTTGGCCACCGTGAACCGAACGTATCCAGAATTAACATTAATTAATTTAATTACGGTGTCGCTGATAACTAGACAATAAAATGATTCATTAGTTTTATTGCCCGCGTCCTTTCCGCTCTTTTCCACGATTGTTGTTTTTTTTATTTGTTTTATTTAATTTTACTGCCGCCCGCTCGATTAATTTCATTAACATGGGAACAATTTTACTAATGCACCATTTGAAAAATTTACGCGCCGCTGCATTTTTCATAGTTGAAAACAATGGTTTTTCAATATGTACATTTACTCTCCATACAATAATATTAATTACTTTCAAATTACAAGATGCATAAAATCGCGGTGGTTTCACGTTCAATTCACAAAATCACATTTGTATTGGACAAATTTGCAACTGTGTTCAAGTATTCAGTTTCTCATTTTTTTCAACAAATACTTTTGTAAAAAAAAAGTTAAAGTGTAACATGATTCCGACGGGGATCGAACCTGCAACCTCTATATTGCTAGTTCGGGCGTTGCAAATTGCAAATTGCAAATTGCAAATTGCCACAGAAACCGCATCACATGCACACTCTCAATTTTTTGTATTATTTTTTTACTGAATTAAATATCCAATTCATATTTAATAAAAATTAATCTTTATATATTCCACATTTAGAAAAATATTAGGAAATACGCGAAAAATAAAAAAACAATCCACATGTTTTAAAACAGTATTAGGCAAATTCTATTTTAATTTATTTACTGTGCTGTAATTTTATTACACTTATTCTTGTTTAATGGTTTCCGTAAATAAAGATATTATTAAAGTAAATAGTTAAAAAAATTACCAAGCGCTTTCAGTTAGTTGTATTGTTTAATACAATGTTTAAAAAATCTTTAAAATTGTAACGAGATCATCTTTCACTCACTAATCGTGACATTCATCATTACCTCACTCGGCAATTGCAATTATTTCGCGGATAATTGCGTCGGAAACATACGGTGAGGGGGCGTAACAGCGCCCTTTAGCCACGAACCCTCGAGGGCGCGCACGCACAATTTGCCGAACGTGGCAATTTAATTTTTCTTTATTTTCGACCTTTCACTAAGCCCACTGACACATGCTACCCGAACCCGGCATTACCGACGCGTAATTGCCCACTTTTTTCGAGTACTCCTCCGTTGTTCTTCTCCAGTCCGCATTGTTGCCGCCGTTTAACCGGCATTTAGCGGACACAAAAGTAAACTTAAACGCGGAATTAATGATTGTAATAATATAATTTCTTATTTTTTTAAAACTAATTGAGAGTACATTTCGCCACATTACGTGTTTTGGGGAATCGGATGCGTGGCAATTACACTAGTTTAAATGAAATTAGAGCTCACCACTTCCACATGAAATGGGTATATTGTAATCATGTAAATTAGTTTAGAAAATTTCTTGAAACGATGGACTAAGTTGCAAGTCAGATGTAAAAATAACTATTTCGTTTAAAGGGACAACCACACAGTTTAAAAATAGCTGTGATTTTAAATAGCAATCACGTTTTAAGTAGCAGTGATTTTAAGTGGCAGTGATTGTAAGTAGCAGTGTTTGTACGTAGCAGTGATTTTAAGTAGCAGTGATTGTAAGTAACAGTGATTTTCGTGAAAATCAAAAATTTCAAAAATTTGCAAATCGCTTGAAAATTATTGGATTTTCAAAAATCGAAGTTATCTGAGTGGAGTAAGGTTTTAATAATTAGGATAAATTTTTATGAATTTTTGCCGATACGTTTACTATTTTTTTCTTAATTTTTATTTCTTAGATGCACAAATGTTTGACGTCGTGAAAATCACAAATTTCAAAAATTTGTAAATCGCTTGAAAATGATTGGATTTTCAAAAATCGAAGTTATCTGAATAGAGTAAGGTTTTAATAATTAGGATAAATTTTTGTGAAATTTTTCCGATACGTTTACTATTTTTTCTTAATTTTTCTTTTTTCGGTGTACAAATGTTTGTCATCGTGAAAATCAAAAATTTCAAAAAATTGTAACTCGCTTGAAAATTATTGGATTTTCAAAAATCGAAGTTAGCTGAGTAGAGTGAGGTTTTAATAATTAGAATAAATTTTTGTGAAATTTTTCCGATACCTTTACTATTTTTTTCTTAATTTTTATTTCTTAGATGCACAAATGTTTGCCGTCGTGAAAATCAAAAATTTCAAAAAAATTGTAAATCGCTTGAAAATTATTGGATTTTCAAAAATCGAAGTTAGCTGAGTAGAGTGAGGTTTTAATAATTAGGATAAATTTTTGTGAAATTTTTCCGATACCTTTACTATTTTTTTTTTATTTTACTTTCTTAGATGCACAAATGTTTGACGTCGTGAAAATCACAAATTTCAAAAATTTGTAAATCGCTTGAAAATTATTGGATTTTCAAAAATTGAAGTTATCTAAGTAAAATAAGGTTTTGGCAAGGTTTGGTAATTTTTGTGAAATTTTTCCGCTACCTTTACTATTCTTTTCTTAATTTTTCTTTCTTAGATGCACAAATGTTTGACGTCGTGAAAATCAAAAATTTCAAAAATCTGTAACTCGCTTGAAAATTATTGGATTTTCAAAAACCGAAGTTATCTAAGTAGAAGGAGGTTTTAATAATTAGGATACATTTTTGTGAAATTTTCCCGATACGTTTTCTATTTTTTTCTTAATTTTTCTATCTTAGATCCACAAATGTTTGACGTCGTGAAAATCACAAATTTCAAAAATTTGTAAATCGCTTGAAAATTATTGGATTTTCAAAAACTGAAGTTATCTGAGTAGAGTGAGGTTTTAATAATTAGGATAAATTTTTGTGAAATTTTTCCGATTCGTTTACTATTTTTTTCTTAATTTTTATTTCTTAGATGCACAAATGTTTGCCGTCGTAAAAATCAAAAATTTCAAAAAATTGTAAATCGCTTAAAAATTATTGGATTTTCAAAAATTGAAGTTATCTGAGTATAGTAAGGTTTTGGTAAGGTTTGGTAATTTTTGTGAAATTTTTCCGGTACCTTTACTATTTTTTTCTTAATTTTTATTTCTTAGATGCACAAATGATTGACGTCGTGAAATCAAAAATTTCAAAAATCTGTAAATCGCTTGAAAATTATTGGATTTTTTGAAAATCGAAGTTATCAGAGTAGAGTGAGGTTTCATTAATTACGATAAATTTTTGCGAAATTTTTCCGATACGTTTACTATTTTTTTCTCAATGTTTCTTTCTTCGGTGTACAAATGTTTGTCATCGTGAAAATCAAAAATTTCAAAAATTTGTAACTCGCTTGAAAATTATTGGATTTTCAAAAACCGAAGTTATCTGAGTAGAATGAGGTTTTAATAATTAGGATACATTTTTGTGAAATTTTCCCGATACGTTTTCTATTTTTTTCTTAATTTTTCTTTCTTCGATGCACAAATGTTTGACGTCTTGAAAATCACAAATTTCAAAAATTTGTAAATCGCTTGAAAATTATTGGATTTTCAAAAACTGAAGTTATCTGAGTAGAGTGAGGTTTTAATAATTAGGATAAATTTGTATGAAATTTTTCCGATACCTTTACTATTTTTCTCTTAATTTTTCTTTATTAGATGCACAACTATTTGACGTCGTGAAAATCAAAAATTTTAAAAACCTGTAACTCGCTTGAAAATTATTGGATTTTCAAAAATCGAAGTTATCTGAGTAGAGTAAGGTTTTAATAATTAGGATAAATTTTTGTGAAATTTTTCCGATATGTTTACTATTTTTTTCTTAATTTTTATTTCTTAGATGCACAAATGATTGACGTCGTGAAATCAAAAATTTCAAAAATCTGTAAATCGCTTGAAAATTATTGGATTTTCAAAAATTGAAGTTATCTGAGTATAGTAAGGTTTTGGTAAGGTTTGGTAATTTTTGTGAAATTTTTCCGGTACCTTTACTATTTTTTTCTTAATTTTTATTTCATAGATGCACAAATGATTGACGTCGTGAAATCAAAAATTTCAAAAATCTGTAAATCGCTTGAAAATTATTGGATTTTTTGAAAATCGAAGTTATCAGAGTAGAGTGAAGTTTCATTAATTACGATAAATTTTTGCGAAATTTTTCCGATACGTTTACTATTTTTTTCTCAATGTTTCTTTCCTCGGTGTACAAATGTTTGTCATCGTGAAAATCAAAAATTTCAAAAATTTGTAACTCGCTTGAAAATTATTGGATTTTCAAAAACCGAAGTTATCTAAGTAGAAGGAGGTTTTAATAATTAGGATACATTTTTGTGAAATTTTCCCGATACGTTTTCTATTTTTTTCTTAATTTTTCTTTCTTCGATGCACAAATGTTTGACGTCGTGAAAATTACAAATTTCAAAAATTTGTAAATCGCTTGAAAATTATTGGATTTTCAAAAACTGAAGTTATCTGAGTAGAATGAGGTTTTAATAATTAGGATACATTTTTGTGAAATTTTCCCGATACGTTTTCTATTTTTTTCTTAATTTTTCTTTCTTCGATGCACAAATGTTTGACGTCGTGAAAATCACAAATTTCAAAAATTTGTAAATCGCTTGAAAATTATTGGATTTTCAAAAACTGAAGTTATCTGAGTAGAATGAGGTTTTAATAATTAGGATAAATTTGTATGAAATTTTTCCGATACCTTTACTATTTTTCTCTTAATTTTTTTTTATTAGATGCACAACTATTTGACGTCGTGAAAATCAAAAATTTTAAAAACCTGTAACGCGCTTGAAAATTATTGGATTTTTAAAAACCGAAGTTATCTAAATAGAGTGAGGTTTTAATAATTAGGATACATTTTTGTGAAATTTTTCCGAAACGTTTACTATTTTTTTCTTAATTTTTCTTTCTTAGATGCACAACTATTTGACGTCGTGAAAAACAAAAATTTCAAAAATCTGTAACTCGCTTGAAAATTATTGGATTTTCAAAAATCGAAGTTATCTTAGTAGAGTAAGGTTTTGATAATTAGGATAAATTTTTGTGAAATTTTTGCCGATACGTTTACTATTTTTTTCTTAATTTTTCTTTTTTAGATGCACAACTATTTGACGTCATGAAAATCAAAAATTTTAAAAACCTGTAACTCGCTTGAAAATTATTGGATTTTCAAAAATCGAAGTTATCTTAGTAGAGTAAGGTTTAAATAATTAGGATAAATTCTTCCGCGAAGAATCCTATCAAATCAAACAAACGGTTGATTGGTTAACGGTCAGCGATTCAAGATATTTTGCGAACTGTTAGAAGAAGTATGAATTTTTGAGATCAGTCTACTGGTATTATCAAGAAAAAAGAGTGGATGAATCGAAGATAATTTGTAATCTTGATGAAAAATATTTGATCAAAGCTAACAGTTGATACAAACAAGCTCGGAACCAAGTAGCCAAGGGCAGGGGCTGCTCGTTATATAGAGTCAAGGAGCCATGGCACTACCTGTAGACTCAAGCTCAGTAAGAATTTTGAATTAATTCTAACACTTTTTCGCCAGTTACTTTGGCCTAAGAAGATAAATCTTTCTTTCTTCAAAAAAGGGGGGGGGGGTATATTGTATAAGTGGCTCTACCATCAACATGTTCCACGAGCCGCCACTGGCCAAGGGCAACTAACTCACTCAGCAGCGTGGCCTGAAGGCAACGAAGTTGCCGATGTACTTGCAAAGGGATGAGTTTCGACCGAATCAGTCGTTCACGCTTAGCAAGGGCGTGGTTCAAGAATGAGAAAACGTGTCTTCTACAACACTTTGCTTTTAATCTTCTACCAAAAACAGGCGCTGGAAGGCAAGAAATAGAAAAATGCGCCAGGTTACTAAAACCGAGATAAGACTAGCCAATTGTTTCCTGTATTTATTTATTGCTGCCTTTCTAAGACCAACATTGCAGATTGTGAAAAATGTATTTTTTTATTATTGTAACTTTCTCAAGAGTAAAACCAAACTACAAAGACTATAACTGGATACTGCGGTCAGAACAAATAGAATTGAACTCCACCAGTTCGTAGAATGCCGTGGATGCTTGGAAATCGAAGAGACCTTCCAACATCACAGTTCGCGGGTTTTTTCTGGTTCGGCCGAGGAACAAGAGGTGGTAATACAGATAGGTAGGGTCAGTTGCAGAGACGGCTGGCTGCGTGACCGCACCTATCTGTATTACCACCTCTTGTTCCTCGGCCGTACCAGAAAAAAACCCGCGAACCGTCACTAGTTGCAATGGATAGTACAAACTAGCCGACATATAGTTGAAAACAATCCCTTGGAAAAAGATCCTGGACTTCATGAACCAAACAGAATTGCCAGAGGAGTAAATCCCTGGATACCATTGAAGGGGTGTCAAAGGCGAAAAAAATCAAACTTTATCTGTGCTGTTTTTAGTAATTGAAAATTTAATACTTCCTAGATTCCACTCTTGATAGAACTCGTATTTTAGAGGGTGATTAGAGTTAAAGCACTTGTTTGATTTCATCTGTTTATTGACAGTTTCTTCAGTTAAGTGCAATTAGTAATTGATCTTGTTCGCGGTTTAATTTAAACTATTCAGTTCACACGGGTATAGGTAATTATCAAGTAGAACGTTATTCAGTGAGTAATTGGGAATTATTAAATATTTTAACCAGCAGCCTCATCTGTGAAGCACTTAATATAATAAGGACACAGAGCTTTCCTTTAAATTGATTAAGAGCGGGGGTGCACCGCCGAAGGAATAATTTCCGCTAATTAAGTTTTACTCGAGTTTAAGCCAGTGCTTACATTGATGGATCGATCTCGTAAGGAATGGGAAGTTCGAAAGAAACATTAACATTCCCTATTTATCGAAGCTTACATCAAAAGAATAAAGGTTTCAGATTAAGCAATTTTTTTTTGCTCGTCGCTTTCTTCCAATAGAGTCGACTCTTTTCAATCCACTCTTTACGATGAATCGACTCACAAAAAAGAGTCATTTCGCCCCAATTGGATTAAAAGTGTAACATGCGTCCGACGGGGATCGAACCTGCAATCTCCATATTAAGATAAGATAAGAAATAGTATATTGTACAACGAGTATGGAATGATATACATTTCTCACGAGTATGAAGTTTGCAGCATGAGCCGAAAGGCGAATGCTGCAATTCATAAGAGCGAGAAATAGTCATTCCATGCGAGTTGTACACTATGCTTTACCTACGACAACTTTGTTGAGCTTTATTGTGATAGTTAAGATAATTAAAAACCGAGAGCGGACAATTCGTACGCGATAACTTTTATCAGAGGCACCTGCTTAACGTTACCGCGGAAACAAACGTCAGTCAAAAACCAAGCCGCCAGCCGCAGTGGCGGTTTCAAAGGGGGGGTAATCGGGTAATTACCCCCCCTAAGAATTTTTCGCTTATCAATTTTTATTGTTAAAAATTACCGGTATTCCATATTCCAAACAAATAATATAATATATTTTACATTATTTAACTTGGATTATTGATTTTATTTCGTGATTTTTTAATTTTTTGCTAATATTTTCGAATTTCTGGTCAGAAACTTATTTTTGGTGGCAAATTATTTTGCTTCTACCTTTCGATTTTTTGGTCTGCTTTTTTATTTTTAGATCAGGATTCTTGATTCCTTGGCCCATATTTGAGATTTCTGCATTTCCAACTTTTTTTTATTTTTCTTTATTTTGACCAAAATATTCGATTGGTTTGTAGAAATGTTCGATTTTTTTTTGTCTGCAATTTTTATCTTTACGCTCGTTTTCGATGTTTTGTTTTAATTTTCACCGTTTTAGGCTATATTGTAGATTTTATTATTTTTTGGTCTAAATATTCTTTATTTTGACGAAAAAAATCGATTGGTTTGTAGAAATTTTGGATTTTTTGTCTGCATTTTTTATCTTTACGCCCGAAGTTTTGTTGTTTGGTCTAAATTTTCACCTTTTTAGGTTTTTACTTTTTTGGCCTATATTTTGTTTTAATTTTTGGTCTTTTGGCCGAAATTTTCTTTATTTCGACTTAAATTTTCGATTCGTTTGTTAAAAATTTTGATTTTTTAGTCTACAGCTTTGATTTTTGGGTACGAATTTTAGATTTTTGGTCTTAATTTTTTATTTTTTGTCCCATATTTTAGATTTTCTTGCGAATTTATTTTTTATTTTTATATATACAAACATCTTTATTCACAGAAATTCGCAGAAATAACATCTAAATACATTATGTTAAAAACTTGAAATCCGCTTTCCGTTGGCTGTGAAAGGGCTATCGATTTTTATTTTTGCTATTATTTCCAAATTTCTCTTTAGAACTTATTTTAAGCTAAAAAGAGTTATTTTGGGGCTAAAAATGACAAATTATTTTTCTTTTGCTTGTATTTTCAATTTTTTGGTGTGCATTTTTATTTTTAAACCAGGTTTTTGATTTTTTGGCCGATAATTTAGATCTTCGGCTGTTTTGTTCCAAATTTTTGATTTTTTGGCCAAAATATTCGATTTTTCTAGCAAGATAAATGGTTCTTTGTTTCTTCAAAAAAGGAGGATGGATATTGTGGCTCTTCCATCAACATGTTCCACGAGCCGCCACTGATTTGATTTAGTAGAAAAGTGCCTTGTCTCAACTTTTAAAGCTAATTAAAGCGAAAATTAAAGAAAAATATTTTCCTATTAAAAAAAAAATTGGAAAATGATTTTGAACAATAGAGTGATTTTTGAGACTAATTTAAACCCTTTTCCTAGATTATTCTGCATTTTTTATTAGTAGTAGTAAATCTTTATTATCGTGTTTATGTTACACTAAATTATTTTACCTACAGTAAATGTTATTTTTATTTGATAAAGGGCTACCGACCATCGATCTTTCTGCCCTATTTTTTATTATTAAGCCTGTATTCCCGATTTGTTTTTTGGCTAAATTTTTTATCATTTGGTCTAAATATTCTTAATTTTTACCTAAATTTTCGATTTCATTGTTAAAATGTTCGACTATTTGGTCCGCATTTTTTATTTCTCCTGACGAATTTTTGTTTTTTAAATTTTTGACTTGTATATTCGATATTTTTGGTCAAAATATTTTAACTTTTAGCCTAAATATCCCTTATTTAGACCTTTTGCGATTTAATTTTTTAAATTTTCGACTTTTTGGCCCAAATTTTTAGATTTTTGACCTGTATTTTCGATTATTTTTGGTCTAAAGTTTTGATCTGTTGACCTGAATATTCTTTATTGTGACATAAATTTTCGATTTAATTTTTAAAATTTTTGATTTTTTTGTCCGCATTTTTGATTTTTCGGGCCGATTTTTTAATTCTAGTTCCAAAATTTTGAGTTAATTTTGGTTAAAATATCTATAACCTGAATGATTGATTTATATGCGAGATTTCTTTTTATTTTTTTCGGTATTTTCGAGTTTTGTTTGTTGAAATTTTCGATTTTTAAGTCTGCAATTATTATCTTCAGGCCCGAGTTTTCGATATACTGTCTAAATTTTCGACTTTCTGGCCAACATTATAAATATTGATTATTTTTTTAAATCTTTTGACCTAAATTTTTCTTTTCGATTTTATTGTTAAAATTTTTCGGTTTTTTGGCTCCCATTTTTGGTTTTTCGTTTAGTCTGCATTTATTATGTTTAGGTCCGAATTTTCCATGTTTTGTCTAAATTTTCGACTTTTTGACCAACATTGTAGATTTTTTGTTAATCTTTTGCCCTAAATTTTTCTTTATTTATTTTTATTTGTCTGTTGAAATGTTTGTTTCCTTGGTCCACTATTTTTATTTTTTTTTAATTTTTGGTATATTTTGCAGTGGCGGTATCAAAGGGGGGATAATCGGGTAATTACCCCCCCTAAGAATTTTTCGCTTATCAATTTTTATTGTTAAAAATTACCGGTATTCTATATTCCAAACAAATAATATAACCGGTAAATTTTTTCAACGCTTTAAAACGTTGGAAAAGGATAGGGAGATTTCACGGAACTGGTGTGGTATATGAGAGCGGAAGCACCAGTTTATTTATCTTTTTTTTTTATTACCCCCCCCCCCCCCCCCCCCCCCCCCAATACTAGTTGGCTGGAAACGCCCTTGGCCAGCCGCAACATTATTTATGGTTCATATCATTTCTCGAGTTTATACATTCTTAGTGTTTAAAAAGTATATATAAATAGTATGGAGACAAACATCGGAAACAAAAAATTTGCCGAGGTACTACAAATAATGCCCCATGTATGTAGAAGCGGCGAAGCAAACATCTTTAAATCTACTACGTCATTTTGACACATTGAAGGTTAGGCTTCACGCGTGACAGTGCAATGTTGGAATATATTCTAGCATAGATAATCGATGCGAAAATGAAATGCGTGAGCAATGCACTACATATACTAATCATTAACAAGCATGTAATGAGCATATATCCAAGTTGTCGTAAGTAAAGATAGTTTTATTGTAGGGCACCAATACGTCGATTGCATAGCCAAATGTGCTGACATTTGCGCAGGACCGAAACTGTGTTGCAGCACTTCGTCGTTGCGCAATTTCCTAGTATTTATTTCCATTTTAAACACTAATCGTTTCGATTGATTCGATAGATATTGATGTTTTCTTGTTTGTGCTCGTGTGCGTTTTGTTTTCTTTTGAATTGCGCCTTTGTGTAAGGTTAGTAAAGTGATTATTGTGATTGCTGTTATTATTCTCTGAAGTCCGACCATCGCGGACAATGGAAATGTTTCTCGGGGCAGAAATGGCGGGACAATAATTGCATGGAATTACCGCCGCTCTTTACTTATTAATTATTTACAGTTCTTAATTAATAATGTGTAGCTGCGTCGCGAGTAATAGTTTTCAGAAAGACTTTGCCTGTTTTTCCGCAGAATCATGTTTAGAATATTAATTTTATGCAACTGCGAATTAAAAGATGGATAGAAAAATTGCAGCATACAAACTCAAAAAAAAAATACTCAGTGAGTAGAATTCTAGAGAAGCGGTGAGCTGAACAATCTAGTTCAGCTGGCGCGCCACCAGTTTAAAATAACTATTTCCAAGAAAATCGCGGGATGAGAGGAATCCATTCTTACACGATCAACGGAAGAAATATCAAAAAGCACAAAAACTGAGGCGAAACGCCAAGGGCGTTTCCAACCAACTAGTCTAGGGGGGGTAATAAAAAAAGATAAATAAACTGGTGCTTCCGCTCTCATACACCCAGTGGCCAAAAAATATTTTTTACACATTTTTTAGGCGTTTCCAGTCGATCTAAGCACTATTTAGGACTAAAGTCATTTAGCGTATCTTAGTTCCTGGAAGTCCCACAAAAAAATGTTGTATGCAAAAAAAAAAATACTTGAACGCATCACCAGATTTTGAAAATTCTTGGTGCAATGTGTTGTTCACTCATCGAATAGATGCAGATAAAAGAAAAAATAAATTCGTCGTTCAATTGTTTGAAAGGATGGCCACATTTTAAAAATTCATCCAGCAAAGTGTTACCCGTCATTCTTTTTTGAGGATAACTCATGTAACGGATAATCTGATTTTGAAAATTCTTCCGGCACAGTATTGTGCTCACTGAATTGATGCAGATAAGATAAAACATTAAATTCGTCGTTCATTTTTTTGCAGTTTTCAAAGCATAGCTCTTGATCAAAATGGCAGATATTAAAAATTCTTTCAGAAAAGTGTCATTCTTAACAGTTGGAAATTGTGGTTTTTGGCAATTGAAAATTGCCATTTTTAGCAGTTGAAAATATGTTTTTGGTTGTTGAAAATTATCAATTTTGGCGTTTCAAGATTGTAGTTTTTGGGGGTTGAAAATTGTCATTTTTGGTAGCTCAAATTATTTTTAGCAGTTTAAAAACGGTAATTGATTGCAGTTGAAAATTTGTCATTTTTGACAGTTGGGAATTGTGGTTTTTGGCAGTTAAAAAATGCCATTTTTAGCAGTGGAAAATATAAGTTTTTGGTTGTTAAAAATGAACAATTTTGTAGTTTTTGGAGGTTGAAAATTGTCATTTTTTGTACCTCAAAATTATTATTTTTGACAGTTAAAAGTAGCCATCGTTAAATTTGTAATTTTTGTCGCGATTTTGATATTTGAAATTGCACACCTGCCGAATGCGTCGTCCGATTTTGATGATTTAAACACGTCAAAATGTGGCAAATGTAGTGTAATGTTAAAACGGATTACAAAACATTTTCGTGAAATTAACACAAAATGCAAAAATCTCACTTTTTAAAATCGAAATTTCGATTTTTGAAATTGCACACTGCCGAACGCGTTGTCCGATTATAATTATTTAAACTTCTAAATATGTTGAATTTAGAAAATATATTAATCCATTTTAAAATAGGATTCATATATTTTCTCGCGAAATTAACGCAAAATGTAAAAAAATACAATTTTTTTAATTTCCAGTATTTAAAAAACGCGATTTTAATTTTTGGAATTGTACACCTGCCGAATGCGTAGTCCGATTTTAATTATTTAAACGTCCAAATATGGCGAATTTACTGTTATTTTTAAACGGATTACAATATTTTCTCGTGAAATTAACAAGAAATGCAAAATTGCAGTTTTTAAATTTCGATTTTGATTTTTTTTAAATTGCACTACTGCTGCACGCATTGTTCAATTGTGATGATTTAAACTTCAAAATATGGCAAATTTTATGTAATTTTATTACGGGTTACGAAATTTTCTCTTGACATGAACACAAAATGCAAAAATTGCATTTTTTTCATTTTCAACATTTTAACTTTTGAACCGAGGACGAGATTTGTAAAATTCTTTCGGCAAAGTCTTATATTCGTCCGGAAGATGTAAAAAAAAATGTCTCGAGTGAATCTATGAATAAAAATATTTTCTGATGGAAAAATAATATTACTCAGTAGAGGATTATATCAATTGCAAATAATTTTGTTCTTGTTTTCTGTGACGTATGTAGAATTTGATTTTGTTGTGATGTACTTTGTTATAATTTGTCATGTACTATATCTAAATTTGAATAAAATTTAAAAAAGAACCAAAAAATTAAATTTGTTCAATTGTTCATCGGGTTTCACAGGATAACTCTTCAATGTATGACCAAATTTGGCAAATTCTTCCAGCAAAGTGTTGTACTCGTCGAATGGATGCAGATAAGACCAAAAAATTATTCTGGTTTTTGGGGATCGAATTTGGGAAATTCTTCCAGCAAAGTCGAATAGATGCAGTTAAGGCCAAAAAATTAAATTTGTCATATAATTGTTTTCTGGACTTTAAGAACAACTCTTGAACGGATAAACATATATTGAAAAATCTTTCAGCAAAGTTCTGTAGTTTTGAGAAGAAAGTTTTTGAACAAAATGGCCGATTTTAAAAATTCCTCCTGAAAAGTATTTGTACTCATCGAATAAATGTACAGGACCAAAAAAATCATTTACTTAAGATAACTTGTGAACGGATGACCAAATTTGGCGAATTCTTTTAGCAAAGTGTTGTACTCGCCGAATAGATGCAGATAAGACAGAAAAAAAATTGTAGTTTTTTGAGGACAATTCTTGAACGAAAGGGAAGAAATTCTTTAAGATAAGATAAGAGTTGGTCCTTTGCATTGTATTTACAATGTGAGATACGTCAAAATAAAAGTAACCTAGGTCAACTAACAAACCATTACACAAAATAAACTCAAATAAAATAACTTAAAAATAACTTACCACAACTCAAAGTTTTAAATCTTCTAATTTTTCTTTGTTTTTCCTTTCGGTAGTCATTAAAGAGATATAGATAAGGTAAAAAATAATTTTCCGTTTTCTAACCAAAAATAAGTTTTAAATTCTTAAAGTATTACACTATGCGCCACTATAGTGGCTTTCGCGGACGCGATTTTCAAATTGAACTCTGCCGTACAGAGAAACAGCCCCGTGCAAAATTCAGTTAAGGAGATGTAGATAAGGTTACAAAATACAATTCGTCGTTTGATTGATTTCCGTGGACGAAGAACGGTATTACAGATTTAATGCGGGCTATTTTTCGTCTTTTTTTTTAGCGCATTTGCAACAAGTGAATGTTTTTAATGATCGATTTTTCATTCCTCAAAAATGAGACGGTGAGATATATTGTGTATGCTAAGTGGCTCTACCGTCAAAATTTTCCTAGAGCCGCCACTGCTCCGGGCACAAGTTTAAGTATTATTTTTTTAGAGCAAAAGTACTTCATCTTATCTGTAGAAATTGGGCTTTTGACTGGTATATTAATTATTTTAAAATACTAATAGCTCACGAAGATATAACAGTAGAAAACTATTTGTACCGTTTCTTTTTGGCTCACTGTGCATTATTATATTATATGTTAAGTGGCTCTACCATCCAAATGTTCCACGAGCCGCCACTGTATACACCTGTTCCATGAAATCTCCCTATCATTTTCCAACGTTTTAAAGCGTTGCAAAAATTTACCCGTTATATATATTATTTGTTTGGAATATGGAATATCGGTAATTTTTAACAATAAAAATTGTTAAGCGAAAAATTCTTAGGGGGGGTGATTACCCGATTCCCCCCCCCCCCCCCCCCCTTTGAAACCGCCACTGCGAAACGCGTGTAACCGGTGGGACACAAGGAACGGCGAGAGATCAGCTGATCATAAGAACGGCCATTACTGTTTTAAGCAGTTTGGGCCTGTGTAAAAACGGCGCCCGTTTGGCCAATCACAACAACGTATTTTCGCGGCTATAATTTGATTTAGTCCGCCTGGTTATTAAATAAGGTATAGTTATGAAACGACTTCAAAATGTAAACTCTAAACTAATAATCTAAAGATGGCTTCGAATACCTACAAATAGTTCTCAAGAGCTTCAACCTTTATCACCATCGCATTTAACGTAGAATGCGGTTATTGTATAACAAAGTATGAAACTCGCGTAATTTAAATAATGCTGGATATGCGTTCCTCTGAAACTAATTAATTAAGTCCTTTAATGAACAATTTTATCGGCCATAAATAAGTCATTAAGAGTTAAGTAGATTAAATTAATTATTAGACAATGCGTGGACATATTCCGAGAATCCCGATCGCGGCATAGCTGAGGTGGGCACGGCGCGGCGGACCAAGAACCGGCCAGGCAGACTTTAGCCGATTATCCGAAAGACGTCCTTATATGGCAGGCAGCGGTGTTTAATGTAAAAGATTAGGTTAAAATGTTCGGCCACGAGGTCCGTGGTGATTATGCTAAAAGGAATTGCCTATTAATACTATTTAAAGGTGCCTTAATGCATTAATTACCCGTTGGGACGTGAGCGCGCGGTGCTCGTCCCGTTCCGCCGCCTTTCGGCTGCACTTAACGGGTCCGAGCTGGTCTTATCTTGGCGGCAAAGTGGACTTTTAATGGAATAACATGTATGTCAACTCTAATGCATTTTACATGTTGGCGATTATTAATCTGAAAGTATTTAAAGTTAACAACTCGGATACATCGTCGTTACACAGTCGTTATAATAGTGGGACGTTTTATTAAGTGATTTCCACATTTTATTCGGGCCGTTGCGCGATATTGCGCGCGGATTTATTGCTTAAGTGCGCGCCGATCGAAAACGATCGCTTTTTGCGCAATTCGCCTTTATTTATGTAAAGCATTGTCGATCCTCCAATTACGCGCCTGTCGCAATCCGGAGTGGTTACTCTGAAAACGCTTTTGCCTTTATTGCCGGCCCAAGTACACGCCTAATTACTCTCCTGTCGTGTCGTTTATTTATTTACGGTGATCGTTACTTTCCGCATTTTTTTCCCGCCGCTTGCAAATTGACCGTTTCGTTCTGGTTCTATAAATCGGCTTTATTACGTTCGCGTGCTTTCTACTTATCTGCAAACTATTCGAGTACACAATCCAAATCTTTGTCTTTATACACATGCAATTGTAAAAGAAAAGTTTGAATTTTATTAAAGTATACCTTCTGGACTTGGCAACAAAAATCAAGATACGTCTAATGCAGATATAATAATAATAATTATTATTATTATTATCTTTATTGACCATTCAAATTTACAGGTTACGAAAAAAGACCGTTACAGTAAGAGGGAGTCAAAAGGAAAATTATCAATATACTTATAATATATTTAAGCCAAGAGCGACATCTAGTTATCACTAACGATAAACTGAAGTTGTCGGTCTGAATCAATGTCTAAGCCAAGGACGCCATCTAGTAAAACCCTGATGTTGTAGGTCTAAATTATCTGTGGTGCAAGAAGACTCGTGAA
Organism: Ocypus olens; assembly: GCA_910593695.2. Classification (NCBI taxonomy): domain Eukaryota; kingdom Metazoa; phylum Arthropoda; class Insecta; order Coleoptera; family Staphylinidae; genus Ocypus; species Ocypus olens. The sequence continues at coordinate 51,614,096 of OU343053.1, forward strand.
AAACGTCACTATTTAAAACAAAATGAAATATCCGCCATTATGATTTCATGGCAAGCCTTTGTTTTTAATTCAAAATCATAGTAAAGTTTTTTGCAAATATCTCGGTAAATACTCTGCAGAAACCATTGAGTAAGGTACCAAATCATTCAGCTTAAAAAGCTTTAAACATAATGTACGAAGACCGATGCTGTCAAATAATTAGGGGAGCCAATATTAATACATTTCAAATTAATATTATTATCAAAAAAGACCGTGAGTCAAAAGGAAAATGTTCAGATGAAACCCGAAAATTTCTCTGGTCTACCACAAATTCCTGTAAAAATAAGTTACTGTACATAAATTAATACGCTTACAATTCGCAGCCCCCATTTAAATTAGGAGATTATCTGACTATTCGCTTTTTGGGGGCGATGGTCATGCATTTTAAATTTTCGCATGCGACCCATACATGTAGAAGTAACGCAGACGTATTTCAAGATGCGTTGCGCCTCGGCATTCAATGCGCATGCCTTAAATTCGCTGTGTGTGTGCGTTTGTGTGAAGCAAAGGTGCAAAAAATTCTATTTAATCACATTTAATCGACGGGTTTGTCACGGCACATGAGAGCCAGAGGATAGAGAATTTAGCTGTAGTAGCTGCGCTTAGATGGCGCTACAATACAAATTTGACGAATTTCTGTAAATTTTGTTTGTTGAAAACACCAGATGGCGCTTTTTTATTCCAATTTATCTACTCGTACCGAAAATTCACGAGCCGCCGCTGCGGTTATTGTTAAATTAAACTGCTCTCTTAATAATATAAGAGAGGGCCATTTTGAAACTGGTTGTCAACTGCTGGAATCGTTGGGGATGGGAACCAACTGGATTTTCTCGATTTTGATTACCGATATTTAACTTACTGTAGGACAAAATAAATATAATTTAATTGTTAATTACCAGCGACGGCTCATGGAGACAAAGACAAAGATGCCACTCGTGCTGCACTACTTACTCTTATAGAGGAAGCAAATATTCCGTTACTTTTTCGGTCAAATTTTCTTCCGTTGTCTCACCGCCGCACATCCATGAGTCGTCGCTGTTAATTACCGTTAATACCGCAATGAACGAATAATACAATTTTTAGATGTTATGTGTTGTTAAAGTACATCAATATTAAAAAGTAAGAATCGTAAGAAAAGGCCAAAAACATTGAAGTTTTACCAAAAATCTAAAATTTTAACAAACCTATCGAAAATTTAGGCCAAAATAAAGAATATTTAAGCCAAAAGACCGAAAACTCGAGCCTAAAAATAAAAACTGCAGACCAAGAAATATAAATTTTAACAAACACATCGAATATTTATAAAATAACGAATATTTAGGTCAAAAAATCAAAGATTTGAAACAAAAAACCGAAATTACAAGCTGAAGATCTAAAATATCGGCCAACAAATCAAGAATCCTGGTCTAAATATAAAAAACTCGGACCAACTAAAAATTCAGGTGAAAGAAACATAATTTGCCATTCGCTTAAAATAAGTTTCGATCAGAAATTCGAATATAATAGCCAAAAAAAAAAACAACTCGCACAATAAAAACAATCGTTACAAAAGTTACAAAATCTAAAAGTTGGGACAAAAAATCAAAAATTTAGACCAAAAATTGAAAATTCTGGCGTAAAAAATCAAAAATTCGAACCAAAAAAATTCAACAAATCGAAAATTCAAGTGAAAGAAATATAATTTGCCATTCGCTTAAAATAAGTTTCAAGTTTCGATCAGAAATTCGAATATAATAGCCTACAAAAAATAAAATAAAACAACTCGCACAATAAAAATAATCGTTCAAGTTACAAAATCTAAAATTTAGATCAAAAATTGAAAATTTTGGCCTAAAAAATCAAAAATGCGGACCAAAAATGTTCAACAAATCGAATATTTGCATGTCATTTATTAGGTTGTGTATTTTCGAAGTCGGATTAACGTTGGAAAAAAACTTTAAACTCTTAAATTTACGAAAAAAAAAATGTTTGCTTCAAGAATCTGTGTAAATCTGTAAACATCCCTTGTTTTGATTTCTAAATAATTACACTTAAACACAATGTATGTCAATTATCAGGTTGATATTTTCGAAGTCTGCGAAAAAATAAAAAATCAAGTGAAAAAGTTGAAAGTTGAAACTTTCAAAATGTACAAACAATCTATTCTGCTTTTTAAATTAAAATTAGCAGTCCTTAGCTTGTATTTTAAAATAATCACATTTAAACAAAATGCGTCTCAGTTATTAAGTTGGACATTTTCGAAGTCATCTATATCTTGGAAAAACGAGTGCAACAAATGTTAAACTCTTAAATTTACGAAAAACATGTTTGCTTCAAGAATCTGTGCAAATCTGAAAACATCCCTTGCCTTATTTTCAATTATAGGGCATTTTCGCAGGCGGCGAAAAAAATTGTCACCGACTTGAAACATTGGTGGCAACATATATAGGGTGTTCCATTTGAAGAAAAAAAAAATGGTTATCTATTGTTTTGCGCATGTTGACACCCTGTATAGCAGTGTGAACAAAAAAGGACTAAAGCCGATGTGTATTATTCTTCATGACGTGGAAAATTCTCTAGTGTATAAAAAAAATGATATGATTTTGTTCATCTGAATAAGATTTGTGTAAACAGATTGAGGTTGGCGGCACTTACGTCGTGATACATTTTTAATTAAATAAAACACACTTTTACTTAGTTAATATCACACTGTTCATTTATCTATAAGTTTGATAATGATCATTGTTTGATCGAAACTGCAGTCACTATAAATAAACAGTGTGATATTAACTAAGTAAAAGTGTGTTTTATTTAATTGTGTAAACAGAATGATCGGAACCAACATTAACACTTCCATTATCTGCGCCCTATGAATACATTTGCAGTTTCATTTCATCAGCTGATTCAATATTGCTTTCTGCAATTTAGAGTTATTTTCTCTGTAAACTGTTATCATGACTGAATAATCTAACTAATATAGGGATTTTTTTCGGTTTCCTTTATTACTGAGAAATCAGCTGATGTTTTTTTAGATATCTTTCAAATCAGAATACCGTGCTCTACCGTCCTGGAAAAGAAACCCGAACCCTACTAGCGAAATAACCAAAAAAATCACTCACCAAAGCGTCACGGCGTCCACTGCATACTCACGGACCTCCATTTAATCCGCTTAAGACTTGCTAAAGACGTGATCTGAAGTTCCCGTAAAGACATCCTACACCTCCTCCCTTCGGGATGGATGAAACGAATGGAAAATCCCTCAAACACTAGCACTGTACACACCGAGGAAGTCGCTCCGATATTAAATCCTGCAAACCCATCACTAATAGTCTCGCACAAACAGTTCACGTATTCCCTTGGTTTTACAAAAGCAACACAAACTCGCGGGGTTTTTCCGCGGTCGAAATGTTCAATAAACGGTTTTCGAAAATGTAATCGCACGTTCTTCGGTGACGGCGATGCGCGGACTGCTGTTATCAGTCGGGTGTGGGTAAGACGCGGCGATAAGAATTCGAAATCGCACAAGAAAAAACTTGCCTTCAGGTCGAATCACGAAACTGACGCACTTTCCGGTTTAAAAACTCTGCGGCGATTAAAATTTGTAATTTGTGTGATTTCTCGCAACGTCTGTTTCGTACGTTTTATTGAAAGGTGCAGGTGGTCGGAAGAAGTCTGTAAAAATAAAATAAAATAAATTATTATCGTTCCACCGTATTCTCCAAATGATAAAAAAAAAACAATACAAAATTTCGGTTCAATTTTTTTTTCAGTAAATTAAATAAAATCGAAAAAAATCATGACTGATGAGCTCAAGAAAAACCCCACTAGCGATGGCGTTTTTACTATTTAAGAAACAAAAAAATGTTTAAATACAATAAAACGAAATCTAATGCTTTCTGCAACAAGTAAGGTTATTCCCAATTTGTTTAAAAGAATGTTTGAAATAATAGTTTAATTTTTCATAACTTCGAGGATACTCAAGATTTTCCAAGATTCATTAACGAGGGTTGTTCAATGATAAATCACTAACTATTAGTCCTCTTCAGAGCAGTAGAGTCGCTTATGAGAATCGATTTTATTTTTTAAAATTAGTATGACGCGCAATTGATTTGCCAAAAAAATAGGTTTGTTCAAATTTAATCAGAGGGAGAGTATAATGTAACTTATGTCATTTTTTTTCTATTGCTTTAACTAGATTATAAAGTGGTCGCATCTTTAACACGTTATTTACGCGTTGTCTTACTTGGTTTCACTTTCACAGGCCCACGACGGCGTGGCATCAACGCGGTGTCACGCTAGTTTAATATTTTCGTCTGGAGTCATTCTCCAGTGCTAAATATATGGCATACGATATGCAGCCGTCCCAGGGACCGTTTGATTCCTTTGGGCCCAATTTTTTTTTTGAAGATTTTTTTTTCGAACGGAACAAGTTTGGATCCCAAAATTGCAGTCCATACCCGGGCTTAACGTATTAAAAATTAAAAAAAAGTTTGTAGAATTAACGTGTATTAATATACAGTTTAAATTTTTGTCGAACTTGACTATTTTCACTAGTCTTTTTAAACCAATACATTTTAACTGCGTATTCGTTGATATTACCAGATGTCTACTCGTCACGTTCAGTTGGTTTTAATGCAAGAGTGTTGAACTTTATTGTTGCCGCAACAATAGTTCAGAATTTACGTGTTCTTTGTAATGCAATTAGGCTCCGCACGAATGAAGCCCATTTGCGATTTTCGATTACAAAATCTAAATACGTATTAGCTATAAAAAATAATCACACTTGACTTCCAACCGTAGTAACTATCATCATCGGTAATTAATATCCTCAAGCTTATTACTACTTCACATATTAATGGTTGAAAAGATCACAGAGCAACAAGTAGACTACATTCCAATTAAATGATTGGTAAATGCAGCATTCATTTCCATTTCCATGGTTGCAATTAGCAACAATAGTGCGCCATCTACACCATAAATCTACCAACACAGGGAAGCAGGTGTAGAAAATTTCACAAGACACAGCAATCACGAACCAGATAAACCAGTAGAAGATTGTAAAAAGCAGGGTGTAGAAAGCAGTACTCTACCTCGAAACAAAACTCAGGATCGGGAAATGAAAACACCATTCAATAACAGTTACTGTTATAAGTAATTGTGGAGGCTTTCACTTCGTGATACATTTTGAATAATTCAAATAAAAACGAATAACTTTGTTGGTATCACTTTATTAACTTGGAGTAGTTACTATAGTTTCAACAATTGCAGCTTGTCAAAAATGGATTTACTCGAGTCCATCGAAGTTTTCAAGGTTAAGCGTAATCCGGACATCCCACTCATCAACGACCAGACCGACCTAATATTCTCCCCCCTGTTCAATACTCTGTAAAAATATATGAATGTACAATCGTAAAGGTGAGTATAGACTAGAGCATTTACTAGTAACAGAACAACGAGCCGGTCTATGATATGTTCTAGTGTATCACCCTCACGAACCAGACGTCTTTTGACGACAGCTTTTGTAACTGAGCATTTTCCTGTATTGTACCATTCGTTAGAACGTTACATTACATAGAAATGCTCGAGAAAATGCTCTAGTGTATATCCGCCCTAATGTAAATATTCATAGTTTGAAAATGACAAGCTGAAATTGTCGAAACTATAGTAACTATTCCAAGTTAATAAAGTGATACCAACAAAGTTATTCGTTTTTATTTGGGTAACTGTTATTATTTCATAGTAACGGTTACAAAGTAGCAGTTAAATAAAGTAAAAATAACGCTCATCACTAATAAACATGTGGTATTTATGCACCCAAATTTTGCTAAATAAAGATGATTATTATTATTATAGGCACCAGTATAATAAATTTATTCGAAGATTGCATATAAACGCAAAGTACATGTAACACAAATGTCAATTAAAATTTAATCATCAATTAAATTTAATAAATCCAATAAAACGAAATATGAATTTATTTAATGCTTTCTGCAACAAGTAAAGTTGTTTCTAATTTATTTAATTAAATTTAAATTACATTTATAATACCTGCCCTAGATCTATTGAAAATAAAAGGAACTAAATGGTATTACAGATTTCTTCGAGCATCACAAGTCACAACAGACAACTGTTTTATTACTTGCATCATTATTCTACTGTTACCTTAGTTCCGGAAATTATCACTAGACGTAGCGTGTAAAACAGAATCCGCCTTCTCGCCGCCATCTAACGTCGGTGACGCAAACCAGCGAGCGATTTACCGTTACAAAAACGAGATGTCGCGAAAACCGCAGACTTCCTGTACCGTCAGGTGTCAAGAAAATATCCCCAGACAGTGAATCACTTGCAATTCCGAGACGATCGTCGCGGTGCTGGCGTGTGTAATGCGTGCGCCCCGCTGAGCACACCGAGCTCAGAGGCCCCCCCGAGAGTCGCCCGCCAGTCGGTCGTGCGTGCGCGGCCCCAGTTCGCCCCCGACGGCCTGCCCTGGCCCCGCCAATATGTTCGATTAAGGCGCAGCGACAGCGGCCCAGGGACACCAGTGCTCCACTTGTGCGCGCCTAATCCGACGACTCAAATTTCACCAAACTGTTGCATAAAATGAAAGCAGTGTTTACGTAAATGTGAGCCCCGCGAAAAAGCAGGATGGATTCGCTGAGGAAATGGTTCTACAGGCCCAAGGTACATTAAACAATTAGAAAAAAAAAAACGCTCACACAAAAGAAAAAAAAACAAGGCCGTGCTGTGTTTTCACAACTTTTCCACCTCGAGGTGAAATTTCTTTTGGTGCTTTGGCAAAAGGCATGCCCGGGAAAACACACCTCAATGTCACTTCCTCCTCGGTTGGGAAAAGTAAGGACGCAAGCGGAAAATCGGCATGTAGGAAATTCCGAGTGTACTGTGTAATTTTTTTTGTGATCACCTTCACGATGCACCGAGTTAATTAATATAATCGCTCCGCTTGATAACTAGTTTGGTATCATCGAAGGAAATTGCGTTGTCAACTTGTAAGGTTTCTACTGATTCGAATATTTTAATCACTTTTTGTCTTTGTAAGACTTAATTTTGTAGATTATGTATTGGTTGAACGTTCATGTGTTTAGTATTTATTTCGTATTTATTAAATTGGATAAATTTTAGTTTAGATTGTGGTGGCTCTCAATCAGTTTTGAAAACTTTAACATCTTACCTAACCTAAACTACGCACCTAACATCTAACCTAACCTATGCACCTAATATCTAACCTAACCTATGCACTTAACATCTAATGTAACCTAATCTAACCTATGTACCTAACATCTAACATAACCTAACCTATACATCTAACTTAACCTAAACTATGTATCCATGAAACGACCCACATCTAACCTAGCCTATGCACCTAATATCTAATGTAATCTAACCTAACCTATGCACCTAACATCTAATGTAACCCACTCTAACCTGCGTACCTACCATCTAACATAACCTAACCTATGCATCTAACATAACCTAACCTATGTACCCATGAATCGACCCACATTTAACCTAACCTATGCATCTAATATCTAATGTACCTTACATCTAACATAACCTAACCTATACACCTAACTTAACCTACAATATGCACCCATGAATCGATCTATGCACCTAATCTAAACGAAGTGTTAAAATTCCCGGGTTGCTTGGGTTAGACTGGAGCCACCGGAATTACGAAATTCGGGTAAAATGGGATTTCCATTAAATGCGTTTAATGCAGTTGTGACAAGTAAGTGTTTTCCACAACAATTTTTTTATTGTAAACTGTAAACATGTTTACTGCCAAGACCAAGTCAGAGTGTGTCTGCTGCCTCAGGCCGAGATCGGTTTTGCATCTTTTCACTTTTAAAATGAATTTTTTTATGTCTTATTATAAAAAGCAATCTTGCTGTGTTTCGAAAAATGGAATTTAACTTTTTACACAATGTGTGAAAAAATATCCAAAAAATTTGAATGTGTTATCTAAATAAAAATTCATAGAACGAGACCATTCGATGCAGTTTCTTTTCTAAATCTAATAATATATAAAAGTGATATTTGTTTTTTTTTCAAGATGTAGCAAAATTGTTTTCTTGCGTTGATGTATAGTTGTAAATTATGATTTTTAGCAACAAATAAATACAGGCGAATGTAGTTGTATGTGGCACAACTTTTTTGTTCTCTGCTGGGTACGAGATAACTCGTAGGTAAACACGAACCGGTTTTGCACATCGAAACACTTGCCTTTGCTAGGTTAAGTTAGGTTAGGGGTTTTGCACATGGAAACACTTGCCTTTGTTAGGTTAGGTTAGCGATTTTGCACATAAAAGCCTTTGCTAGGTTAGGTTAGTAAACATCGCAATACCTTCTGAAACTGTTAAAAATGTTTGCAAGTGATTTTTATTATGACGATGTTAATATTCGTCCATCTAAACATGTAAATAGTGTTCCTTTCGATAAAGATATTTTGGATATATTATCTGCTATGCTATGTTGTATTTTTGATAGTATTAACCTATAATTTCAATAAAACGTTGTCGAACAATATTTTTATATGTGAATGAGGGATGTTATAAAATGGAACATTGGGCGCGTTCGTCAGACTAAACAGTTGGGTGTTTACTACCAGCCGTTGGGGTATTTTCTGATGAACGCACTGTTGATCGTGAACAAATTCGTCCAGCGGTCGCCATTTTACCAATCATCCAATTTAGGCTTATGGGATCAAGAGTTGAAGTTGCCGCCAAAATGGAGGTTACAAAAGTAGCATTCATTAAATACGAACATTCAGCGTAAATCGAAATAAACATGTTGACAGTTGAAAATTCTGATGAACGCACTTTTTTTACTACCAACAAAAATGTCACCCTAACAAAGCCTACTGTGACAGGAATAAAATAGGTATTCTCAATTATCCATAAAATAAATCTTGTTCTGTAAGTCATTGTCGATGGTTCTTTCTAGTCTCGTATTTTCTTAATTAGAATTTATTATCATTATTAAATCGTCCCTCCCGCACAATCTACTCGAATGTTACATTTCCAGTAACCTGTACGTGAGCGTAATTCTGTCTGCCGCTTGTAATCGATACATTTAAGACCGCATGTGCTGTTCAAGAAATTCGATCTTGCAATCACGGCTATTTATCCGGGTGGCACCATCAGGTGAGAACGCGCCGAGTAAGGCTTCCTCCGAATCGAGGACCTTGTTGCGAGGTGGCCGAATGTCACGTCCCCTAATGATAAGGCCTTATCTCCATGAATATTTAGATTCGCTAGATAAAAGATATCGTAATCCCAGCCCGAGTGAGTGAGTGGGTTTTCTTTATCAAAATTGGTCCAGTTTTGATACGTTTAAATTTTCTGTAATCGATTCAAGGTTCTCTTTCTCAAGTTAATTTTTGAAAATAAAAAAAAATATATTTTTTGTGAAATTCTTGATTTAACCACTTCGCGCCCATGTAGTTTGATTGGGCTATAGGATAATCCTGAAAAATCACTTTTTTCTTGTTGTTACCTTTTTCTACGACATATTATTTCACTGTCACAAATTTACTCATTTATGCAAAAAAATATTCCATAGATGAATAAAAGGTGTAATTTTTGTTTTTGTAAAATATTTTTGTTTTAATTTTTTTGTTTGTCGCCACATGTGGTGACCTGGGCGTGAAGAGGTTAATACTATGCTCTAACTCGAGAAAATTAAGTTAAAAAAATGTCTCCCTACTTTCCCAGAAAACAAAATCATGACTCTATATGGAGTCCTTGGGAAAATGGTACCAAAAAAATCAAAACACGGATTACGGGGGACCTGATAAAAGATATGATACCACATGGTATCTGCGGGAAAGAAAGGGTTAAAACAATGGGTTTTTGATCAATTACTGGTACTATTTTTAATTACCAATTTGAAATTTTCTTTACAGTAATCTAAGGCTTTTTTGATAATTTTCTTCAATTTGGGGACTTTTATGAACAACCACCTTCTTCTTCCCAGATTATAATGTTAATAATAAAAAATAAATTGTTTCCCCAATTTATACATTTTCCATATTATTTTTCGATTTGAATCAAATTTAAAAGACATTTTCAGTTGAAGGGTACAGGGAATAAACCGGCTTAGTCCAAAATATCCAGTTTTTGCGATTTTGCCCCATCTTGTAGTGGAAAATATACTCTACCAGGTGGTGTAGGTGCTAAATGACAGAACCGTCTAAGTCCGCTATAATAACAACTTAATAATTCACCGTACAGGGAAAGAAACAGCTAAGTCAATCTTTAAAAACGCATTATCCCCAAATTATGAAAATGTAACTAAGCCGGTTTATTCCCTGTACCCTTCAGTTGTCAAAAATACATTTTTTATTAAAGATGATGTTTTAAATTTTTATTTTGCCCCATGTATTTGATGGAAATGCATGCCCCATTTGCGGTCACCATTAAAATAATATATGTTATAAACAGGATGTCTATTATCATTTGACGTGGAAAACAGCCGTGAATTGATGATGATTGGTGATTGGTCATATGTTTATTCACTGTTACTTGTTTGTAAATGTAAATTTTCAAATACTTTTATTGCACGTGAAACGCAACAGTTATGTTTACCAAAGTGGCTTCTTCGGGCAAGAAAAGGTACAAGTTAGAGGTGGGTAACTCGTGAGTTGACTCTTGGTTTGTGGAGGGCGACCAAATGGTCGCAGCACTTAGACCATTCGTTGGTCCTTTGTGCTATTGTTGGTCCTTCGTTGACTCTTAGAAATGAGTCGTAGTTTTTGCTCATCACTTTTTTCCAGACGTTTTTACTTTTTTTTTTTTATTGATCAATTAGTTTCTTGATACAATGTATAATTACAGCAAAGATGTTATAAACTGCATTCGTAAAACAAACTTAAAAAAAGATGTATATCTAGACTCTTCTAAGCCCTCTCAATCTCAACCTTCTTCAAGAGTCATTTCACCCACCTCTACTGCAAGTACAGAGTTGCACGAGGTTTAAATACTAAGCCTCGCCAGTCGGACCAGACATCAGTTAACGACATGCATGTGCACAACTCTCCGCTGTCTCCGATGCCAGAGACGAGATGGCGTTAACATTTAATCGACTAATATTGTAATAAGTAACGTTTAAAATTTAAAATTTTATTAACATTACTAAGTGTTTAATTTATTACCACCAAATGGAAATTTGATCAAACCCATTTTTTCACTGCAGTAAAAATTGATTTGCAATTCAATTTAATTTTTAAACCGTACTATACTATTAGTGTTGGTTTCCGTTACTGTTTGAAATTCACATTAAAAAGTAAGGAAGTAGAAAATAAATTGTTTTACATATGGCTTTCTATTTGCGACCGTGCAGAATGAACAATGAACAATTTGCGACCGCTCTGTGCAATCCAGTCTCGAATTTACACCCGAGCGCAGATTCATTCTTTACAAGGATTTCATGACTTGCGCCGATTTAGGAGTTTCACAATGGATGTGCTAAAAACACGGCTTTTTGTCTCCTTTTCTATTGTCACAGCAGTATTTATCAAGTACTGGAAAATTAAATTGATTCAAGAAAAAAAATTACTTAATGAATAAAAGGAAATTCTTGTAATTAACGAGTCTAGATGGATCGGTTAACTTTTTCAGTGACACGCAATGAATTGAAAGAATAAAAATTAGCCAAAATGAAATAATTTTCACTTAAAACCTCACAAGAGCGTCAATTATTTCCGGAAATTTTTTAGGGTGCATTTCAAGAACGTTTTAATGGTATTAACTTAATAAAATAGAAACAACCTTACTTATTGCAGAAAGTATTAAATAAATTCAAAAAAACGAAATATAGCCTGAATATATGAATATTCAACCTGTTCGTAACTCTGCAAGCAAAATTAAGTCTTCACGTAAGTGTATTTTATTCTTTAACATTCAATTTAAATGCGAAGCTGCACTGATGAGAGATAAATCTCGAAATGCGTCTGCAGATGGCTATTTACTTAATTTTTACATATTTTTGGGTTCAGTTTTATAATTTAAAGTTTTAAAATTCAATTTAGTTTTATTTTTCAAGTTAGTCCTGTGGGTAGAAATAAGGGATCTTAAACCAATGTTATTTCACTAGTAGTACTAGTAATAACATGCAAATTTCTTTTGTATCATTCAATATCCGGCGTGGCATCAGCCAGGGAAGTAGTTGTTTCAATAAGTTATTTGTTTATAGTCTTAGTAAGACTTAATTTTGCTTGCAGAGTTACGAACAGGTTGAATATTTATATATTCAGGTATTAACTTTTTTAAATTCACGACAAAACATTTATGGAGGTTAATTGAGGCTCGAGAGCAGATTCGGTGATCACAAATGGACAACGTCCATATTAATTCTATTGATGAAATCCACCAATCTAAAAAGATGATTATTTAAATCACAACCAGTGTGCATAGATCAACTTTAGTTGTTTTTAGTCCTATTTGCCTAATCAAAATGTACTTTTCTCTATTTTCTTTTTCTATTGATTTGTAGATATTATATATTTTGGTTGCAAATAAATATATTATTATTATTATTATTGTTGTTGGAAATCTAAATAAAGATCTATGCCGAAAGTTAATGTTATAAGTGGAGCTAACTGTAATATTTTGCGAAGGAACCGTCTCAAGACAATTCATTTCAACCTGAAATTAATTTATGTGAAAAACAATTCTACAGTTTTTTTTTTGTGTAATTGTGAGAATTGTTTCAACTATTACACTACATGGTATTCTATTATTAGTCATTTAAAATATGCAAAGCATGAGTAAAAAAAGTATTTTGCAATTTATAAAATCGTCGGCTTATGTACAACCCAAAACCAGATAATTCTACAGTTTTGAGATAGTTTTAAAGTTTAATATTACATCAAAAATCTTGTTATAGTCTACTTAGTCTATTCTGTTCACATGCGTATTAGGGTTTTTTGTTAATGATACGCATATATGGTTTAGCCAGTATACAGGGTGTTGACTTGGCGGACGCAACATAGGAAATCGCATGTTAATATTGAAGTGTTCAAATATTGGCTCCCCTATTTATTTTAGAGACAAAATGTATTTAACTTTTTTGTAGAGGGCAATATTCTGAATTTATTAATGTTCACACTTAACACTTTACGTTTCTCTAAGTTGAAATAATTAAGAAAAAGTAATGTGATTTTATAAAAATAATGGCATACCATGGAATTGAAACAACAATTACGGATATCAAAATGGCACAATATATCGCTGTCATTTCGTTAAAGTAAATGATTACCGCTATCCCTATTGAACTTCTACATACCACGTATTGTATCGTATTTTTAGATATAGGTGACTTACCTGAACATTCTTCACGCTCCAACAGTAGTTATTTTGTCCTCGAATGTGTGCATTCTTCAACTTTGGTTAGTGACACCTAGAACAAAAATAGGAATTAGTTACAGTTTCAGTTTCACCAAAATGGTTTGAATTTTTATAGACGCCCAGTATAGCAACTAAATGCTGGTAAACAATTCAGTGATTACATGTGATAAATGAAACACATTAAAGCAAAAATGCAACATAAAAACATATAATTAAAAATAATTATGGACACAAATCAGGCATAATATGTGTTTATAAAATTTAAATTAATTACAATCACTGAACAAAGTGCAAGTGAATATTGTGGCAATCTTCCACGTGGTGGCTTTCCTGTTTATATAAAAGATAGTAATTATATTAAACAGAATTGGAAGATCCTATGTGTGTTTTAACCTCAATGACATATTTAATATACCATGTGTTCGATAAAAAACACCCTTCGCCATGACTGTTATTTATTGACCGATTTGAATGAACTAAAAAATAAAGTCAATGGCTGTTTAAATACTATAAAATGGCGGTAATTATATATTTTTTCAAAATCAACTTCATTGGCAAATGATTTTCAACTTTACATTTTTAAATGGCTGCATATATTTTTCCAATTTTATAATATCAGACATTGTTTTTCTGAATCTAAAAATGCCCGTTATGTTTTAAGTTAATATTTATGCCAGAAAAAGATAATAATAAATCTTGTTCACATGATTTTTTTGGTAATAAATGTAGTGTGCCTGGAAAAAAATTCGAATCGATAAATGTCATTTATTGTATAAGTAATGTCAACCATTTGTTATTAGTGTGTGTTTCAGACATAATCATGAACAATAGCGAATTAACAGACATGTTGCAAATTTGTTTTCTATGTAATAGAAATCTAAGAGCTGCAGCACGGATTTATCATCTACGGTTTCCTGAGCGGCGAATACCTAGATTTAGAAGGTTAGAAGGAAATTTGAGACGATATGGAGCCTTTAAAAAGTCGAACAGAGTGGATCGACAATTTCGTGGACTTGCAGAGTTCAACGTTCTACTTAGTTCTACATTGAGTTGTAACATAGGTACTTATTTAATGTGTCCTTATTATTCATGTTTGACATAACCTTACAACAAATGACATTTGTCTTTTTTTTCCAAAGCACGCTAATTATAATTTTTGAAAAATATAATTTTAAATGGAAGATTTATTTTAATTTTTTTCGACCAAAATATTAAACGAAAAACAACGTATTGGGCATTATTGGATTCAGAAAAATAATGTCTAATGTAAAAAAATTAAAACATTATATGCTGCCATTTGAAAATTTTAAGTTGGCTATCATTTGACAATGAAGTTATTATTGAAAAACGTCAATATTGATGTCATTTGTTAGTATTTAAACCACCGTTGACTTTGGTTTTTAGTTCATTCATATCGGTCAATAAATAACAGAGTTATGGCGTTGGGCTTTTTTATCAAACATACGGTATAGTCTGTTCATATCCAAGAGGCAGTAAGTGTAAACAATCACGTGAACTGTGAGATTGCACAGGGTCGCACAGTACCGTGCGCGCCCACTTACAAAAGGCACGGCACGCTCTGCAGTCGACGTCTTTATTACCCAACTGACAAGATATCAGCTGTGACAGTTCAAATAAATAATGGAACCTTGTTGAGAGAGAAATGATTGCTTCTCATTTTCTTTGGCGAAAAATGTTATTTCTCTCACGAACTCGACTTTCTCTCCCGTTTGTTTTGTGAAAAAAAATTTTTTTTTTGTTATAAGGCAATTCAAATAATAATGGAAACGGCTACATTTCGGTTCAATTATAATCGACTAAAATTAAATAATCATTAAGCCGTAGAAATAATTTCGTCATTAAAATCTGACGCAATACCACAAAGCGATGAAGTGAATTTCCTTTGTACACATTAAATTCAACCTCAATGAATTTACTCGTAACAAAAGTTATCACGGTCATGGAACACCGATATTGCACCAGTTCCAGTTATCAAAAAGCAAAACAGGTTGTTATTAATGCGTGAATTTTTTTCTTTTTATAGATTACTGACTGAAATTTGCACCAAGTCATTTTGTTATAATTAATCTTAGTGGTAGATATGTTTGCCAAGTTGAATTTTTAAATTGGTTCGCATTTTTTCAAGGTCATAGATAAATATGATAGTAAATAAGAAAACATAATAAAATCATCACTTTGGCAGGGCCCTTTTGACACGGCATTAAATAAAAATTCGAATATATGTTTTAATTGTTATACAGGGTGTCCGAACAGTATGGAATGTCCCGTATAGCTCAGTAAATATCCACTTCAGAGAAAAAAGTGATTTTCTTGTTTTTATTGATTTTTTTTTTAGATAAAGGTAATCAAGTTTTATGTCGTTGAAAAGAGAAAAAAATGAGTATAATAAAGATGTGCCTTGTCATTTAAAAAAATGTAAGTGTTATTCATTGCTCTTTTGTTTATAGCAAAAAAAAATTGATATATATATCCAAGGTGGTAGATAACTTTTTTCTCTGAAGTGGATATTTACTGAGCTATATGGGATATTCCATACTTTTCGGACACCCTGTATATACAGGGCAAGTTTTTTTTATGTATAATATGGGTATCTCGAAAACTAGCGTAGATAGATAGATGGTTAAATGGGGAAAGAATTGCAGTTTTACCAGCCGAATAAAATGACAAAATTTTAGAAAAAGTCAAATTGCTAATTTTTTAAAATCAACTGTTGCATACAATCACAATTGTTTTATTACTGTAATTGTTTCATGGCTATCTATTTTCGTTTTAAATGAAATGAAAAATTTAAAAAAAAGAATCACTGAGTAGATTCTTATAAATATGCATGTGACGTGCTATATTGGTTTAAAGAAAAAAAAAATATTGTTAGATATGCCAATAAAGGTTTAAAGAGAAAGAAAGTGTCCTTCCAATAAAGCCACAGCTAACTATGGTTTCCATTAAAAAAAAAATGTAAATTTGTCTTATATCTCAAGAACTAATATCGATAGAAACTTTCTGATAAAAGTTTATTATTTAGTCTAAAATTATCTAAAACTTTGCTCTTCGTATTTTTTTTTATCTCTTATGGCAATCGAGTAAAATCGATTTAAAAAAATCGGCACTTTTTACATTTTTCAAAATATCTAGTGATCATTGACGTTTTGAAATTTTTATTTAGCTTGTAAAGCTACACTTCTTCACCCGTTTAACTGTTTCTTTATCTCTTATAATTTCTGAGATCCCCATACTAAACATCGAAAAAAACTCACCCTGTATGTAACGTGTCAAATAAAGATATACCACTATTCATCACGTTGGGTAAATTTTATTTAAATTCTTACGACGTTCTTATATCTGTACCGTGATTTCATTTCAACAATGAAACCACGTAGGTAAATACTACTTTTGTGTATTTTTGTGGACCGCTGACCTCGTATTTACATTAATTATGCTGTTCGTCGTACGCTTTGCGTTCATTAGGAACTACTAGGTCAAGGTGCCTTTTTAACACACTAATTGCCTTCCCGTCTGTTGCACAAGCGGCAGTGGAAGTTGCTTTGACGGTAATAAGTGTACAGGAGTTCTTTCATTGTTCTCACATGAAATCTTAATCTTTGGTATTTCGTCCAACATGACATGAAACAAATTTTAATAGGGCTGTGATGTTAGTCATGGATAACTACAGGTTTATTCAGTATTGTTATTAAATGCAATTATAAATTGGAATAAAACACTTTAACTGTTTTATACCACTATATTTATAGTGGTATAAAAAATACAATTATACAATCAAGATGTACCACGAAGTAAACGCCGCCAACATTAAACAAATGCAGTTATGTTTAAATAAAAGTTACAATGTTACGAAAATATAAAAATTGCTTTGGTCGATGGCCATTTGTAACTCGTGTATGGAGGTGCAATAAATTGTATTAATAATAATAATAAGCAATCTTTATTCTGATATATACACAGTGGGCCAAAAAAAAACGGTACAAGTAGTTTTGTACTGTTATATCTGCATGCGTTAATTAGTATTTTCAAATAATTAATATAACAGTGAAACGGCCAATTTTTATAGATAAGATGAAGTACTTTTGCTCTAAAGAATTAGAACTTGAACTTGTGCATGAATTTTTTGTCCCAAAAACTAAAATGGCTGATTGAAGTGACAGCTATTGTCTGAGATTAATTAGAAAATCAAAACAAATAATGGCCCACTAATTTTAGTACCTACAAATGCGACGCGACGGAACATTGCAGAGCCTTCATTA
Source organism: Ocypus olens (assembly GCA_910593695.2). Lineage (NCBI taxonomy): Eukaryota > Metazoa > Arthropoda > Insecta > Coleoptera > Staphylinidae > Ocypus > Ocypus olens. The sequence continues at coordinate 51,631,758 of OU343053.1, forward strand.
ATGTGAAATATCCTCGATAAAAGAACTTTTCAAAAATGCAATTAATCATTTTTGAAAATTACAGAGTGTAAACATTTTGTTTTTCAAAGCAATATACAGTATATTTTTTTATCGTGGACCATAGGATTTTACATGCTAAAAATTATACTTTGTGTTAATGTACATTTTATCATATAATTTTGAAGCAAATTTTAGTTAGTAAAATAAATCAATTATTTTTCTGCATGATGCGCTTAATTAGAATAATTTGAACATGTTTTATTCCATTAAAAAGTGCTTTTGCTCGAAACAGGACGATCCGGATACGCTGCAGAAAAGTTGTCAACTACTTGCCTAAAATAAAAATTCCCTGACTTTTTGTAGAAAAATACAACTATTTCCCTCCTGGACAAACCTCTTAAAAATCTTATGGCCCACGATAAAAAAAACATACTGTATAATGCATTAATTATTATTGCAAATATAAATATTTCCAATTTGTACCGTTTTTTTCTTGGCCCACTGTGTATATGAACATACATAAATACTTAATAAAAGAATAGGCGCCACAAGGAAATAAATATGCTCCAATTATTACTACTATAAAAATTGTTAATTATTTGAATAATCCAAATCCAGAAATATATTTTTGAAAATTGTTGCTGATTTAAATGCCTTGCCATGGCATTTTGTTTTGCGAAATTGTGTCATAAATATTACAAAAATTAACCTTTGATAATGTATGATGATAAATACTGTTTGATGTGACGAAAGTTGTGATGAAATAATCCAAATCCCATAGCTAGAAATTTACTTTTGGTTTACCTGCGAATTGTAGCATATTTAAATGCCTTATCATGGCATTTTTGACATTGAAATTTTGTCATAAATATTTTTTTATTTAAAATATATACGGGAAACCCCTTTTTACAAAGATAATACAATTTAAAAAAAAAAACTACAATTAATAACTAAACTCAAAAAAATCACAAAAAGTGAACGTTTGATAATGCACGAACATAAATACCGTTTTATTATGGTGATGTAACGTGAGACCAATGTGGAAACCCATAATTAAACTAAATATCGCGTGAGCCACAAAATTTTGTTTCAGAGTTGGCTGTGAGATAAATGAGGTATGTCACATATGATATCGTCATGAGACTAGATTAGTTCAATTGAATTAGATTTAAAAAAAAATGAATTAATCTGAGACATGACTGCTATGTTTCTCTCTCTCAGGCATGGCCAACTTGGAAACAAAATTCACAGTTTTTTTTTTTTTTACCTTAACCCTCCATTGCATGATTTCTTTAAACATAAAAATATAAGTTTTTACATTAAATGGTTAAAGCAATAAGGCAAAATTATATTTTTTATACAATTTGTTAATATTTTATTTGGTTTAGTACTGACGTAATTTTATCAGTATTTTTGGCAGCAACACAATTATCAAAAAAATGAAGAGAGCGTTTGAGTTTGTTTAGAGGCATAACGTCCGCAATTTGAACCATTCTGATTTTAGTGGTCCAATACGTGCTTGAGGAAAGTTGTCTGATGAGAGACATCCAAGTCAATATTCCTATGAACCTGTAATTGGTTCGTTTAGTTTTTTCTGTGCGCTGTAAGAACAAGTTTGCTCTACCAGTTGAGAAATAAAGAAAAAATTAACGTCATCTGAAAGATTTCTTCAAAAATAAATTTTGTTGAGGATCTCTTACAGTTTTCGAATCTTTTTTATTTATTTTAGTAATTATTTATTTCGTAAGATAGCAGCACTTTGCCTAATAAAAATTATGTTCCCATTTGGAAACAATGTTTAAAATGTGTTAAAATTTGTAGAAAAAACAATGAATTCTTCAGTTAAGTTTATTGTTTTATTATTGTTGATAACATTAATTGTATCATTATGTAATCGTTGTTCATTGTGAGGAATTGGTTTTTCACCAGAATTATCACCGGCATGTTTCTTATCAAAATAGTGAGCATTATTCAGGCATTTGTAATGACACACTTTCCTTTAAAATGATTTTGAACTGGTTTAAGTAATTATCATAAAGCAGGAAAATATTTCCAGCTGAAATCACAAACTGCATTCAGATATGAATAACTATCGATATCAAACATAACTCGTAACCCGTCCATAATCATGCATGTATTTTAATCCACAATTAAATTATTATATTTTATTTTAGTTTCTATGCTTTTGGCATAGATTTGTACAGTTTGTTTTTTTTATCGTGGGCCATAGGATTTTACATGCTAAAAATTATACTTCGTGTAAATGTATATTTTATTATATAATTTTGAAGCAAATTTTAATTGATAATATAAATCAATTATTTTTCTAGTTGAAATTTCCTTCAAAATTTTATGATAAAATATACATTAACATAAGGTATAATTTTTAGCATGTAAAAGCCTATGGCCCACGATAAAAAAAACATACTGTATACCATATGTATAAAAATTATTTAGATAATGGGTGGCTTTGTATTTCGGAACGCACATTGCAGGTTTGATACGTCGCATCACATCTTCGCCACCAGTCGTTTCAGTATTACAAATCCATTGCCCATTTTCAAGATGTCCATTATGGAAATAAGATTCAATGATGAAATGCTAGTGAAGTTGTGAGAATACCATGATTTAATCGAAACTGACTTTTAATTGACATAAAGTCAACAACGTGCTGAACTAATCTAAGACCGTGATTTTGTTTATCATGGCCGTGCCTTATCTAAATATTTTTTATATATGGTAGTAATTTTCACTAATACTCTACAATAATATATTATTGCGTCATAGCATAATTGTATTATAATTTTAAGTATTGTTTATGTACAAATTGTAAATGTTGTAATAAGGGGTTACCCGTTAATAAAACTATTATTATTATTAATGATACTACACGATCAGAATTTAAGCGATTAATGGAATTAAAACAATTGGTTAATAATAATAATAATAAATTTATTTATTTACAATCAATTATAACTAGTACATACTTTATTAACAATATATATAAATAGATAAATGGAGATTATTAAAACCTTCGATAAGTCGAAGCGTCAAGATTAATACTATTAAGATTTCGTAACAATTAAATTCTACTTAAGCAGAGAAAGAATAATTTCGAAGTCAACGGTCATTAATTCTTACTTAAAACCACATTTTGTAAACAAACAGTATCATTAAAGTAGTCCGCCGGATTCGTGTTGCAAAAAAATCCGTGCCACGCTTCTAGTTCCTTAAAAAGTAGGTCTGCGGGTTTCACTTTCCTGTTCTACACGTGTAAACACTCGAACGCTGATTGGGACACTTAATAATCCACCGATTTCTTCTTCTGTCATAACATTAAAGGCTATTAGCCCGACAGACGTGCAAAATGTTTGAGTGATGGCTAAAGTAAATAAGACAAAGTGAATGTAAAATGAAAGTAAATGGTGAGACTTGTTTATCAATTGCGAAACACATTTTAAAATCTCTATCTCTGACGTTATTCGTTATAATGTACTGTTATTTCATGCACGTTATTTTGTGATTAGATATATTTTATTATTGGTTATAATATAAGTTGGTTTACATGGGTGTACCTGATTGGATTGTAGGGTAGAGCCCACCCACCGCCTACCGTTTCAATTTTCACTCAAGCACAAACACTGCTTATGTATTCGTTGTTGATTTATAACTCTCGTTTCAATTATATAAATAAAAAAAATAAAAAAGCAGAGTTTGTTGGTTAAGCAAACGTGTCAATTAGGGATGGTGGGTTGGCCCTATCCCACAATTCAATCTGTGGAAGATAAACAAGGGTTTTGTAGGTGTGAAGTAAGCGATGAATGAAATAATGAAATATTGTTTTTTTTTATTGGTTTACATAGGTAAACCTTGTTTTATGTGTACCTGATTGGATTATAGGATAGGGCCCACCCACCACCCACCGTTTCAATTTTCACTCAACCACAAACACTGCTTATGTATTCGTGGTTGATTTACAAATCTCGTTTCAATTATATAAACAAAAAAACAAAAGAAGCAGAGTTTGTTGGTTAAGCAAACGTGTAAATTAAGGGTGGTGGGTTGGCCCTATCTCACCATCCAATCTGCAGAAGATAAACAAGGGTTTCGTAGGTGTGAAGTAAGCGACGAACGAAATAATGAAATATTGTTTTTTTCTTAAATTGGTTTACATGGGTAAATCTTGTTTTATGTGTACCTGATTGGATTATAGGATAGGGCCCACCCACCACCCATCGTTTCAATTTTCACTCAAGCATAAGCACTGGTTATGCATTCGTTGTTGATTTGTAACTCTCGTTTCAATTATATAAACAAAACAAAAAAAGCAGAGTTTGTTGATTAAGTAAACAAGGAAATTAAGGTAATACAAAATTTTGTTTTAGAGTTGGCTGTGAGATAAATGAAGTATGTCGCATATTATTACATGAGATTTAAAAAAATGAATTAATCTCAGACATGACTGCTATGTTTCTCTCTCTCAAGCATGGCCAACTCAGAAACAAAATTCTGTGGCTCACACCTTATATATACTTCTAGCAAATCTAGTCTACCCTTTGCAGATTTTTATTTATCATTAAGACCCATGAATTATTTGTTATTTAAATTCAACATTTATACGTAATAACAAACCCTAACGTGAATAAAATTCGCCTGTTTTTACTGTCGGCGTTTAAATTTCCCTAATCACCAACCGTGCACCAAGGAACTGTAAAGAATCCTAATGAAAAAGGCTGAAGGTCATTCGAATTACAAATTCGTGTGCAAACGTTGATTTCATGCTCTGAATAGCGTGGATTCGAGGAATAAACAAAAACACACACACACCGGGCTGTAATGCCTCTATATTTAGGCACTTTTATCGCTGATAAGGCGCTAATAACTTTGCACTATCTGTTTTCTTAGATAGGCACGGATCACAGAATTCACCGGTGATAGGGAATTACGCTTTCTCCATAACAAACAATAAATGCAAATTTTTTATTTCTGGTTCTTGCATTTTTATTATTTGTTATTGGAATTGTGAAAAAATTTACATTAATAATGAGTAGTTATTGCTATGAAAAATGTATTTTAGAAGATGATGTAATGTGATTTGTATGTTATAAAAACAGATTTTCTACAATTAATTCTATTTTGGCCCTAATTTGGCGTACAATAGAAGTTGGATTATATTTATATAAAATATACAGGGTTGGGCATATAATAATAATAATATTTATTACGGTAAACACCTTTTACATGAAATTAACAATAATGATTAACTTAAATACATGATATATACAAAAACATAAAGTGCACGTATTGAAATTATATAAATTTACTCTTAAAATAAAGTGATTTATTGATCTAATAAAATGAATTATGAATTAATGATGTGTCCTAATTTTAATTTATGTTTGAATTCGGAGATTGATCCATTAAATAAATCAAACCAGGGATGTTTGTTGCAGTCGTTGGCAAGGTCCATCAATCGAGCGAGAGAATTTTGATAGCACGATTCTGTTCATATGTGTCGGAACACCTGATATCGGGCTAAACATTTGTTGTTTTCTTATTACTTTAAAAAGAAATGTGTCTAGTTTTCTTTATTCTATTCGGTGACGTATTTTGATTTTCTACAGCTACCCTATTTTTCGAGATATGACGTCATGGGCAGTTTTTTTTAAACGCCCTGTATAGTTTTACATTTTCGAATAGATACTTTTCTAACAATTGCAATGATGTATGGTTTGGTGGGTGTGTAACTTGTGGTTGCCTAGTAAAATTAAATCTTTATAAATTAGTTCCTCGTACATCTTTATTGGGTGCCGTAGCACCAAACGAATTAATGAAAAAAAAACCTTTATTGGCATATCTAACAATAAATATTCTGTCAACCAAAAATATAATTATAATAACAACAATTCTCGAGCTTCCTCTCTCCTACATTCTTTTAAATCAATTAATTTTTTAAACGAATTAATAAAGATCTTTATTATTATTACTTGATTATCAACATCATAATTGCGAGGATAATGAGCACTTAGAAATGTTACATTTACCACAATAACATTAACCCGTTTTTTCCCGAATTACTTTTATTCTAATTTACTGGTATTGGTTAAATACTAATGATTAAAGCATAATGTAATAATACATCTAGTTTTTTTTAAGGCACCTGTGTGTAGAATAAGTGCACAACGCAAACAAACTCGTGCGACCACACGTTTTCCTATAATTCGGGAATAAATCTAATGTTTCATTTTTGGAACGCCGGGAAAAAACGGGTTAACAAGATTATTAATAAAATGTAAAATTCTAAAACTCGATTGTAGATAAAATAAATAAATTATTAATCATCGGCAAATCACTCTATTAACTTATAATGATCCCTCATTTTATATCGCAAAAGTTTAAACGATTAGAAAAGTGTTAATTCGTCGTAAGAAAATGTGGAATATGCGCATGATTAAATAAACTTTCACAAACGATGCTCGAGTCGTATTGAGGTGGTGAAAGTGATTCGATTCGACTGGGGGAATTTAAATTCATTTTCATTGACCTCGATTCGGGGCTTATCTATCACCTTTCACGGGCCGCACACAAGAAAATTGTATTGCAATTATTTTGATGTAACTCTAGTTTTGTTTGCGACTGTTTCATGGCTTGTGTTTATTATTAACCCGTTCAGCTCTGGATTTTTAAATTTGAAAAAAAAATTTTTTTCTTAATTATTATTGATGGGGAGTTTCTTAAGACCATAAATACCAAATTTGAACTGATTTGATTAATTAGTATAGGAATTAATTAGTAAGGCTTTGTTGAAGTGACATCTAGTGATAAACAGCAAAAATTTGGATTGTCATAGTAAGTAGAGACGTGTAAATGTTGAGGTGGCAATTGCCACCACCAGGGCCGAAAGGGTTAAGATATCAAAAGTAATAAATAAGCAGTAAGACATTAACTAATTGTAAGTAAAAGTGCGTTTTATTTAAATAATAATAGGAGACACATTTTTTTTTACTTTGACAGGTGCCTTTCAGTCACATCGATTATGTATTATTCATATTAAATGAAATAGACATCAACAAACACCCTTGCCCTCGCCGGGATTCGAACCCGGGACCCTCCACATTAGTACTGGCGGGTTAACGCACGCGGCTAGGAGACACATTTTAGTATTACAAAAGATGCTCAAAAAGTTTACCATTAATATTATGGCATAAATTACATTGAATTTGTCTTCTATTATTATTTAAATAAAACGCACTTTTATTTACAATTAGTTAATGTCACACTGCTTATTTATTAGTGACTGCAGTTTCGATCAATAATAATAATAATAATAATAAACCACTTTATTTGTAAAAAAAGTAAAATAAAACGAAAACAGAATTGAAATATACAAATAAGAACATTAATTTTACTAATAATACAAAAACATAAGGCGGGATTCAGTTCTGAGTAAAAACTCAACTGTTCTTCCAACCAAACCTTAAAATATCAGTTATTTATATTAAAAACAATTAAAATTAAAACTAAATAAACTAAACAAAAAAAAATAAAAGTAAATAAAAGTAAACGATCCAATTATTATTTTAATAATTAAAGAATTATTATACTTTATGTTGTTTTTTGTCAACTTTGTTTCTCTCTTTAAAAATAATACTTACAATATTTTATTGTTGTTATAAACAACTGCAATTGTTTTACTTTCATCTTTTCATGGCTAACCATTTTTTGATTTATAATAAAACTTAAAAATGACTGTAACTCACTTATTTATTTTTAGAAACAACTATGTTACATGTGATATCGGATTAACGAAAAAAAAAGTTCATGGCCAGCTATGGTTTCCATTTAAAAAAATGTAAGTTTTTCTCGGAAAATAATGGGGTTAAAAATTTTCTGAATTTATTTTATTAAGCTGCTTAAAATTATCTGCATCTTTGTCCTTTACAGTTTTTTTTCTATCTATCATAATAACCGAGATATATTTATTTAAAAAAAAAATGGACACTTTTTACATTTTTCAAAATATCTGCATCTTTGTCCTTTACAATTTTTTTCTATCTATCATAATAACCGAGATATATTTATTTAAAAAAAAATGGACACTTTTTACATTTTTCAAAATATCTAGTTACCCTTCACTTTTTTGAAAACTTTGAGAGTGTTATTTTATTGGGCTCGTAAAACTGCACTTCTTTGCCCGTTTAACCATTTCTCTATCTTTTATAATTTCCGAGATCCCCATAGGGAACATCGAAAAAAACTCACCCTGTATAATATTCTCTATGGATAGTCAATCATTTCAGTATTCCTGACTGTTTAAGGAAAGGCACAATTGGCAACTATGAATTTGGAAACAGAGGAGGTATCAAACATCTAATCCTCCAACCGACATTAAACTGAATGTTGCACTTTTTTGTTTCAGAAGTACAAAGAAATGTGAGATAAATAAAACAAGATGTTCTACGTTTTATACCACTGGATGAGATTTTTTTTGAAAATAATGCTTTTGTCCTTGTTTTCTTGCGTTGTGTGATTGCATTTATTTTCGTTTAACAAAGGTTGTTGTACGAATAACAAAAGATGAAAAATGATGAAGATGAAATTTGTGGTTTCGTTCAAGCTATTTAATAATTCATTATTCACAGACACGAGTTGTACAATATAACCAGTTCTATCTGGAGACTTGAGAAGTTATCAGAGCAGTAAAGGAGTTATTAATAATTTTACATTCCAACAAACAATGAGATAACCATTTATCCCCAAACTTTATTACATCGGTAATTAAAAGTTAATTTGAAAATCTTTATTAGTTTTTGAGCGTCCTCAGAAAATAAAATTTAATTTTTAAACAGTCTAGTCTTTCCTTTAAATTCAAAACATACGTTATTATTTTATTATTTTCTCTCTCTCTCTCTCATTTCTCATCATAACTTTTCATTCTCTCTCTCTCTCTCTCTCTCTCTCTCTCTCTCTCTCTCTCTCTCTCTCTCTCTCTCTCTCTCTCTCTCTCTCTCTCTCTCTCTCTCTCTCTCTCTCTCTCTCTCTCTCTCTAATTTCTCAATTTAACGATAAACCATTGTTCTCACTTAAACCTTTTACCCGGCTCGTTCGGCGCTATCAATTCCGTGATTACATGGCCTCTTATCACGACCTAAAGATTTCATGCCCGCACGTCTGTTTCAGTAATTGAGACACAGTAGCATTATCTCGCTTGGGATGGAGAGAGGGGGAATTTATTGGAAAACCAGTGTGTCACACATGTTGTGCAAGTTTTTGTCGTGTATTGACGTGTTGGATACGTTTTAACACAAACAATGGAAAGAAGAAAATTAATCACTTTAAAGTGTCGTGAAGTACTTCAAGATTTTGGATGCAGTGATAACCTGGATTGGATCTGTTTTTAACGCTAACAATAGAAATAATTGAAAATATAAAAGTGGAGTGAAGTACTTTAAGATTTTTGATGCAGTGATAACCTTAGATTGGATACGTTTTAACGCAAACAATAGAAATAATTGAAAATATAAAAAACAAATTTGAAACAACTTTAAATAAAAAAGTGGAGTGAAGTACTTTCAGATTTTGGATGCAGTGATTCCTAGTTTGGAAATGTTTTAACACGAACAATAGAAACAAGTGAAAATATAAAAGTGTAGTGAAGTACTTTTAAATTTTGGATGCAATGATTCCTAGATTGGAAATTTTTTAACACAAACAATAGAAAGAAGAAAATTAACCACTTCAAAGTGTAGTGAAGTACTTTCAGATTTTGGATGCAGTGATAACCTTAGATTGGATACGTTTTAACGCAAACAATACAAATAATTGAAAATATAAAAGTGGAGTGAAGTACTTTCAGATTTTGGATGCAGTGATTCCTAGTTTGGAAATGTTTTAACGTGAACAATAGGAACAATTGAAAATATAAAAGTGTAGAAGTACTTTTAAATTTTGGATGCAATGATTCCTAGATTGGACATTTTTTAACACAAACAATAGAAAGAAGAAAATGAACCACTTCAAAGTGTAGTGAAGTACTTTCAGATTTTGGATGCAGTGATTCTTAGATTGGAAATGTTTTAACCCAAACAATAGAGTACTAATGATTCTAGATGCAGTGATTCCTAGATAGACAGTTTGTTAATGCAGTGCGTTCATTATACCCAATTGATTAATTCCTTCCTCTTACTCGGAACAATTATCACCTGCATAATCTTACGAGCGTACTTCACAATATTATCGCCTCTTAAACAATTATCACCTGCACTGTACTAAAGCCACGCCACATTAATCAGCATAACCGGTACGGATGTAGAAGAATTGCTACAAATTTTTGCGCACTAGCCGCCATATTTCCCTTCCGCTCGTCCAAGAAGAACCGTGCTACGGAGTAATGGTGCAATTATGTTGGCGGGCTGTTGCTGCTGCTGGCGCAATTACTCATTGTTTCCAAACAAGAAGCAGAATTTCAAGGTTTGTGCGCGCGATGAAAACAGGAAAAATCAAGTCCAGTTCTGGAGGTCGGGCGATTTTTTTCTTTTTTTTGTTGAACCGAAAGTGTAGTAGTAGTGTGTGGCTTCTCAAATTGGTATTCCACTCGCCCGCTTGAAGGATAAACGAGTAATGCGAACAAAAGGAATTGTTGTTGAAATAAATTAAAGGGGCATGAAGTGAATACTATTTGAGGAGTTTGTTGTCAAACTGATCGATTCATTAAGTATGCGTGTTCGGGCTTGTTCAGATTTTCAACATTCGTACAGAGGAGTGCGTGTGCAGGAGTGCTATTGCATTCTTAACGAGACACTTGATTGTATGTAATGAATTGTTTTTCAAAGCCGCCTTCAATTTTTCTTCAATAATAGCAAAATAGCTATTTATGTAATAAGTCCACAATATAGCACTTTCTTGGACAAGACGTTTTATGGTCAAGCGAGAGAAGCGAGAGAGGCTAATAATGGAGACGAGTCCATGAAGTGCTATTGTGGACGAGTTGCATACAAAGCTTTATGTTCGACTGCTTTTAGCATTTTTGGAATACTTTTAAAATACAAGCTGAAGCAATTTATTTATATATATTTTAATCATAGTGTGCATTTGCTGCCACACTAATGTCAGTCATTGTAAATTTCATAGAGAATGGATGATTAGGTTAAACAATCTAACTTGCACAACAAACGTCCAAACCTTGCAAACTTCTTCAGGAGTAAGTGTAATGAATAACAGAAAGTACTATCGCTATAAACCACTATCATAGTTGATCTCTCTTTTGCATGAGTAATTTGCATTGTATTGATTAGGTATCCTAACCAAAATTAAAATCTGTCATTTTTGACACTGACATAAGAGTCCAATTTACTTTATCAATTATTGTACTAGTACGAAATGGTGTACTATTTACGTACAGTCGAACATAAAATAATTTAATTGCTTGTTCTATAAAACTCTCTCAATAAATGCATTTTTTGTCCAAGTGCATTCCTGAGAGAAACGACTAATAATATAATCAGTCACAGTTTTATCAATGTCAACTGCAGCCAAAGATAAAAACTACGCTTCCATGTAAAAATATTGTTTATTCATCCAAATCATCAACTTTCACTTTATTAATAGAAATTTGTCCGACAATAAATAATGGCTCTAACCTTTAATGAGATGACTCGGAGAAGTAGCTCATTATCACGATCGTTTCACAGGTGAACAAACATGAAAAAAATTAAAGGAAACAAAGAAACACTTTTGTTTCCACTGAGGCGCGACCATGAATTTTTAAAGCGTTGCGTCATCCGAGGGAATGACACCGTTTCCAGTTTTCACTTCCTAATTCGCAACCTCGTGAATATTCAACGGAAGAAGCGTAAATTTCATGGTCAATGTCCGACCTAAACCTAACAAATAGATTTTTTTTTAATTGAAGTATCTTATATTCTGTAGTTTATATAACTTTATAAAATAAACTTCTTCTTATTAATCCCAGCCTGGCCGAAAGATTTTCGGGGATCGAGAAGTATTCGTTCGGGTCCATGGTTGTTGTGTATACGTCTGACATTATTCATTTGTTCATTTATTCATCCAAAAATTAAAAATACATAATTAAAATAGTCGATGCTCATGCCTAAGTCAAAAAAAAAATCTTATTATTACTTTCATTTAATTAGTGCTTAAATACATAATTAAAATAGTCGATGTGACTGAATGGCTCATGCCTAAGTCAAAAAAAAATTCTTATTATTACTTTCATTTAATTAGTGCTTTAATAAAAAATTTTCACAAATGGGAGAAAAAGTTGATTTCTCAGGCGTCGAAATCGTGAGAGAAATAACATTTATCTTCCTACAAGGTTCCATAATTTATTTTCACCGTCACAGTTGACAGCCTTTTTTTCTAGGTTAGGTTTTAGAAACGAACATTTTACTCTTAAAATATTCCGTATGGGAAAAAATAGTAAATAGATATATCTCAGGAGAGAATACTTTTTTTTCGCATTTGTCTCCCTTGATATAATGGGTGGCCAATTTATCTGAAGACATTGAAATATCTTTAATAACTACTCATCGGATTAAAAAAAGTTTCTGAATAAAATTTGCTGGCCTGGAAGAGGGTCATCCAATGATACCACCCCCACCCCCTTGGGGTAACAGTAGATGCAACGTAGAAATCTTAAATCAGAACCCTCCATTTTTTATAGCAGATTCGGATTCCCCATAAAAAAATAAGTAACTTTTACCTGAAACAATTTTTTCGATTGGTGATAGATGGCGCTGTGATCTCCTGTGTACAATCATTCGAAGAAAGTATAAATAAGTGTCTAGAAGTTCAAAGTCACAATTTTGAACATTGAAACTAATTTATTGAATAGTGGGAGGCAAGGGGACTCACCTACAACAAGCACCCCGATGGGAACAAAGAACTACTATGTCCAATTCGTTGTTCCTGGGTAACGCTATTGATAAACGAATAAATGCTTTCGAATGCAGTGTGGTGGGGGGATCAACTTTAGGATCATTTGATGACCCTTTTCCAGGCGCACAAATTTTATTCAGAAACTTTTTTGATCCGATGCGTAGTTTTCGAGATATTTCAATGTCTTTAGATAAATCGGCCACCCTGTATAATCTACTATTTTTTTAAATACATATTTACAGAATTTACAGTTTCAATGCAAAACATAAATAATAAGTAAAGGTAGAGAAGAAAATCATAAAAATAAAATGTGAAGACCAACAACCTGAGCCCTTGAAATGTCAGTAAATTAGGACCCCTATTATAACGTGAGTCCCAAAACTCTTGGAATCCACTCCTGCCATGAATTTGAAGAAGCAGGTCATTTCATAATTCACACACATAAAATTAAACAAATTATCAAATGTCATTTTTAAGTAGCTGTCAGTTGTTGTTAATGTAAATTCATAAAAATTCGTAGGTTAAATGGAAGAGCAGTAAGAGGTTACTACCTCACTGAACTTCGCCTACTCTGCCATGATATTTCTTGTACTTTTTTTTTCTCGCAATAAAGACAATTTATTATTATTATAACCATGAATTATTTGGAGTCTTGAGGTTATTAAACATTTTAAAATTAAATCAATTAAGTAAGACCTATAGAAATTTATATTAACTACTTACAGCTACTTAAAAATGATATTTGATAATTTGTTTAATTTTATGTGTGTGAATTAAGAAATGACCAGCCTCTTCAAATTCATGGCAGGAGTGGATTCCGAGAGTTTTGGGACTCACGTTAGTATAAATGCAATAATTTTTTTAATTGAGTTCTCATTTATTTACTTCCAACTACAAATACAATCACTTCTAATGTTTGTATTTTCACCGACAAGAATTTAATAAAGCGAATCCACTTAACGGGTAATTTATGTAAATAAACAAACGCCCACACGGCAAACACGAAACAGTAAATAAATCCGAACAAACAAGTTCGGGGCATTAAACAAAAGACCGAATTAAACGCCTCGATAAATAAATGGGTCACCGTTTCGAAACCGGTTTACAAATTGGAGAGCGGCCATGTTATCTATCACAGCTTTGTTGGACAGATAAGGTGTTTGATTCAAAGGTCGCCCCAATATTTTCAACGGTTTTCTCGAGTGGAAAATCCCGGTGACCTGTCGTGGCTTATCACACAGCCGCGCGTTGCACAAATCCGTCGGGAGTTGCATTCGTTTGCGCAATAATTCAATTTCGAATTTGGAACGCCGCTTCCTGAATCGAAATCGGGATTAACGAACGTAATTGTTTGTCGTTAATGAGACGTTTGCTCAATATGAATACGTGTCGGCTGCTAGATAATTAACAACAATTGAGAGGCGTGGAGGTAGAGGGTTTAGGTGCACTTTTTAAAAAAATGCGGTATGCTGCACCTAAAAGGTGTCTCTAGCATATCTTTATGCCTTTTAGTGAAATAACTGTCACAAAATATCATTTCAAACCATAACCTGGAATTTTCACCATGATAGGAAATTTCGAAGTAATATTCGATGAATATCAAAACCATAAAAAGTGCACGATTGTATCGATACTAAGATACTAAAAAAAAAGACTATCTGGTTTTAAGGCGTATTGACATCTAAGGTCATTCGCACCAAAAGACTATCAACAAGGCATTAGTGCACTGATGTTAACTGATTTTTATTAGCTGCATCTACAAGTTCATTTAGTATACTGATGTTAATTAGTTTTTGCCGCACAACAATATCTTTAAGATACCAAAGACTATCTATAAGGCCTTGGTGTACTGATGTTAACTGAGTTTTGTTAGCTGCAGCTACTAGTTGATTCAGTGTGCTGATTGGCTTTTATGTTTTTCTGTTTCTTGAGGATAACTCTTAAACAAATGGCCCGACTTGAAAAATTCTTTAAGCAATGTTTTGTACTCGTTAAAAAGATGTTGATGAGATGAAAACGCAAAATTTCCACATTAATTTGTTTTTAGTTTTTTTGCAATAACTATTAATCGGATCATCAGATTTTGAAAATTCTTCCATCAAAGAATTACAATTTTTGAGCATATTCAGGTAAGGTGGTAAACGCAAATTTGGTCTTCAATTGTTTGTAGTATTTTTACCATAACATGACCAGATTTTTAGAACCCTCACGATAATGTATTGGATAAATTGGAAACAACCTTACATGTTGCAGAAAGCATTAACCTCTTCAGGGACAAATTAATTTTGAAGTTTCAAATCCTTTAAGAAACATTTGATATCTCGCCAGTACAACCGGACAGGAGGTATCTGCATAGATATGTGCAACTGTGGCAGCTTTCAGAGCTATGACATGAGATGGCGGTATTGAGCTAAATCAAATTTGTTTGAAATGAGTTCGTTATTTCTTAAAACGTACACAAATGTGTTTCTGTCCCTGAAGAGGTTAAATAAATTCAAAATTTGAATTTATATAATGTATTGGACTCGTTATATAACTACAAATAGAATAGAAAAATCCTTTATGTGAAATTGTTTTCCGCCGAATTTGAAGGTAACTCTTAAACGGATGACCAAATGTTTCCATTAATCGCACTTGGCGAAAATATATGGATAAGCTACAAAACCTTCAATTTTCATTTAGAAACACCCTGTATAAATACTCATTTGCTTTTGTCGCCTTTTAAACAATATAAGCTTTTTGTGTTTTGCAGAAAGGTGACACTTCACTGCTGGCACAATTTTTCTACGCGGACGAGGCCCTGAACCTGATTGCGCACGAGCTGGACAGCTTCGATGGGCGTAAAGACCCCGAGAGGTGCACCTCTCTGGTGAACCAGCTGCGCCAGTCCCAGGACAAGGTGCTCACCATCACCAATTCGATAATGGACGTGCTGATCGGCGACGAGAGGGCGAACAGGGACTTCCGGGTCAAGTTCCCCGAGGACGTCCTCCAGGAAAACCTGGCCGGGCAACTGTGGTTCGGAGCAGAGGTAATAGTTGTATTAATTATATGATTTTCTCATTCCTCACTTGGCAAAATTGAAAGTAATGGAAAAAAGCAGAATTCCTCAGGTTAGTGCTCTTTCGGTGGACTTTGATATGTTGATGTGTTGACGCTTGTTTCGTGAATGCCCTAGCAAATTCGGTTGCTAAGAAGCAATTGAAGTTCTAGGCATACACGAATTGTTATCGTAAAAACTCATTTTTTGGGCAGGAACTTAAATAAAATGCACTTTTTTGATGTTGAAGTATGGTTGAATTTTTGATAGGTTAAGCTTTACTTGACCTGCCACCAGCGACATCTCGTGGATGTTCGGTGAAAATTTGATCAAAACAGCAGTGAAATATTTGCTTATAGAAAATTTGACCAAAACAGCAGCGAAAGGACGATTGTACAACAAAAATCAATGACGAAGTTGGCGCTGGAAGTCCAATGTCATGTCTGAGCTATAGTTCATCCCGTCGAGAGCTGACGGTGACTCATGCATTTTCGTACGAAGAATTGCTTTGCATTTTATACCTATCTTTTTCTATCATGTACGAAACAGTGAAATAAAAGACGAAACGTGTGTCTGCGTGTTAAAGAATAGGACAGCGTAAACGTAGGTCTAAGCTCACGCATGACTCTTGCATGGAATTGGCACGCTTCATATAAACACACAAAACACGCGAGCGCTTACTCTAATAGAGTAAGTTGCCTCACCGCCGAACATCCACGAGCCGCCGCTGGTAATGCAGCACTCTGTCTAAGCCCTTAGCCTCCCCTCTCTGCGGAAATCACGAGCCGCCGCTGTTTGCCACCATAGAAAATTTGAAAAAGTAAACAAACTATTATTCGATACATATCAACAAAGTGTATTTAATTGAGTGTATTGCATAAGATATATCACAAAGTAATGGCTTCCAGCATTAACATATTAATTCCTTGAATTTTACACCTGGTGTATATGATGGCCCATACTTCTAACGCATATTTTTTGGAGGGTCGCTTATACGCTGGTGTTTTCGTTACGTTACGCAAATAATTGCTTTCAGTGTTTGGCTGCCGGTTCCTCAATCATGAACCGGGAAGCCGAGAGCACCGCGATGCGCCCCCTGGCGAAAGCGCTGACGAAGAGCCTGGAGAAGGTCCGGAACCTCCTGCGCGAAGCCTGCCTACGGAACAACACCCCGAACGGCCCCCTGAAGCTGAACAACAATGAACTCGTCACCGAGAAGCTGATAGAAAGCTTAAAAATATTCGACATGCTCTTCGCCGAGTTCGAGCTGTGCTACGTGAGCGCGATGGTCCCCGTGAAAACGACCTTGGAGTACGAGCTGCAAGAGCTGATAGGCGTGCTATTCTCGGAGACCCTGCAGCGGGCGCTGAAGATGAAGCTGCTGACGCAGGAGATGGTCGACGACTGCGATCCGGCGCTGATGTTCACGATCCCCAGGCTGGCGATCGTGAGCGGGCTGGTGGTGTTCCCCAACGGCCCGCTGTGCATCGACAAGCCGGTGGACGCGATGAGCGAGATGTTCCGTCCGTTCAGGACACTGTTGCTCAAAATCCGCGAGCTTCTCCTCACCCTGAACAAATGCGAGCTGTACACGCTCGAGAAACTCTTATGTGATAACGAACAAGGTGGTGTAGTGGAGTTAACCGATTACCAGTTGAGTGACGAGTTCGTGTCTCAGTTTTACAAGGACTACCCGGCCGCGAAGGATTTCATTACAGTAAGTTCGCACGAGGATGAGGGCAATGTTGAGGCAGTCGTCGAGGCCGTCGAGGTCACTTCGGAAATGCCGAAGTCGGATAACGTGGAGATTCCCTCAACGTCCGGTTATCTGATAAGCAACACCGTCGACCACGACAGCATTGTCGCCTCAATCCCCAACAAACACGAGGTGATTGTGAAAGTGGAGTCCTTACCGGATCACGACTCATTGCAGGTTATCTGCGACGCGGCCGCCACGCTCAGTTCCATCCTCAGCACCAAAGAGGGCGAGGAGTCCGACTGTAGCGTTCCGGAGGACAGGAAGATCGACTTAAAGTCGCCCGACGATTCCGGCATTTGCACGGAGAACACTAGTCTGGACCGGTCGCCGGTGGCGGAGATTTTCGGGTGTCAGTGCAGCGGGAACGTGTCGCGGCCCTGCCGCTGCATACACTCGAAGCATCCGGACGGCATCAACAGGCACCACTCGCCGTCGACCAGCAAAAGCTCAAAGAAGGTCTCAAGGAGGGTTGTGAAGGCGGAGGAGTCGAGCAGGGAGGAGGACACGTCGAGCTTGAGCAGCACGGACACCACGTCGTCGTTTAGTAGCGCGTGCGCGGACGAGGAGGAGATCGCGATGGCCATGCAGGCTGCGGAGTTGGCAACGAGGAATGAAGTTCGAGCTAAATTCAGGTAACGTAATCTTAATTGTAAATAGCGCAAAGTAATGGCTTCCAGCATTACCATATTAATTCCTTGAATTTTACACCTGGTGTATATGATGGTCCATACTTCTATACCTCATTTGATAACCAGGCGGACTAAATCGAATTATTGCCGCCAAAATACGTTGTTGTGATTGGCCAAAGGGGCGCCGTTTTTACACAGGCCCAAATTGCATAAAACAGTAATGGCCGTTGGTATGATCAGCTGATCTCTCGCCGTTCCTTGTGTCCCACCGTTTCCACGCGTTTCGGCTCAGTTTCTGTGTTTTTTAGTCAGTTATTTCTTCCGTTGATCGTGTAAGAATGGATTCCTCTCATCCCGCGATTTTCTTGGAAATAGTTATTTTATTTTTAACTATGGATATATTCCGGCACAAGTTATTACAATATGGAATCAAATCATAAACATACATTATATTTAGGATTGGCTAGAAGTATGGAGTTTCACACAATTAGGGAGTGTACCGAGATTGGGGCAGTAACAAGTCCTAAACGTTTTGAAGGACGTCCAGCGGCCGAAGATATCTACAATGAAAGCAGCAAAAATTTTGTGTGCGGAAAATTTTTCTTTAAAAATGAAATCGCTACATTGAATTAAAGAATAGAGATGACTTGCCAAAGAAGTTATGGATAAAATAATTTGAAATAATTTTATTTTTACCGCCAAAACATGTCTGGTTACTTTTCTGGTGACTTTTTATAGTGTAAATATGACTTTCGCGTTTAGTCCGCCTAGTTATTAAATGAGGTATAACACATATTTGTGGGAGGCAGTGACGGTTCGCGGGTTTTTTTCTGGTCAATTGCAGAGACGGCTGGCTGCGTGACCCCACCTATCTGTATTAACACCTCTCGTTCCTCGGCCGTACCAGAAAAAACCCGCGAACCGTCACTGGTGGGAGGGTCATTTATACGCTGGTGTTTTCGTTACGTTACGCAAATGAATACTTTCAGTGTTTGATTTGTACAACTTATAAATGAAACTGTAGCTGAAACACAAGAATATCATTGTAGATTTGTATTCGATAATTTTTGTATTGTTTTAGATCAAGTGAAGATCTTATCCATCGTTTATACGTATGCATAGCGGGCGTGGCCGATCAACTCCAAACGAATTTCGCGAGCGACCTACGGAACATCCTGAAGTCCGTGTTCCTCATGAACGCTTCGGATTCGACGCCCCCACCGCCGCCGCCGCCTGAGCCGAACCTGCAGCCCTCGATAGAGTACAACCCCACGGACAACGAGGTGATAGAGAACGAGTTCTCCGTGGACCCCAACATACTGGCGCAGGAGGCCCTCTTCGACTCGAACGTGTACTTCCAGCAGAGCAATGAACAAGGCGACAATCCAGAGGTCGCCGAGAACGGGGCGGGCTCGAACCCGCCCGTCCCGGAGAGTCCGCCCGCCTGGATACCGGACGTCGAGGCGCCCAAGTGCATGAGCTGCAAGGCGAACTTCACGGTGGTCAAGCGGCGGCACCACTGCCGGAACTGCGGTAAAGTCTTCTGCTCGTCGTGTTCATCAAACAGTGTTCCTCTGCCAAAGTTCGGCCACATAAAGCCGGTACGGGTATGCAATAAGTGCTTCATGTACCATCTAGCGCCTTTCACCATGTAAGCCGAGTACTTACCTAAATAATCCGGTACTTAAAGAAACAAAATCACATCATGCTGATATTATTTTTTAGGTTTTTTCTTCTTTTGTTAGCAAACGCGATTAGTATTTATTTTTTCATCCCAAAAATTCGACTTAATTTGTTCCTATTAATATCTTCACTGTTGGGATCAGTACTGCATTACGTCAATTACCACCATTTTTTGCATAAATTGCGATTATTACCTCTTGAAAGAAGGTAGTCAAGGCGTTCATTAATATTTTATTGATCGGAATGTAAATTAGACTTAAAACATTCACCGCCAACAATTTTCTTCAATCAATCTTCCACCGAGTGCCAATCATGCCATTGGACAGGAAATTAATGTTCACATACATTTGCGGCTGTATGATAAACATATGCTTACAAGAGTTGGCAATCGGCTTGATAATTAAAAAAAAAAACTGATTTAATAACAAAAGTTTTTGTGGTTAACAATGTATTCACAGTCGGAAATATCCTTATTTTTTAATTGTTGCTTTTCCACCAGAAAATTTGGAATTTGAACGTGGTAACAATTGCGACCTTTCTGTAAACATCTTTATTTTTAAATTGTTGTTTCTCCACTAGAAAATTCGGCATTTGAAAGTGGTAACAATTGCGACCTTTCTGATAATTATACCAAAAGATCTTTCAATTTTTATGGCACATCTTTCTGTAGACAAAGTATAAATGAATGTCTTTTGTATGACATACACTCTGTTATTAGTTGCATGATGCTATACCAAAACGTCTTTCAGTTGTAACACTTTTTATGACATATCTTTCCGTAGACAAAGTATGAATGAATGCCTTTTGTATGACACACACACACTGTCAATAGTTGCATGATGCCAATTGTGATTATATTAACTGGAACGCCCTGTATACTTTAAAAACCCAATTCGACGAGTACGGCGTGTAGCGTATAAATAAATATATTTTTGTAATTCTAAAAAGAACGCAGGAGGAGAGTAATAACTAACGATAATTACACGTTTAACCTGTTAGCTTTTTTCAAAAAGATAAACTTTTGCCTTTTTACATAGTAATAAAAAAAGAAAAGAAAAGATGACTTTTTATCAAATTTTTATAAAAGTAAGTGGATAGACGAGAGAAATCAATATTTCTACGATAGTTACTTAATATGAATAATGTTTAAGCTTTAAGTGTTAACCGACGTGGATATATATCGAAGCAGCGGCGGATTCCCCCCGCGCGTCGCCGATCTACAAAAATCCCGGCAACACCAATTTTTATATTTCTAACCTTAAAACCCGCGCAGAAGAGAATCCGCCGGTACTTGTAACAGAAAAATACATAAAAATCTATAATAACGTAAAATTTCCAAAGTTTATTTTATGATAAATAAATAAATGAATATATGAGCGTTCGGGAGTGAAGTACAGTGTTGTGAAAATAGATTCTGATATTTATCGTTAGGCATATTTAATAGAGAGTACAAAAAGTCTATATTTCAAAACGTAACTCACGCGAGTGACATACGAGCATTTTCCCTTCTAAACGTGTCCGTTTTTTCGTGTTTACATTATTATTTCGTATTTTTATTTCCATGTACTGAATACTTTGTGATAAATATTGTATATTTTTAAGGGTTTGGGGATTTCCAATATCTCTAATAAAGATCATTTTTAAGCATAATGTACTTCATTTTGCGTTTATGTACCTGCAATTGTTAAATAAAGAACAAGTGAGAGCTAGTCATGTTTGAGCCTGCTTACATTTTTTTTATTTTTAAGCAACAAGAATGCGCTAGAGCAGTTTTTCTCCTGAAATGTCTGAATACTTTCACCGTTGGAAGAATTGAAAACACTTCAGAGTGCAACGGAGTAGTTTTTTTTATAGAAATATGTCAATCCTTTCACTAGGAAGATTTGAATACACTTCGGAGTACACGGGATGATTCTTTGAAGTAAGGTCAACAAATAAAAATAAAACCATTACTAGAGTTATACTAAGCACTCGAGGTGTGTTGCGCAGAGACCATCTTAAATTCAATTGGCTCTGGAGATTTGTCACGTTTTTCGAATACTTTCTCACTCTGCACAAAGTTTATCCCCACATATCTCGAGTGCCTGGTAATACTGTACTCCCGAAATGGCTGATATTCTGGTTAAAAGAACAATTTTTTGAGTAGGTATGTGTAATATTACAAAAAGGGTTATTTATAGTTAAATATAAGCGCTATTGGGAATTTCTTGGTCCTAAAGTTATGGCTGGAGATTGGCCATCAGAACGTACAACAAAAAGGGTTTAGGAGTACTACATAGTAATTTTTAATTAAACAATTGCAAATAATTATTTATGGTTAAAACAGTAAATTAATTTTTTAGTTGAGTTACGATCATTTTCATGCATCTTTTTTATAAAATAGTCTACCATTAATATTTTTTGGTCATAATTGAAAACGTTCTTGGTACCCAGTGAAAGTGTAAATGGTTAGTTTAACCCAAAACCCAACTTGGAAGTCGCTGGAGGTCCGGGTTGGTGCATTTTCGTATAAAATACCTCCAGAAATTCCAGTTTTATCTGTAGTAGTACTTAGGAATTGGCAGTTAAATTACGATACTTGTTGCAGTGACAATGAATATTAGTTTGGTGCATTTTTGTACAGAATTCCAGTTTTATCTGTTGTAATACTCTTAGTACTTAAGTTATATTCCAATAATTGTTTCAGTGATAATGAATATTAGTTTGGCAGGTAAAAAGATCCATCAGCGAAACTATTAGTTATTAGTTTGACTGTTGAAGCTCTTATTTAATAATTTGACTAAGTTGAAGCCATTAATTAGGTAAAAAAATCTGCCAGTGAAGCTGAAAAATTTTTCTGCGTGACTGTCAATCCCTTAAGTATGAAAAGTATTTGATCAGATATTTTTTTTGCTTTTTGGATTGAAAACATTTATATTTCGTTCACATAATAACTTTGTTGATAGTAGTCGTGGAAATCAATATTAATAATCTAATATAAGTTGCCTTGAAAGTTACTCATAGAATTAACAAAAATATCGAGTGACTTACCTATAAAATTGAAGGGTTTGATCCGTTTGATTGGAATTATCGGCGGTAGCACCACAAGAGGTTATAATTTGGGCGGATAAATTTTAGTTTCCTGCACGGGTGCAAATTTCGAGAATGAATGAAGCACTTTATTAGCTTAATCGTAGATTTTAACCGAGCGCGTTGCAAATGTGTATGAGTATGTGGAAAATTCAAACAAATTCAGTAATGGTTGCCACGACCGCGCCATCTGTTGGGCGAAGGCTGAACTACCTGTGGTGATTGCAATTAGTGCCAAAACCATGGAACTGCATACATCAAATGATAAAGTATTTCATTCTGAAAAGAATTTTAAGACCAACTTCACCTCTTTACCACCCTTTGTTCTTGTGAGCCAACCTTTTGAAAATTTTATGTTTACTTTTATCCGGTGAAAAATACGATAAATCGTGTTTTGAGCAGTTAAATCACTGCAAATTTATGAAAATATTATCCCAATTTCGATATTTGAAACCTATAAATGGTTTGCAGAGTCGCAAAAGTAGGAAAAATAGTAAAAAAACTGGCAAATAAGTGGAAAAATCGATTTTTGATAACGCCCAAAAAAATTATGGATGTAGATTTTTCAAAAAATGACAAGTAAAATTCCATGCAATCGGAGGTAGATAACCTAAAATCGGTTTGAACCCTTCTGAATTTTTTTAGGGAGTCTATGCAGGGTTCGAGCGGCTGAAAAAAATTTTTTTGAAGATGGCGCAAAACAATACTTTCTTTAATTTTTTTAGAATTATTCATTCAATAGTTGCATCAAAAACTATTTAACAATGAGCGTTTTATTTCATTTGTAAATTGTTTTTGGTGAAAAATCCGTAGTTATCAGAACTCGCGAGAAATGTTTGTAATTTATTATATTTGACACTTTTTGCAAAATGTATTTTATTCGCGGAGAAAAATAATCACTTTTTTCGGTGCAAATTTTATCCTAAGAATGGATTCACACGGCATCTCAGAATGACGGTGACTATATCCCGCCAAACGTAGCATGCCGAAATTCGAATGAATTAGAACCAATCAGATTCTATATAACTTCTATTTTCAGGAAACATATCATGTAGAGTTCGAATGCGGCTTTGTGATTAGTTCTCTACTCGCATTATGTTTCGGCACATGATTGGTTTCAAGAAAAACAACGTTCAATGTCAAACGTCAGTTTGCGGGTAGAACGCTATTAAAATTAGTGAAATCTCCGCATTGGAAGTGTTTCTCTTGAAGTAATTCAAGAAAAAGGGAAAGAGGCCCAACAAAAAAGTTTGGGCGGAGTCACTAACATGACCTGTACTCGGGAAGTCATTTCTACAATATTGGAAAACGGGGCACATAACGTGCGAAACGCGAACGGTACGTACTGTAAAGAAAATGTAAACTCCATATGGAATACCAGTGCTAAGTTAGTGCAAGAGAAGTACGTTTCTGATTTTCAAATTTTGTTTGATCCATTTAAAAATGTAATATTCAAACCGGCACGACACGCCCGCGATGACAGTAAATGTCATTCTATTTTGTTGTAATATTTTTGTTGGGATATAGTCTGATAAATTGCTCACGTGCATTGTAAATTATCGCAAGTTTGCACTCTTTCGACTAACTCAGTCGCATTGTTTTAGGCAACAGCCCCTCGCCCTTCCGGGCTCGGGACTGTTGCCAAACAATACGACTTTGTTTGTCGAAATCGCACAAACTTGTTACCGATAATTTCCAATGCACTTGTGCAATTACTGTTGAAAATTATTTCCGGCGATCAAATGAATGTAAACATATTTTAAATTTTATAAGAAAATATTTACAACATATTGCAAACACCTTAAAACCTTAAAATTTAACGGCTACAGGCATAAGCTCGCCCGCAATGTGTTAATATTGATTTTCTTAAGTTGCCATGGAGATGTTTACATGTTGTCCAGTCAAATTTCTGACACTTTTACACTTATCGAGTTTTATTTTTTATTTATTTATTAAAACATGGACGAAGGAGACTTCAATGAAGATGAGGACCTCGGCGAGCAAGGAGAGGAGGATGAGCTGGATCCGAATAATCCGGAAGACGCGTTTGCCATTTTGGAAAGGGAGTTTAATAAGGTTTGTACAAGTATGCTGAAATGATCAAATTTACGAAGTAACGAAGATATTGGTGGTGAAGGGTATTCAAATTGTATTCACAATTTATTTGGTCAAGTACCGGATCTTCTATAAAATTATTGTACGTTCTAATGAATTTCAAGACGTGCAAGATGGGTTGGTACATCAAATGATAAAGTATTTTATTCTGAACCGAATGGTGTGTCAAATAGATGAGGAAACTTGGCGGTCTTCTAGTAATTTGCAAATTCAAGTTTAGCAATAGCAGCTGCCGGTAATTCAGTGTACTGTAAAACTTTTTTTTTGTAAGGAGTAAAAGTCTTTGTAAGAAGTAAACAGGTATATCTGGGAAAAAAATCACCAACATTCACGACTCATTTCAACCATAAGTCACTTGATTACTCCACTCATTTTGATGAGCCGACTCTTTGAATCAACTCACTCATCAGTTATCCATCTGTATAGTTGGATCGGCATCTCTGTCTTAGTCTCCTCTAGCTGGTTGGACCATCGAAGGCCTGTCTCAAGAAATATCATAGTTTATCTCTAACGATCAAGGCGAAAGAACGGAAATGGCGGTCACCAGTTTGGACTTCTCGTTCTCACAAAATTGTAGAACAGCTTGAACGTCTTGTGGAGGATGGTCTCATTCTTCTACTATACCTCATTTAATAACCAGGCGGACTAAATCAAATTATTGCCGCCAAAATACGTTGTTGTGATTGGCTAAACCGGTGCCGTTTCTACACAGGCCCAAATTGCTGAAAACAGTAATGGCCGTTGTTATGATCAGCTGATCTCGAACCGATCCTTGTGTCCCACCGATTTCACGCGTTTCTGCTCAGTTTTTGTGTTTTTAGCCAGTTATTTCTCTCATTGATAGCGTAAGAATCGATTCCTCTTATCCCGCGATTTTCTTGGAAATAGTTATTTTATTTCAACTATGGATATATAGCCAGCACAAGTTTGGTGTCATTTTCGCCCCCCAAGAAACGGAAATGGTTGGATTTTAGAGCATTAACGCTCGAGGAAAAACAATTCAAAATTATCTTATATAGAGTTTTAATACAAGAGGCTTTAAAACCTACTTCCGTTGTACACACAATTTTCGATTCATTAGGTAAAGTGCGGCACGTTCACACAATTAGGGAGTGTAAGGAGATTGGGGCAGTAACAAGTCGGAAACTTCTTGAATGACGTCCAGCTACAGAAGATATCTACAATGAAAGCAGCAAAAATTCTGTGTGCGGAAATTTATTTATGAGTTGATATAATTGTTGAATGAAAACGAATTTGAAATGATTTTATTTTTACCGCCAAAACATGTCTGGTTATTTTTCTGGTAACTTTTTATAGTGTAAATGTGGCTTTCGCGTTTAGTCCGCCTGGTTATTAAATGAGGTATAGTGTAACAAATTTATGCTCTTTATCAAACGGCGCCATCTTTAAGCCGGGGTGTATAGAAGGAAGGTTTCATCTTGAAATCCATCGAATCAAACTTTTCATTCTTACTTATTAGTTCAAATATGAGAGTTGGAGGAAGAACAGTCGCCGTATACCAAGTACTGACTGCCCTTTAGTCATTACATTATTGTATGCTAATAAATGATTTATTATTATTATTATCACATTTATAATTTTTAGACTTATACAATTCTCGAGGAAGACCCACAACTCCTCGGCTACGCCGAGGAGTTCAACAAGCTCTTCGACTTCCTCTACAAAACCCGCGTCCAGGCCCTCGATCTCGAGAAAGCGAACGGCGACCTCACGAACACCCTCCAAAGCACCGCGCAGCAACTGGAGACCAGCGTCACCACCATGCGCGCCAACGGCGAAACCATTCAGACCCTCAAACAGGAGGTCGAGGACTCCCACAGGCTGATCGATAACGCGCACGCCAGGGAGCAGGCGGCCCAGGAGGTCATCGACAACATGCGGAAGCAGATCGCGGCCCTGTCGGCGGAGATCGACTTCAAGAACAAGATGGCCGAGGGGGAACTGGAGGAGTATGGCCGGCTCGCTTTTTGTCGATGAAGGTGTATTGTAATGTTGAATCTTGTAAGGGATCCGCAGGTGCTGAAGCATCGCGAGGGTTTGGAGAGGGAGAAGATGAAGCTTATGTCGGAGGTGCAGAAGCTCACGGAGAAGTTCAACAGCGCCGTGGCGTACCAGGAGGAGCTCGAGCACCGGTTGATGGTGGCCGATGGGAGGATCGTTGAGATTACTTCGCTATTGGAGGTCAGATAATTAATGGATTACATAACTTTGCCAATAAACAAATTAATAGATGAATCACATTGTAAAGTCAGATTCAAGCGATGTCTTTAAAAACATTACCCGTTTATCCATTTATTCTTTTCTAGGAAACAACGGCCGACATGGAGAAGTTCAAGAGGTCGCGAGATAAACTAGAAGTGGAACTCGACGAGCAGAGGACGGAGGTGGAAAGGAAATCGGATGAGATCGGACATTTGGAGGAAGCGATCGGCACCAATCAACGGCTGATCGCCAAATACGAGGTTCAGGTCAAAGATCACATGAGCTCCGCTATGAAATGCTACAAAGAACTAGAAGGATGGAACGCGAAGTACGTCAAGATACAGGAGGAGGCGGATGTGCTGATTAAAAGCAACGAGGGGTACAAGAGGGCGTATATGAAAATACTGGCAGAACTTAAGGTTTGTATATTATAAATACTAAAATCTTGCAGCACAATGGATGTTACTCAAAATTTGACCCCTCCCTTCTCCCTCAAGATTTTTTTCATCATGAAAATATATATACAATATTTCACACAATCGATCATTTGTCTAACAGATGGCACTGTTTTAGGCGAAAGAGGATGAAAAGAGTCGCATAAACATCGACCTAAGCAAGATGCACAAGGCGAAGGACAAGTGTGAAAACATGGTCCAGCGTACACAGCACGACAAGTACAACGCGATCCACGACAGGAACAAGTTGCGAGAGATCATTTCGATGATGGAACGCGAGATCGAAGCGGGGAAGAGACAGGCGGACTTCGACAGAAGACAGATCGAGAACACTTCGCGCGAACGCGATATCTTAAACAAGAATATCATAAGGCAGCAAGGTAAGTGATCCACCTAATCATTGACGGCTCGCGGGGTGACTCATGGTACGGCCAAGGTAGCAGATAGGTAGGGTCGGTTGCAGAGATCTGTATTACCACCTCTGCTACCTCGACCCTCACTGATTATAACATATATTTACAAGAAAAAGATTGTCATCCTCATGATTATTTCCCCTTTTTTTTCATCAGCCGTTACAAGAGATCACATCAAGGTGATCAAGGTCCAAGAGCAGGTGAAACGCAAGCTGGAACTGGAGATCGACCTTCACGTGATCGAAACGCGTAAGCACAACAAGCAAATCTCGTATTTGGAGAAGGAACGCGATCGCCTTCTGGAGGAGGAGCTCGAGCTCACGAGGAAGATCGAGGACATCATGGACGACGTGAAGATCAAGAAGAACGAGATTTACGAGCTGAAGAAGGAGCTGACGCAGTCGGAGAACACGCTGAGGCAGCAGCAGAACCTCTACGACGCGGTGAGGGCGGACAGGAACGCCTTGCAGAAGTCGTTTCAGGAGGCGACCGCGGAGACGCACGAGCTGAAGCGGAAACTGAAGACCATCACGCACCAGACGGAGCAGATGAAGGAGGACATCGCCATGAAGGAGCAGCTGCTCATCACGGAGGAGACGATTTTGAGGAAGATCACCAAGGAGAAGGACAACGCGAAGATCGAGTTGAATCTGTGCTGGGATCAGATACGGTCCTTGAAGCAGGACATCCTGGAGAGGAAGGAGGAGGAGAAGCGACTGCATAAAGTCATTGTGGTATGTATTACCAATAATATAAAACAAAACATTTACTATTTACTAACTTTGCTCATTTTTCCTGAATTTCGACTCAAACCTTCTTGAAAATGCGAAAACATGCATTTGGGCAAAATTTCTTCATTTCCAAAATAATCCCCTGAAGGATTCACTTGAATTGTTAACAGAACATTCTAGACAAATATGTAAGTAAGACAAAACGATGTGTTTGCTAGTTTTTCCTGAATTTCGGCTCAAACGTTCTTGAAAATGCGAAAACACAACATTTGGCTAAAATTTCTTCATTCTAGACTCTTTTTTTTAATGTTTAGACAAGTGATAGAACGATCCGTGATCAAGTCAAAGTGATCACGCAACTGATGAACGAGCGCGACGTCCTCGGCGCCCAGCTGGTGCGAAGAAACGACGAGATCGCGCTGCTCTACGAGAAGATAAAAATCCTGCAAACCACCCTCCATCGCGGGGAGGCGCAGTACGAGCAGCGCCTGCAGGACCTCAAGCTGCTGAAGGTGGAGATCAAGCGGCTGCGGCAGGAGAAGAACCTGCTTACGAAGTCCATCAACAACATGAACGATCTGAAGCAGGAGATCTTCCACCTGGAACGCGATCTGACCAAGGAGAGGCTGAAGACGAAGGCTTTGGAGGACGAGCTGCAGAATCCCATGAACGTGCACCGGTGGAGGAAGCTGGAGGGGTCCGATCCCGAGTTGTACGAGCTTCTGCAGAAGATTACTTTGTTGCAAAAGTAAGTTTGAAAACGATGGTAACTGATTCGGTGTTAACACCAGCGCTCTTTGTACGTTGCTTCCCTGGAAACTGCTTATTTTATCTAATTTTTTGATGAAGAGAGAAAATCTTCAATTCGGAACATTTTGAAGGTACTGATACCGTGGGCCAAAGCTTAACTCTTCAGGGCCTCGAGGCAATATGACCATGACTTGCTTTTTTGAAATGCCTCCATGTCCAAAAGGTATTGTCTTTCTTACTACGTTCCTTCTTCTTTAATGGCAACATCCTCATTGCTTTCTTCGCAGGTTGCTAGAAACTGCTCATTTTTTTTTGACGAGAGAAAATCTTCAAAAGAAGATAGTGGTTTCGAATGTACGTTCCTTCTTCTTTACTGGCAACATCCTCCTTGGATTCACACCATACTGTTCTTTCACCCATATCTATCCCGATCTGGGTCCCATGGAAAATCATTCCTATCAGCCTTTTTGTTTTACCTCAAACTATTTGATGCTTTCCTGCGCCAATTCGGAGCATTTTGATGGTGCTGATACCATGAGGCAATATGACCATGACCAGCGGCGGCTCGTGGGTTTCCATAGGGAATGCAAAGACAAAAATGTCGCTCGTGCCGCACTACTTACTCTTATAGAAGAAGCAAATATTTCGTTGCTGTTTCGGTCAAATCTTCTTCCGTTGCCTCACCGCCGAACATTCACGAGCCGCCACTAATCATGACTCCATTCTTGCTTTTTTGGAATGCCCACCTCTCCATGTTCATACGGTATTGTCTTCCATACTACAGAGTCTCCCTCCATCGTCGTAAGTGTGAAGCTTTGGTGGAGTACCTCATCCGCGTTGCCACCTTGTTGTCTAAGCGCCTCAGTGCACCATCACGTATTCTGCATATCGTTTAGCAGATTCTCTTTTATCTTTCTCTCATTTTGGCTTTTGTTTAATGCATATTGTTTAGGAGGTTACTGAACCAGACCAACCAAACCATCAACACCGAAAGGCAACTGAAGGAAACGGAGAAACTGTACATGAACCTGAGGCAAGTCTTGAGCAAGCAGCCCGGGCCTGAAGTACTCAACGAGTTAGTTAATTCGCAGAAGAAGTTGCTTTCAAACACTACCAAAATGAAAGTAAGATAAATTATGTAACAATGCTAATATTTAATAAGCAGAAGTGTTTATAGCAGTGACGATACGAGGGGTGACTCATGGTACGGCTGAGGTAGCAGAGGCGGTAATACAACTGTCTCTGCAACCGACCTGTATTGCCTACCTCGGCCGTACCATGACTCACCCCGCGAGCTACTGGTGTATAACAAGTTTAATTCTATCCAGAAAACCCCGAATCGGGTTTAAATATGTTTTTAATACATTCAGGAAAGCTGGGGGTATGTTATTTTGGCAAAAACGTATTGAGCACTCGAATATTATCATTTATTGTGTTAGGTTAGGTTGGGTTAGGTTAACGATCTAAACACAACGGCTGCTCTAGCAAGAAGGAGGAGTGGGAGTAATCTTTATTTATCTTAAGGACTTTCCCTGCTATATGTATATTTGGTTGCCTAAGCGACCCGGCACTTAACACTTCCTTAACTTTTCCTTAACTTAGCGCTCCCTTATCTTATGGGTCCCTTTACTTAAAACTGTGCAACCGGGCCTAAGTATTTTTTTTACATATGTGAAAAATGGAAATGATAAAATAAAAATATGAAGACTAAACTCTCGTTTCTAATTTATGAAATTTTATTCTTCATACTGTTAAAGAAATCTTAAGTTTGTCCGCCGAACTTTCACGAGCCGCCGCTGTTAAGCAGTTTATATGCAAAATGTTTGTTATTAAATGAATAGTAACTAATTAACTGGCTAACGACCTCTTGGTCTTCTCGTAATGTCATTTTTGTGCATATATGTAACCAAGCCGTTTAGTTTAGTAGTAGAATTTAAATGATTTTATTTACTTTTTTTTAAATACTCCTTGAATGAATTATGTACATCGTGTTGCCTATTATACAGCATTTTTTCTTTCGGCAGTGTTTGGTGTCGGAGTTGAATTTAACCGAAACACAAGCGAACGAGTACAAAATCAAGTTGGACAGAGCGACCGAAGAGCTGAACGACGTCAAGAGGAAGCTGCTGAACGAGAAGAAGGAGCACTCCAGGGACTTGGAAAGCCTCAAGGAGCTCGCCAGCATTCGGGGGTCGGAGCAGAGCAGGCCGTCGAGAATTTCAGGCGGCGGTTTTCGGTTCAGTCGAAACAGTACGAAATGAAATAACCCGTCGTCAACGGGCGCAGAAGTTAAATTCCTCAGTGTCATCATCTAACGCGCAATTTTCCAGAAAAAAAACGTGAATTATTTTGAGGTTAGGATGCCGAAAACATTGGAGGTTTGCGTCGCCAGCTTCGAGTCGGCGATGGCTGCCATGGCAGGTGGCGCGGCTAGGCTGGAGCTCTGCTCCTCGCTGGCAGAGGGCGGGCTGACCCCGACGGTGGGGATGCTGACCACGATTCAAAATTCGAACTCCGCGAAGATCCCCATTTTCTGTTTGATCCGGTGCCGCGGTGGGAATTTCGTGTACACCCCCGAGGAGATGGAGGTGATGAAGGAGGACACGAAGGTGCTGAGGAAGGCCGGCGCCGACGGGATCGTCTTCGGCGCGCTTTTGGAGAACGGGGACGTCGACATGAAGAACTGCAGGGAGATCGTCAGGACCGCGTTTCCCCTACCTTTAACATTCCACCGGGCCTTCGATTTCTGCAAGCGGCCCACCATAGAAATCGAGGTGATCATCGACCTGGGTTTCACCCGGATCGAAACCAGCGGTAAACAACCGAACGCGCAGCTGGGCGTGAAGCTCATCAAGAAACTAATGGAGCAAGTCGGCAAGCGGATCGTCATCGTGCCCGGGGGAGGCATCACCGTCGAAAATCTCAAGTTCATCATGGAAAACACCGAGGCCAACGAGTACCACGGCACCTTCAAGAAACTCAAGGAGATCAAAACGACGGAAGCCGAGGACGAGGAGAAAATTCCTCTCGGGACGAACGAGGGGCCCATTTACGTAACCGATCAAGGTCTAGTCGCGCAGGCACTCCAGATACTTAAAAACGAGTAATTACTAACCTTTAACATATATTTGTAACTAAATGTCAATATAATGTGCGAGACTGAAGGGGAGAGATCGACGCAAATATAATATATATATTTTGGAAAATGTATTTTTGAGAGGCGGGTGTTTTTTGATCCCTGACATTAACTTATTGTAAATTTTATTTATGTCCAAATGTTGTTATCGGTGTACCGTTTCATCCGACGAGCACTTTATGATAAAATGGTTTTATGCAATTTTATTCGGTGTTTTAGGAATAAAATATTTGATGCTGATTGTTTGTTATTTATTTTATGTTTTTGCCCCTGAAATGAAAATACAATAAAATAATAGTAATTTACGATACAAGTAACTTTATATTACGAGAGAAAAGTTTTAATTTCTCGAGTAATGTAAGTGCAAATAACGTTACGTGTGTCGTAACACGGTTTATTTTATCCTATTTCCATGTTTTTTAATTTTAAAAAATGTTTAATGAAAACCGTCAAAAAGCGAAATGTCTGTTTGCCAATATCTCCATAGCAACGAGTTACGTTATAGTATATAGTGTATCAAGGGTCGAAAATAGGCTTTAGCAACTCGAGTGAGCGAAGTGAGCGAGGGTTGCTAAAGCATTTTGGCACGAGTTACACTCAATATTTTTTCGCCTGCCTTAAGTAAAAACAGTGTTTCAGGAAATTTTTCATCATGCACCATTGAACTGTCACCGTCAGATTTTTGCATAGCCTACTCATATTCCACAGAAGGTTGTCTAGATTATGCATATTATTTTTTTGGCCCTAGATACGCTAAATCGTAGTTTCGGCACGAGTTTTATGGCCGAAATATATGGTTTCGGTAGAGGCAGGCGAAAAAGATACTTACAACACTAGTGTTGCTAAGAATTTCTTAACAACACTAGATACCTTAACGTTACTCGTTGCTAAGGAGTTTGGAGTTGGCATGTTTACATTATAAGATAAAATAAAGAAATAAACATTCATCATCATGAATTCACTGGCACATTTTAACGAGACTCACCTACAAAGTAACAGTGACGTTTCGCGGCGTTTTTTCTGGTACGGCCGAGGAACAAGAGGTGGTGATGCAGTCAGCTGTCTCTGCAACTGACCCCTATCTGTATTACCACCTCTTGTTCCTCGGTCGTACCAGAAAAAACCCCGCGAACCGTCACTGTAAAGTAAGTTTCCTTGGGGCCGTTTACAGACATAAAACACAATTTCATGGAAATATTTATTGCAGCAAGTATTCAGCTTTTTTCAACATATTTGCCCTGGAATTGAGACATTTTTGATACCGTGGGACCAACTTTGAAATACCCGTGTCGTAAAAGTCTGCCGCCTGGGAAAGGAACCACTGTTTCGGACAGGAACTTCTTAAGGTGTAAGGGGATACATTATGGTAAATAAAATGCCCAGAAAATGAAAAGAGCCGACTCTGAACTAAAAAAAAGTCCTCACTTCAAAATTTTCAACAATATGTTTCGTTACAAAGAGTCGACTCATTGAAACAACTGACTCACTTCAATGACTTGATTCTTTGAGTCGGCTACTCAAAAGCTACCCAACTCTAGTGTACATAATAAAATGGGTCAAAGAATGAAACCAAGATGACACGAACGAAGAAGAGCATGAACAGCGTTGAAGATTAAGTTTTGACAGATTGAAGGATTGCTGATGAAATAGGAATATAAGAGGCTACAAACTTAAAAACTTTGCTTGAAGGTTTGGACATGAATAAAGTTTCTACACGTAGGATTCCAAAATTGCTTATTGTAAGCGAGCAATGTGTGAAGAAAATATGATGATTTTGGCAGACGATGAGGAGTATATTAACAAAGAAAATTGTTTTTCAATGTTAGATTGTTTTTTTTTAGTTAGAAATTCACTATTTTGTGTGCTGAAAGTACAGTGAGATCAGAAAGTCAAAAATAGTTAGCAGCACATTTTCAGAGAATAGGGATAATAATTCACGTAATATTATGTTGGCTGCTTGGATCAGTGCAGTACATAAGAATTATGTCTATTTTGACGTCTTGTGGTTTTCTGAGGTTACTTGTTTGAAAGACAAACAAGTCACGTCAAAATAAATAAAATGCACAAACACCACACTGAAATAATTTAGGCAGCCAATATAAGATAACTTAAATTATTATAGGGATTTTTAGAAAATGTGCTGCCAACTATTTTTGACTTTCTGATCTCACTGTAGATTGCAATGAATCATTGAAAGAAGAAATAAACATTTAAATATTGTTTCGCTGTGCGACAGGTTTTGATGAATTCCCAAAAAATATTAACAAAGAAAACTGCTTTTCAATGTAAATTTGATTGTTTTTTTTTAAATTAGAAATTCACTGCGTTGTGTGCTAAAAGTATGTCTCGTTTTGAAGATTAAAAAAATTTAACAAAATGCCCTCAGGAAATTTTGTCCTCCATACGATTTAAAGTAAACATTTTTCTAACAAAACATAAGGGAAATTCTCGATAAAATAAATTGATAATATTTTCTACCTGCGACTCTCCATTATGGAGATAAATAAGATTAAACGGAACTTAGGAGTTTAACAGTTTACTTTCACTTATTTGACAGTTTGTGTTCACTTATTTGACAGTTTTTGTTCAAAACTTGAAATATTACACATTTTCCAAAATCATATCATGGCACACTTTAAGATTGAGGTAAAAATCTATGATTGCACAGATAAGTTTGTTTACACTTTCTCCTTTTCAATGATCGTTAGGTTACACACAGTTTTGAATTTCACCAGTTGTAAATATGCGGTGAATATTTCTTTTAGTACCATCACCAGCTCTCGACCCGCTACTACATCGAACGACTCTCACACTTCGAAGACGAATACTCAATCGAAACTGGATATTATCTATCTCTCATCTACCCCAACCAGTGATGGTTCGCGGGGTTTTTTCTGGTACGGCCGAGGAACAAGAGGTGGTAATACAGATAGGTAGGGTCAGTTGCAGAGACGGCTGGCTGCGTGACCACACCTATCTGTATTACCACCTTGTTCCTCGGCCATACCAGAAAAAACCCTGCGAACCGTCACTGACCCCAACGGTTTGCAGTTCCCAGTAAGGCCAAACCATGCTTATCTCTACTGCCGGGGAATCCATGGCAAGCAAGATTAAGGTTTCTATGGTAACCTAACCTAACTCAAGGATTATGAAAGGCGTCTCAGCGATGCTCTCGACATGGGATTCCTCTACACCTCAGAAGACAAGGTTGTCGACATCTTTGAAAAATTTTCTTGAAGAACAATACCGATTTACAATTGAAGCATCATTTTTAACGGCAGCCTCGTTTAAACTGCATGAAAGTTACACGATACTACTAAAGTTGTATCGGTATTCTTTGGCAGATTAGCACATTCTTTCACTTTAAACACTTTAATAGCACGTTGAACACAAATGGGAATAATAGTAGCGGTTACTAGAATGTAAAGAGCTCTCGAACAAATTAGTAAAGTTATTGGGCCTGTGTGTGATGCGAACGGAAATTAAGTACACGATGATTTAAATAGTTGTTAAATGTAAATGTAAATGTTGACTGTTTAATGGAAATTTGAGCAAGGTGAGGTTATGAGTTCTACACTGGCGCACTGGGGATGTAATTTTGGAAGGGGCCGATTTATTAAATGAATATAAACATACTTTTTAAAGAATAAAATCTAGAGGATGATTGAGTATATATTGAAATGGAAGACACCATAAATGTGTGACACTGAAGCACACATACTATTAAAAAAAGATTCAATTTTAGACAAAATAACATATACAATACATAGGCAACCGAATTTTATATTTTCCGTGATTTTTCAAGTTTATTCATTAGTTCTTGAGATCCAGCGTCCACACAAATGCACATTTTTTCTTGCAAGAACTGTCGGATTCGTCAAAAATATGATATTTCCGGTAAAAACCCTTTCCATCATAACCCTTTCCATGCTCTTCGGAAAGTGTTATGATCATGAAAATTTGGTTGCCACCGTTACTGCGTGGTAATCCATTATTAAACTGAAGAGAAACATTCGCTATGTTTTAATTATTGTATAACACGATGAAGCAGCTCTGTAAATCTCCCAACAAGTATTCCCCGTGTTACAGACAGGCGAATTACAATAGTTTCCCGTGCTTTGTTCGGATAAAGTTCATCGCTGTGGTTTATAACATTAACGTGAAACATCACTAACCTTAAAACATTCCAATTGCGGCGCCCATCGGTGAATTTTGTGTCCGTAGCATCAGCACCTTCCAATCCTGGCAATATTCCTCCCAATCTTGGTTTTCACGTGTTTGAACTGGTTACGCCACCACTAAACACCACTAAATTTCAAGTCGGCCGGGGAATCAACAAACTCACAAACAAACGCGGGACGCCGACTCGATGCGCGCGATGTGGAGGGAGACGCGAGAGGCACGGCAAATGTTCACATGCAGGCGTTCCCTCCGTCCTTGTTTTACTCCGCGCTTACGCAGCGCTCCATTTCACTCGATCACGATCGTACCGGTGCCGCGCAGTATCATCCCCGTGTCGGTTTGAAACGTACGCGCTCCGCCGTTTTCAAGTAATTTCGGGTATTTTTTTAACGCAATCGGCTAGTGAATTAGATGGACGTGTAGTGTAAACGCGGGCAAGGAATACTAGACAAACATTTTCGCACGGGTGCATTGGGAAATGAAGAAATTTCATGTGATGAATCCACGGACGGACAAGTTCATTCCTGCCGGGAAAATGGAGGGTGCAACTTACGCACGTACACAAGTTAAGTACATTTAATACGCTAGTTATGTGCAGTATACTTACAATAATATGAGGATACTTTTCAATAAAAATCGAATGCTGTACTTACATATTTTTCAATCGCTCTGTCGCTGCAGAAATCGGAGAGTGCGTCGACAGCCGAAGATAACTTTTTTTGTGCGATTTCGAATTCTTATCGGCCCGTCTTGCCCAAGCCCGTTAGCAGTGTGCACGTCGCCTTTGCGAAGAATGTTCGATTGAATTTTCGAAAACCGTTTATTGAATTGTGAACAGTTTGTGCAAGACTATTAGTGTTAAACTCTGGAAACTTCTTCGGTGTTGGTGGGATTTTCCAATCCGGAGGAATCAAGGAGTTTGAAGCCGAACTCTTCATTTTCTTCCAAGGTATGAAATGTGTTTCTTATTACAAATTATTTTCTTGGTCGATACCTGGTTTAATGCTAAATTAATATTTTTCTTTCCTTAAATGTTTAAATTATTAACCAATAAAATGAAATGCATTTTGTAATATTGCATATTATTCGAAAATGGTAATCTTCCTGTTACTAATACTAGTGAATGGACTGAAGTAAACGCAACAACTTCAGGCCAATATTTACGATGTTGCCGGATTTCTTGCCTTACGTAAAATAAAATAAAAAATAATTAAACTACTGCGGGTGAAACTACTAGTCGGTCTAAAGGGGGCATTTTTTCTGGACTTTGTTTTGAAGGCTGTTTTTAGGACAATTTTTTCAGATTTTTTTTATTTTCTCCGTTACGAAGTACGAGAAAGTATTGTGATCGTGATTTTTTTTTCTAAATTTTTTTTTGCGGAAATATCCGTTTTGGGGTCCCTAGATGCCATTTCAACAATTTCTGGAATTTTTTTTTTGTGTCTGCGTGTGTGTGTGTGTGTCGTGTGTGTGTGTGTGTGTGTGTGTGTGTGCGCTGTATCTCAAAAACTAAAAGAGCAATTGATATGAAACTTTGAATATACGTCTTATTTGATAATCCGAAGAACTGAAAAGCTTTTGGTAAAATTTTGTACACCGGAAGTGGGTGTTTACCTTAACTGTTTTTTGTTTTTTGTCAATATTATCTTAAATATAAAAAATATCACAAAACATTTAAACAAACATCAAAGACAACAAAGAAATGAATAGCTTTTACTTGAAAATATTTTCCATACAATCATTGCTAATCGAGAAAAAAATTTATTAATTTTTTTAAATTTTTGGTTTATAATTATGAAACGATAATAGTTACAGCAATTTTATGTGAATAATAATTGTAGAGAATGCCAAAATGAACAACTTCTAAAGAATAAGTTTTTTTCGAAATCTCGTTAGTTTTCGAGTAAACCTAGTTTTTGAATTTGAAGTATAATTTTTCCATCTTTCATGATTTTGACGTTTTAAACGTCAGTTTCATCCGAGTTTGCGCAACGCTCGCTGTACATTTAAAATATGATTTCAATTGAAAATAAACCTATGAAAACGTAAATATAAAGTCGGAGAAAGTAACATGATGGCCACATCACCATTTTTTCAGTAATTTTTTAGATATTTTTTAAAGAATATTTTCAAGACTTTTTTTGAGGAATTTTTTTCAGGATTTTCTGTCAGAACTTTTTTCAAGAATTTTCTTTCAGGACATTTTTCCGGTTTTTTTTCGAGGACATTTTTTCAAGGCCCTTTCCTGGAGATTTTCGGAACTTGTTTAGGGAATTTTTTCAGTACTTCTCAAGATATTTTTGTCAGGAATTTTGTGGGACTATTTTTGTCGGGAGTTTATTTAGGATTTTTTTAGGACATTTTCTTCAGGACTTTTTTCCAGATTCGTTTTCAGTACTGTTTTTCAGGACTTTTTGTCCAGAAGTAATGATTTGGACCTTTTTTTTATATGATTTACATAATTTTTACTTTCTCCGTTACGAAGTACGAGAAAGTATTGTGATCGTGATTTTCTTTTCGAAATTTTTTTTTGCGGAAATATCCGTTTTGGGGTCCCTAGATGCCATTTCAACAATTTCTGGAAAAAAAAAATTTGTCTCTGCGCGCTGTATCTCCAAAACTAATACAGCAATTGATATGAAACTTTGAACATACGTCTTATTTGATAATCCGAAGAACTGAAAAGCTTTTGGTAAAATTTCGTACACCGGAAGTGGGCGTTTACCTTAACTGTTTTTTGTTTTTTGCCAATATTTTCTTAAATATGAAAAATATCACAAAAACATTTAAACAAACATGGAAGACAACAAAGAAATGAACATCTTTTGCTTGAAAATATTTTTCATAAAATTATTTTTATTCGAGAAAAAAATGTTTTTTTTTCATTTTTGGCTCATAATCATGAAACGATAATAGTTACAGCAAATTTATGTGGATAATAATTGTAGAGAATGCCAAAATGAACAAATTATAAATAATAAGTTTTTTTCGAAATCCCTTTAGTTTTTGAGTAAACTGAGTTTTTGAATTTGAAGTATAATTTTTCCATCTTTGATAATTTTGACGTTTTAAATGTCAGTTTCATCCGAGTTTACACAAAACTTAAAATATGATTTAAATTGAAAATAAACCATGAAAATGTACAGATAAATGGCTATGATACCATCAAGTCAGAAAAAGTAACATGATGGCCACATCACCATTTTTTAGATATTTTTTAAAGAATTTTTTCAAGACTTTTTTTGAAGACTTTATTTTGAGGAATCTTCTTTCAGAATTTTTTTCAGGATTTTTTGTCAGAACTTTTTTCAAGAATTTTCTTTCAGGACATTTTTCCGGTTTTTTTTTGAGGACATTTTTTCAAGGCCTTTTTCTGGAGATTTTCGGAACTTTTTTTAAGGAATTTTTTCTTCTCAAGATATTTTTGTCAGGAATTTTGTGGGACTATTTTTGTCGGGAGTTTATTCAGGATTTTTTTTAGGACATTTTCTTCGGGACTTTTATTCAGGACTTTTTTTCAAATTCGTTTTCAGTACTGTTTTTCAGAACTTTTTGCCCAGAAGCAATTATTTGGACCTTTTTTTACATGATTTTCATAATTTTTTATTTATTATGTTTTCATTTGGGGACTATTTTTTCAGACCATTTTTTAGGCTTTTTTCAGGGTTTCAGATTTTTTTTAGGTATTTTCAAAGGCCCTTTTTCAAGTCTTATCAAAGGCCTTTTCTTCAGGACTTTTTGGGTTTCAGGTCTATTTTTTCTAGAACTCTTAGGACTTTATCAGTTTATTTTAAGGATTTCTTTTCTCCTCCTTTTTAAGGGAGTGTGTCAAGTTGGCACCCCAATGAAGAGTTCTGATAGTTCTGAATAGAGTTCTCAATTCCTTTTGATGTATCTAGAAGTAATATCAACTTTTTAAAAAGAGTTCTGTAAAATTGGGCTGTTGGGAATTTTTTTAAAAATGGGGTGCCAACTTGACACCGCACCCCAACATTGTTATCGAATCATTCTGAACTAGTTTTAAGATGTGTTTGGATTAGTACTATAGTTCCTGATACTTTCAAAAAAGAGTTCTGTTGTATAAAAAAATTTCAAAGTTGGAAATTCAAAATATTCAAATTCATATTACTCAGTTAATATTGGTCGAATCTAAATATTTCATAACAACTATGGATAGAACTCACAAAGAATTATAGGAAACACCAATCAGAACTGTCCGGAACTATCAAAAATATTTTTTTGAAAAAAGTCCCATTGTAAAAAAAAAATTGAGAGCTCTAGGAGTTCTGAGTTAATTTTCTATTTCTACTCATTGACTACAATAATTCTTTCTTATGAACAAATTCGATGCAATTTCGATTTATATCATTTTTAAATAAAGTTTAAATTCTAAAATGGACAATTTAATTTCGAAAATACCTATTGCCCGTCATTTAATCGCAATTTGTCATTAGAGTTTTTGTTAGAACTCCTTGAGTACAATCCATAAGTCAAATCAGAACTCCCAGAACTATGAAAAAAAATCAACATTTTGAAAAAAAAACGAAAAGAAAAAAAAATCAAAGTTCTAGGAGTTCTGACGTAATTTTCTATATCTACTCATTGAGTACAATCATTCTTTCTTATAAACAAATTCGATACAATCATGATTTATAGCATTTTTAAATAAATTTAAAATTCGATAATGGAAAATTTAATTTTCAAAATGTTGATTTTTTTTAATAGTTCTGGGACTTCTGATTTGACATCATTATTTTTCAAAAAATTCCAGACAGCCCAATTTTACAGAACTCTTTTTAAAAAGTTGATCTATTACCAACTTTACACCGGTATTTAAAAACGGGTAATAAATAGTTCCGCGAAATCAACGCAAAACGTCAAAACTTCACGTTCTCGAAGTTGAAAGATGCAAGAAATTGCGATTTTGATTTTTTGAAATTGCGCAACTGGTTTTGATTATTCAAATGTCAAAATGTGGCAAATTTAGTGTAAAACTGATTACAAATTTTGTTTACTGCAAAAATCGCGCTTTTTAAAGTTCGATGATTACAAAATTGTGAATTTGGTTTTTGAAATTGCACAGCTGCCGAACGCGTTGTCCGATATTGATGATTCCATGGTCAAACTGTGGAAAGTTCGGTGCACTTAAAAATCTGGTTTAAATTTGTTTACATAAAATCAACGCAACATTACTGAAAGACCTCTGGTCAATTGCCTGTTGAGGTTATTTGTAAAAAAAAAAACAACACAGTAGAAGGTTTTGCCTAATTGGTTCTAGACCACAATATTGTTCCACTTCGCTGTAGTTTTTGCATTTATGAAACTTATATTTATATCATGTGAGCCACAAAATTTTGTTTCAGAGTTGGCTGTGAGATAAATGAGATATGTCGCATATTATTACGTCATGAGACTTAATTAATTAATTAATCTCAGACATGACTGCTATGTTTCTCTCTCGGGCATGGCCAAAAAAATTCTGTGGCTCACACCTTACATTTAAGTGTAGCAAATGTTTCTATTTACTACGACAGAAAATTATATGCATGATCAATTAAATAAAATTACTACATGCTCATTTAAATAATTGTCCGATCCAAGGGCGACACCTACTCGACAAATGCAATATCATTGCCTTATCAAAAAAGAAAAAAAAACATGAAAACCCAATCAGTCTATAATAATGAATTTATTCACTTAAAAAACATTCACATCACAAAACCTGTATTAACAACAAATATAATAATTAATCAAACTAATCGTATTGAGCACTCGAATATTGCTTAATTCGCCGCGGCACACCTCACCTGACTCTTTCAAAACTTTTTACACGATAAAACAAGGCCGCTTGACATTTTCCCCAGCGAGGAAAACATCAAGTGGCCGCGTGGTCCGCGGCGAAAATCTATACAAGAAATATTTATATAATCTAGTCTAGGAATGGATAATATAATACAAAATCTGGTCTTTGCACGAATTTGATGGACTTCTAATTTTTCCTCTCGCTTTTTGGATCCCTCCGCACTGCTCGAGCTTAAAGTAATTGTATAAAAAATAATTAACGAAACTAGCTAATTCCCTTCCACCCTCAACCCCGTTTGCACCTCAGGACGACAAAGCTGACCGAGAGGAAGATGACGATCCAGGTGATGGTGGAGATGAAGCCCATGTAGACGTCCTTCTCCGTGATGGCCCAGCCTCTCGTCAGCATCGCCCTCAGGGACGTCGTGGCCATGGTTAGGGGCAAGAAGGTGGCCACGTAGCGGAGGATGGCGGGCATGCCCTCGATGGGCCAGATCACCCCGCTGAGGAGCAGCGTGGGGTAGAAGCTGCCGAGGGCCAGCTGGATGGCGTTTCGCTCCAGTTCGCAGATGGCGGAAATCACGAAGCCGAAGCACATGCCGCACAGCCCTTGGAGGATGGTGAGGAGGATGACCGAGCTGATGTCGCCCTTGCACTGGACGCCGAACACCAGGATCATGAAGATCAGGACGAGGGCGGTTTGCCCGCACATCACCACGAATTGTGTCATCACGTGCGACAACAAGATTTCTCCGGGAGATACACCTGAAAATGTAAAAATGGTTAGATCTACAGAACGGCAAACAGTGGCAAAATTGTGGGCGGTACCTCCCTTTCATGAAGAGTTCGCACGCCTGGTACATTCATTTTCAATTCTTTACAGCAAATTTATGTTAATAATAATTGTAGAGAATGCCAAAATGAACAATTTATGAAGAATAGGTTTTTTTCGAAATCTCTCTAGTTTTTGAGAAAACTGAGTTTTTGAATTTGAAGTACATTTTTCCATCTTTCATAATTTTGACGTTTTAAACGTCAGTTTTATCCGAGTCTATAACACGTTCGATGCACACTTAAAATATGATTTAAATTGAAAATAAACCATGGAAGCATAAATATAAATGATACCATCAAGTCGGAGAAAGTAACATGATGGCCACATCACCATTTTTTTTTTCAAAGTAAATTATTTGTAGTAGTTGTTTGTTTATAGTCTTAGGAAGACTTAATTTTGCAGAGTCGCGAACAGATTGAATATTAACATATTCAAGCTGTATTTAATTCATCTGCAACAAGTGAGGTTGTCTCAAATTTATGAATATTATTTCGTGGTCGTGCACTTGCTGGTCAATCTCGTGAGATTATTAGCAATGTATACAAAACATGGGAATGCAATCCACCCCCCTCCGCCGAGTGTACTATAATTAGCCTTGGGCGCTTTGAAATGTTGCTTGCTTGCAGTACTCCTCTACCTCTCTCTCACTCTCTCTCGCTTGATATTCGCTTGGTGTCTGCGCATCTGGCCAAATCATATTTGTCGGCCTGTACATGCTCTTCTCAGCATCAAATGTTAAATTTATTTGACTTGTTATAAGTGAGTTACAGTGACGGTTCGCGGGGTTTTTTCTGGTACGGCCGAGGAACAAGAGGTGGTAATACAGATAGGTGCGGTCACGCAGCCGGCCGTCTCTGCAACTGACCCT
Organism: Ocypus olens; assembly: GCA_910593695.2. Taxonomy (NCBI): domain Eukaryota; kingdom Metazoa; phylum Arthropoda; class Insecta; order Coleoptera; family Staphylinidae; genus Ocypus; species Ocypus olens. The sequence goes on from OU343053.1 coordinate 51,676,345, forward strand.
ACCTATCTGTATTGCCACCTCTTGTTCCTCGGCCGTACCAGAAAAAATCCCGCAAACCGTCACTGGTGAGTTACAATTTAGTTTTCTTAAATTATCTAAAGGGCTTCTTACGCTAATCAATTAAAAATAAAAATTTACAGGGCACAAAGACCTTCGGTCGATAGCCCAGACAGACTAACAACCTCATTTTGTATTTCGAATTACTCTACTTTTGTTAATTTATGTTTTTTTTTGTCTGAATAAAGATTGTCTCTAAAAATTTACAAAATGTTTTTAAATTTCTAATAAATCGAAAAATTATATTTAGCTTTGGGGTGATTTTTGGGACGAATTTATGCCGCAGATGGCTGAAGTGACAATTTCCTTACTTTACTTTTTTTGTCTGCATTCTTTATTATTAGGCCTAGATTTTTTATTTCATTAACCGATATTTTAGATTGTTGATTTTTTTCTGGCGTGTATTTTACATTTTTTATCTGTATTTTCGATTCTTTTGGTATAAATTTACGATATTTAGGTCAAAATCTAAATATTCTTAATTTCGATTTGTTTGTTAAATTTTTCGATTTTTTTGGTCCGCATTTTTTGATTTTCAGGCTCGAATTTTTGGCCCTATATTTTAGATTTTTTAACCTGTTGATTTTTATGAGCGTTTTTTTTTTAAATTCTGGTATTTTTGGCCTTTTAATTTTTTGCCCTGTATTTTAACCTTTGTAACTTATATTTGGACTAAAGGGTTATTTTTGTGACCAAAAATTTCTTTTACTTGAATTTTCAATTTTTTGGTCTGCATTTTTTATTTCTAGACCAGAATTTTTGATATTTTTGGTCTATATTTTAGGTCTGTTTTTTCGTTTATTTTTTCTTCAAATTCTTGATTTTTTTCCCTAAATACTCTTTATTTTAGCCACAATTTTCGTTTAATTTGTTAAACATTTCCATTTTTTCCATCTGCATTTTTTATTTCTAGGCCAGAGTTTTAGATTTTTGATCTAAATTTTTCAATTTTTTGGTTACGATTGTTGATTTTTCATTTTTTTGGCTTTTATTTTTTGCCCTATATTTTAACCTTTGTAACTTATATTTGGACTAAAGGGTTATTTTTGGGAGTAAAAATATCTTTTACTTGAATTTTCAATTTTTTGGTCTGCATTTTTTATTTCTAGACCAGAATTTTTGATATTTTTGGTCTGTATTTTAGACCTTTAGTCTGTTTTCTCGTTCTTTTTTTCCTTCAAGTTCTTGATTTTTTTCCCTAAATACTCTTTATTTTAGCCATAATTTTCGATTTATTTGTTAAACATTTCCATTTTTTCCATCTGCATTTTTTATTTCTAGGCCCGACTTTTCGATTTTTGATCTAAATTTTCATTTTTTTGGATACGATTGTTGATTTTTCATTTTTTGGCCTATATTTTAAATTGTTTACCTGTATTGGTGATTTTTTTGGTATGAATTTTGGATGTTCTATCGCACATTTTCTTTTTTTTGCCAAATTTTCAATTGGTTTGTTAAAATTTTCGATTTTGATCTGCACTTTTAAATTAAATTAGCCCCCGAATTTTTCAATTTTTAGTCTTAATTTTTGATTGTTTGTCCTAGACTTTAAAATTTTTAATTTAACATATTTATTCTATTGCGTGATTTTTTTTATTTTTGGCTATAATTTCAGAGTTTTTGGTCGGCAACCTATCATACTTTGAGCTGGAGAGTTATTTTGGAAGTGAAAATGGCAAATTATTTTTCCTTTACTTGAATTTTCAATATTTTTGTCTACTTTTTTTTTACCAAAATTTTCGATTTTCTGGCTAATATTTTATATCTTAGGCCTATAATTACGTTTATTGTTCCAAACGTTTGATTTTTTGGCCTAAATATTCTTTATTTTGGACAAAATTTTCGAATTGTTTACACAAATTTTGGATTTTTTGATCAGAATATTTGATAATTGGTTTTTCCCATATTTTTTGGTTTGTTTTTGATTTTTGCTCTTTCTTTTAGATTTTTTACCTTGATTATTGATTTTTTTGAGCGAATTTTTGACTGGCTTATATTTTAGATTAGTTATAGTTATGAGCGAATTTTTGATTTTTTTCCTGTATTTTCAAAATTTTTTGGTCCAGGTTTTTGATGTTTTGTCTTTATTTTAGATTTTGCAACCTAAATTTTTGACTTTTTGGGCTGTATTTTCAAGGTTTTTTTAAATTTTTTTGCCATTATTTTCAAGTTTTTTGGTCAAAGTTTTGATTTTTTGTCCTTTTTTTTAGTTTTTAATCTATTAATTTTAGTTTTTTTGATTTTTGCCAGTATTTTCAAGTTTTCTGATTTTTGGTCGTTTATTTTAGATTTAGCAACCTAAATTTTTGATTTTTTTGGGATGAATTTTCAAGGTTTTTGTATTCATTTTAGGTTTTTTGATGTTTTGTCAGCATTTTTAAGTTTTTTGGTCGAGGTTTTTGGTTTTTGGTCCTTTACTTTAGATTTTTCAATCTAATTTTTTTATTTTTTTGGACTGTATTTTTAAGGTTTTTGTATTAATTTTAGGTTCGTTTGATTTTTGCCAGTATTTTCAAGTTTTTTGGTCCAAGTTTTTGATTTTTGGTCCTTTATTTCAGATTTTGCAAACTAAATTTTGGATTTTTTAGATTGTATTTTCAAGGTTTTAGAATTAATTTTAGGTTTTTTGATTTTCCAAGTTTTTTGGTCCAAGTTTTTCATTTTTGGTCTTTTATTTTACATTTTGCAACCTAAATTTTTGATTTATTTGGACTGTATTTTCAAGGGTTTTGTATTGGTTCTAGGTTTTTTGATTTTTTACCAGTATTTTGAAGTTTTTGACCTAATTTTAGGTTATTTATTTAATGTCATATTTTTGGTTTTAGCGAGTTTTAATTCAAGATAAAATAGTTTTACTTTGATTTTTGGAATCAAAAGAGTGAATTTTGTGGCTAATTTTGGCTGCTGGGGGGATTAAATTAATATTTTAGATTTTTTGGTAAAATTGTTCAACTTTTTACTTTTTCCGTACGGAGTTCTAAAAAGTATTTCAATCGAAATTTCAACGGATATATCCGTTTCGATCAGTGACGGTTCGCGAGGTTTTTTCTGGTACGGCCAAGGAACAAGAGGTGGTAATACAGATAGGTAGGGTTAGTTGCAGAGACGGCTGGCTGCGTGACCGCACCTATCTGTATTACCGCCTCTTGTTCCTCGGCCGTACCAGAAAAAACCCTGCGAACCGTCACTGGTTTCGATCTTTCGAAATATGTCGCCATTGGTGTAGTTTCATGTTTCGACCTTGACGCAAATAGTGTCTTAAGGTTTTTTACTATAGAAAATTATTACTAATTACTTACCAGCTACCCATGATCTGTCCAAGAGTCCTTCCATACGTTCTACGATCAGTGCGGATGAGGTGAGTGCCACGGCCAAGAAGAAAACGATCCTGCAATCATAATTTGAGCGTTAGATTACGTTCTTCTGCATGTCGAACAATTGTCAAAGAAAATATCGGTTTTAATTTACGTTAGAATGACACCGGGCGCCACGAAGTCCGTGAAGGAGGGCTTGCTCGATCCGTAGATGGGCTCCTTGAAGTGGATAGGTATGTCCGCGATGGCTTCGTTTTGTTCGCAGCTGGTCAACAAGTCTTTGGCAAACGTTTGATACCCTAGCTGTAGATCGCGCTGGAGGATGATTCCGATTTGTTGGTCTAAAGAAAGCGGTTTGTTAATGCATTTATTAATGAATAATTCGACACGCCAGATGTTTTTAGAAAAGGCAGAACCTACTAAGAAGAGTTTGTAAATATTTTTTGAAAGTGAAGATTGTACCATATGTATAAAAATTATTTAGATAAGGCATGGCCATGATAAACAAAATCACGGTCTTTGATTAGTTCAGTCAATTAAAGTCAGTTTTGATTTAATCATGGTATTCTCACAACTTCACAAGCGTTTCATCATTGAATATTATTTCCGTAATGGGCATCTTGAAAATGGGCAATGGATTTATAATACTCGTCCATGCCTGGTTGAATTTCGACAACAGTTTCCTGAAGAAGACGTGATGCGATGTATCAAACCTGTACAAAGCCACCCTTTATCTAAATATTTTTTATACATGTGGTATTATAGCTTCCAGCATCAAACATTTAAAGGAAGGAATGGAGTTCGACGTTTATATAATAGATGGCGCTTGTGTGGTAACCATTAACGGTTACTGGTTAATTAATTAACCACAACTATCTTTTCAAAGACAGACAAAGAGAGACTTCGCCCTGGCGATACGGGTGTAAAATAGACCGTAAAATAGTCGTAAGAGCCTTCTGTCCAAGTAATAAGAACAGAACATTGATGTAATTTGCATTAAAAAAAAACTTACTTGACATATCAAGCCATACCCGGACCTCGCTCTGATCCAAAGTCTCTTCGTCGGCGTCCTTCCCCAAGGCCATCCTGGCGACGATCGCGTCGGTGAAGTTCTCGGTGAAGTACAGCGCGCCCCAGGCGTTCCCCGTCCTCACCGCGTTCACCGCGGACTTCGGATCCGGATAGTACTCCTTCACCATCGTCGTGTTCTTCAGCGTGTCCAGGTATCGACAGCTCAAATTGCTGAACTTGCAGCCCTTCTCGTACTCGCAGGTCTGGTACGTCAGGTTCGTGTAGTTGGCCTCGTGGTTGACGATGGCGATCTTCAGGCCGGTCGGGTCCCTTCCTATCGCCATACAGAAGAGGATCACCTGCATCACGGGCAGCGCGAAGATGAAGAGCATCACCCCGACGTTGCGCCACATCCGCAGGAAGTTCTTCTGGAGGAGGGCCTTGATCTTTCCCCAGGAGGTTATGTCGGAGCAGCTGCAGTCGGGGCCCTTGCGTTCCGGCGCGTTCTTCGCGTGGACGGGGCTGCTGCCGTTTAACTAGTAATTAGATGGACATCATTGATTTATAACGTTTGGTTTGGTGGATGTTGAGAGGGATGCGTGGCCATCGTGTAACTTTCTCCGGTTTTAAGGTATCGAGGATTTTGAAAACGAGCAATCAAAAACAAAACAATAGATTGTGAAGGGTCTACGCACAATGGAGGCTCGTGAATCTTTGTAGGGGAGGTTAGGACATTGGTGACCTACTTGAACTCGAATAATAGCAGTTGCGGTTCGCGGGATTTTTTCTGGTACGGCCGAGGAACAAGAGGTGGTAATACAGGTTGGCTGCGTATTACCACCTCTTGTTCCTCGGCCGTACCAGAAAAAACCCCGTGAACCGTCACTGAATAATAGTAATAATAATAACGGAACTTTATACCAAAGAAATGTTGACAAAAACAGCAATGCAACAATGTCTAGTTACGGTGTGAATTACCGGTGGACTTGAACGCGCCCCACCAAAACGTTTTCTTCATTGGTGCGTTGGGGACCACCGGCAGTTTACACTAGCAAGTTGTTTTGATCAAATTTCGCCAAACTTCCACGAGCTTATTATCCGATTAAAGCTACGCGCGCACTTGTCGGAATCGGACGGACGGCACGCATCGGCTAAAATTGCTTAACACAGTTGTAAACGAGTCAACGGCATGGAACGGATAAATGTGCGTTGACTCGTTTACAACTGTGTTAAGCAATTTTAGCCGATGCGTGCCGTCCGTCCGATTCCGACAAGTGTGCGCGCCGATTCCGACAAGTGTGCGCGTAGCTTAACTCGGATTGATTTAAAAAAGAACAGATTTTTTCTAGTTCTGTCTATCTTTCCAATCAGTTGATACTGAAACAGAGTTTTTAAAATTCTTCAATTTTCGAGAACAGTCAAATCTACATTATCTTATTTCCTGGATTTTTTTGAACACAATTTCTAAGAATTTATAAAATTTACCGATTATAAAATAACAAGTTTAGAGACTTAAATTTTTCGGATCAAAAAATGTGATGTATTAATTTGTGGAAAGACTAAACTATTGCTTTGTTTAAGATTATTGGAGTAAGGTTAAAATTTGTAGAAGGACTAAACTTTTGATTTGTTTAAAATTAACAATTGTTAAGGTTGAAATTTTTAGAAAAAAAAAATAAAGCCGAAGAAAACTTACATCGAGATGACCTTTAACTCCGTCGTGTATGAGGACCTCTTTGCTTTGGTGGAAGTTGAGACCTACCACTCCACTTTCTTCCGTCACGTAGATCGAGTCGTTCTTCTTGTCCCAGCTCAGCGTCGCCAGACTTATGTTGGTCGAAATGTTTTGTTCGTCGTCCGCGGCCTCCGAGGCGTTCGTGTTTATGTTCGCGTTGCTGTTGGGCGGCGTCTGGTTGGCGGGACTGATCTGCCCCTGTTTCCTGGAGAGCTTCAGGAACACCTCCTCGAGTGATATGCAGTGGTAGAAGGTCAGGAGCCGCTGCGGAGAGTCTTCCGCCAGGAGTTTTCCGCTTCTCATCAAACCGATCTGAAAATACGAATTTGAATATTTTCTTCCAGCACAAGCTTTTTTATCTCGTGTCTCTTTTGGTACTTACGGTGTGTGCCTGTCGCGCCTCTTCAATATAATGCGTGGTGATGATGACCGTCTTATTTCCGTCCTTGGTTATCTGCACCAAATGGTTCCAAATGCTTTGACGCAGAAGTGGATCGACGCCGACTGTGGGTTCGTCCAAAATTAGGAGCTCGGGGTCGTGCATCAGGGCTACGGCGAAGGATACTCTTCTCTGTTGTCCACCACTGTATTGGGCAACAAAAAAAAAAATTGATATTTCTCTAAAGAATGCCAAAAATATCAACAATTCGTCGTCGAAAAATCGATAACTAACGACCTTACTAATAGACAATCTTCAATCCTCGGATTAATCACGGATTGTAGAATCCTGAATTAGTCGATATTTATAATCGTATCCGTCACGGATTCGGGTAAGATCGGCGAATTCGAGAATGAAACCAGGATTTGGTAATATTTTTAGTGACATTACAATTTTACTAAATGTGTGTTGGTGCTATATTTATAATGAGTAGTAACCTAACCTAATAATTAAAATGTATAAAAATAAACATTACAAGGAGATGAAAAAGATTCTCTTAGCAACTCTAGTTAATGGATGTTTATCCCGAAATGCGGCTTCATCCATTGTATGTTAGTATCAAATAAATATTATAAAGTTTATAATATAGATTATTATGTTCTGGTGACATGAATAAATTGACAGATTGCATATAATCTGGGCTTAATCGCGGCTGACGGAAGATTCTTTGAAGGATGATTATTTTCAGATTAATCCAGAATTATATCGACTATTGGATGCGTTCTAACCTGATCCGAGATTTAATCCTCAATACGGGACTATTAGTACGGCCGTAAGTCTAAAATTAATTTCTCTAAAGAATCCCAAAATTCTTCTTCTCTTCAATGTTTGTGTATACTATAAAGGCCAGTTATATATTTTTTACTCACCTGAGATTTTTGACCATGCGATTTTGACTGGGCAAATCCAAAAAGTTGAGGAGGAACTGAAGCCGCTCGTGGATCTCGCTGGTCTTCATGCCGAAAATCCAGCCGAAGTACATCATGGTCTCCTTAATGGTGAACTCCCCGTACAGGGCGATTTCCTGCGGCATGTAGCCCACCCTCTTGCCCGGCACTCCGGAACCCTTCGTCCCCGGTTTACCGCCGAGCACCCAAATCTCGCCCTCGTTCAATCTCCTCCTGCCCACTATGCACGACAGGAGGGTCGTCTTGCCACATCCAGAAGCTCCCAACAAACCGTATCTGCAAAATATAAAGAAAAGTCGTATACAGGTGGGTCGAGTAAGATGAAATAGTCGGGCATTGGTGTTGAAGCAAAAAAAAGGATAAATCTTCAAGAATTTCGTATTAAAATTTTGGTTTTGTACCTTCAAATCAGTTAAAGTAAAAAGAAGGAAACTTTTTTCAATAATCCTTCAAAAATCCTGCATTAAAATAATGGTGTTGTACCCTCCAATTAGTTGAAGTAAAAAAAGGAAACTTTTTTCAATAAATCTTCAAAAATCCTGCATTAAAATAATGGTGTTGTACCCTCCAATTAGTTGAAGTAAAAAAAGGAAACTTTTTTTCAATAAATCTTCAAAAATCCTGCATTAAAATAATGGTGTTGTACCCTCCAATCAGTTAAAGTAAAAAAAAGGAAACTTTTTTTTAATAAATCTTCAAAAATCCTGCATTAAAATAATGGTGTTGTACCCTCCAATTAGTTAAAGTAAAAAAAAGGAAACTTTTTTTTAATAAATCTTCAAAAATCCTGCATTAAAATAATGGTGTTGTACCCTCCAATTAGTTAAAGTAAAAAGAAGGAAACTTTTTTTCAATAATCCTTCAAAAATCCTGCATTAAAATAATGGTGTTGTATCCTCCAATCAGTTAAAGTAAAAAGAAGGAAACTTTTTTTCAATAATCCTTCAAAAATCTTGCATTAAAATAATGGTGTTGTACCCTCCAATCAGTTAAAGTAAAAAAAAGGAAACTTTTTTCAATAATCCTTCAAAAATCCTGCATTAAAATAATGGTGTTGTACCCTCCAATTAGTTGAAGTAAAAAGAAGGAAACTTTTTTTTAATAAATCTTCAAAAATCCTGCATTAAAATAATGGTGTTGTACCCTCCAATTAGTTGAAGTAAAAAGAAGGAAACTTTTTTCAATAAATCTTCAAAAATTTTGTATTAAAATTTTAACAGCCTCATCGGATCAACTCGGTGAAGAAACCTAAAGCAGCATATCTTCAGCATTTCTACCGCGGTCTTCGGATGAATTATACTGGCCAAAAAATACACTTCGACGTAAGCCCAGATAATATCCTTTTCAATTTTGACGTATTTACAATACTTGTTTTTCTTCTTTTTCGTAAAAAAATTGCATTAAAATTTTAACAGCTTCATCAGATCACTACGATCAAGAAAACCCAAAACTGGGTTCTTGGGACAAATTATACTGACCAGAAAATATACTCCGGCGTAAGCCCAAATAATATCCTTTTTCATTTTTTTTTATTTACAATACTTATTTTTCTTCTTTTTCATAAAAATTTTGTAAGAAACCTAAAGATGCATACCTTCAGCATTACCTATTCCTTCGAAAATATACTGGCCAGAAAATAGGGAACACTTCAGCGTAAGCCCAAATAATACCCTTTTTCATTTTTTTTTATTTACAATACTTATTTTTCTTCTTTTTCATAAAAATTTTGTAAGAAACCTAAAGATGCATACCTTCAGCATTACCTATTCCTTCGAAAATATACTGGCCAGAAAATAGTGAACACTTCAGCGTAAGCCCAAATAATACCCTTTTTCATTTTTTTTTTATTTACAATACTTATTTTTCTTCTTTTTCATAAAAATTTTGTAAGAAACCTAAAGATGCATACCTTCAGCATTTCTACCTATTCCTTCGAAAATATACTGGCCAGAAAATAGTGAACACTTCAGCATAAGCCCAAATAATATCCTTTTTCATTTTTTTTTATTTACAATACTTATTTTTCTTCTTTTTCATAAAAATTTTGTAAGAAACCTAAAGATGCATACCTTCAGCATTTCTACCAATTCCTTCGAAATTATACTGACCAGAAAATAGTGAACACGTTGGCGTAAGTCCAAATAATAACCTTTTCAATTTTGACGTATGCAGTTTGGATTTACGATACGTATTTGTCTTCTTTTTCGTTTTGCATAATGACCGTTGTCGTAATGGTGCCAATTAAATGTTATCACGACAAAGGCCTCCCCGTAGCCGTTTTTTCTATGGATGGGTAAGCGTTTTCACCTTGTAATTTTCCGCGCGACACGCAACTTGGGCTTTTGGTGTGGTAAAGGACGTCGTCGTTTGTTGGAGACAAATATTTACGGGAAGTGTGCAAACTCGGCGGAAACGCTTAATGCAGATATTAACAATATTCCAATAATCATCTCGGAAATGCAAATTTGCTTAATTGGTTAATGTAATTCATAGAAACGAGTGATGCAATAAGAGTAATCGATTTTGGGAACGCATAAATTTCGCTACCTGGTATCATCTATGTTTGGTAGCTATGGCAACCTCCAAAAAGCTTATCCACATGTATTTGGTAAGATAATGGAAAAATCCTAATATAGGTGATATCCTGAACGCGGAGGCGTGATTAAAGTGGCTCCCAACCAGTTTCTAAAAAAAGCATGCTACACGTTTCGAACATTTCGAAACTAGTTGGGAGCCACAGGAATCGCGAAATCGCGCTCCTGCGCGTTGGAGATGAGACCTATGTTAGGATTTTGGCATGATTATAATAATAAATAATTTATTGTCACATTGGAAATATAAATAAAATATATTTTTAAGGATAAACTGAAGCCGTCCGTTGACTTATTGGTCTTCTTAGTTCAGAAGATTTTTTATATAGTTGTATTTGCCTGCAAAATCATTTTCGCTTCCACAAATCGAGACAATTTTGACATTTTCCGCTTCAACAAAGGTTACTGAATTATAGCGATATCTATTTTTTGGTAACCAGAAGAACCGCTGGTAATTCCATGTGCATTTTGTAAAAGCAAAAATTGATGACATAGTAGGCTGTAGCAAACTCGCAAAAGAAAGCAATATAGCTCTATAGGTTGATTCGGAACTCACGGGCCAAATTTCAAGGAGTGGTAAAGCACACAACAAGAATCGCGTTTTGTAAAGCAATGTGAGGGCGCAAGTGACGAGTTAAGGCTCATCGGCAGGAGACCGAATTTTCCTGACGAGTGTGGTTTCAGCATAATGGGGCATCAGCCCATTTCAGCTATCATGCGCACAATTACCGATGGACTGGGCAAGGTGGACCAGTCGCGTGGCCACGATTTAACAATCAGCCTCGACTTTTTCTTATGGGGACATCCGAAAGTCTTGTGTTCGAGAAAGTTGGTAGTCGCACCTTTGTGATTTTAGGTGATTTTAAAATAATGCTATAAATAAACATTATGCTTCCTTCGATTTTCCCCCTCAGCGCGTCACTTGCGCCCATACATTGTTATACAAAACATGATTATTTTCCTGGGCTGTACCCCCTCTTAAAATTTGGCCCATGACTTCCCAATCATCCTAAAAATGATGCTGGTTTCAGACCCAATACATTTTGTATCCATTTGATATATTTTTCGCACTTGAAATTGTCTAGAAGATGCTGTTGGTCTTGAAGCTTGTCGGCAAAAATTTGAAAATAGTTTAGAGAACCATGACAACCGCCGCCAAGTTTATCCGTATGAAGTTTGCAAAAAATTGCAATTTGTTTGAGAAACCATGGCAACCGTTACTAAGCTTGTCCTGTTATTCGCAGAAACGAGAGGTGCAATTAGAGTAATAGATTTTCAGACCCAATGCAGTTTATATCCATTTCATATATTTTCACACCCTTGTCTTCAAGTTGACGTCTACTTATCGCACTTAAAATTGTATGTATACATTTTTCTAAGTATTGAAAATCGTTTAAATAACCATGGCAACGGCCAGCTATGAATTGAATTGCAATTTGTTTAGGAAACCATGACAACCGTTATTAAACTTACCTTGTTGATGCCGCTAGAGTAATAGATTTTTGGAACCATAACAACCGCTTGCACGGCCGAACGTATGAATTTTGTTACCTGGTGAAATATTTTTTTGTAGCTATGGTAACTACCAACAGGTTGATTCGAACTAATTTTGCTAGCGGGTAGTTACGTTTTGTTAAGGAGAACCTGGAGTTGATATTACTAGTCTATATCGCAAAATTCTAGCTGAAATGTCTCTTTGATCATATTGCTATAATAACCAGGAGAATTGCTAATTGTTCCAAAGTTGATCTTGCTGGTCTTCATTCCAAAAATCCAACTGAAATGTCTGATCATGATTTTTTTGTTGTTGCAATTAATTTTTGGTAACCAGGAGAATTGCAATCTGCATCGCAAAAATTCGGTGGAAACGTCTCTTCGATCAGGATTTTTTTGTTATAATCCATTTTTGATGACCAGGAGAATTGATAATTATTTCAAAGTTTATCTTGCTGGTCTTCATCCCAAAAATCCAGTTGAAATATCTCTTCGATCATGATTTTGTTGTTGTTGTAATCCATTTTTGGTTGCCAGAGGAATTGATAATTGTTCCAAAGTTGATCTAGCTGGTCTTCATTCCAAAAATCTAACTGAAGTGTCTGAACATGATTTTTTTGTTGTTGCAATTAATTTTTGGTAACCAGAAGAATTGCAATCTACATCCCAAAAATCCAGTTGAAATGTCTCTTCGATAATGATTTCTTGTTATAATCCATTTTTGGTGACCAGGAGAATTGAAAATTATTCCAAAGTTTATCTTGCTGGTCTTCATCCCAAAAATCCAGTTGAAATATCTCTTCGATCATGATTTTGTTGTTGTTGTAATCCATTGTTGGTTGCCAGGAGAATTGATAATTGTTCCAAAGTTGGTCTTGCTGGTCTTCATTCCAAAAACCCAACTGAAATGTCTCATCATGATTTTTTTGTTGTTCTTCCTAAGGATGGCAGTACTGCCATGGCTCTAGCCGCCATTGCAACCATGGCAACCGCTAGCAAGCCTGCCCTTGTGAATAATAGATTTTTGCCAACCACGACAATCAGTAGCAAGCTGATACGAGCAAATTTTGCAATTCCCACGTTGTAACCTGATATAATGGCAACGATTTTTTTCGTCCGTTAATTAATGTAAATGTATCAAATGACGTCAATCGCTCGCTCTTAAAATGGTGATCCGCTACGGTGTTTGTGCTTTGGGTGTTCAATTTTAAGAAGGAAAACAAGAAAAAAACAAAAAGAAGTTGGGATGGAACCGGTACTAATTTTGCGTTGACGTCAAGAATGTCCACTTTTTATTCGAAATGGAAACATTTGTTTCTGCGTACTTGGAGTGCAATGTGAATAGCCCCTTCAACCCTTCAGTATTTCACAAAAAATAATTATACACGTAAACCTTGAATAATAAATAATTTTTGCTTTTGGAAATGTTTTGTGCATCAATTTTTACATTTAAGTTGTCAATAAGTATGAAAAATAAAAATAATATACATTTTTTTTACTTAGAGCCATTCAGTTAAGACCTAGTTTACTCATAAAATATTACACAAGACTAACTTATATGCTCTCGAAAATATTTACACAAACATTGCAGAATCTGCAAATTTTAGTCATACAATTGGTACAAAAAATGCTTGTTAATTCCAAATCACAAAATTAATGCGAGTTGCCCTGCCATATTAATAAGACATCTCTATCCATCAAGCGCGAATGACTTTAGCTGTCGATGCGCCTTAAACTCAAAATTCATGAATTCTATCCATCAAATATTTGGGTGACATCACAGAACACAAATTTTCTTTCTTTCAATTTTCTTTCAATTTTTACCAAATTTTTGACGATCAATGATGTTTTTTGGTTGATTTTTGATAAATTGGCTTCAATCTGTCAAGAACAATTTTTATCAATCCTGCCCGCCTTCGTGCTCTCTTCAAAATCCGACACCCCTATAATCCCCGTCATAAACGACATGCTTTTTTTGGCCAAGTAGGAATTAACAATTTCACATTTTTTAATTTTAAAGATTTTCGAGTTGTGAAATTCATTGCTTAAAATGTTACATTTTGTTAATCAACTGGCCATCGAACGCAAGATCTCATTTTATTATTGTAACTTTTTTAAAATCACATTTTTTTAAATTTGATTTTCGAGTTGTGAAATTCATTCCTCAAAGTGTTACAGTAATTTCCAGAATTGAGTGACATTATTCGGCAACGATTAAAGGGGACAGTCAACAAACAACAATTCTAACAGTAATTATGTTTACATTATCTGTGGAAAACTCCGCTCAATTATGGAATTGTATGCAATGTTTTAATAATGGATGTAAATGGAAATTATGTGTCTTAAAGGTAACTTGGATGTTTATAACTCCATGGTAATTCTCCTTTTAATTCTTCTCACGTATAGCCCAACCAAAATCTCGCGACACCCGGAGGTAAAATTTGCGCAGAGTGAGAAAGTATTCGGAGAACAAATCTCTGCATGGGGAATTTAACAGGCGTCCCTCTCTTGAAATTTAAGATGTTCACTGCGCAACATGCCACCAGATTTTGATAGGGCTCTATAAGTACTTCAAATATATCTATCCGTGTATTAAATAACGGTCCTTATAAATGAAAGCTTCGCAACTTGTAAGCTTCGAAGAAACGAAGCGAAGTTTGAATATCCAAATTTTCGAATTTATTGAAGATTCGAAGCTTCGAAATTTCAAAGTTGCGAAGTTTAAAAGTTTTCGAAGAATCGAAGTTGTCCGAAGAAACGAAGCGAACTTCGAATATCCAAATTTTCGAATTTATTGAAGATTCGAAGCTTCGAAGTTTCGAAGTTGTGAAGTTTAGAAGTTTTCGTAGAATCGAAGTTGTGAAGTTTAGAAGTTTTCGTAGAATCGAAGTTGTCAAGTTTCGAATGTTCGATTTCCCAAAACCCTAGAGTTACGGATTTACGCTCTTATGTAATTGCAAAATTTTCACATCAAAAACCCAAGACAAAACAATGTAATAATAAATTAACATCAAACTAATATCTTGAAAAATTAATCGTTTCTATTAGTTTTGAAATAATTTGATCTGAATTAACTTTTTCACTTGTCAATATTCGCGAAATGATACAGCATTACATTTTAAATAAAGTTGTACAAAAATTTCTTCAAACAAAACTATTGTTTCGTGCAAATTTTTATAAAAATATTTTCGTTTGTGTTTCGCACTGTGAATGAACAATTCCCGCATTATAAAGTATAAAAAAAATAACGTACTTTTTTTCGGACACAAACATATTTTCCCACTCACTCATGTAAGTATGCATTGATTGCAATGAAATAAATCTTCTGCTAACATTTTTTCTTATTAACAACTTTTTTTTAAATATTTCTTTAAAAAATTGCCTGCTCTGATAATTTTTCGAAACTTCGAATCTTCGAATCTTCAAACCTTCGAAATTGTAAATCTTTGAAGAAAAATTCCAGCCCTAATATTAAATCTATTTACATGTATACAGGGTGTCCCATTTTAAATTGCCACCGCAAATATCTCAAAACCTGAGCAACATGGCAAAAAATGTTTCAGATAAAACTTGTAGAGTTAGGAGGAGGACATATGCTGGTGACCTTGGCGGTAATTTTCAAGGTCAAACGAAGGTCAATTTTGATTTTTTAAATGAAATACCCTATTATTTATTATTACGGGATCGTATTCTACGGCAAAAAATACAAACTTTTGTAGGAAACGTTTTTTTTTTTTAAATATAATATATACTTGTAAATTAAAGTCCTACAAGCCTGATATATGGTAGATAAAGCATTTGTTCTAATGCGAAGGCAAAGGTAGGACTATAAATTGAGAACGTTAATATAGTATTTAATTAAAATACAGTTTCGTTTAATGTAAGTTTCATGTCAGATAAATAGCGTAATAATAAACAATCAGACTGGGAAAATTGGGATGAAAAGCCACACTTACATTGTTCCTTTCTGCACCGTCATGTTCAGGTCGCTGAGGACGTGATTTGGATTTTTCTTGGATCCATAGTGTTTGTAAGCGTGCCTCACGCATACGGCCTGCTGTCTTCTCGTCCAAATTGACGACTGCTGGGTGAGTAGGGGATGCGGCCTTTCAACCCCGACGCCCACCAAGTCCGGTCCTGCCGTGACCGGTTCCACCCTTTCACCCATCGGCGTATTGTCACTGTAAAACAAAAACAAAAATTAAAATTGTTTATTCACAATCACTATAGTAATATGCATATTTTTAACCTCGAAAAAGTTGAGAAATTAGTGATTCCCTGTAAAGACATACCTCTTGGTAGGCAAAAACATTTTGTGAAGTACAGAAATTGTCAATTGTATAACTTCATATAAAATGCAGTAGAGTAACGGCGACGAGTGAATTTCATGAATGAAAGCGTTTACTGGCGCCGCATCTCTAGAAAATTAGGATCATCTACCAATTTTACAATATCCACCGCATAGCCATTACAGGTTCTAAATTATTTTCCATGTTTAGAATTATTCGAAATGATTGACACACGTTACAAATTTGATTCACTTTTAGTTTAGATTCCGATTCTTAAGGCTCCTGGAGCGTACCTCTAAATTCATTTAAAACATTATTCACAAACCGATAAAGTCTTAAAAGTGAAATTTTGAATTAACCTCTGTAAATATATTCTAAAGAGTAGCACGGATTTTTTTCCCGTTTTTAACGTTTTACCAGTGACGGTTCGCGGGATTTTTTCTGGTACGGCCAAGGAACAAGAGGTGGTAATACAGATAGGTAGGGTCAGTTGCAGAGACGGCTGGCTGCGTGACTGCACCTATCTGTATTACCACCTCTTGTTCCTCGGCCGTACCAGAAAAAAACCCGCGAACCGTCACTGCGTTTTACGATGTACGACATTAGTCTATAAGACTAAGTGTTATGTTATCTCCAAAAACATAAAATTTCCATTTTCTAATACTAACTGCGCTACATACTGAGTAAACAATACATAATCTTTCAACGAAATCAATCTTGAATTTATTTTTACTGCTTTTCCATTTGCATGATCGAAACGTTCAAGCATGTTTACATTCTGCAAATTAACCAATTATTGAAGTCGAGTGTTTGTTATGACCATGCACAAATGCATCCAATGAAGGGAATCCGACGCGGATGACTAATTGAGCAGAAACGTGAGATGATTACTCAATAATTGCATTGCAGAAAAAAAATGGAGACTAATTATACGGACTTGCATGCATTGTTTTCTTCTTAATGTGGAAACGAATTACGCACGCGAATAACAAAAGAATAACATATAGAAATAACACACTTAACTTTGCCTATGTATAGCATCCTCAAAGAACTTTATTTTTGATAAGAACATTAGTATCAGTTGTTAAGGGATTGATCAAACAACTTCGTTCTTGATAAGAGAATAGTATCCATTTTTTGCGAGAAAACGATGAGTTCTACAAAAGTTCCAAGGACACCATATTCTCGTTCTTTGATTTTGGAGTGTGTCAAGTTGGCATCCCAATGAAAAGTTTTTTTTTTGACTTTGGCATGTGCCATCCAGTCACATCGAATATGTAATTTTTTTTTGGGATGAATAAATGAATAAATGAATAATGTCAGACGTATACACAACAACCATGGACCCGACCGAATACTTCTCGATCCCCGAAAAGTCTTTCGGCCGGGCTGGGATTCGAACCCACATGGCACGCGGTGCAACCGGCACAAGCGCTCACCTGTACCCACTACACCAACGGGCCGCTCCAATGAAAAGTTCTTATAGTTCTCAATTCCTTTTGATGTATCTAGAAGCACTATCAACTTTTTAAAAAGAGTTCTGTAAAATTGGGCTGTTAGGAATTTTTTGAAAAATGGGGTGCCAACTTGACACCGCACCCCATCATTGTTATCGAATAGTTCTGAACTAGTTTTAAGATGTGTTTGGGTTAGTACTATAGTTCCTGATACTTTTAAAAAAGAGTTCTGTTGAATTTCCAGAGATAAAAATTTTCAAAGTTGGAAATTCGAAATATTCAAATTCATATTACTCACTTAATATTGGTTGAATCTAAAAATTTCATAGCAACTATGGATAGAACTCACAAAGAACTACAGGAAACGCTAATCAGAACTACCCGGAAATATCAAGAATATTTTTTCTAAGTCGGAAAGCAAAAAAAAATACTGAGGGTTCTCTGAGTTCTGAGTTAATTTTCTATTTCTACTTATTGAGTACAATATTTCTTTCTCATAAACAAATTCGATACAATCACGATTTATGGCATTTTTAAATAAATTTAAAATTCCAACTTGGAATTTTTTTAAAAATGTTAATTTTTTGAAAATAGTTCTGGAAGTTATGATTTGACTTATGGGTTCTATTTAAGGAGTTCTAACGAAAATCGCAAATTGAGATTAAATGGCAGGAAATTGATATTTTCAAAATTAAATTTACTATTATCGAATTTTAAATTTATTTAAAAATACCATAAATCGTGATTGTATACAATTTTTTTATAAGAAAGAAATTCTGTACTTAATGAGTAGAAATAGAAAATTAACTCGGAGCTCCTAGAACTCTCATTTTTTTTTCTTTTCGAACTTAGAATTTTTTTCAAAATGTTGATTTTTTAAAAATAGTTCTGGAAGTTCTGATTTGACTTATGGGTTGTACTCAAGGAGTTCTAACGAAAACTCAAATGGAAAATTGCGATTAAATGACAGGAAATGGGTATTTTCAAAATTAAATTTTCTATTATCGAATTTTAAATTTATTTAAAAATACCATAAATCGTGATTGTATCGAATTTGTTTATAAGAAAGAATTACTGTACTCGATGAGTAGAAATAGAAAATTAACTCAAAGCTCCTAGAACTCTCAATTTTTTTTTTTTTTCGAACTTAGAATTTTTTTCAAAATGTTGATTTTTTTTAAAATAGTTCTGGAAGTTCTGATTTGACTCATGGATTGTACTCAAGGAATTCTAACGAAAATTCTAATGGCAAATTGCGATTAAATGACAGGAAATTGATATTTTCAAAATTAAATTTTCTATTATCGAATTTTAAATTTATTTAAAAATGCCATAAATTGTGATTGTATCGAATTTGTTTATAAAAAAGAAATATTGTACTTAGTAAGTAAAAATAGAAAAGTTAACTCAGAACTCCTAGAACTCTCAATTTTTTTTTCTTTTCGAACTTAGAATTTTTTTAAAAATGTTGATTTTTTTAAAATAGTTCTGGAAGTTCTGATTTGACTTATGGGTTGTACTTAAGGAGTTCTAACGAAGATTCTAATGGCAAATTGCGATTAAATAAAAGGAAATTGTTATTTTCAAAATTAAATTTTCTATTATCGAATTTTAAATGTATTTAAAAATGCCATAAATCGTGATTGTATCGAATTTGTTTATGAGAAAGAAATGTTGTACTCAATAAGTAGAAATAGAAAATTAAAATATTTTTTTTGCTTTGCGATCTTTTTCAAAAAAATTTTTTTTGATAGTTCCGGATAGTTCTGATTGATGTTTCCTGTAGTTCTTTGTGAGTTCTATCCATAGTTGTTATGAAATATTTAGATTCAAGTGAGTAATATGAATTTGAATATTTCGAATTTCCAAGTTTATTTTTACAACAAAATTTTTATCTCAACTTCAACAGACCTCTTTCTTAAAAGTATCAGGAACTATAGTACTAACCCAAATACATCTTAAAACTAGTTCAGAACTATTCGATAACAATGTTGGGGTGCGGTGTCAAGTTGGCATCCCATTTTTCAAAAAATTCCTGACAGCCCAATTTTACAGAACTCTTTTTGAAAAGTTGATAGTGCTTCTAGATACATCAAAAGGAATTGAGAACTCTATTCAGAACTATCAGAACTCTTCATTGGGGTGCCAACTTGACACACTCTTGATTTTGTTGTTATCGAAGACGGGAACTATTGATTAATTTAAGGTAACTTTGAATTAAACAACTTTCGCCTTTTATTACGACTGTGTTAAAAAAAACTTCGAAAATTGTTTAATTCAAAGTTACCTGACTATGGACTACCACATAGTAACGGTCGTAACCATCATCTTCATATGATTAATTGAAGTTAATACTATATACACATTTTTAAGAATAGGATATTGTCTAAGTGGTAGAAAATGTGGCGATGAACTTAAGCTCAAAATCCCATCTAGATTTCTTCCAAAATTTCGAGGTTATTTTTTATTAGAACGTCAACATTCAGAGCATGAGAAATCGCAAAAAATTAGGTTGAAGACTTATAGATCTAGAGATCTGTAAAAAAATTAAACAACAATAATAATGATCTTCGTTATCCAACAGTCTACAAAAAGTAAACTATTTACAGAATAATATTAAAAATCAGGTTGACATTTCATTTTTAATTAAAAAATGGTGATGTGGCCATCACGTTACTTTCTCCGACTTGATGGTATCATTTATATATAAGCTTTCATGGTTTATTTTCAATTAAAATCATATTTTAAATGTACATCGAGCCTTGTATAAACTCGGATGAAACTGACGTTTAAAACGTCAAAATTATGAAAGATGGAAAAATTTTACTTCAACTTCAAAAACTCAGTTTACTCAAGAACTAAAGGGATTTCGAAAAAAACTTATTCTTTATAAGTTGTTCATTTTAGCATTCTGTACAATTATTATAAACACAAATTTGCTGTAACTATTATCGTCTTATAATTATAAACCAAAAATTAAAAAAATAATAATAAATTTTTTTCTCGAATTAAAATGATTTTATGAAAAATGTTTTCAAGCAAAAGATGTTCATTTCTTTATTGTCTTCAATGTTTATTTAAAAGTTTTTGTGATATTTTTCATATTTAAGAAAATATTGACAAAAACAAAAAAACAGTTAAGGTAAACACCCACTTCCGGTGTACGAAATTTTACCAAAAGCGTTTTAGTTCTTCGGATTATCAAATAAGACGTATGTTCAAAGTTTCATATCAATTGCTCTATTAGTTTTTAAGATACAGCGCACACAGACACAATTTTTTTTTTTCCAGAAATTGTTGAAATGGTATCTAAGGACCACAAAACGGATATTTCCGCAAAAAAATTTTTTGAAAAAAAATCACGATCACAATACTTTCTCGTACTTCGTAACGGAGAAAGTAAAAAGTTAAACAACAATAATAATAGTTCTTCCTTATCCAACAGTCTACAAAAAGTAAATTATTTACAGAATAATATTAAAAATCAGGTTGACATTTCATTCCTTATTATTAAATAATAAGGAGAAAGAATTTTTTGTGTTCCATCTGGGGGCGAGAAAAAAGCTGGACACTTACAAAATGTCCGACATCTATTCCTAATAAAACAATGTACTATTAATTTACTTTTGGTTGGCACTGCTCTCGTTGGATTGGCCCTCTGGTGTAAAAAATGTTTCCTACGCAGGGCCAGGGCTTTTACCGAAGGAACAGACATTCGCTATTACGCCATTCTGCGTTAGAAAATTGGACCAACCAATTCTTAACTCTTACAAAATCATCATGCTCTCGGACGAAACTAACATTAATATAAAACAATCGTGAACGAAACTGATGCCGCAAGAGCAAATACATTTGCAGAAGAATAAAACCGCTTGGTTAAGGCTAATGGAAATATAAGATCTCCGTAAACGAATCAAGAAGATAATTTTAAGGCAAGTTTTTATGTAAAATTACCTTTCATTTCTACGTTTCCTACACTTAAGTAAGAGCTTACCGAGTTTCACTTTACAACCCATTGTCAACTCGTCGAAATCACTTAAATTTATCCTTCTCATACTACTACTACTATTGCTGATGATTTTTAGATATGTTCACTAATGATTTTGACCGATGATTAAAAAATTTCGAAATGCTTCAGTGACGGCCGATTGTCAAAGCATTACCAACATAAATTATACAAAGTGTTTTGTTTAATTTAAACAATTATGTATTTGGAAATTACAAGATTTTTGAAAATTGTTATTTATTGTTCGAGCATTACCAATATAATTTATACAAGGTGTTTTGTTTAATTTAAACAGTTATTTGTAAATCAAAAATTCTAATTTTAAAATTCTCAATTCTTCCAACTTTCCGTTTGGCAAGAAAATTCTTTGAAAGTGTTTTTGAAACCGTAACCTTAATCATATTTTGGCGTTTGATTCGCGCATTTAGGCGAACAAACAAGCAAAGAACGGATTTGAAAGTTAGCTTTCAAAATCTGCAGATTTTACAGATTTAACAAAACGTAGTCCTCGTATTTTTATCGGGGGTAATACCACAAGAGGTTTAATTTGGCCGGATAAATTTTATTTGTTTGCACGAGCCATTGAATCGATACAAATTTCGAGAATGAATTGAGCGCTTTACCAGAACTGACACTGAAGTTACCTGTTTCCTAAAATTGTTAATATAAAGATCGTTGTCATGGTGAAGGTAAATAAATTTTTAACCATTTGCAAATTTTCTTTTAGATGCACTTTTTTTTCATGAGTTGAATTATCATACAAAATCGACCTGTTTGAGGATTATTTTTCGAAAAATTTACTGAATGTATCCCTTACTACGCACGCCCTGATATTCTCCTGAATTATTTAATTTTATAATACGAACCTACGAGATCTCCAACATTTGATTCAGTACGGGTGGTTACGCAACACCGCACGGCCATATCGCCGTGATAATTAAAATCGAGTGTGAAAAGTAATTGTGCACGGCGAGCGAACGGTTTCGAAAGTCAGAACTTGAAGAACTTGTCAAGTACAAGAGACAAAAGAATAAAACGAGAGACGGTATGGGGAAACGTATTCCGGAAAACCGCACGACGTGTAACAAGAGCGCGCGTTTCCCCTTCATGGATAGAAAGTAAAAAATGTCGAACCAAATGTCTATCGACCCGATGGTTTCGAAACCTGCGATTGTATTTTTGTAGCGGACGTTAAAGCAGCAGTTCTGTAGAAAATTGTTGAAAAATTTTTCTTGTGAATTTTAACGAGTCATACTAAAAAAAAATAAAGACTTAAATACAGTGAGATCAGAAAGTCTCAAAATAGTTGGCAGCGGATTTTAGGTACGTTTGAAGGGCTGCCAACTATTTTCCACTTTTTGATCTCACTTTACAGGGTGGAAACTGTAACTGGAACAAATTCGGTATTTATGAAATAAGAAGTTCCAGAAAAAAATGCTGATGTGGCCATCATGTTACTTTCTCCGACTTGATGGTATTATATCCATTTATATTTACGTTTTCATGGTTTATTTTCAATTGAAATCATATTATAAATGTACATCGAGCGTTGTGTAAACTCGTATGACACTGACGTTTAAAACGTCAAAATTATGAAAGATGGAAAAATTATACTTCAAATTCAAAAACTCTGTTTACTCAAAAACTAAAGGGATTTAAAAAAAAAACTTATTCTTTGTAAGTTGTTCATTTTAGCATTCTCTACAATTATTATTAACATAAATTTTCTTTAACTATTATCGTTTTATAATTATAAACCAAAAATTAAAAAAATACTAATACATTTTTTCTCAAATAAAAATGATTTTATGAAAAATGTTTTCAAACAAAAGATGTTTATTTCTTTGATGTCTTCAAAGTTTGTTTAAATGTTTTTGTGATATTTTTCATATTTAAGAAAATATTGGTAAAAAACAAAAAACAGTTAAGGTAAACGCCCACTTTCGGTGTACGAAATTTTACTAAAAGCTTTTTAGTTCTTCAGATTATCAAATAAGACGGATGTTCAAAGTTTCATATCAATTGCTCTATTAGTTTTTGAGATACAGCGCGCACAGACAAATTGTTGAAATGGCATCTAGGGACCCCAAAACGGATATTTCCGTAAAAAAAAATTTTGAAAAAAAAATCACTAAAAAATTTCACTAAATTTGTAGCCCTTTTTATTCTCTTTACGACTGTGTTAAAATATTTTGTTTTTTTTTTGTTTTTTTTATTTCAGAAATCGCCTTTAGTACTAAACTCTTAATACATGTATAGAATTCCATGTGAATCTAAATTATAATTATTACTATTGTACATCCACTTACTTCGTTTTATTTTTTGTCAATAATTACCATGTCTCGTACTCAGTGACGGTTATCAAGGGTGGCAATACAGATAGGTAGGGTCAGTTGCAGAGACGGCTGGCTGCGTGACCGCACCTATCTGTGTACCACCTCTTGTTCCTCGGCCGTACCAGAAAAAACCCCGCGAACCGTCACTGCTCGTACTCCAGTAATGTAATGTTTTCAAAATCAATTAAGTGCGAAGCATGTCTGCGTCCTTCAAGGATGAGTCGCGTCTTGAATACACATGTCTCCTTGTATACACCGGAATGCCTTTTGTGTGGAGGCGAAGGCTCATTACCGCAATTGCTAAATAATTTATCGTAATGATACACGAGATGCCCAAACTTGGAAATCATTAACATTTTTAGTGCTCGAAATTGCTCAATAAAGATCGGTGAGGATTACTTTTGAATTAAGAAATTTCGAATGGTAAAATGTAGCGTTACCAACCTGCCGACCAAAAAAAAAACCTCTAGTGTGCCATGATTTCTTATTTTTTAAAATTCAAGTTGGCATACATGTTCGGAATTGACAAACAAAACGACAGGTTGTTCTAAAAGTCACAATTATTCCGTGGTCGCAATGGTTTACAGCAACCAGCAAAAAACGTTACTATATAGTTGAAAGTTATTTCCGAAATGGGACTAAAGTGGACGGAAATTGGATGTATTCATTCGACGCAACTATGGCAGAGTTTCAGGAAGAATTTCCTAACGTTCCCATTATTTATGATGAATTTAAAAATACCTTATCACGATCTGTTGTATTATTTCATGAAACGGGTAGTATTCTCCGTCAACCAGTCAAACGTACTTAAGATGCTATTAACAGCCCAAGGAATTTTGGAAGGTGCGTTGTTTATCACAGCAAATTAATTTATCGGTAGGAACATAACCTCAATATGTAAATTTTTAAAAATAAAAAATCATGGCATACTTGAGGCTTTCTTTTAATGAACATATAATAATATTTATTTTATGTTATCAACCTACATAGGTTATACAATTGTCATATCGCCAAGTACTTAAAACTTAAAACATGAAAATTAATATTAAATTAAATTAAAATACAATTAAAATCAACATCCAAAAAATTAAAATTCAATTAAAATCAATTAAAATCAACATCAAAAAAATTAAAAATACAATTAAAATACGATTAAAATCAATTAAAATACTTTATGATCACCTACTGTAGGTCCTCAACGAGCATGTATATTTTTAAAATTAAAGCCTCGTAATTGATTACCAATTTTGTGAAAGTTTGGACTCTGCATTTGTTTCTGGTTTTGAATAATTAAAGCTTTTTCGATTTTCAAGCGCTAAAACTTGCCATTCCTGCATCGATCGTGATTATCTGGAAAACAAAATTATTGACATGCTTTGAGTTTTCAATAATATTAAAGCCAAATTATTTAGAAATAATGCTGGAAGTCGGCAGTTCTTTTGTTTTTTGAAAAATCTACGCTTTTTCGATTTTTAAGCGTTTAAGATCACCATTCTTTGGTTTGAAATTGATTATCTAGAAAACCAAGTAATTAACATCGCTTGAGCTTTTGTAATATTAAAGTCCAATTATTCTCCAATAATGCTGTTAAAGTTGGAAGTTCGAATTTAAGTCAGTTTTTGAAAAATCAATACTTTTTCGATTTTTGAGCTTTAAAAATGGCCATTCTTGAGTTTGATTGTGATTACCTAGAAAACCAAATAATTAACATGCTTATATTTTTTTACGAATATTAAAGCCCAATGATTCCCCAATAATGGTGTTAAAGTTGTAAGTCTGCATTAAAGTCAGTTTTTGAAAAATCAATATTTTTTAGGTTTTTGAGAGTTGAAAATTGTAAATTCTTAGTTTGAAGGCAATTATCTGAAATATCTGTATCCTTAACGGGTATGGATATTATTTTATATTAAAGCCTTATCATTGATTGCCAATTTTTTGAACGTTTGCATTTGTTTCTGGTTTTGAATAATCAATGCTTCTTCGATTTTCAAGCACTAAAAATTGCTATTCTTGGAGTGATTGTGATTATCTGCAAAATGGAATAATTGACATGACCAAAATAATGCTGTAGAAGTAGAAAATCTGCATTTCTTTTGTTTTTTTTTTAACTAACGTTTTTTCGATTTTCGATCGTTGAAAATGCCCATTTTCGTCTTTAATGGAGATTTAATGAAAAACCAGGTAAATAAAGTGCCTGGGTTTTTCTTGAATATTCAAGCCTGATGATTTCGGAATGAATCTGTTCAAATTAAAAGTCTGTAAATGTTTTGAGTTTTAAAAAATCAACGCGTGTTTAATATTCGAACGCTTAAAAATGCTTGGGTTTGAAGTGATTATCTGGGAAACTAAATGATTTTTCTAGAATTTCGGATTTTAATTATTTCTGAATATTGCTGTAAAAGTTGGTCAGGTTTTGAAAAATTTTGGCCAGTTTTGGCGATTGTCTCATGTTACTTTGACTGATTTGATGGTCTTGTAGTTAATATTTACACTTTCATGATTTATTTTTAATTTAAATCATATTTTAAATGTACGTGAGGGTTCTGTAAACTCGGATGAAACTGACGTTTAAAACGTCAAAATTATGAAAGATGGAAAAATTATACTTCAAATTAAAAAACTCAGTTTACTCAAAAACTAAAGAGATTTAGAAAAAAAAACTTATTCTTTATAAGTTTTTTATTTTGGCATTCTCTGCAATTATTATTCACATAAATTTGCTGTAACTATTATTGATTTATAATTATAAAACAAATATGAAAAAAAAAATCTCGAATAACAATTAGTGGATGAAAAATATTTTCAAAAGGTGTTTATTTCTTTGTTGTCTCCAATATTTGTTTAAATATTTTTGTGATTTTTTTCATATTTAAAAAAATATTTAAAAAAAAACAGTTAAGGTAAACACTCACTTCCGGTGTACGAAATTTTACCAAAAGCTTTTCAGTTCTTCAGATTGTCAAATAAGACTTTCTGATCTCACTGTACATTCTTGTAACCTGCAGTTCTCTAGTAAGAGTTTTTTTATTCATGCCGTGGTGTAGACCAATTAATTTAAAGAAACGGCTTCGAAATTATATAAATTCCACGGGTGAATCATCTTATTTGGCAAAACCTTGAACTCATTAAATATGTTTACATTGTTAATTTCGTGCAGTATTTTCCAATCAAAATATGTAATGAACACCTTGATGACAATAATGGGGCTTTTGACATTGAGTCAAAACGCTGTAAACATTTGAAGTATTTTTTGAACCATCAAAATCATCAGTCTGGAGCATGACTAACAGAATTTCGCCATGACGATAATTATTTCTAAGAATTTAATAATTGTTTTGATGATTATACATTATAGAAACAAATAAATTCGATATTAATACATTTTACAAACAATTAGTAAACGATTTAATGTTGAAAAACAATTATACTTTTTTGACATCTTTTGTGACAAACACTAAGAAGTGAAAAGTACCAACACGACTATGAAGAAAATGTAATTTTGCCTGACGTTAGATTGGTATCGGTATACTTCCAATATACGCGAAGTCGTCAAAAGACATTGAGAGTAAATAACAATAATCATTTTTACATTTCTCGCAGTTTCGTAAATACTACTTTCTGTGGCGAGAGTTGCTCGGCAACCTAGCGAGATTTCTGTCACTCAAGATGTCAAAAAGTTTAATCTATGGGTAGATGTATAGCAACTGTTGGGAAACAATTTTAAATTGAATAGAATTAAAATAAAACTTACACTTTTATGCTTAAATCTTGGAGGCGTTCACTTCGTGGTACATTTTCAATTTTGATATAAAGAAAACCCTTAACACTTTTATGAGTCGTTTTATTTAACCTGCGATCGCGCTGTTGAGATTTTTGTCAGGCCTCTTCGTAATCGGTAAAGACAAGTGCCATTGCGCTTTTTTCGACTATGTGCTTCCAACGGCCCGTGGGACCCAAAGAGTTAAATTTTAAATCGAAATGTTTGTTCCTGTGATACATGTAACCACGATTATTACTGATTTATTATCTCATGAAATTAAAAACAAAAACAAAATAAGATCAGGTGGTTTCTTGTCAGTGCGCTAGAAAATGGCGTTGCGTAACGTCGTAAAAGTGGACCTCGCCGGCCAGACCAGAAGAGTTCGTTGCCTGTGATATAATATTCCGACTTTGCCTGCTCGAAGAAATTAATAAACCGTCGTCGGCCGTATATTAATTCGCGTTGCTCAATTGATGTCGCGGCCGTTGCGCAAGTTTCGGCTCTTTTGAAACTCATCGCATCCAGTGGCAAGTGCGCGTGACGCGGAGGCGATCCCGATGGCGCTCGGTTGACGAAACCGCGTTCGGTGGTCGCGATTTGTTTTTATCATTGACGAAACAATGGAGACATCCTGTGTTGGTGATGATGATGATGATGAGTTTGCGATCTTTCGTAATTCCTGTGTGTACTCGTTTAATTGATTGGAAGACCATGTTTCAGTGAAGGTTCGCGGTTTTTTTTTTGGTACGGATGAGGTAGCAGAGGTGGCAATACAGATAGGTAGGGTCGGTGGATTTCTGTAGAGAGGGCTAAGACAAAGATGACGCTCGGTAAAAATTTCTTCCGTTGCCCCGCCGCCGATTATCCACGAGCCGCCGCTGGTCGGTTGACGGCTAGCGACGTAACCTCACCTATCTTTGCTACCTCAGCCGTACCAAAAAAACCCGCAAGTCGTCACTGCCATGTTTGAATGTACCTCATTTTCTTTGATATTACAAATCACTGTATGTGCGTATAAATCAATACATATTGTTCAACTTTTAATAAATCAAGCTTTGATATATTTGAAGGAGGAAATTTTGACAAACGTAAAACATATTTTCAAACGTTTCCGATTTTCAAAATTCTAAGATAGCGGGCATTCCATCGAAAATAGGCAACTTAATATACAAGCAACAAATATTGTATCACCATCTGTTTCGACCTGTTCGACGCAAACAGTAGGCGATGGGGAAACGGAAATTAGTATTGGAATATATTCGTTTCTAAGTTTTTGTGTTCTGATTTAATCCTGTAGAATAAAGTAAGTTAAGTACACAAAACCGGAAACATTAATAATCAGTTATTAATATTAATAATAATAATACATCATTTCGATCGCTGACGTGTTCGACACGTTCCACAATTAAACAATTCCATTAGCTCATTAGCCGATTGCGTTAATTTGAAAGTAATTAGGAGCAATTACTCTTACTTGGAGAGTTTTGCAAATTCAATAAGTATAGTAATTATTGCTCGGCGTGCAGTCGCCATTACTTTTCAGTTTGCTGGCGTCATTTCGTTATATTCAATTAAGTTATTTTATACCACTCGATTATACAGGGTGTCACAAATTCGATGCATTAGCATTGCCATTTCGGTAACTGTAAGAGGTTGCTTAACTTAAGATAAAGTTGCGCGTTTTAATGAGTAATAATTTGTTAAAAAGAAATTGAAAATATTCCAAATAACTCCGAAGATATTCGAAAAAAATCAATTTTATTTTTTATTTTTTTTACGGCTTCATTAGCATTCCTATGTCGGTGACTGTAAGAGATAGAGAATTGCTTAACTTAAGATGAAGTTGCGCATTTTAATGCGTAATAATTTGTTAAAAAGAAATTTAAAATATTCCAAATAATTATGGAGATATTCGAAAAAAACCGAAAAAATTAATTTTTATTTTTATTTTTTAACGGTTTTTACTGGTTAGTTTAAAAAAGCAAGAGCACTTTCTTATTCGTTATATTCAATTAAGTTTGATCTAGAACGGACATTTTAAGTAATAATCTTCACAATCCATTATACAGGGTGTTACAAATTCGATACATTAGGATTGCTATCTCGATAACTGTAAGAGATAGAGAATTGCTTAACTTAAGACAAAGTTGCGCGTTTTAATGAGTAATAATTTGTTAAAAAGAAATTTAAAATATTCCAAATAATTCCGGAGATATTCGAAAAAAACCGAAAAAATCAATTTTGGTTATTATTTTTTTACTGCTTTATTACTGGTTAGTTTGAAAAACCAAGAGCACCTTCTTATTCGTTATATTCAATTAAGTTTGATCTAGAATAGACATTTTAACTAATAATCTTCACAATCCATTATACAGGGTGTTGCATTAGCATTGATATCTCGGTAACTATAAGAGATAGAGAATTGTTTAAATTAAGGCAAAGTTGCGCATTTTAATGCTGAATAATTTGTTGAAAATAATTTTTAAATATTCCCACCACTTCCGAAGATACTCTACACTGTTGAAAAAAAAATGAAACGCTTGAAATTCGTGAAATTTCGGCCATTTTCAAACCGCCATAACTCGGTGTATTTTCAATAGATTTTGATGAATCTTTAAGGGCGAAAAACTTTGAAGTGTCTTCTCTAAAGTCATGCATGCGAACTTAAGCGTATTCCTTTCCGCCCCCCTCTAGCGCCTCTGAGAAAAAAAAAGTTTTTTCAGGAAACCAACACTTTTTTTTCAAACACCCATAACTTGGTGCCAAATCGTCGTAGGAACTTCGTTCTTTGAGTTCTGCATAGAGAATTGATCACATTTTAATGCCTTTATGATGGATCGAGTAGAAAATTTCTTTCCAACTCCGTAGACATCGTCAAAGTTGGACATGGTTTCCTAAAAAAACATTTTTTTTCACAGGGGTGCTAGAGGGGGCGGAAGGGGTAACGCTTAAGTTCGCATGCATGACATTAAAGAAGACACTTCAGAGTTTTTCGCCCTCAAAGATTCATCAAAATCGATTGAAAATACGACGAGTTATGGCGGTTTAAAAATGGTCCAATTTTTTTTCCACCAGTGTATAAAAACCGAAAAAGTCAATTTTGGTTTTTATTTTTTTACGACTTTCTTACTGGTTATTTTGAAAAACCAAGAGCACGTTCTTAAGACACTTTTTAAGATCGTCCGGAAAATAATTTTATTTTTCAAAAAAGTGGTTTCGTTATTTAGATACCAATATCAACTTAATTTTTTTAAATACGGACCTGGATTTTTTATATAATTTTTGAGTAGCAGCTTTTCACCTCGCAAAACTAATGTTGTATCACGCTTGTCACAAAATAAACAATAAACAATTCAACAACGAAGAAAAAATAACGTTTAGTGAAAGAATTTGCGCTGACAGGGCCAAACGAAACGGGCCGCGAAAGAGGCGTAGCGCGCGCTATATAAACACGCGATCTTATCAACATAACAAGTACTTACACTGTAATATGATGATAACACTTGCTTGTTTTATATTGTAAAACAACCAAGTGTTATCAACAAATCAATACTCAAAATGTTTTATCGAGTGTGCAACGAGAAATCAATAAAGTCAAATCAACTTACACTGGTGTTACTTGTGTCATGTTGTCTCTTTCTACTCCAAACACCTACTATTTGATTCCTCTCATATTATTAAAGTTTTTTTATTCTAAATTGGCGTTGGTCGTTCCGTGGAAACGCGTTCTGACGTTCTGACGCACTGAATATTTTTTATTGGAACAATGAGGCTATCGATTTAATTACGAAGTATGTCATCTGAGGTATGATTATCAGAAATGAAAAGACAACGGTGGTCGTTAAAATTAATGCGCAGTTTATAAGCATGAAAAAATAATCTATTGAGTCCATTTCAAAGGATATTGGATATTTTCAGTGGAATTATTAGATTGCTAACAGTTTATTTATTTATTTATTTACTATTAAACGGGCAATCCCAATAATACAAAATTAGAAACAAAAACTAACATACAAATTAAATTAAATTTAAATCGCAAGAAAACAAATTAACAAAAATTAAAATCTAAATCAATGTTCCTTAAAATCGAACGAAAAGTAATAAAATTATTTCTAAACAAATCTAAATTACACCTAACACAAACTACATTGCAAAAAAAAAGAAAAAATGCCACTTGAAATTTTTTTAATATTTCTAGAAATAATAATAGTAATACCAGAAAATAGTTAATATCTATAAACAAAACCCTTTTTTGGCCTGGGATTCACATCCATGCCAAAGTTCTAGATAAACTCAAAACTTTAATTGGAGGAAGAGAAATTTGCAGCTCGCTATTAGAAAAATTCAAAAAGATCGTTACTGTCTAGATTATCTTCAAAATTTCTAATGCCACTCAGAAATACACTTTTGATATAAAGAATAAAATTCTACACCTTTTGTAAAATGGAAGATGTATCTTCAAAAGAATTGGTTTATATTTCGCAGTCGTCTTAAGACTCATGTTGCATCGTATTTTACAATTATAAAATTTTATTTTTCTTCCGACAAACTTGGCAAGACACACATATTTTACAATTATAAAATCAACACGAAAGATTTCATTTTAAATTGCGCGCTATTTTTCTTCTGTCAAACTTGGAGCTGTCACTTTTTGACATTTAAGTAGTAAATACTGTACCGTCAACGAAAATAGAAGAATAGACGCTTGCGCAACGCTGGAAATCGTGAAAATTCACTACAACAATGGTGAAAATTTCCTTCGAAATTAAAGTTTGTGAAAAACCAAATCCGTGCACGCCCAGCCAGATCAACCAAAAATATCACTGCCGCAGCTTTTTCCAGAATTTAAGCTCAAGCATTTTTCAAAGTAAAAATGGTGCATTCGCCAGGATTTTGTTAAATTCCAGAAAAACCTTTTGATGGATTTTGTCCAAAAATTGGCATCATCTTCTAGACATAAATAGTTGTAAAACAAGTAAATAATCCAAAAATACGTTATTGATAGTTTTTCCAGAATTTGCGCTCAAAAATTTTTCAAGCTAAAAATTATGCATTCGCCTGGATTTTGTTAAATTTCTGAAAAACCCCTCGATGGATTTTGTCCAAAACTTGACATCATCTTCTAGACATAAATAGTTGTAAAACAAGTAAATAATCCAAAAATACATTATTGATAGTTTTTCCAGAAATTACGCTCAAAATTTTTTCAAGCTAAAAATTATGCAGCCTGGATTTTGTTAATTTCCGAAAAAAACCCTTGATGAATTTTGTCCAAAATTTGACATCATCTTCTAGGCGTAAATAGTTGTAAAACAAGCAAATAATCCAAAAATACGTTATTGCTAGTTTTTCCGGAATTTTCGTTCAAAAATTTTTCAAGCTAAAAATTATGCATTCGCCTGGATTTTGTTAAATTCCTGAAAAACCCCTCGATGGATTTTGTCCAAAATTTGACATCATCTTCTAGACATAAATAGTTGTAAAACAAGTAAATAATCCAAAAATACGTTATTGATAGTTTTTCCAGAATTTGCGCTCAAAAATATTTCAAGCTAAAAATCATGCATTCGCCTGGATTTTGTTAATTTCCGGAAAAACCCCTCGATGGATTTTGTCCAAAATTTGACATCATCTTCTAGACATAAATAGTTGTAAAACAAGTAAATAATCCAAAAATACGTTATTGATAGTTTTTCCAGAATTTGCGCTCAAAAATTTTTCAAGCTAAAAATTATACATTCGCCTGGATTTTGTTAATTTCCGGAAAAACTCCTCGATGGATTTTGTCCAAAATTTGACATCATCTTCTAGATATAAATAGTTATAAAACAAGTAAATAATCCAAAAATACGTTGATAGTTTTTCCAGAATTTGCGCTCAAAAATTTTTCAAGCTAAAAATCATGCATTCGCCTGGATTTTGTTAATTTCCGGAAAAACCCCTCAATGGATTTTGTCCAAAATTTGACATCATCTTCTAGATATAAATAGTTATAAAACAAGTAAATAATCCAAAAATACGTTATTGATAGTTTTTCCAGAATTTGCGCTCAAAAATTTTTCAAGCTAAAAATTATACATTCGCCTGGATTTTGTTAATTTCCGGAAAAACTCCTCGATGGATTTTGTCCAAAATTTGACATCATCTTCTAGACATAAATAGTTATAAAACAGGTAAATAATCCAAAAATACGTTATTGATAGTTTTTCCAGAATTTGCGCTCAAAAATTTTTCAAGCTAAAAATCATGCATTCGCCTGGATTTTGTTAATTTCCGGAAAAACCCCTCGATGGATTTTGTCCAAAATTTGACATCATCTTCTAGACATAAATAGTTGTAAAACAAGTAAATAATCCAAAAATACGTTATTGCCAGTTTTTCCGGAATTAACGCTCAAAAATTTTTCAAGTTGTAAATCATGCATTCGCCTGGATTTTGTTAAATTCCGGAAAAACCCCTCAATGGATTTTGTCCAAAATTTGACATCATCTTCTAGATATAAATAGTTATAAAACAAGTAAATAATCCAAAAATACGTTATTGATAGTTTTTCCAGAATTTGCGCTCAAAAATTTTTCAAGCTAAAAATTATACATTCGCCTGGATTTTGTTAATTTCCAGAAAAACTCCTCGATGGATTTTGTCCAAAATTTGACATCATCTTCTAGGCGTAAATAGTTGTAAAACAAGCAAATAATCCAAAAATACGTTATTGCTAGTTTTTCCGGAATTTTCGTTCAAAAATTTTTCAAGCTAAAAATCATGCATTCGCCTGGATTTTGTTAATTTCCGGAAAAACCCCTCGATGGATTTTGTCCAAAATTTGACATCATCTTCTAGACATAAATAGTTGTAAAACAAGTAAATAATCCAAAAATACGTTATTGCCAGTTTTTCCGGAATTAACGCTCAAAAATTTTTCAAGTTGTAAATCATGCATTCGCCTGGATTTTGTTAAATTCCGGAAAAATCCCTCGATGGATTTTGTCCAAAATTTGACATCATCTTCTAGACATAAATAGTTGTAAAACAAGTAAATAATTCAAAAATACGTTATTGATAGTTTTTCCGGAATTTACGCTCAAACATTTTTCAAGCTAAAAATTATACATTCGTCTGGATTTTGCTAAATTCTAGAAAAAATTCTCGGTGGATTTTGTTCAATATTTAACATAATCCTCTAGACATATACAGGGTGCTGTAAAAATGGTGCAATAACTCAACGGTACGTTGTGGAGGGTTAAAATAATTGAAAAATTCGGTATGGAATTTTTTTTTTTAAGATTTGTATAGATTTTAGGGTAATTTTTTTCATTATTTAAAATCTGCAAAACATTAATTACTTATACTGCAGCACATCAAATAAATTTCACGAAAATACATACTTTCATATTTATCAATATTATAGATATGCAATTGGTATTTTCAAATGTGATAATTTAAATGTTTAATAATTAATTTTCGCATTCAAAAAATCCTACAATGATGCCAGGTTTACAATTTAAGTATTTATATTTATATTTATATAAGTCTTTATTTTCAAAAATTAGTATACAAATTTGCAATACAAATTAATGAAATAGTGTCAAAAGATTCTCAAAAAATAGAATTAGTTGTGCACTGGAGGACACTGAAAAAAATTTAATCCATTATCAGTGTTATTTTTAAATTTCAATACACTTCAAGAAAAACTGCAAAAGAGCGTGTTCGTCCACTCTGGTCAATTTTCAATTGTATTTTCTCTTCCAATTTACTCAAACTCAACACTCGTTAGTGTTACATCCAGTTTCACATAAGCAAATGGACATTAAACTTTGATCAGACTTCTCTAGAAATGGAAATAACAATTATGACAAACAAAAATTATGACTGGATTCAAGTTCACCTCGAAAACTCGCGCGTCACGATTTTTTTCAATTCAGTAATTGATTTTTCTATTTGCAATTAGACGGTAATTAGTTTAGTACCATCTTATTTTACGCTACTTAAAAAAATATATTGCCAATTAAATTGCAGTTTACTGAGAAGAAAAATCATTATTTACTTAATGAAATGATTTTTCCTTAATTAATTCCAATGTTTCGATGAAACCATGTTATCTTTTACCAGAAATAAAATAGTGGTAGTACTTTTTTAAACGCCATTTCTTCGAAAACAGCTGAATATCGACATGGGGTATGCTACATGAAAAATACTCAGAATTTTACGTAGAATCCATAAATGCAAGAAAAAATGGGGGTTCACATTTGAAAATTTTAACTTAGGGGTCGTATCTCAATTTTGGGATACCCTGTACATTTGAATTTTATCTCAAAAAATGCGCGTTAAAAAAAATAATACACGTATCCGAGGATTTTTCTGAAAGAAAATGTCCTGAATTTTAATCGAATTGATTCCTTACTTTATGTACACAGTGTATAATCAAATTGCATTTATTTATTGCTTTCGTCAATTAAACTTGTGAAAAATGGATTAAATAGAAAATGGTAAAATCTGCAACCCTCAATTTGTAGGGCCTATAACTCCCAAACGACTGTTTCTCCATCTCGAAACTTAAATTAGAGGAAGCGAAATTTATCTCACGATTAAAAAAATTGTGTCAAAAAATGATCACTGAAAGGATTTTCTTCAAAATTTCCAAATCCACTTAAGGCAGAATGTATATTTGACGTACTACAAAATAGCGTACATCCCCGAGCTGGAAACAAAATGGCGGCACTCTCTATTTCGACGTATGTAAACTTCTAATAAATAAATAAATAAATTGGCAAAGAGAAATTTTTAACTCGCGATTAGAAACAATAAATAATTTTTTTTAGTCTTAACTTTTGTGATGAAAATTATGTTTCGATTTTTTAAAATTTTGACACCCAGCTCAAAAGGTTCTCCTTCACTGGTCTTGATTATCTTCAAAATTTCTAATGCCACTTTTGATATAAACCCATCAAATGAATTATTAATAGTTTACGAAACGAGTGCCTTATTTCAAGCCCATACCTTCAAAAAATGTACGAAACCGCTAAAATTATATAAATCACTTACCCCTCATCATCCCTAATAGCAAACTGCACCATAACTCCCAATCAGAATTGAATATTAAAAAAAAACAAATAAATTAATTATCACAGCTTATCACAAAACAGTTTTCTGCTTCGAAGTCGCACTTCACATCGAAGAAAACCGAACTGCCGTCGTTCAAAACATTTCTCAAAAATGACTTTTTCGAAACTGGCCGGTTGCGCTCATGTCAGGCAGCCAACTCGTCGTCGCCTTTCACGACAAACAAACACAAATCGCCAATTACAGCGGCGGAGGTCGGAGGAGGTGAGAAGTGATACCCAGCCAATCAGCACGGGGGGAAAAACGGGAGGAAATTTAACGTGAATGGGTAACGATAATCAAGGTCGTTAATTTGCAATTCCTGCAGTATTCCAATTGCTCATTGTCTTTCAGGATTGCAATTGTAATTACCGCCACGCCGTGGCGATTGCCATCTGTTTTTCGAAAATTTTCGAAATTCTGCTCTCGGATCGTTAACGATGTCGTTAATGCGTAATCGGGTTTAAATTTCGGGTGATTACGGGATTTTTCTCCGGTATTAGGAGTTAATTGGCCAATTGTCTTCGAATTGTTATGGAAAATCAATTCTGATTTGTAACACAACAATTTGCTTCTATGATAAGAAAAATTACCCGTTATTACAATCCCCATCACCCATCTGGCTATGCATTTTCAAAACAAGAAAATGTTCAACTTGGTATCCAAAATCCGAAAATTTTATCCAAGATCGAAAAATTCGAATTTTCGGATTTTAGATACCAACTTGAACATTTTCTTGTTTTGAAAATGCATAGCCAGATGGGTGATAGGGATTGTAATAACGGGTAATTTTATACTCAAACTTTTTGTTTTCATTTATATTGCTTGCCTTTTCAATAAATTGATAAAAAAAAAACTAATTTAACTGCGAGCCTGAATTTATCCATTATTTATAAAAATAAATGCAATATCCTTGCATGACCACTTTAATCTTTTATTTATATAAAACACGAAAAGCCTTTATCTCCATTCACAAACTAACCTTCGTGGGTATAAAACGAAACATAAAACAAATTTTTACATCCTGCCCAGACAAGAAATGAGTCGTTGCAACATGCGAACCTTGAAGTAAACGTAAAGCATAGTTTTGAGGAATAATTAAAATCTGAAAAAAGAACATTAAAAACTAGTTCATATTATTTGTCCGTCCGATTTCGAAATGAATATATTAACCACTACTTAAAATCACTGCTAGTTAAAATCACTGTTACTTAAAATCAAAACTAAAATCTCCATTAATAACTGTGGCATTTACAAAAACCAAATTGATTTTGAATTAGCCATACTTCGGCCATTGAGGATGATTTTTTTATGGAATTTTGTCTGCGCGTTTTATATTTTTTCTGCGATGTTTTTATCCAAGTGCTCAAAAAAATAAAATTAAAATTTTCAAAAATCCATATCTCCATTAAAAATTGTTGAATTTACAAAAACCAAATTAATTTTGAATAAGCGATTCTTCGACCATTGAGGATATTATTTTAAGAAATTTTTTCTACGCGTTTTATATTTTTTTCTGCGATGTTTTCATTCAAGTGCTCAAAAAATTAAAATGAACATCTTCAAAAATTCATATCTCTATTGAAAATTGTTGAATTTGCAAAAACCAAATTGACTTTGAATAAGCTATACTTCGGCTATTGAGGATGATTTTTTATGGAATTTTGTTTGCGCGTTTTATATTTTTTCTGCGATGTTTTTATTCAAGTGCTCAAAAAAATATAATTTCAATTTTCAAAAATCCATATCTCCATTAAAAATTGTTGAATTTACAAAAACCAAATTAGTTTTGAATAAGCGATTCTTCGACCATTGAGGATATTATTTGAAGGAATTTTTTCTACGCGTTTTATATATTTTTCTGTAATGTTTTCATTCAAGTGCTCAAAAAATTAAAACGAAAATCTTCAAAAATCCATATCTCTATTGAAAATTGTTGAATTTGCAAAAACCAAATTGATTTTAAATTAGCCATACTTCGGCCATTGAGAATGATTTTTTATGGAATTTTGTCTGCGCGTTTTATATTTTTTCTGCGATGTTTTCATTCAAGTGCTCAAAAAATTAAAACGAAAATCTTCAAAAATCCATATCTCTATTGAAAATTGTTGAATTTACAAAAACCAAATTGATTTTGAATTAGCTATACTTCGGCCATTGAGGATAATTTTTTATGGAATTTTGTCTGCGCGTTTTATATTTTTTCTCCGATTTTTTATTCAAGTGCTCAAAAAAATAAAACTAAAATTTTCAAAAATTCATATCTCCATTAAAAAATGTTGAATTTACAAAAACCAAATTAATTTTAAATAAGCGATTCTTCGACCATTGAGGATATTGTTTTAAGGAATTTTTTCTACGCGTTTTATATTTTTTTCTGCGATGTTTTCATTCAAGTGCTCAAAAAAATTAAAACGAAAATCTTCAAAAATCCATATCTGTATTGAAAATTGTTAAATTTACAAAAACCAAATTGATTTTGAATAAGCTATACTTCGGCCATTGAAGATGATTTTTTATGGAATTTTGTCTGCGCATTTTATATTTTTTCTACGATGTTTTTATTGAAGTTTTCAAAAAAATAAAACTAAAATTTTGAAAAATTCATATCTCCATTAAAAATTGTTGAATTTACAAAAAACTAATTAATTTTGAATAAGCGATTCTTCGACCATTGAGGATATTATTTTAAAGAATTTTGTCTACGCGTTTTATATTTTTTTTCTGCTATGTTTTCATTCAAGTGCTCAAAAAATTAAAACGAAAATCTTCAAAAATCCATATCTCTATTGAAAATTGTTGAATTTACAAAAACCAAATTGATTTTGAATTATCTATAATCAAAAGTAATAATCAAAATAAATAATCGTGGTGACATGGATTAACATAACAAAACGCAAAACAAAAAATTGAAAACACTTCGTATTACTAACCGTTTTCGAGATATCGGCTGTCTACTACCTCGTGGGACACCATGTATATGCCATCCACATTGCTTACTTGATAAAATTAACATATTTGCGCAGGGGCGTACCAGTAATATCCGAAGTCTTGCAGAACTTTAATTGACGACTTTATAAAAACACAAATGAAATAGAAAATTTTTGACGGCATTATTATCCCCTGCACACGTTTTACATTACATATTATTACTACAATCTTTTTTGAACGTGATCCCACAATTGCGATCCTTTGATAATAGTTGAAACATGTAGCTGAATATAATAATATCATTACTACTGCAAATTCGACTGCTATTGTTCACTGAAAAATGTATCGTTCCAATTTCCATAAATTAAAACCATCAAAAATTTCCGTTGCGATAAAATAATTCAGCGTTCTAGATTTGCAGAAAGAAAAGGTGTTAAGGACGAATTCGAGGATAATTACGCTTATTTTAAAGAAAAAAAAATTTGGAATGAATTAATTTCAATCACTCCTCACGAGAGGAGTGATAGATAAATGTTGCGAAACGTGGTGGCCCAAATTTGCCCAAAAACTGCTCACCGTACATATTTGTGTCGGTAATAACAGATTGCAATT
The DNA here is from genome assembly GCA_910593695.2 of Ocypus olens. NCBI lineage: Eukaryota > Metazoa > Arthropoda > Insecta > Coleoptera > Staphylinidae > Ocypus > Ocypus olens. The sequence continues at coordinate 51,716,384 of OU343053.1, forward strand.
AATTGAGTTTACAAAATTCATGTCACAAAATGATTACTAAATTACTTTGTTGTAAAAATTGACAGTTTGTAAATTAATGAAAAAAGAAAAATAGCTTCAATTTAATGGACAACTCGGGCTACGGTAATGGTACTCTTGGCCTATCAATTTATTCGGAAACTGCGGCAGTTCTATTTCTTAAATTGGGCTAACTGGTACCATAGTAGTACTATAGTACTACAGTTAGGGCAAGCTTTAATTCCAATATGCTTGAAAGATAAAAAAAATTAAAAATATGAATTTTTCAATTTAAATTTATCTGCCGAATATTTTTATATGCAAAAAAAATGACGGTACTACCCAGTACGATCGAAATTTCAATATGTACAAAAAGTTAAATAAATTAAAAATAAGAATTTTTAAATTTAAATTTTTTATCTGCCGAACAATTTTATATGGAAAAAACTTTTGGCAGTACTACCCAGTACGATCGAAATTTCAACAAGCATGAAAGTTAGATAAATTAAAAATATTATTTTTTTAATTTAAACATTTTTTTTCTGCCGAACAATTTAATATATACAAAAACTTTTGACGGTACTATCCAGTACGGTCGAAATTTCAATATGCATGAAAAGATAAATAAATTAAAAATATGAATTTTTCAATTTGAATTTTTTATCTGCCGAGCAATTTAATATATGCAAAAAAAAATTGACGGTACGATCGAAATTTCAATAAACATGAAAGTTAAATAAACTAAAAATATTATTTTTTTAATTTAAACATTTTTCTTCTGCCGAACAATTTAATATATACAAAAACTTTTGACAGTACTATCCAGTACGGTCGAAATTTCAATATGCATGAAAAGATAAATAAATTAAAAATATGAATTTTTAAATTTAAATATTTAATCTGCCGAACAATTTTATATGGAAAAAACATTTGACAGTACCACCCAGTACGATCGAAATTTCAATAAGCGTGAAAGTTAAATAAATTAAAAATATTATTTTTTTAATTTAAACATTTTTTTTCTGCCGAACAATTTAATATATACAAAAACTTTTGACAGTACTATCCAGTACGGTCAAAATTTCAATACGCATGAAAAGTTAAATAAATTAAAAATATAAATTAAAAATATTATTTTTTTAATTTATACATTTTTTTTCTGCCGAACAATTTAATATATACAAAAACTTGTGACAGTACCATCCAGTACGGTCGAAATTTCAATAAGCATGAAAGTTAAATAAATTAAAAATATTATTTTTTGTATTTAAACATTTTTTTTCTGCCGAACAATTTAATATATACAAAAACTTTTGACAGTACTATCCAGTACGTTCGAAATGCTACACACTGGTTGTTTATTTTGCTTAAGAATGTAATTAAAAAAATGTGCATCCCACGAATGATTTATTTTAATTTTCCCGAAAGTTTTATAAAAAAATGGCTTGACCGCTGTTGTAGAATAAATTAGGTTAGTTTTATTTTAATTTTGAAGGACCGTATTTTTTTGCTAAATTGACCGAGTTATATCGTATCAGCCATAAAATTTTGTTTCAGAGTTGGCTGTAAGATAAATGAGGTATGTCGCATATTATTACGTCATGAGATTTAAAAAAATGAATTAATCTCAGACGTGATTGCTATGGTTCTATCTCTCGGGCATGGCCAACTCAGAAAAAAAAATTGTGGCTGACACCTTACAAAAAATCTATTATTGTAAATTTGCTAATGACTTTTTACTTTTTTTAGATCGACAACTCGCGGACAAGAGTAACATGACGTATCGCCATAGGAGGTAAGTTTTAATTCCTGTATGCATGAAAGTTAAATAATTTAAAAATAATAATTTTTAAATTTATTTTTTTACGGTACGATCTATTGTATATTTGTATAAGATTGGGAATTTTAACTTTTTTTTCAAATCGACAACTCGTGGACAAAAGTAACATGGCGTATTTCAATTTTCATATAAACTAGTACAAATTTATTTTAAAAAAGATTGGGCCACCGGTACTATAGTAGTACCGTAGGTTGGGCAAGTTATAATTCCAATGTGCATAAAAGTTAAATCATTTTAAAATATCAATTTTTAAATTTAAATATTCTTTTTCTGCTAAACTAATATATATATAGTACTATCCAGTACTGTAGAAATGCCACATACTGGATATTTCATTTTTTAGCAACCTATTTTATTTTTTTCAAAAATTAGGGCCGTTAAAAAATAAAATTGGTCTAAACGGTGCTATAGTAGTACGGTACTATCCAGTACAGTTTTATAAAAAAAAGCAAAATTGAGCAGTCTGTGATCTAGTAGTACCATAAGTTAGACTAATTTTATTTAAATTTTGAAGGAACGTTTATACAGGATTTGTTGCGTATTCCTGTAAATGTGTGTATTTTTTTTCTGCTAAATTGACCGAGTTATACGAAAACATCTATTATTGTATATTTTCTAAAGACTAGTAATGATTACTTTTTTCAAATCGCCAACTCGTGGGCAAACGTAACACGACATATTTCAATTTTCCGAGAAATTAGTAAAAATTGTTTAAAAAAAAAGATTGGGCCAACCGGTACCAAAGTAGTACTATCGGTTAGGCAAGTTAATTCGCTGAAAGTTAAATAATTTTAATTTTTTTCTTTTCAGCTAAACTAATGTATACAGTACTATCCAGTACAGTCAAAATGCCACATACTGGGTATATCATTTTTTAAGAACCTATTTTAATTTTTTCGAAAATTAGGGCCGTTAAAAAAATTGAATTGGTCTAAACGGTGCTATAGTAGTACGGTATTATCCAGTACGGTTTTATAAAAAAAGAAACAACATTGAGCATTCCGTGATATAGTAGTACCTACTATAAATCAGACTAATTGTATTTAAATTTTGAAGGATCATTGAACCTTTATACAGGATTGGTTGTGTACACCTGTAAATTTGTGTATTTTTTTTGCTAAATTGACCGAGGTATAAAAAAAACTTTTGGTGGTACGATCTATTATTGTATATTTGCCAAAGACTAGGAATGTTTACTTTTTTTCAAATCGACAACTCATGAGCAGAAGTAACATGACGTATTTCAATTTCCGAGAAACGAGTAAAAATTAAAAAAAAGATTGGGCCAACTGGTACTAGAGTAGTACTATAGGTTATGCAAGTTTTAATTCCAATTTACATGAAAGTTAAATAATTTTTAAATTTAAATATGTTTTTCCTAAACTAATTGGCCGAGTTACACAAAAACTTTTGGTGGTACGATCTATTGTTGTATATTTGCTAAAGACTAGAAATGTTAACTTTACTTTTTTTCAAATCGACAACTCTTGGGCAAGAGCAACATGAAGTATTTCAATTTTCTGAGAAACTACAAATTTATTAAAAAAAAAATTGGGCCAACCGGTACTATAGTAGTACTTTAGGTTATGCAAGTTTTAATTCCAATATGCATGAAAATCAAATATTTTTAAAATATTCATTTTTACATTTAAATATTTTTCAAAAACTTTTGCTGGTAAGATCTATTATTGTATATTTGTCAACGATTTTTTGCTGAATTGAATGAATTTTTACTTGTTTTCGCACACTGGGTATTATATTTAGAAAAAATATTGTGATTTAAAAGACTTAAGTCTAAGGTAAAGTTACCTTGGTCTAGGAATGTTTTGCATCAATTATCTGTAGGATAAAAACTCTTTGTGTATTGTATAGTGCTATAATAGTACTATAAATAGGATATGAATTTAATTCTAAATGATAATTTTTAAATAATTTTTTTTACTGCTAAACTATATGATATATACAAAAAAATGTTGATGGTACTATCCAGTACTGTAATAGTACTATAATTAGGATATCAATTTAATTTTAAATGATAATTTTTAAATAACTTTTTTTACTGCTAAACTATATGATATTATACAAAAAAAAATGTTGATAATACTATCCAGTACTGTAATAGTACTATAATTTGGTATAGTTTAGCTCGTTTCTTTCTGTTCTCCCAGAAATTTCGGAGTCAATTCATCGACGACGCATTAATGACCGACGTTTTGGTTAGGTTGCCTTGGAATAAATTCACGAGCAGTACTTCTCGAACATTCACTATTTTTCCATACAAAATTACCATTTTAATTCTCTCCACTGGTGTGTAAACAAACCATGATGAAATAAAAGGAACATTTTCAAGCGCTTGAACACGTCACAGTTTAAAATTCAAATGTCAGGATAATGCATTTTCTGCTGCAAGATATTTAAATTCATTGACATTCAGACAGTTAACCTCAAAAGTGTCTATCATTGTGCAAGAAGCGTAATCTGAGACATGCGTATTTTAACTCATAGGCTACTGCGATTAATTTCTTTTTGAATCACACTAGTTTTTAAAGTTTACAAACGATTTAACAAAAAATTCAAACGTGCCCGTATTCCTCGCAATAATAATTGCGTGATTGCTTCCCTTGTTATTAAATGTACAGCGCGTGTAAGTCGGCAAAATATTCCATTTTTAGAAACATGACTATTAAAGTTAAACTTGTTTTTGACGTACGATATTAAAATGCATATTCTATAATTGATTTAATTAAATAATAGCCGATAATTACACCAGTCCATTCGAGAATGGTACGTTCTGTTAAAAAAAATAAAGGTTGCTTTTTTAACAGTAAAATCATAGGTGCGCGCGAAATTAAGTGTAAAATTTTTACTTTTTTTTTTTTGGCATACGCCTGGCCTTGGTATTAATTGCGATTGGCCAACATGGTATAAATCCTTAAAATTTTGACGGTTTATCACGAATGCGTGTTGCTCGGAAATTTTCGGATGCATCAAACTATTGCACAAAAATTGCATTAGAATTTTTTCAAAGAACGAGAGTCGAAGGACCTCAAAATTTTGTTTGAATTCATAACATAATTAACACCAATGAGGTTTTTTTATTGGTACTGTGTAAATTTAATTTATTATAAATATTTGTAAATGTAGTTCAGCGGCGACTCGTGGATTTCCCTAGAGGAAATTGTCAATACATTGCAATGCGTTGATGTGATTATTATAACATAGAACATAGACATTAACAATCATATGTTCTGAGTTAGAAAAAAGACCCTGTATATGTAACAATCTATCTTTACATTCACAAATAGATAATTCGTATTCGATTACAGTGTGTGAAGATTGGAAATATAATCTTGTAATTGGAAAGTGCGGATTGGAATTATTACAAATGTCTCGCGTGCGTGTTTTTGTTACACAAACTGGCCTCGTTTAATTCTCATCGAGTAAGCATAAATTATTGTAATGTGTGTGTGCATGTGTATGTGTCTGTACAGCTCACTTTGTTGTTACATATTCCTATTCATTTATCTTTATTTTTATTGTCCGAGTCTGATTTATTTATTTTAAATTTTTAATAACCGCTTTATCTCAACCCAATTAGGAAACACTTGTCAATCACTCAACCACCTTAACGCGATTATCTAATAATGAATGAAATTGTTGCAATAGATATAAAGATACAGGTATGTTGATACACAATACAACAATTTTCAATAGAGATATGGATTTTTCAAAATTTTTGATTAAATTTTTTGAGCACTTGAACAAAAACATCGCAGAAAAAAAATTAAAACATGCAGGAAAAATTCCATAAAAAATTATCCTGAATGGATAAAGTATCGCTTATTAAAAATCAATTTGGTTTTTGTAAATTCAACCATTTTCAATGGAAATATGGATTTTTGAAGATTTTTGTTTTAATTTTTTGAGCACTTGAATGAAAACATCGCAGAAAAAATATAAAACGTGTAGAAAAAATTCCTTAAGATAATATCCTCAATGCTCGAAGAATCGCTTATTCAAAATTAATTTGGTTTTTGTAAATTCAACAATTTTTAATGGAGATATGAATTTTTGAAAATTTTAATTTTATATTGTTGAGCACTTGAATAAAAACATCGCAGAAAAAAAATAAAACGCGCAGAAAAAATTCAATAAAAAATTATCCTCAGCGTCCGAAGTATCGTTTATTCAAAATCAATAATTCCCAAATTTGGAAACTGATTTCTTACGAAAAAAGTGTGCCTTATGAAACCCGTTCTTTAATGCACTGATATGCCACTTTTTTTCTTTATTAATAGCGACTATATTTTCGACCATAAATTACTAATTTGTAATTTAAAACCTACAAACCTTTTTCTTTTCATTAATAGTGACTATAAATGACTCATGTTTGAACTAAAACCTGCAAACCGAAGTATATGTTTTGTTTATTTAAATTCTAATGGTCGGTTGTTGGGTTTCTGGTCTGAATCACAAGAGCATTTATTTTAATAATAATATAGAAAATGAATGTGCAAGAATACCCGACGTGATTTCACTTGTCCACAGGAATTTTTTGCGATTACTCAGACCTACTTTTTACTTCTGTCTAAACTAAATAATGCATATTTTATGTGTATTGACGAACTTTCGGTTTACAAATCTGAGCTCCTTGTACGTCAATTAGTCGGATTAGAGATTTTGAATTTTTGACGAAAACACGAAAAAAAGACATGAGTAAACCGCTTGGAAATTTGTTAAAAAATGCAACTTTCTTAATAATCATCGTAGACTATTGAATTTAACTTTTTCTTCATCAGAAAGACGAGAGAAATTGATTGCTGTTAAAAAAATTCAGCTAACTTCAATAGCAAAAAAATTAGTCAGTCACAGTGAACATTTTTGAAAGTTTACGAAAATAATTAATTTTTTAGACTTTGATCGGCCGTAGTGGCCAAACGAAAACTCCAAATTGAACGCGGTTTGCAAATCTGAGCTCCTCGTACGTCAATTAGTCGGATTAGAGATTTTTAATTTTTGATGAAAACTTGAAAAAAAGACATGAGTAAACCCCTTGGAAATTTGTTAAAAAATGCAACTTTCTTAATAATCATCGTAGACTATTGAATTTTACCTTATTTTCATCAGAAAAACGAGAGAAATTGATTGCCGTTAAAAAATTTCAGCTATCTTCAATAGCAAAAAAAATAGCTAGTCACCATGAACATTTTAGAAATTTTTAAAAATAATTGATTTGTCAGACTTTGATCGGCCGTAGCGGCCAAACGAAAACTCCAAATTGAACGCGGTTTGCAAATCTGAGCTCCTCGTACGTCAATTAGTCGGATTAGAGATTTTTAATTTTTGATGAAAACGTGAAAAAAAGACATGAGTAAACCCCTTGGAAATTTGTTGAAAAATGCAACTTTCTTAATAATCATCGTAGACTATTGAATTTTACCTTATTTTCATCAGAAAAACGAGAGAAATTGATTGCCGTTAAAAAATTTTAGCTACCTTCAATAGCAAAAAAAATAGCTAGTCACCATGAACATTTTAGAAATTTTTAAAAATAATTGATTTTTCAGACTTTGATCGGCCGTAGCGGCCAAACGGAAACTCCAAATTGATCGCGGTTTGCAAATCTGAGCTCCTCGTACGACAATTAGTCGGATTAGAGATTTTTAATTTTTGATGAAAACTTGAAAAAAAGACATGAGTAAACCCCTTGGAAATTTGTTAAAAAATGCAACTTTCTTAATAATCATCGTAGACTATTGAATTTAACTTTTTTTTCATCAGAAAGATGAGAGAAATTGATTGCCGTTAAAAAATTTCGGCTAACTTCAATGGCAAAAAAATTAGCTAGTCACCATGAACATTTTAGAAAATTTTAAAAAATAATTGATTTTTCAGACTTTGATCGGCCGTAGCGGCCAAACGAAAACTCCAAATTGAACGCGGTTTGCAAATCTGAGCTCCTCGTATGTCAATTAGTCGGATTAGAGATTTTTAATTTTTGATGAAAACGTGAAAAAAAGACATGAGTAAACCCCTTGGAAATTTGTTGAAAAATGCAACTTTCTTAATAATCATCGTAGACTATTGAATTTTACCTTATTTTCATCAGAAAAACGAGAGAAATTGATTGCCGTTAAAAAATTTCAGCTATCTTCAATAGCAAAAAAAATAGCTAGTCACCATGAACATTTTAGAAATTTTAAAAAATAATTGATTTTTCAGACTTTGATCGGCCGTAGCGGCCAAACGAAAACTCCAAATTGAACGCGGTTTGCAAATCTGAGCTCCTCGTACGTCAATTAGTCGGATTAGAGATTTTTAATTTTTGATGAAAACGTGAAAAAAAGACATGAGTAAACCCCTTGGAAATTTGTTGAAAAATGCAACTTTCTTAATAATCATCGTAGACTATTGAATTTTACCTTATTTTCATCAGAAAAACGAGAGAAATTGATTGCCGTTAAAAAATTTCAGCTATCTTCAATAGCAAAAAAAATAGCTAGTCACCATGAACATTTTAGAAATTTTAAAAAATAATTGATTTTTCAGACTTTGATCGGCCGTAGCGGCCAAACGAAAACTCCAAATTGAACGCGGTTTGCAAATCTGAGCTCCTCGTATGTCAGTTAGTCGGATTAGAGATTTTTAATTTTTGATGAAAACGTGAAAAAAAGACATGAGTAAACCCCTTGGAAATTTGTTGAAAAATGCAACTTTCTTAATAATCATCGTAGACTATTGAATTTTACCTTATTTTCATCAGAAAAACGAGAGAAATTGATTGCCGTTAAAAAATTTCAGCTATCTTCAATAGCAAAAAAAATAGCTAGTCACCATGAACATTTTAGAAATTTTAAAAAATAATTGATTTTTCAGACTTTGATCGGCCGTAGCGGCCAAACGAAAACTCCAAATTGAACGCGGTTTGCAAATCTGAGCTCCTCGTACGTCAATTAGTCGGATTAGAGATTTTGAATTTTTGATGAAAACGTGAAAAAAAGACATGAGTGAACCCCTTGGAAATTTGTTAAAAAATGCAACTTTCTTAATAATCATCGTAGACTATTGAATTTTACCTTATTTTCATCAGAAAAACGAGAGAAATTGATTGCCGTTAAAAAATTTCAGCTAACTTCAATGGCAAAAAAATGAGTCAGTCACAGTGAACATTTTTGAAAATTTACGAAAATAATTGATTTTTCAGACTTTGATCGGCCGTAGCGGCCAAACGAAAACTCCAAATTGAACGCGGTTTGCAAATCTGAGCTCCTCGTACGTCAATTAGTCGGATTAGAGATTTTTAATTTTTGATGAAAACACGAAAAAAAGACATGAGTAAACCCCTTGGAAATTTGTTAAAAAATGCAACTTTCTTAATAATCATCGTAGACTATTGAATTTAACTTTTTCTTCATCAGAAAGACGAGAGAAATTGATTGCCGTTAAAAAATTTCAGCTATCTTCAATGGGAAAAAAATTAGTCAGTCACAGTGAACATTTTTGAAAATTTACGAAAATAATTGATTTTTTAGACTTTGATTGGCCGTAGCGGCCAAACGAAAACTCCAAATTGAACGCGGTTTGCAAATCTGAGCTCCTCGTACGTCAATTAGTGGGATTAGAGATTTTTAATTTTTGACGAAAACACGAAAAAAAGACATGAGTAAATGAAATTTGTTAAAAAATGCAACTTTCTTAATAATCATCGTAGACTATTGAATTTTACCTTATTTTCATCAGAAAAACGAGAGAAATTGATTGCCGTTAAAAAATTTCAGCTATCTTCAATAGCAAAAAAATTAGTCAGTCACCATGAACATTTTAGAAATTTTTTAAAAATAATTGATTTTTCAGACTTTGATCGGCCGTAGCGGCCAAACGAAAACTCCAAATTGAACGCGGTTTGCAATTCTGAGCTCCTCGTGTGCAAATTAGTCGGATTCAATTAAAATTGGGGATTTAAAATTTTTGACGAAAACCTGAAAAACTACCCAAGGGTCCCCCCTTCTTACTTTTTCTCAAACATTGTCTTCGAAATAATTTCCTGAAGAAACCACTGGTTCGATTCTGGGTTTCTATACATCACTGGAAAGATCACTTCAAGACGCCTCGGAAAATGTACTTTCGCAAGAACAAATGTCAATGTGAAGCCCGTGACTCGTCAACAAAGAAAACTCGAAAATGGGAAAAGTCGAAAAAATCAACTTTTTTAATAATTATCGTGGACCATTGAAGTACAGAAAAACGAGAAAAATTGATTGGCGTTAAAAAATGTCAGAGCTATCTTCTATAGAAAAAAATGGCATGTCACCATTGATCTCTCATTTCTTGGAATTAATGCTACTACGACGAGTTAAAATATTTTAAAATTTCGCAGTGTGTATTTTGATAATAATCATAATAAGCATGGTGTACGTAAAATGTGTGGCGTGTGAAATTCCAATTTAGCAAGAAATCCACCGCTAATTGCGAGCGTAAACGCTTCGATTAAGCCGCGCGACGGGATTGATTGTTCGCGCGGAAAGGTTTTCACTTTTCGAAGTGGAAAACGAAACGAAAAGTGAAAAAAAAAAGAAGCAAAAGTGGAAGCGATTCGATTTGATCGGCGATTGGTTGTAAACGAACGGAATGCGATGAATAATGATTAATGTGTATTTTACGCACACAACACACATTACGTTACCGCAAACAATAAATTACATCAACGCTGCTTTTATGGAAGGTAAAGCGTTATTTTAACACCTACGCGCATAAAAATATACAGGGTGTGTACTAATTACGCTGGCAAATTCGGCCAATTTCACATTAGATTCTTTCGATACGTACATACCCAATGCCAAAATTTGGTCAAAAGCAAGACATCAGACAGCAATATTCAACCCATTAAAGGTGAAACCGTTCCAAAACAAAACGAATTATGCCGGTAAATTAATATCGTAGGTTCGCGGCTAGTAAAAGATTATTTGTTATGTAGGAAGCTTCTACTTCGTTATACATGTTTTTTATATAGAATAAAACACTTTTTTACTTTGTTTGTATAACACTTATTTATAAGATTATTGTTTTGTAAGGTCTGCTTTCACGATCACTCATATCTACAATGTCCATCCAGCCAATTTCACAATAGATTATTTTGATGGGTACATACCCAACGCCGAATTTTGGCCAAAAGCAAAACATCAGAATTTGATCAGCGACATTGCCTCCAACATTCTAGGCTAACAATGATGATCCATTGAAGGCGCAAGTGTGCCAAAACTAATATCAACATTCTGGGTTAACGGTGATGACCCATTAAAGGCGAAGGTGTTCTAAAACTGCTGTTAACAGTTCTGTACTGGTGGCGTTGCGCGTTTTCAATAAAAGTAAAAGTGTGCATGTTTAATTTACGGTATTATTCACGAACTAATTAAGTGAGAACAACCGTGCTCAGTCGCCGGTTTCGCTTTTATTTCCACGCATTTCAAGCTTATTATCATTTCGCTTTTACCGTTTTCAAGGAAACTTCGATATTAAACATTTCGTTCAGAAATAGACCATAAAAGTCCCATTAAGATTAGGTAAATTGAACTTCTCTTAAAACATTGAAAATCATTTCGATATGAGTAATAACGATAATAATTAAAAAAAAACAATTTGCTTTTTATTATATATTAAAAAAAAATCGAAGAAAATCCTCGTATTAGCGAATCCGACCGAAAAGGGTGGTTAATAAATCATCTATTTATCATCGAGCCATTTTATTAATCCCTTATGTTCAACGGTTTATTTTTCACACCTTCCATCGTTATCCCTGAAGAAGCTAATAAAGCGAAAGCTCGGTTTTATGATAAATAGATGATTTATTAACCACCCCTTTCGGTCGGATTTTTCTTCGATCTTCGTAATTTGCATTAAATTCAAGATGGGTAGAAATATTCTTATTGTGTAATATACCGGTTACCGCAAGCAATGTTTCATTGTCTTGTAATTGTACAGAAGCCGAAACTCTTTTGTAATTCGTCGTCGTTAATTTCGGTATAATTAGTTTGTTATTCCATTAACGTTTCCGTTGTTGCCGACCCGGATTGAAGAGGCTTTGCTACCGATGGAAATATTTCTCAATAGCAAACTGTGTTCTGTAGTTTTATTGGTGCACACATTATATTTACACAAATAGCATTCATTATTGTGCCTTATTAACCATTTAATCAATTTTGTTACGCTTGCTAATCATGGCGATCGATGGTGCAGTAATCTGGTGCTCGATTGCATGCTCGTATAGTGGCGTCGCGATCCGCGTTCACAACTTGATCGCTTCTATCCTTGTCTGCTTACGACTGACAGCTGCAGATCGGTTTCCGATTAACAGGAAGAAAAATAGATGAAGTAGATGACTTAACATCGTCCAGTAACCTGAAAAATAGACTGCCTACTGCAGATCGATTTCCGGTTAACATGAAGGAAAATAGAAGACTTAATCTCATCCAACTTGTTTATGATATCTTGAAAATTACGATTTCGAAAAGTCACTCGAGCAAAATTTGAGCCTTACGGATTTAGTTAATATGTTTTGTTTCGATAAGCTTTTCTAGCCGTTTTTTAATCGTTTAAAGAAGGGCATTGGTTAAGCTTTTGAATGGCGCGTTTTCATGAGTAGAAAATCTCAACAAATACTGAAATTTGAGTATCAAGGGATTAACGAACTGATTTTGCAACTCCTTATTTTATTTATTCTAAGTCTAGTCTGGATATTGCTCTTAACTCATTCACACAGTTCCGAACTTTATTTACTCCATTGTTAAGTTTTAACTCATTAATATTTTAATCAACTATACAAAAATGGTTCTAATTTAAAGTCTTGTTAAAAACGAATGTCCACGAAACATAATTTAAGCAACGAATTATAAATAAACTAACGAATCTGCCAAGGCAAGGCTATTGTCAACGCTTAATCGTTGATCAAAAGAACGTTGCAACAAACGGGTTTTTAACGATTCCGGGATTCTTCAACCGAGGCCGAAAATTGAAATTTTGTAAACCAGGAATTTGTGTGAATTATTTATTATTATTATCGAATACAAACAATTGGTTTGTTTCACTAATTTGTAACAACTGTATCTATTGAAAAGTTCTTACCAGAGCCAGACATAAATTACGGTTCCGCCGACAAACTTATTGGCATTCGAAAAATTTACTTTCGAAGAATTTGTTTTCGAAACTTTTTCTTCCAAGAATTCACGGGATGCCCTCCGTATCACCAATGCTCCATACATTTTCAAGACGCCTAACCATTAAAAAAAATGATTTCGATGAATTGGCATTCGAAAAATTTACTTTCGGAAAATTCGTTTTCGAAACTTTTTTTTCCAAGAATTCACGGTATACTCTCCCTATCACCAATGCTCCATACATTTTCAAGACGCCTAACCATTCAAAAAATTTGATTTCTATGAATTGACATTCGAAAAATTTACTTTCGAAGAATATCTTTTCGAAAAATTCATTTTCGGAACTTTTTTTTCCAAGAATTTACAGGATACCCTCCATATCACCAATGCTCCATACATTTTTAAGACGCCTAACCATTAAAAAAAATGATTTCGATGAATTGGCATTCGAAAAATTTACTTTCGGAAAATTCGTTTTCGAAACTTTTTTTTCCAAGAATTCACGGTATACTCTCCCTATCACCAATGCTCCATACATTTTCAAGACGCCTAACCATTCGAAGAATTTGATTTCGATGAATTGACATTTGAAAAATTTACTTTCAAAGAATTTCTTTTCGAAAAATTAGTTTTCAAATTTTTTTCAAGAATTTACGGGATACTCTCCCTATCACCAATGCTCTATACATTTTCAAGACGCCTAACCATTCAAAAAAATTGATTTCGATGAATTGACATTTGAAAAAAATACTTTCGAAGAATTTCTTTACGAAAAATTCGTTTTCGAAACTTTTTTTTCCAAGAATTTACAGGATACCCTCCGTATCACCAATGCTCCATATATTCTCAAGACGCCTAACCATTCAAAAAATTTACTTTCGAAGAATTTCTTTTCAAAAAATTCGTTTTCTAAACATTCTTTTCCAAGAATTTACAGGATACCCTCCATATCACCAATGCTCCATACATTTTCAAGACGCCTAACCATTCAAAAAAATTGATTTCGATGAATTGACTTTACTTTCCTAGAATTTCTTTTCGTTTTCGAAACTTTTTTTTCCAAGTATTTACAGGATACCCTCCATACCACCATTGCTCCATACATTTCAAGACGCCTAACCATTGAAAAAAATTGATTTCGATTAATTGACTTTACTTTCGAAGAATTTCTTTTCGAAAATTTCGTTTTCGAAAATTTTTCTTCCAAGAATTCACGGGATACCCTCCGTATCACCAATGCTCCATACATTTTCAAGACGCCTAACCATTCAAAAAATTTGATTTCTATGAATTGACATTCAAAAAATTTACTTTCGAAGAATATCTTTTCGAAAAATTCATTTTCGGAACTTTTTTTTTCCAAGAATTTACAGGATACCCTCCATATCACCAATGCTCCATACATTTTTAAGACGCCTAACCATTAAAAAAATTATTTCGATGAATTGACATTCGAAAAATTTACTTTCGAAGAATATCTTTTCGAAAAATTCATTTTCGGAACTTTTTTTTTCAAGAATTTACAGGATACCCTCCATATCACCAATGCTCCATACATTTTTAAGACGCCTAACCATTCAAAAAAAATGATTTCGATGAATTGACATTCGAAACATTTACTTTCGAAGAATTTCTTTTCGAAAATTTCGTTTTTGAAACTTTTTTTTCCAAGAATTTACAGGATACCCTCCATATCACCAATGCTCCATACATTTTTAAGACGCCTAACCATTCAAAAAAATTGATTTCGATGAATTGACATTCGAAACATTTACTTTCGAAGAATTTCTTTACGAAAAAATCATTTTCGTAACTTTTTTTTCTAACAATTTACAGGATACCCTCCATATCACCCATGCTCCATACATTTTCAAGACTCCTAACCATTCGAAGAATTTGATTTCGATGAATTTACATTCGAAAAATTTATTTTCGAAAAATTCGTTTTCGAAACCAAGAATTCACGGGATACCCTCTGTATCACCAATGCTCCATGCATTTTCAAGACGCTTCGCCATTCAAAAAAATTGATTTCAATAAATTGACATTCGAAAAATTTACTTTCGAGGAATTTCTTTTCGAAAAGAACTTCACTTCGGATATACGAAACCTGATATAAAACGAAAGCTTACTTAATGAACTTTTAAATTATGAAATAATATATAGGATGTTAGAATGAATTATCTTTATTAGTTTCGGGGAAGCACTTTAACGGTTTTGTTCAAATTTTTGTATAAACCACTGAATAACACGAAAACAGCCCGGTTTCAATCGCCGAAACCTAAGTCATTTTAATCTCCAAGTAACAAGGAATCCAAAAATGCTAAGATATACAGGGTGTTCCATTAAAAAAAACATAAGTTTGGTCTGTAACTTTGTTATGAGATATTTTTAGGGGGTGCAGCTCACTATTCTGCACAACTTTTGTATAAAACGTTTTCTAAAATTTTGACAAATAAGCACGTGATTGAACGTTCCCAGAACTCTGAAACACCCTGTATATTCTACACTTTAGGCGCGCACTGTATAATATATATTTATATGCAAAAACGTAAAGAAAAATAGCTTTAATTACAAATAAACAAATTTGCAACAAAAATACTATGACGACGAAACTAACTCTGTGCGTTACAACAATAAATGGTGTTACAGTGCAGTCGTAACGTCTTAACTCGTACGCGATGCAAAGAAAGCAGTTTTTTCAACTTTTAATCATTCAAATTCTGATTTGGAGAAAAATGCCTAGAGGAATATTAAGAGTACAGTGTGAGCTAAAATCATGTACGTTACAACAATAAATGATGTTACGGTACTGTCGCATACTGTAACACATCACTATTTCAGAAAACTTTCAAACTGCAACCTTCAGAAAAATCAACTGTCAAAGTAACAATTATGATACTATGCAAGCATGGCTTGCTTTGTTTCAAATTTTGAAATGAAAGTCGAAATAAAATCAAATTATTTGAGATTGGTGATAATTTGTTCGTTTCGAAAAATATTATTATACGTTATCTTCATGCCTGAATAATTTTTCTTTCCAGCACTCGATTTGTAAATAACTATTACAATCCTAGGTCGCATAGCATTGTAGAGTTGTACCAAGCACTCGAGGCGTGTGGCGCCGTGACAATCTTAAATTCAATTGGCCCCGGAGTTTTTTTTTTCTCACGCTGCGCAAACCCACCACGCGTCTCGAGTGCTCGGTAATACTGTACCCTGTACATCACATCAAGAATCGTAAAAAAATATTTTTACGATTCTTGATTCCTCCATTACCATAATTAATTTGCGTTAATCGTTAGTGGCTGAATTGTTATCGCCAAGTCTAATTTGTCGTTCAATTTCGTTCATGAATTATTGAATAAACCATTGAATCCTTAATTAAGTGGAATTTAACAGCAACTAAAAATACTGTTTTCTTTCCTCAGCACACCGTCAACTGCGTCGCACAACCAGATACGAAATTAGAACGCGCTTCCTGGCTTCAAAACCACAAGGTTGCCGTTTAATTTCCAGATTAATATTCACTTTCCGAAAGGCATTAAAGATCTTTAAAGGTAGAATCGTTGCGCCAAAAAGGATTTCGATTGGCGATCTTTATGCGAGTCAAAAATTAATTGCACCGTGGTCTTCATTAAACATTCACGGTGTCGTCCGTCAATAGGCTTTTGGTCGCATCTGGTATTCCGTTGGTGTTTGAACGATTTATAGATATAAAATGTGCGAATTGCGGAACGGTAATTGAGCAATTTGTATTCCGATGGAATGTTATATTCGTAAAACAAACAAAGCAGTTTCTTATTAAACTGAATAAACAATTCTCAAATGAAGTCTGAAACATGGCTGGGTGCGATTTGTTTACTTTGGATATCATAAACGGATTGATGAGGTTTTAATTAATAATAAATCAGATTTAATGGTTCAGCAGCAATTAAGTGTGAAATTCCTGATCGCTTGATGTATTTTTAATATTATATGAAAAATTCAAATTCGAAACTGATGTCGGTAGGAGGGAACAGAAAGGTTGGAGAATAAAAAAAATGGTGATGTGGCCATCATGTTACTTTCTCCGACTTGATTTATATTTACGTTTCCATGGTTTATTTTCAATTGAAATCGTATTTTAAATGTACATCGAGCGTTGCATAAACTCGGATGAAACTGACGTTTTAAACGTCAAAATTATGAAAGGTGGAAAAATTATACTTCAAATTCAAAAACTCAGTTTACTCAAAAACTAAAGGGATTTAGAAAAAAACTTATTCTTTATAAGTTGTTTATTTTAGCATTCTCTACAATTATTACTAACATAAATTTGCTGTAACTATTATCGTTATATAATTATAAACCAAAAATTGAGAAAAAAAAAAATTTTTCTCGAATAAAAATGATTTTATGAAAAATGTTTTCAAGCAAAAGATGTTCATTTCTTTGTTGTCTTCATAGTTTGTTCAAATGTTTTTCTGATATTTTTCATATTTAAGAAAATATTGGCAAAAAACAAAAAACAGTTAAGGTAAACGTCCACTTTCGGTGTACGAAATTTTACCAAAAGCTTTTCAGTTCTTCAGATTATCAAATAAGAAGTATGTTCAAAGTTTCATATCAATTGTTGTATTAGTTTTTGAGATACAGAGCGCGCATCAGACACACACACATACACACACACACACAGAAACACACACAGCAGACACACACACAGACACAATTTTTTTTCCAGAAATTGTTGAAATGGCATGTAGGGACCCCAAAACGGATATTTCTGTAAAAAAAATTTTTGAAAAAAAAATCACGATCACAATACTTTCTCGTATACGTAACGGAGAACGTAAAGAAACTCAAGTGTGCCATGATTTTTTTATTTAAAAAAATTTAAGTTGGCACACATGTTAGGAATTGACATACAAAATCAGATCGTTCTAAAAGTCACAATTATTCCGTGGTTACAATGGTTTACAGCAACCAGTAAAAATGTTTCTAGTTGAAAGTTATTTCCGAAAGTGGACGGAAATTGGATGTATTCATTCGACGCACTTATGGCAGAGTTTCAGGAAGAATTTCCTAACGTTCTCATCATTTATGATGAATTTAAAAATACCTTATCACTGTAGGTTTCAAAATTAAAATTCACTTGGTTTGTTTCACGATTAAATTTGCTTTATTTTCTACTAGTTTCGGCTTAGTGCCATTTTCAAGAATACCTTATCACTGTTGTATTATTTCATAAAACGGGTAGTATTCTCCTTAAACCAGGAAGTGGTAGACCAGTCAAACGTACACAGGATGCTATTAACACAGCCCAAGGAATTTCGGAAGGTGAACCTACGTCTTCTCTGCGTCGTTTATCACAGCAAATTAATTTATCGGTAGGAACACGCCGCAAGTAACATAACCTCAAAATGTGTTACCAACTTAATTTTTTTTTTAATAAAAAATCATGGCACACATGAGTTTTTTTTTAATGAACATACTTTATATGACTAATTGTTTAATCATGGCATTCTCATGCCGTTTTATCTTCAGATTACGCTTTACTTCCTGATGACACACGACCATCATTAAGTCATAGCATTACATCAAACGGTCGGCATTGCAATGATTGTGCACGTGCACTGGATTGGACACGCACATAAAAAAAAAATTGCGGGGAAAATGTATGCGTCTCACATTGAACGGCAGAAGGAAAAATGTGTAAAACTTGTTAAATGGAAAGGCAAGGTCGCAATTCTCTTGACGGTGTTTTATCACAGTCTCGAAAGTCCAAAGTCCGGTGGCAATGAGGACAAATTGGAACGCGTAATCGGTTTGTGTGAGCAACTCTATTTTTCTGCATTCCAATATACAAAATTGATTTTAATTCAGAGAGCTGAATGTGAGGAGGCGAAGGGAATATCTGGATCCAAGTAATGACATTTCGGATTTTGTTGACAATCACCTTTTAAAAATTTATTAATTTAAACCCAGCATATGGTGTTTTTTGACTAATCCAAAAAAATGACCGCTGGTGTATCTTGAAGCAAGGTATTCAAGTGTAAATTCACCTGTCCTTTTTAAGGGCAGTTTGCATTAGAGATGGGTAATTTTTTTGCTCTTCAATATTTTTGGAACGATACTTCATGTGTCCTCTCTCAGAACAGTTTGAATTAGAGATGGGTAACTCTTTTTTTGCTCTTCAACATTTTTGGATCAAAAATTCGTCTGTCCTCTTTCAGGGCAGTTTGCATTAGAGATGGGTAACTTTTATTTGCTCTTCAACAT
This sequence comes from Ocypus olens, assembly GCA_910593695.2. Taxonomy (NCBI): domain Eukaryota; kingdom Metazoa; phylum Arthropoda; class Insecta; order Coleoptera; family Staphylinidae; genus Ocypus; species Ocypus olens. Next base: position 51,735,632 of record OU343053.1, read on the forward strand.
TTTTGGAACAAAAATTCATGTTTCCTCTTTCGGGACAGTTTGAATTAGAGATGGGTAACTTTTTTTTGCTCTTCAACATTTTTGGAACAAAAGTTCACGTTTCCTTTTTCAGGACAGTTTGAATTAGAGATGGGTAACTTTTTTTTCCCCTTCAGCATTTTTGGAACAAAAATTCATGTTTCCTCTTTCAGGACAGTTTGAATTAGAGATGGGTAACTTTTTTTTGCTCTTCAACATTTTTGGAACGAAACTTCGTCTGTCCTCTCTCAGGACAGTTTGCATTAGAGATGGGTAACTTTCTTTGCTCTTCAACATTTTTGGAACAAAAATTCATGTGTCCTCTCTCAAGACAGTTTGAATTAGAGATGGGTAACTTTTTTTTTGCTCTTCAACATTTTTGGAACAAAAATTCATGTTTCCTCTCTCAGCACAGTTTGAATGTTTTTTTGTTTTTTTTTTTTGAGAAAAAAATATTTGTGTTGGTGTCTAAGTTTGTGAGTCTTCTGTGGGTTATATCTCAAAAACTAACACAGGAATTTAAATTTTAAATTTAAAAACTTTGAACATAAGCTTTATTTGAGAATCTGAAGAACTTTTCAACAGATATTTTTTTTGGCTCGGGATGCACGTCCATGTGGCCAGCTCTGGGCTACTTGCAAAAGGAGAATAGATATTTCGAAGTGATTTTATTCTGTTTCGCAAAATTTTATTTTAAACGATATCTGAGAATCTGAAAATTTAAAAAAAAAATTGGATGTCATGGGTTGTAACGATTTAATTATTTGATAAAAATAATAATTCCTTATTGCATCCTCGGCGTTGCCAAGCTAACGTAAAATGTGAAACTGTCGTCATTTCAGAAAAAGACGAAAAAAAAACCGCACATTAATAAAACAATGACCATTATACTACAAATTGCATTAAGTGGCAAACAATGGTACGACTGCTCAGCGAACCATTTAAGGCCTTTTCAGCTTGTGAGATGTAGATATTTAATGATACCGTCATTAGTATTACAATGAGATTTCAGACTCGACTACAACATTAATCGTGATTGAAATCAGCGAACGTGTAATTGTCAAGTAAATCAGTCAAGAGTTAATTGAAATTAATATTCTCATGATTAATAGGTGTAATCTAAAATTCAATTTTTTTTGTAATTGTGTCTGGCGGAGCTCTTATGTAGCGAAATATATTATCTTTAATAAAAAAAATGGTGATGTGGCCATCATGTTACTTTCTCCGACTTGTATCATTTATATTTACGCTTTCATGATTTATTTTCAATTGAAATCATATTTTAAATATACATCGAGCGTTGTGTAAACTCGGATGAAACTGACGTTTAAAACGTCAAAATTATGAAAAATGTAAAAATTATATTCAAAAACTCAGTTTACTCAAAAACTAAAGGGATTTCGAAAAAAACTTATTCTTTATAAGTTGTTTATTTTAGCATTCTCTACAATTATTATTCACATAAATTTGTTGTAACTATTATCGTTTTATAATTATAAACCAAAAATTAAGAAAATTATAATAATTTTTTTTCTCGAATAAAAATGATTTTATGAAAAATGTTTTCAAGCAAAAGATGTTCATTTCTTTGTTGTCTTCAAAGCTTGTTTAAATGTTTTTGTGATATTTTTCATATTTAGGAAAATATTGGCAAAAAACAAAAAACAGTTAAGGTAAACGCCCACTTCCGATGTACGAAATTTTACCAAAAGCTTTTCAGTTCTTCAGATTATCAAATAAGACGGATGTTCAAAGTTTCATATTAATTGCTCTATTAGTTTTTGAGATACAACGCGCACAGACAGACACATACTCACAGACAGCCACACACAGACACACACAAAACAATTTTTTTCCAAAAATTGTTGAAATGGCATCTAGAGACCCAAAAACGGATATTTCCGTAAAAAAAAATTTGAAAAAAAAATTACAATACTTACTCGTACTGCGTAACGGAGAATGTAAAAAAAAACACATTAGATAATAAATATTTTTATTTGGTGTTCAAAACGTCTTCTCCGTCGTTCCGCAAACTCCCTACTCTATTACTATTACACCTGCTCGTTTTCGTTCTTTTTTTATATTTCAAATTCTTGTGTAATTCCTTACGACTAAAAATGTAATCCTGTATACTAATCTTAATAAGTTTATCGACCGTTATTCTTCACGAAAAAAACTGGTTATAATGCCCATGCTGAGGTCGTTGGGGTTGTACCCGAAGGTTGAACGGTCAATTTGGTCTCACTTGGACAAAGGATGTCTAGTAGTTACATTTTTTTATTATCATCTGACGTGTTCTGGAATTCAACGGCCTCTAAACCCCAACAGTAATTTTAATATTCGTGTCACTGATTTATATTATAAAAAAATAAATAAACTAGAAATAGAAGGGGTTGTTTATTTTAGAAATAAACTGAAAATTGTCTCCAGCTACAATTATTATTATACGTACTCTGGTGGAAAAAAAAATGAAACACTTGAAATTCGTGAAATTTCGACCATTTTCAAACGGCTTATTGTCAATCGATTGTGATAAATCTTTGAGGGCGAAAATCTTTAAGGTGTCTTCTTTAAATCATGCATGCGAACTTAAGCGTAACCCCTTTCGCCCCCCTGTAGCGCCCCTGTGAAAAAAAAATCAGGAAACCATGACCAACTTCAACGATGTGTCCGGAGTTGGAAAATATTTGTCGACTCGATCCACCAAACATTGCTAAATGTAGCCGCACACCTCTTCACGGTGCATGTGGCAAACAAATTTTTAATTTAATTTTTTTTTAACATCAAAGTAGATATTTTTTGAAAAAAAAAAATCTAAACATTATCGAATTCGAACCTCAAAACAGATTTTTGAAAAATTTCTTCGATCACAATACCCGTACTTAAAAGTGAAAAGTGTTTATCGAGTTACGGACAGTAAAATAAAAACTTGCAGGGCACACTTTTTATTATTTCCAGTGGAAATATATCAATTGTTTTTATAGGAAACCAAGAGTGTACTGTTTTTGGATATGTTTACAAATTTGAAAAAAAAAAACGTTTGAAATGGAATATTCTGTTTGGATTTTTTGCAAATTTTTAACCCAATTTTTGAAGTAATTGTGTTTGAAATTAAATATTCTACTTTTGGATATTTTACAAATGTTTAATAATAATAATAATATTTTTTATAGAAAATCAATAATATCGTTTTAGTAATTCTTCAAGTAATTAATATTTTGCAATTTTTACAATTTTTTTTTTACGAATCAAGAAATTTTAAGACTTAACCTTGATTATTTAAATGTTGTTGATTGATTCCATTAGAAACGTCCGGTTGGAAATTCTATTTATGAAATAAAATAAAAATTATGAACTTCCTTAATGCGAATTTCGCAACCCACACAATTCGAAAAACCGTGACCCAGTTCGTTTGGCGTTTGTTTGGGTTTTGTGAGAAAAACCAGTCCGAGGCTTAACACCCACGGACCATTATCGTGTAAACGCGAACTATGATGAATGCTAAATGCGATTATGTCGAAAAAAAAAATTGTCACTCTGATAAACATTTAATCACTTGCTATCAAATTGAAGCGCTCAAGGTCATCGAATTCGGGTTTTGTTGGTGATATTTTGGTTTTTTATTGTACACGAAAAATATTTATGAATAAAATGTGATGTTGACCTTCTTTCATCGCCTTCAATAATTGTTTAAATGTTCTAGAAGTATTTTTTATAATTAGAAAATTATCAGAAAAAAAACGGTTTTTGTGATATTTTTCATATTTAAAAAAATATTTGAAAAAAATAAATAACAGTTAAGGTAAACACCCACTTCCGGTGTACAAAATTTTACCAAAGGCTCTTCATTTCTTCGTATTCTCAAATAACGCTTATGTTAAAAGTTTTATTTAAAAATCATTGTTTGTTTAGTAAAATGTCGAAATCCGAAAAAATCAACTTTTTGATAATCGTGGTGACAAACCTATGATCCGCTGGTCACACACTGACCCACGAAGACTTTTTAAATGACCCACGCATTGATTTTTATTAACTTATTTTCAATATCATAAATCAGACATTTGAAAATATAAAATTGTAATAATTTTGTTGAAGCGAGAAAAAAAAATATAAAAACAATTGCTATCCACTTGAAACTTCTCAAAATCACTCAATACTGATTGAAGATTGATTTGGTGAAAGGCACTACACATAGCCTTTGCAATATTGCATGCAAACACGGTGTGAATTAATGAAAAATTGTAATAATTTTGTTGACGCGAAAAAAATATAAAAACAATTGCTATCCACTTGAAACTTCTCAAAATCACTAAAAATTGATTGAAGATTGATTTGGTGAAAAGGCACTATACATTCCGTCAATAGCCTTTGCGATATTGCATGCAAACGCGGTGTGAATTTATAAAAAAAATTGTAATAATTTTGTTGACGCGAATCCAACTTATTCACTCTATTTGGCTGTTAAGAAAGTTTTCTCGTTACACTTCCAGAGTTTCTATCCACGATCGTAATTATTACCGCGATTGGTATATATCGTTATGAAAGTTATGGTAAACAGTCGGGAAATTCAGAAATATTGCAACTTACGTTATTAACATCTCGTTTCTTCAGTTTGCAGACTCTTGCGTCGTCGATATGATGAGAATTCTCCTCGTGGCACTTTCACTATTTTAATCGCACATAACAGAATTCCTTATTGGTCTTTAAACACCTCGTTAAAACTGTATAACAGGGAAAAAGAAGAACATTAGTTTGTTGTTGTATTCACACCGCCGTTTTTTTTCACTGTAAGTTGTCCGTTCGTTGCAACGGAAGTTAAAAATACAAGAAAAAGTCCGTTCGTTCTAAGAGAAGTTGAAAATACAAGAAAAAGTCCGTTCGTTGTAACAGAAGTTAAAAATACAAGAAAAAGTCCGTTCGTTATAACAGAAAATAAAAATACAAGAAAAAGTCCGTTCGTTGTAACAGAAGTTAAAAATACAAGAAAAAGTCCGTTCGTTATAACAGAAAATAAAAATACAAGAAAAAGTCCGTTCGTTGTAACAGAAGTTAAAAATACAAGAAAAAGTCCGTCCGTTGTAACAGAAATTAAAAATACAAGAAAATATCCGTTCGTTGTAACAGAAGTTAAAAATACAAGAAAAAATCCGTTCCTTGTAACAGAAGTTTTTTAATTGAAGTTAAAAATACAAGAATTTTGTTATAATTTTGGGGTTGAATTCCATCATCTTATCAGGTTTAAATTGATTCAGAAAAAAATAAAATATGACACTTCCTGATATTTAAAATCTTATTTTCTAAACTAGTCGAGAAAATAAAGTTTACATATCAGGAAGTACCATTTTTTTTTTCTGAAAAAATTATTTGTTGTGTACATTGTTTCGCGGTTTGCAGCCAACTTAGTTTATACAGTATTTAACCCTTTGGGTCCCAGGGGTCGTTGGAAGCACATGATTGATAGCGCTTGTCTTTATCCTGGCAAAAAATCTCAACAGCGCGATCACGCCGTTGCAGAGAGGCAAACAATCACAACAGCGCGTCCACGCTGTTGGGAAGAGGCAACAAAATCACACAAAAATCACAACAACGCGATCAGGCTGTTGAAAAGAGTAAAAAAATCACAACAGCGCGATCGCGCTGCTAGGGACTCAAAGAGGTAAATTGAAGAAACGCTACCAAATTTTAGATTGATATCTCAGATAATAAAAAAAACTTGCGGTGAGCCTTTTTTGTGTTACACACTGTATAGTAATGAATTATTTCGAAAGTAAGTCACACTAAATTCCGTCGGTTATTAAATGAGCAAGTGTTGGTAAAACATGGATAAACTAGAAAGCTCCAGAATCTCTAATGTTATAATGGCAGATTGCCATTATTTTTTTTTATAATGGCCTGGTTTATCATCACATACGAACGATAAACATGAGGTCTGTTATGCAATTAATGGCGCTGCACAAGTTGCACCGAGTCTGTAAAAAAATCGCTTGCTGCGACATGGGAAAGTGCAAATTGCACTAATTTGTTAATGGCCTATATTATTGTTACGTTGAATTGAAAAAAACACTTTAATTTAGATCAAAGATTTCGCTGGAATTTTTGCAAGACTGTTGTCAAAGTCAAAGTTATGTTTCAAAGTCAATGAATACTCTTAAACTTTTGAAAATTATGTTTAATTAGATCAAAAATTTTTCTGGATTTCTTCCAAAACTGTCGTCAAAGTTATGTTTCAAATTCAATGAATACTCTTAAACTTTTGAAAATTATGTTTAATTAGATCAAAAATTTTTCTGGATTTTTTCCAAAACTGTCGTCAAAGATATGTTTCAAATTCAATGAATACTCTTAAACTTTTTAAAATTATGTTTAATTAGATCAAAAAAATTTCTGGATTTCTTCCAAAACTGTTGTCTAAGTTATGTTTCAAATTCAATGAATGCTCTTAAACTTTTTAAAATTATGTTTAATTAGATCAAAAAATTTTCTGGATTTTTTCCAAAACTGTCGTCAAAGTTATGTTTCAAATTCAATGAATACTCTTAAACTTTTTAAAATTATGTTTAATTAGATCAAAAAATTTTCTGGATTTTTTCCAAAACGGTCGTCAAAGTTATGTTTCAAATTCAATGAATACTCTTAAACTTCTTAAAATTATGTTTAATTAGATCAAAAATTTTTCTGGATTTTTTCCAAAACTGTCGTCAAAGTTATGTTTCAAATTCAATGAATACTCTTAAACTTTTGAAAATTATGTTTAATTAGATCAAAAAATTTTCTGGATTTTTTCCAAAACTGTCGTCAAAGTTATGTTTCAAATTCAATGAATACTCTTAAACTTTTTAAAATTATGTTTAATTAGATCAAAAAATTTTCTGGATTTTTTCCAAAACTGTCGTCAAAGTTATGTTTCAAATTCAATGAATACTCTTAAACTTTTGAAAATTATGTTTAATTAGATCAAAAATTTTTCTGGATTTTTTCCAAAACTGTTGTCTAAGTTATGTTTCAAATTCAATGAATACTTTTAAACTTTTCACTTTCTCCGTTACGAAGTACGAGAAAGTATTGTGATCGTGATTTTTTCAAAAAAAATTTTGACGGAAATATCCGTTTTGGGGTCCCTGGATGCCATTTTTTAAAATTATGTTTATTTAAATTAACATGAGACAACCTCACTTATTGCAGATTTATTAAATACAAATAATTTTTCGTCTTTATTATTTGTATGTTTAATTAGATGGAAGATTTCGCTCGATTTTTTTTTTCAAAATTATTGTCAAAGTTATATTTTCAACTTATAAAAAACTTCAAATAACTCCGACAGCAAACAATTTAGTGATAAATGTAACACATCATTCGCTACTCAAAAATGAAATAAAAAATCCAGGTCCGTATTTAAAAAAAAAATAAAGTTGGGTATCTAAATAACGAAAGGTCGAATTTGTAAAATAAACTTATTTCTGGAAGAGTTCACAAAAGTGCTCTTGATTTTTCAAAATAACCAGTAATAAAGTCGATAAAAAAATTATTTTTTCGTTTTTTTTTAAATATCTCCGGGATTATTCGGAATCTTTTAAATTTCTTTTCAACAATTTATTCAGCATTAAAACGCGCAACTTTAACTTCATTTAAACAACTCTGTATCTTTTAAAATTACCGAGATAGCAACGCTATTTGCAACACGCTTTACGCCATTATTATTTAACAGCTGTATAAAACGTCGAAAGTGGTTTTATTTCTTCTTTCCTGCTATAATATTGTTCATACGTTTCTAACAATAATATAATCATCCAGGTGCATATATTTGCATCATTAAACTCGTTATATCATGTCGTTGTGTTGAAATATTTTGTAAGAGAAATGTTAATAACAATTTCACTTCTTCGTCCCTAACGCAACGCGGTAAACCCATGAATCACGCCATTAATTGAGCATTTTATGTAATCCCTGCAACACTTGCACAACCCCACATTACTTATTAATTAGTGAATTGGATCGAAATTCTGGAAATTTTTTTGTTACGATTCAGAAATCGTTAGTAGCTTTCGCGCAATTAATTTCATTCCAAATTCAGCGCTATCTTGGATAATACAGAAAGTAGTCTGCCTGTTATTGATGGTTAAATTGAGTTTAACACATTGGCTGCCAAAAATTTTTTTGGCTTTGCGACTTTTTTCAAAAAAATATTTTTGATAGTTCGGAATAGTTCCGAGTGGTGTTTCCTGTAGTTCTTTGTGAGTTCTATCACTAGTTGTTATGAATTATTTAGATTCAACCAATATTAATTGAGTAATATGAATTTGAATATTTCGAATTTCCAACTCTTTCTTTCATCTCTGGAAATTCAACAGAACTCTTTTCTAAAAGTATCAGAAACTATAGTACTAACCCAAACACATCTTGAAACTAGTTTAGAACTATTCTATGACAATGTTAGGATGCGGTGTCAAGTTGGCACCCCATTTTTCAAAAAATTCCTGACAGACCAATTTTACAGAACTCTTTTTTAAAAGTTGATAGTGCTTCTAGATACAACAAAAGGAATTGGGAACTCTATTCAGAACTATCAGAACTTTCCATTGGGGTGCCAACTTAACACACTCATATTTTTCCGTTTTTTTCATTCCGTGATTTTTTTTCTATTGTTTATTTACACCCATCAACTGCCGTTTAGAAATTAGCATTATTTTTTCTTTCAATAACATCGATTGCGAATGGATATTATATCTGCCGTGAGTAAGCGATAATTAATTTAAACGAGCATTCAGAACGTGAAAATAAATTCCGGTCGTGCAGCCAGGACCTTGGATGGTAAATGGAGAGTTTATTTTTGTTATCACAGAATACAGAACTTTGATTTTTTTTTAAATTATAAATAAAAGAAGTTCTTTGAAAAACAATTTTTACAGGGCGTTGGAGAGAGTTCCTTGTTGCTATCAAAGAATTTTTTAAATTATAAATAAAAGAAGTTTTTTAAAAAATCAATTTTTACAGGACGTTGGAGAGAGTTCCTTTTTGCTATCAAAGAATTTTTTAAAATTATAAATAAAAGAAGTTTTTCGAAAAAACAATTTTTACAGGACGTTGGAGAGAGTTCCATGTTGCTATCAAAGAATTTTTTAAATTATAAATAAAAGAAGTTTTTTGAAAAACATTTTTTGCAGGACGTTGGAGAGAGTTCCTTGTTGCTGTCAAAGGGTTTGTTAAGTTTTTTGAAAAACAATTTTTACAGGTCGTTGGAGAGAGTTCCTTTTTGCTATCAAAGATTTTTTTAAATTATAAATAAAGCAAGTTTTTTGAAAAACAATTTTTACAGGTCGTTGGAGAGAGTTCCTTTTTGCTATCAAAGATTTTTTAAATTATAAATAAAAGAAGTTTTTTGGATTTTTTTTTGCAGTATTTTGTTATCAAAGATTTTCTTTAAAATATAAATTAAAGAAGTTTCTTGCGCAACAATTTTTGTTAAAATGTTAGGGAGCACTTAAATAGTTTAAAGGGAAAAAATGCAGATTGAGCAGGAGGAATCAAAGTCCTGTTTTCTATCGCGACTTTCGCGCAATTTTAAAGTCATTAAGAATGTAAACAACATCTCTTGAAAAATGACCTTCGGGAGAATGTATGCCAAGAATGAGGTCAATGCATTTTTTATTGGTAGATCAAATTGATAAAACTAATTGCATTTTAAATGCGTCTCAAGAAAATTATTCCACAATCAAATAGTGAAGGTTTTTGATATGTAAAAAATGCGGTACTAAAAAGTACTATATTTTCAATTACCCTTCACTTCAACTGTTGGATGTTTGAGGTGGTCAAAAATTGGTACAAAATGTTCATAACATCTTAAACTCTTGGATGGTTGAGGCGTTTACTTTTTGATAGAAAATGTTTAACTATTGAATGTTTGAGGTGCTCCAAAAAATTAAATAAAAATTTTCAAAAATCCATATCTCCATTAAAAATTGTTGAATTTACAAAAACCAAATTGATTTTGAATTAGCCATACTTCGGTCATTGAGGATGATTTTTATTGAATTTTGTCTGCGCGTTTTATATTTTTTTCTGCGATGTTTTCATTCAAGTGCTCAAAAAATGAAAACGAAAATCTTCAAAAATCCATATCTCTATTGAAAATTGTTGAATTTACAAAAACCAAATTGATTTTGAATTAGCCATACTTCGGCCATTGAGCATGATTTTTATAGAATTCTGTCTGCGCGTTTTATATTTTTTTCTGCGATGTTTTCATTCAAGTGCTCAAAAAATTAAAACGAAAATCTTCAAAAATCCATTTCTCTATTGAAAATTGTTGAATTTGCAAAAACCAAATTGATTTTGAATTAGCTATACTTCGACCATTGAGGATGATTTTTTAAGGAATTTTGTCTGCGCGTTTTATATTTTTTCTGCGATGTTTATATTCAAGTGCTCAAAAGATTAAAACGAAAATTTTCAAAAATCCATATCTCTATTGAAAATTGTTGAATTTACAAAAACCAAATTAATTTTGAATAAGCGATTCTTCGACCATTGATGATATTGTTTTTAGAATTTTTTTCTACGCGTTTTATATTTTTTTCTGCGATGTTTTCATGCAAGTGCTCAAAAGATTAAAACGAAAATTTTCAAAAATGCATATCTCTATTGAAAATTGTTGAATTTACCAAAAATCAAACTGATTTTGAATTAGCTATACTTCAGCCATTGAGGACGATTTTTTATGGAATTTTGTCTGCGCGTTTTATATTTTTTCTGCGATGTTTTTATTCAAGTGCTCAAAAAAATAAAACAAAAATTTTCAAAAATTCATATCTCCATTAAAAATTATTGAATTTACAAAAACCAAATTAATTTTGAATAAGCGATTCTTCGACCATTGAGGATATTGTTTTAAGGAATTTTTTCTACGCGTTTTATATTTTTTTCTGCGATGTTTTCATGCAAGTGCTCAAAAAATTAAAGCGAAAATTTTCAAAAATCCATATCTCTATTGAAAATTGTTGAATTTACAAAAACCAAATTGATTTTGAATTACCTATACTTCGGCCATTGAGGATGATTTTTTATAGAATTTTGTCTGCGCGTTTTATATTTTTCCTGTGATATTTTTATTCAAGTGCTCAAAAAAATAAAACTAAAATTTTCAAAAATTCATATCTCCATTAAAAATGGTTTAATTTACAAAAATCAAATTAATTTTGAATAAGCGATTCTTCGACCATTGAGGATATTGTTTTAAGGAATTTTTTCTACGCGTTTTATATTTTTTTCAGCGATGTTTTCATTCAAGTGCTCAAAAAAATTAAAACGAAAATCTTCAAAAATCCATTTCTCTATTGAAAATTGTTGAATTTGTAAAAACCAAATTGATTTTGAATTAGGTATACTTCGACCATGGAGGATGATTTTTTAAGGAATTTTGTCTGCGCGTTTTATATTTTTTCTGCGATGTTTTTATTCAAGTGCTCAACATATTTTTAAAGGGTGGGTCTAATACCACAATTCAAATAAATTGGATTCTAATCTTCTTCCCAATCAGTGGAGAATACAGCAGAAATAAAATATCTAGTTGGTTTTTAAAATGCAAAATAACAGATGTTTTTTTTTGACGATTGAAACTGGATGATTGCAGATGAATTTAATATTTAATGCAAAACGGAATAAAGGCGTTTTTTAACAAATATTTAATTGGCGATGTTAAATTGTGTTTGCGTTTCTTTTGTTTCGTTTCAATGAGTGAGCGATTGTTTACGATTCGAGCTGAGAAAGCGTTTCCTTATTGCTCAATCCTCACTTCATTTGCAACGTGCAACACAACAATTCCTGCTCAATTCAATTATTAATAAGTCGGTCTTATTCGTCTTGCGCAATATTCGCGCCATAATCAATCTGTAACACTTGCATAATAAAAAATCGTGTAAAAATCGAATCAATTAGAGAACAACAATATTTTATGATATTATTTTCTTTTGTCAATAATTATCTGTAAGTAACACTCGAATTAACTAAAGAACAATTATATTTTGTCATTAAAAAGCGTGATGATAGACCCCTTAACGAGAAGAAAAGTGACCCAGTCTTATCCTAACCGCCCTGAGCTGGCCATATGGACTTGCATCCGAGGCCAAAAAAAAATATATATATTTTGTCGTGGAAAAAATAATTCTTGAGTACAAAGAGCTTAAGTGAACAATGCTTTCAACTTTTACATTTCTAAAGTCAAAATAGTCACTTTGTCAAATTTTAATGTCAATAAATTGTTTTTTAAAGCCACCTTCGATTTTTATTTAGTAAAATGGTTGATGCAAATAACTTTTAATGCGTTAGGAATTGGGACAGAGTTGTTATTAGGAAAAAAGTTTGTTTTTTAATTCCGCATGGAATGACGTAAAAATATACAGGGGCTTCAATTTAAAATAAGAAAAATAAAGTGCTTTAAAGTTTGGAAAGTTTGACACTAAATTTTGGACACCCTGTATAATTCACATCAACCAAAATTGGTTAACGGGACTATCAGACCTTATTTAATAAGTACCTTGTATGATTTTATTTACAAGGCACTATTTTTATTTTTTATTAATGTTTTAAACCAAAGGTGCAAAACTGATTTTTTTTTAGTTTTTATTTTTTTTGCTGATATTACTTAATCGATTTCAATAAAATTATATAAAGTATGTAGGCAACCGTAAAAGGTACCCAAATAAGCAATAAAATAAACAGCATGTAATCTAAGAAAATATATCACTTTTTTGGTACACCCTGTATTAGCAAAAATATTTTCCTGAAATACATTCTGGGATGCAAATTTATTCTGAAAAATATCAAAATTCCAACTTAATTAGTAAATGAGCTAAAGAAGACGGGAGGTGAAATGCAGGACCCTGTGTAAAGATTTTCCGGTTTTTGAAATTTTACCATTTGCCAAAATCTTTTCAGTTTTTCGGATTGTCCAACAAAGCTTTTGTTCAAAGTATAATTTTAATTTCTACAACTTTTTTTTTATAATTTAATTTATTCTTCTCAAAGTTTTGAGTGTTTTTTTTTTGTTTTCTGCTAAAATTTGGTTTCATTAAGTCTTAAAACTTACTTTATTATGTAATTATTTTTGCAATTGTTGAATGCAAATTTTCCTCCTCTTCAGGACTCAACACTTTCAAGTGTTGATGTTTTGTTTCCTGTTATAAAATGTTTATTGTTTTTAGCGCATGTTTATTCTGAATGAATTTGTAAAGTTTAAAGCACTTTTACAATTTTTCTAATTGTTGAAAGCAAATGTTCTTTTCTTCATTTTAAATGTTACTATTTTGTTTTCTGCTAAAATAAGTCTATTATTTTTATTGAGTGTTAAAAATTAGTTACGGGGCACATATCTCACGGACAATTTTTTTTTTTCAAAAATTGACGAAAACTCAATTTTTTTTTTCTTCATTTCAAGTGTTACTATTTTATTTTGTTGCTAAAATAAGTCTATTATTTTTATTGAGTGTTTAAATTAAGATACAGCGCATGTATACTCACAGAGACACAGTTTTTTTTCCAAAATTTGAAGAAATCGCAAATTTTCTTTTCTTCATTTTAAGTGTTGCTATTTTGTTTTTTTTTTGCTAAAATAAGTCTATCATTTTTATTGAGTGTTAAAATTTAGATACAGCGCGCATATCTCACAGAGACACAATTTTTTCCCAAAAATTGACGAAATCGCAAATTTTCTTTTCTTCATTTTAAGTGTTGCTATTTTGTTTTTTTTGCTAAAATAAGTCTATTATTTTTATTGAATGTTAAAATTTAGATACAGCGCACGTATACTCACAGACACAATTTTTTTCCAAAAATTGACGAAATCGCAAATTTTCTTTTCTTCACTTTAAGTGTTGCCGTTTTGTTTTCTGGTAAAATAAGTCTATTATTTTTATTAAGTGTTCAAATTTAGATACAGGGCACGTGTACTCACAGAAACACAATTTTTTTCAAAAAATTGACGAAATCGCAAATTTTATTTTCTTCATTTTAAGTGTTGCAATTTTGTTTTTTTGCTAAAATAAGTCTATTATTTTTATTGTTTTTTAAAATTTAGATACAGCGCAGATATACTCACAAAGACACAATTTTTTTTCCAAAAATTGACGAAATCGCAAATTTTCTTTTCTTCATTTTATGTGTTGCTATTTTGTTTTTTTTTGCTAAAATAAGTCTATTATTTTTATTGAGTGTTAAAATTTAGATACAGCGCATGTATACTCACAAAGACACAATTTTTTTCCAAAAATTGACGAAATCGCAAATTTTCTTTTCTTCATTTTAAGTGTTGCTATGTTGTTTTTTTTTTTGCTAAAATAAGTCTATTATTTTTATTGAGTGTTAAAATTTAGATACAGCGCAGATATACTCACAAAGAGACACATTTTTTTTCAAACAATTGACGAAATCGCAAATTTTCTTTTCTTCATATTAAGTGTTGCTATTTTGTTTTTTTTTGCTAAAATAAGTCTATTATTTTTATTGAGTGTTAAAATTTAGATACAGCGCACGTATACTCGCAGAGACACAATTTTTTTCCAAAAATTGACGAAATCGCAAATTTTCTTTTCTTCATTTTAAGTGTTGCTATTTTGTTTTTTTGTTTTGCTAAAATAAGTCTATTATTTTTATTGAGTGTTAAAATTTAGATACAGCACACGTATACTCACAGACACAATTTTTTTTCCAAAAATTGACTAAATCGCAAATTTTTTTTTCTTCATTTTTTCATTGTATGCTAAAATAAGTCTATTATTTTTATTGAGTGTTAAAATTAAGATAAAGCGCACGTATACTCACAGAGACACAACTTTTTTTCAAAAATTGAAGAAATCGCAAATTTTCTTTTCTTCATTTTAAGTGTTGCTATTTTTTTCTGCTAAAATAAGTCTATTATTTTTATTGAGTACTAAAATTTAGATACAGCGCACGTATACTCACAGAAACACAATTTTTTTCAAAAAATTGACGAAATCGCAAATTTTATTTTCTTCATTTTAAGTGTTGCTATTTTGTTTTTTTTGCTAGAATAAGTCTATTATTTCTATTGAGTGTTAAAATTTAGATACAGCACACATATCTTACAGAGACACAATTTTCTTCCAAAAATTGACGAAATCGCAAATTTTCTTTTCTTCATTTTAAGTCTTGCAATTTTGTTTTTTTGCTAAAATAAGTCTATTATTTTTATTGAGTGTTCAAATTTAGATACAGCGCATATATCTGACAAAGAGACACAATTTTTTTCCAAAAATTGACGAAATCGCAAATTTTATTTTCTTCATTTTAAGTGTTGCTATTTTGTTTTTTTTGCTAGAATAAGTCTATTATTTCTATTTAGTGTTAAAATTTAGATACAGCACACATATCTCACAGAGACACAATTTTCTTCCAAAAATTGACGAAATCGCAAATTTTCTTTTCTTCATTTTAAGTCTTGCAATTTTGTTTTTTTGCTAAAATAAGTCTATTATTTTTATTGAGTGTTCAAATTTAGATACAACGCACGTATACTTACAGACACATTTTTTTTTCAAAAAATTGACGAAATCGCAAATTTTTTTTCTTCATTTTTTCATTGTATGCTAAAATAAGTCTATTTTTTATATTGAGTGTTAAAATTAAGATATAGCGCACGTATGCTCACAGAGGCACAATTTTTTTCAAAAAAATTGACGAAATCGCAAATTTTCTTTTCTTCATTTTAAGTGTTGCAATTTTGTTTTTTGTTAAAATAAGTCTATTATTTTTATTTGAGTGTTAAAATTTAGATACAGCGCAGATATACTCAGAAAGTGACACGCAGCATAAACGTTTTTAACATAAAGAGTTCGAATTGAATTTAAAAAAAAAAATTATTTTAATATAAAACTGATGTTTACTTTAAGGTAAATCAAGGAGAGGGTTGAGGTTACCCTAAACTAAATTCTTACCAAATTATTTAATACAAAAAGTTCTCATTGAAAGTTCAAGATTTATTTTACGGTGCGTTTTGAACGCAAATCAATTTTTTTTTTCAAAACACAGGAAAAAATTTTTAGTAGAAAAAATTCGAATTTAATATTAAACAAATTGTTTTAATAAGAAATTGTAGGCTTATATTTACTTTAGGGTGAATTGAGGAGGGGGCTGAAATTATCCTTAAGTAAATCTTTACCAAATTTTTTAATACAAAAAATTCTAATTGAAAATTATTTTCATGTTGGGCCACATTCATTTTTCGGTGCGTTTTGAAAACAAATCAATTTTTTTTGCAAAACACGGTACAAAAGTTTTTACTAAAAAAAATTCTGAATATTAAAAAAAAAATGTTTTAATAAGAAATTTGTTGGCTGATATTTATTTTAGGGTAAATTAAGGATGGTGTACTGAAATTACCCTAAAGTATAGTAAATCCTTACCAAAATTTTCTTATGCAAAAAATTCTAATTGAAAATAATTTTCATGTTTGGATCAAGATTGATTTATTTCGGTGCGTTTTGAACGCAAATCCAAAATCTTTTTAAAAACTATTTTTTTCTTTTATTTTACACAATCAAATACTTTTATAGAAAAGATTAATTACCTTACGCGACTTTTATAGAAATTTGTTTTTAGTAAAGATGAGTTACCGTAATCCAGTAAACAAAAGCAATCCAATTTTTTCGCATAAACTGACCGAAGATCGCACATTCAAATTCCCCAAAATCTCATTCACTAAATCCGTGACCTCCGGTTAAAAAACTTCGCTCGGCTGTTTCGCAAGAGTCCGAGGTCCAGTTACGTGCGAATTCTTGTGGTGCGGACAAAAGCGCACCCGCGTTACGTGTTACAAACGGACAACTTACGTGAAGAGGCGGCACAATTGAAAAGATTTCACTTTCAGCGAGTGCGAAAAAAAAATGTATATACCTCAAGTGATGCGCGCGTGCCTCTTTTGAGACGGTAAGCCACGGGAACGAAACTCGCGCGCGTTAAATTTTCGACGGTAGGCGCACCAAAGACGGTCGGGTTACCCACTAGACTGGCCGTTCGAGTCGCCCGCGAGGTACCACCAGTCCCTACCACGAGCCACGAAACTCGCGCGCACCGTGGCTATTTCAAAATTTCGGCAATTAAAACGGCGCCGCGGGGAGGGAGGGAGGGAGGGGACGGGTCTCGTCGTCTTGCGTGCGGCCGGCTTTTTCTCTTTTCCGACTTCTTCGCCGTCGTCGCGGGGAAAATGGGTCAGCCGTCGTTATATAAGAAAATTCGTAACGCGGCGGCCTTCAAGGTTATAAAATCGCGCGCGCGACGTGGTGCCCATACGGGCCTAGTTTTCCTCGGAGACGTGACGGACTTTCGCAATGTGTCGCTTACGTTTTATTGTTCGAGATTATTTGGAGAGATTGCTTCTGGAGTTGTTGCACTTTTTTTCCCGGGATGGCACGGCTGGTGTAATCGGAACCAAGGTCCGCGGGAAATATTGCGTTGGCCTCTTTAGAACCGTTTTTGTTGTGTAGCCTACGGAAAAATTTCGAATCGGTGTTTTTAGAGTTGTTCAAATTCTTCAATGCGAATATTGAACTCGAAAACTGTTTATTTTCCTTCGTATTTTTTCTGCCATTTCAAATTTTTTAAATATTTAAAAAGTAGTTCGGCGTCATATTTAAACAGGCAATTTGGATTCAGAAAGATTGTTAGTACCCAAGATGCGATCTTGAATTTTATTATTAAGAAATAATAGCAACAAAAAGGTCGCAACAGTCTTTCAAGGCATTCGACAAATATTTTATACATCTTAATCCTTTTAGAAACCAAGTGATAGAACTCCACCAGTAAAATTCAATAATTTAAGTTTGCCACTTACAGTTGCTTTGGGTGTTCGACAAGGAACTGCGTCAGGTCCATTTTTTTAAAATATATTTGAATAATATTCTGCACATTAATGTCTTGCAAGGCCTCATGCTATCATACAGCTGAAGTATTTGTAAGTGATTCATGGAAAAATGCAAAGCGGATTTATATGGTTTGAACACAGAAAAAAGAAAATTCATGGCATCAAAATTGTAGTATCGGATCAAAAACGAATATACAGGGTGCCCGGATTTCGTAGGGACAACATGGGCAACTTCTGTATTTGAAGAGATAGAGAGATGGTCAAATTAGCAAAAAGGTGCAGATTTGAGAGCTCATTAAGAATCCACCGCCAAATCTCACTTGTCATGGCCCACTTGTTCAAAATAAAAATAAAAAAAAATCTCCAAATTCTTTCATTTGCCGTAACTTCCCTGCTATCCAAGATACCGAGATGCGGCTTTAACCAATTTGCATTGCAATTTTAACACTTTCACTGCCACTTCATTGATTTGTGCAAATTTTTAGTATTCTAACAGAAATTGCTCATGTTGTCCCTGCGAAATCCGGGCACCCTGTATATCCTTTATATTCCGTACAATGAGTATTTTAGCAAGGAATATGTGTCATCCGTGGAAGTATAATTTATGGCAACAAACAAGACGCATCGGGCAGGACGTACTTGACTTTCTTACGACCCATGGCCACGCCGTCTCCCAGACTGTGAAAACGAGACCAAAGGCTGCGAAATTAATTAGTTGCTATTTTTCAACCTTGAACTTAATAACATCGATTTACATAAAAGTTGGTCTATTTTACAATAATTACGATCGACGTTTAATTCTTGCGTCCCTCGATTTTTGTTTTATGGATGTTATAAAATAATATCAGGAAAGAATATTAATGAAGATTTTTCGATACACCTCGCCCGAATTTTATGTGATGGATAACCTTTAAAACCTCAAGAATTTATGTGTATATTTTAAAACTAATAATTAACGTTTAGACTTTTTTCATCCAATTTTGAGACAAATTAGCGTTTTATTGCAGGTCAATCTATTCAAGATCAACCAGATCAAAATTCAAAACACAAATTAATATCCAAGTCAATCCGATAGGAACTTCAATTTTCACCAACTTCTTAAGAAATTCTTGGTAACATTGTCAAACCCCACCATTTTGACGTATGTAAAGATGTTAAAGTCTGACCGCGCTATGAAGGCATCTGAGGTGCTACCTGTAACCTTTTAAATACCACTGATGTATGAAGATAATCGGATAGTGGCACCAATAGCTAGCAAGTAAACTTTAACATCTTGGCGGGTGAAGTAACAAAATATCCAACCACTCCTGATGAGGGCGACCCTTCCGACCTTTCGTGAATCACCTCAGACGCCTTCATAGCGCGGCCAGAGTATAATCTCTGGCACAATAAATTGTATTTTAAAAAAGGGCTTAAAAGTAAAACGGTTCAAGTGCACTTTTTATGGTTTTGATATTCTTCGAATATTACTTCGAAATTTCCTTTGATAATCAAAATTCCAGGTAATGGTTTGAAATGATATTTTGCGACAGCTATTTTACCAAAAGGCATAAAAATATGCTATAGTACAATCGGACAGAGGTGACAGTGACTCATCGCTCCATGTTGCCTGAATTAAGTTTCTAGTAAACGTATGACCATAAAATAATTCGATTCAGTCTAGGCGGGAAATTTAAATATTCTTTGATTGTACTACACTTTTAGGTGCAGTATACCGCACTCGGCTCATTTTTTGAAAAAGTGCACTTGAACCCTTTTACTTCCAAACTGAAATTGAAATTAAAAATTGAAATTCCCCATTGATTACACACACACAAGTCCAAAACTATAGACATCACATTAGCATGTTCTGATGCAACCGGCCCGTTCCGTAAAAAGCGGACCTAACCCACTTCCCTAATTAGTCCCCCCGAAAGATGTCATCAACTTCCATGCAGGCGCATCATTGCGTAACCTCCTCAATTTTTAATTGAAGCGGCAAATTGCGCGCGCGGTCACATAACAACCCGATGATGCTCTCTCGCACACACTTTTTTAAGTTGCGTAACTTTTGCAACTGCGCGCAAAATTTTCTCGGTTTTCGTGAAAAACCACGTGCAGAAAGAACTTTAAAACGTACACACACACACACATGGACAGAAAACTTTCTCCGCTTGCATAATGCGTGGAATGTAGAATGCGCCTGTGTTTATGTATCGATTGCTGCGCAAAATTGTGCAATGTGAATAATAAAAATCGGCCAATATTTACATGGCCGAAAACGATTGAGGCGCAACACGGTAACACAATTTCTATTTCATTGAATGGTTACGCTGGTAATAATTGTTCTTTGTTTATCTACAATCATGTAAGCGAATTTACGTTCAAATTTTTTAATAGCCATCCTAACCATTCAAGAAAAATCAAAATCAAAATTTTAGCTAGTTAGAACAGCCAAAAAGTTGGTTGGTTTGAAAATTAAAAAAAAAACGATATTTCAGACTTTGAACGGCCGTAGCGGCTAAACGAAAACACCAAATCGAACGCGGTTTACAAATCTGAGCTCCTCGTACGTCAATTAGTCGGATATGTCACTATGAACATTTTTGAAAATTTTAAAAAATAATTGATTTTTCAGACTTTGATCGGCCGTAGCGGCTAAACGAAAACTCCAAATTGAACGCGGTTTGCAAATCTGAGCTCCTCGTACGTCAATTAGTCGGATTAGAGATTTTTATTTTTTGATGAAAACTTGGAAAAAAGACATGTGTAAACCCCTTGGAAATTTGTTAAAAAATGCTAACTTTCTTAATAATCATCGTAGACTATTGAATTTTACCTTATTTTCATCAGAAAAACGAGAGAAATTGATTGCCGTTAAAAAATTTCAGCTAACTTCAATAGCAAAAAAATTAGTCAGTCACTATGAACATTTTAGAAAATTTTAAAAAATAATTGATTTTTCAGACTTTGATCGGCCGTAGCGGCTAAACGAAAACTCCAAATTGAACGCGGTTTGCAAATCTGAGCTCCTCGTACGTCAATTAGTCGGATAAGAGATTTTTAATTTTTGATGAAAACTTGGAAAAAAGACATGAGTAAACCCCTTGAAAATTTGTTAAAAAATGCAACTTTCTTAATAATCATCGTAGACCATTGAATTTTACCTTATTTTCATCAGAAAAACGAGAGAAATTGATTGCCGTTACAAAATTTCAGCTATCTTCAATAGCAAAAAAATTAGTCAGTCACTATGAACATTTTTAAAAATTTTAATAAATAATTGATTTTTCTGACTTTGATCGGCCGTAGCGGCTAAACGAAAACTCCAAACTGAACGCGGTTTGCAAATCTGAGCTCCTCGTACGTCAATTAGTCGGATTAGAGATTTTTAATTTTTTGAAAAAAACGTGAAAAAAGACATGTGTAAACCCCTTGGAAATTTGTTAAAAAATGCTAACTTTCTTAATAATCATCGTAGACTATTGAATTTTACCTTATTTTCATCAGAAAAACGAGAGAAATTGATTGCCGTTAAAAAATTTCAGCTATCTTCAATAGCAAAAAAATTAGTCAGTCACTGTGAACATTTTAGAAAATTTTAAAAAATAATTGATTTTTCAGACTTTGATCGGCTGTAGCGGCTAAACGAAAACTCCAAATTGAACGCGGTTTGCAAATCTGAGCTCCTCGTACGTCAATTAGTCGGATAAGAGATTTTTAATTTTTGATAAAAACTTGGAAAAAAGACATGAGTAAACCCCTAGAAAATTTGTTAAAAAATGCAACTTTCTTAATAATCATCGTAGACCATTGAATTTTACCTTATTTTCATTAGAAAAACGAGAGAAATTGATTGCCGTTAAAAAATTTCAGCTAACTTCAATTGCAAAAAAATTAGTCAGTCACTATGAACATTTTAGAAAATTTTAAAAAATAATTGATTTTTCAGACTTTGATCGGCCGTAGCGGCTAAACGAAAACTCCAAATTGAACGCGGTTTGCAAATCTGAGCTCCTCGTACGTCTATTAGTTGGATTAGAGATTTTTAATTTTTGATGAAAACTTGGAAAAAAGACATGAGTAAACCCCTTGAAAATTTGTTAAAAAATGCAACTTTCTTAATTATCATCGTAGACCATTGAATTTTACCTTATTTTCATCAGAAAAACGAGAGAAATTAATTGCCGTTAAAAAATTTCAGCTAACTTCAATAGCAAAAAAATTAGTCAGTCACTTTGAACATTTTAGAAAATTTTAAAAAATAATTGATTTTTCAGACTTGAAAATTTGTTAAAAAATGCAACTTTCTTAATAATCATCGTAGACCATTGAATTTTACCTTATTTTCATCAGAAAAACGAGAGAAATTTATTGCCGTTAAAAAATTTCAGCTAACTTCAATAGCAAAAAAGTTAGTCAGTCACTATGAACATTTTAGAAAATTTTAAAAAATAATTGATTTTTCAGACTTTGATCGGCCTTAGCGGCTAAACGAAAACTCCAAATTGAACGCGGTTTGCAAATCTGAGCTCCTCGTACGTCAATTAGTCGGATTAGAGATTTTTAATTTTTGATGAAAACTTGGAAAAAAGACATGAGTAAACCCCTTGAAAATTTGTTAAAAAATGCAACTTTCTTAATAATCATCGTAGACCATTGAATTTTACCTTATTTTCATCAGAAAAACGAGAGAAATTTATTGCCGTTAAAAAATTTCAGCTAACTTCAATAGCAAAAAAGTTAGTCAGTCACTATGAACATTTTAGAAAATTTTAAAAAATAATTGATTTTTCAGACTTTGATCAGCCGTAGCGGCTAAACGAAAACTCCAAATTGAACGCGGTTTGCAAATCTGAGCTCCTCGTACGTCAATTAGTCGGATAAGAGATTTTTAATTTTTGATGAAAACTTGGAAAAAAGACATGAGTAAACCCCTTGAAAATTTGTTAAAAAATGCAACTTTCTTAATTATCATCGTAGACCATTGAATTTTACCTTATTTTCATCAGAAAAACGAGAGAAATTAATTGCCGTTAAAAAATTTCAGCTAACTTCAATAGCAAAAAAATTAGTCAGTCACTTTGAACATTTTGGAAAATTTTAAAAAATAATTGATTTTTCAGACTTTGATCGGCCGTAGCGGCTAAACGAAAACTCCAAATTGAACGCGGTTTGCAAATCTGAGCTCCTCGTACGTCAATTAGTCGGATAAGAGATTTTTAATTTTTGATGAAAACTTGGAAAAAAGACATGAGTAAACCCCTTGAAAATTTGTTAAAAAATGCAACTTTCTTAATAATCATCGCAGACCATTGAATTTTACCTTATTTTCATCAGAAAAACGAGAGAAATTGATTGCCGTTAAAACATTTCAGCTAACTTCAATAGCAAAAAAATTAGTCAGTCACTTTGAACATTTTAGAAAATTTTGAAAAATAATTGATTTTTCAGACTTTGATCGGCCGTAGCGGCTAAACGAAAACTCCAAATTGAACGCGGTTTGCAAATCTGAGCTCCTCGTACGTCAATTAGTCGGATTAGATATTTTTAATTTTTTGAAAAAAACGTGAAAAAAGACATGAGTAAACCCCTTGAAAATTTGTTAAAAAATGCAACTTTCTTAATAATCATCGTAGACTATTGAATTTTACCTTATTTTCATCAGAAAAACGAGAGAAATTGATTGCCGTTAAAAAATTTCAGCTATCTTCAATAGCAAAAAAATTAGTCAGTCACTATGAACATTTTAGAAAATTTTAAAAAATAATTGATTTTTCAGACTTTGATCGGCCGTAGCGGCTAAACGAAAACTCCAAATTGAACGCGGTTTGCAAATCTGAGTTCCTCGTACGTCAATTAGTCGGATAAGAGATTTTTAATTTCTGATGAAAACTTGGAAAAAAGACATGAGTAAACCCCTTGAAAATTTGTTAAAAAATGCAACTTTCTTAATTATCATCGTAGACCATTGAATTTTACCTTATTTTCATCAGAAAAACGAGAGAAATTGATTGCCGTTAAAAAATTTCAGCTAACTTCAATAGCAAAAAAATTAGTCAGTCACTTTGAACATTTTAGAAAATTTTAAAAAATAATTGATTTTTCAGACTTTGATCGGCCGTAGCGGCTAAACGAAAACTCCAAATTGAACGCGGTTTGCAAATCTGAGCTCCTCGTACGTCAATTAGTCGGATAAGAGATTTTTAATTTTTGATGAAAACTTGGAAAAAAGACATGAGTAAACCCCTTGAAAATTTGTTAAAAAATGCAACTTTCTTAATAATCATCGCAGACCATTGAATTTTACCTTATTTTCATCAGAAAAACGAGAGAAATTGATTGCCGTTAAAACATTTCAGCTAACTTCAATAGCAAAAAAATTAGTCAGTCACTTTGAACATTTTAGAAAATTTTGAAAAATAATTGATTTTTCAGACTTTGATCGGCCGTAGCGGCTAAACGAAAACTCCAAATTGAACGCGGTTTGCAAATCTGAGCTCCTCGTACGTCAATTAGTCGGATTAGATATTTTTAATTTTTTGAAAAAAACGTGAAAAAAGACATGAGTAAACCCCTTGAAAATTTGTTAAAAAATGCAACTTTCTTAATAATCATCGTAGACTATTGAATTTTACCTTATTTTCATCAGAAAAACGAGAGAAATTGATTGCCGTTAAAAAATTTCAGCTATCTTCAATAGCAAAAAAATTAGTCAGTCACTATGAACATTTTAGAAAATTTTAAAAAATAATTGATTTTTCAGACTTTGATCGGCCGTAGCGGCTAAACGAAAACTCCAAATTGAACGCGGTTTGCAAATCTGAGTTCCTCGTACGTCAATTAGTCGGATAAGAGATTTTTAATTTCTGATGAAAACTTGGAAAAAAGACATGAGTAAACCCCTTGAAAATTTGTTAAAAAATGCAACTTTCTTAATTATCATCGTAGACCATTGAATTTTACCTTATTTTCATCAGAAAAACGAGAGAAATTGATTGCCGTTAAAAAATTTCAGCTAACTTCAATAGCAAAAAAATTAGTCAGTCACTTTGAACATTTTAGAAAATTTTAAAAAATAATTGATTTTTCAGACTTTGATCGGCCGTAGCGGCTAAACGAAAACTCCAAATTGAACGCGGTTTGCAAATCTCAGCTCCTCGTACGTCAATTAGTCGGATAAGAGATTTTTAATTTTTGATGAAAACTTGGAAAAAAGACATGAGTAAACCCCTAGAAAATTTGTTAAAAAATGCAACTTTCTTAATAATCATCGTAGACCATTGAATTTTACCTTATTTTCATCAGAAAAACGAGAGAAATTGATTGCCGTTAAAAAATTTCAGCTAACTTCAATAGCAAAAAAGTTAGTCAGTCACTATGAACATTTTAGAAAATTTTAAAAAATAATTGATTTTTCAGACTTTGATCGGCCTTAGCGGCTAAACGAAAACTCCAAAGTGAACGGGGTTTGCAAATCTGAGCTCCTCGTACGTCAATTAGTCGGATTAGAGATTTTTAATTTTTGATGAAAACTTGGAAAAAAGACATGAGTAAACCCCTAGAAAATTTGTTAAAAAATGCAACTTTCTTAATAATCATCGTAGACCATTGAATTTTACCTTATTTTCATCAGAAAAACGAGAGAAATTGATTGCCGTTAAAAAATTTCAGCTAACTTCAATAGCAAAAAAAATAGTCAGTCACTTTGAACATTTTAGAAAATTTTAAAAAATAATTGATTTTTCAGACTTTGATCGGCCGTAGCGGCTAAACGAAAACTCCAAATTGAACGCGGTTTGCAAATCTCAGCTCCTCGTACGTCAATTAGTCGGATAAGAGATTTTTAATTTTTGATGAAAACTTGGAAAAAAGACATGAGTAAACCCCTTGAAAATTTGTTAAAAAATGCAACTTTCTTAATAATCATCGTAGACCATTGAATTTTACCTTATTTTCATCAGAAAAACGAGAGAAATTTATTGCCGTTAAAAAATTTCAGCTAACTTCAATAGCAAAAAAGTTAGTCAGTCACTATGAACATTTTAGAAAATTTTAAAAAATAATTGATTTTTCAGACTTTGATCGGCCTTAGCGGCTAAACGAAAACTCCAAATTGAACGCGGTTTGCAAATCTGAGCTCCTCGTACGTCAATTAGTCGGATTAGAGATTTTTAATTTTTGATGAAAACTTGGAAAAAAGACATGAGTAAACCCCTAGAAAATTTGTTAAAAAATGCAACTTTCTTAATAATCATCGTAGACCATTGAATTTTACCTTATTTTCATCAGAAAAACGAGAGAAATTGATTGCCGTTAAAAAATTTCAGCTAACTTCAATAGCAAAAAAAATAGTCAGTCACTTTGAACATTTTAGAAAATTTTGAAAAATAATTGATTTTTCAGACTTTGATCGGCCGTAGCGGCTAAACGAAAACTCCAAATTGAACGCGGTTTGCAAATCTAAGCTCCTCGTGCGTCAATTAGTCGGATAAGAGATTTTTAATTTTTGATGAAAACTTGGAAAAAAGACATGAGTAAACCCCTTGAAAATTTGTTAAAAAATGCAACTTTCTTAATTATCATCGTAGACCATTAAATTTTACCTTATTTTCATCAGAAAAACGAGAGAAATTGATTGCCGTTAAAAAATTTCAGCTAACTTCAATAGCAAAAAAATTAGTCAGTCACTTTGAACATTTTGGAAAATTTTAAAAAATAATTGATTTTTCAGACTTTGATCGGCCGTAGCGGCTAAACGAAAACTCCAAATTGAACGCGGTTTGCAAATCTGAGCTCCTCGTACGTCAATTAGTCGGATAAGAGATTTTTAATTTTTGATGAAAACTTGGAAAAAAGACATGAGTAAACCCCTTGAAAATTTGTTAAAAAATGCAACTTTCTTAATAATCATCGCAGACCATTGAATTTTACCTTATTTTCATCAGAAAAACGAGAGAAATTGATTGCCGTTAAAACATTTCAGCTAACTTCAATAGCAAAAAAATTAGTCAGTCACTTTGAACATTTTAGAAAATTTTGAAAAATAATTGATTTTTCAGACTTTGATCGGCCGTAGCGGCTAAACGAAAACTCCAAATTGAACGCGGTTTGCAAATCTGAGCTCCTCGTACGTCAATTAGTCGGATTAGATATTTTTAATTTTTTGAAAAAAACGTGAAAAAAGACATGAGTAAACCCCTTGAAAATTTGTTAAAAAATGCAACTTTCTTAATAATAATCGTAGACTATTGAATTTTACCTTATTTTCATCAGAAAAACGAGAGAAATTGATTGCCGTTAAAAAATTTCAGCTATCTTCAATAGCAAAAAAATTAGTCAGTCACTATGAACATTTTAGAAAATTTTAAAAAATAATTGATTTTTCAGACTTTGATCGGCCGTAGCGGCTAAACGAAAACTCCAAATTGAACGCGGTTTGCAAATCTGAGCTCCTCGTACGTCAATTAGTCGGATTAGAGATTTTTAATTTTTGATGAAAACTTGGAAAAAAGACATGAGTAAACCCCTAGAAAATTTGTTAAAAAATGCAACTTTCTTAATAATCATCGTAGACCATTGAATTTTACCTTATTTTCATCAGAAAAACGAGAGAAATTGATTGCCGTTAAAAAATTTCAGCTAACTTCAATAGCAAAAAAATTAGTCAGTCACTTTGAACATTTTAGAAAATTTTAAAAAATAATTGATTTTTCAGACTTTGATCGGCCGTAGCGGCTAAACGAAAACTCCAAATTGAACGCGGTTTGCAAATCTGAGTTCCTCGTACGTCAATTAGTCGGATAAGAGATTTTTAATTTCTGATGAAAACTTGGAAAAAAGACATGAGTAAACCCCTTGAAAATTTGTTAAAAAATGCAACTTTCTTAATTATCATCGTAGACCATTGAATTTTACCTTATTTTCATCAGAAAAACGAGAGAAATTGATTGCCGTTAAAAAATTTCAGCTAACTTCAATAGCAAAAAAATTAGTCAGTCACTATGAACATTTTAGAAAATTTTAAAAAATAATTGATTTTTCAGACTTTGATCGGCCGTAGCGGCTAAACGAAAACTCCAAATTGAACGCGGTTTGCAAATCTCAGCTCCTCGTACGTCAATTAGTCGGATAAGAGATTTTTAATTTTTGATGAAAACTTGGAAAAAAGACATGAGTAAACCCCTAGAAAATTTGTTAAAAAATGCAACTTTCTTAATAATCATCGTAGACCATTGAATTTTACCTTATTTTCATCAGAAAAACGAGAGAAATTGATTGCCGTTAAAAAATTTCAGCTAACTTCAATAGCAAAAAAGTTAGTCAGTCACTATGAACATTTTAGAAAATTTTAAAAAATAATTGATTTTTCAGACTTTGATCGGCCTTAGCGGCTAAACGAAAACTCCAAATTGAACGCGGTTTGCAAATCTGAGCTCCTCGTACGTCAATTAGTCGGATTAGAGATTTTTAATTTTTGATGAAAACTTGGAAAAAAGACATGAGTAAACCCCTAGAAAATTTGTTAAAAAATGCAACTTTCTTAATAATCATCGTAGACCATTGAATTTTACCTTATTTTCATCAGAAAAACGAGAGAAATTGATTGCCGTTAAAAAATTTCAGCTAACTTCAATAGCAAAAAAATTAGTCAGTCACTTTGAACATTTTAGAAAATTTTAAAAAATAATTGATTTTTCAGACTTTGATCGGCCGTAGCGGCTAAACGAAAACTCCAAATTGAACGCGGTTTGCAAATCTCAGCTCCTCGTACGTCAATTAGTCGGATAAGAGATTTTTAATTTTTGATGAAAACTTGGAAAAAAGACATGAGTAAACCCCTTGAAAATTTGTTAAAAAATGCAACTTTCTTAATAATCATCGTAGACCATTGAATTTTACCTTATTTTAAATCAGAAAAACGAGAGAAATTGATTGCCGTTAAAAAATTTCAGCTAACTTCAATAGCAAAAAAATTAGTCAGTCACTTTGAACATTTTAGAAAATTTTAAAAAATAATTGATTTTTCAGACTTTGATCGGCCGTAGCGGCTAAACGAAAACTCCAAATTGAACGCGGTTTGCAAATCTCAGCTCCTCGTACGTCAATTAGTCGGATAAGAGATTTTTAATTTTTGATGAAAACTTGGAAAAAAGACATGAGTAAACCCCTTGAAAATTTGTTAAAAAATGCAACTTTCTTAATAATCATCGTAGACCATTGAATTTTACCTTATTTTCATCAGAAAAACGAGAGAAATTGATTGCCGTTAAAAAATTTCAGCTAACTTCAATAGCAAAAAAGTTAGTCAGTCACTATGAACATTTTAGAAAATTTTAAAAAATAATTGATTTTTCAGACTTTGATCGGCCTTAGCGGCTAAACGAAAACTCCAAATTGAACGCGGTTTGCAAATCTGAGCTCCTCGTACGTCAATTAGTCGGATTAGAGATTTTTAATTTTTGATGAAAACTTGGAAAAAAGACATGAGTAAACCCCTAGAAAATTTGTTAAAAAATGCAACTTTCTTAATAATCATCGTAGACCATTGAATTTTACCTTATTTTCATCAGAAAAACGAGAGAAATTGATTGCCGTTAAAAAATTTCAGCTAACTTCAATAGCAAAAAAATTAGTCAGTCACTTTGAACATTTTAGAAAATTTTAAAAAATAATTGATTTTTCAGACTTTGATCGGCCGTAGCGGCTAAACGAAAACTCCAAATTGAACGCGGTTTGCAAATCTCAGCTCCTCGTACGTCAATTAGTCGGATAAGAGATTTTTAATTTTTGATGAAAACTTGGAAAAAAGACATGAGTAAACCCCTTGAAAATTTGTTAAAAAATGCAACTTTCTTAATAATCATCGTAGACCATTGAATTTTACCTTATTTTCATCAGAAAAACGAGAGAAATTGATTGCCGTTAAAAAATTTCAGCTAACTTTAATAGCAAAAAAATTAGTCAGTCACTTTGAACATTTTAGAAAATTTTAAAAAATAATTGATTTTTCAGACTTTGATCGGCCGTAGCGGCTAAACGAAAACTCCAAATTGAACGCGGTTTGCAAATCTGAGCTCCTCGTACGTCAATTAGTCGGATAAGAGATTTTTAATTTTTGATGAAAACTTGGAAAAAAGACATGAGTAAACCCCTTGAAAATTTGTTAAAAAATGCAACTTTCTTAATTATCATCGTAGACCATTGAATTTTACCTTATTTTCATCAGAAAAACGAGAGAAATTGATTGCCGTTAAAAAATTTCAGCTAACTTCAATAGCAAAAAAATTAGTCAGTCACTTTGAACATTTTAGAAAATTTTAAAAAATAATTGATTTTTCAGACTTTGATCGGCCGTAGCGGCTAAACGAAAACTCCAAATTGAACGCGGTTTGCAAATCTGAGCTCCTCGTGCGTCAATTAGTCGGATAAGAGATTTTTAATTTTTGATGAAAACTTGGAAAAAAGACATGAGTAAACCCCTTGAAAATTTGTTAAAAAATGCAACTTTCTTAATTATCATCGTAGACCATTGAATTTTACCTTATTTTCATCAGAAAAACGAGAGAAATTGATTGCCGTTAAAAAATTTCAGCTAACTTCAATAGCAAAAAAATTAGTCAGTCACTTTGAACATTTTGGAAAATTTTAAAAAATAATTGATTTTTCAGACTTTGATCGGCCGTAGCGGCTAAACGAAAACTCCAAATTGAACGCGGTTTGCAAATCTGAGCTCCTCGTACGTCAATTAGTCGGATAAGAGATTTTTAATTTTTGATGAAAACTTGGAAAAAAGACATGAGTAAACCCCTTGAAAATTTGTTAAAAAAATGCAACTTTCTTAATAATCATCGCAGACCATTGAATTTTACCTTATTTTCATCAGAAAAACGAGAGAAATTGATTGCCGTTAAAACATTTCAGCTAACTTCAATAGCAAAAAAATTAGTCAGTCACTATGAACATTTTAGAAAATTTTAAAAAATAATTGATTTTTCAGACTTTGATCGGCCGTAGCGGCTAAACGAAAACTCCAAATTGAACGCGGTTTGCAAATCTGAGCTCCTCGTACGTCAATTAGTCGGATTAGATATTTTTAATTTTTTGAAAAAAACGTGAAAAAAGACATGAGTAAACCCCTTGAAAATTTGTTAAAAAATGCAACTTTCTTAATAATCATCGTAGACTATTGAATTTTACCTTATTTTCATCAGAAAAACGAGAGAAATTGATTGCCGTTAAAAAATTTCAGCTAACTTCAATAGCAAAAAAATTAGTCAGTCACTTTGAACATTTTGGAAAATTTTAAAAAATAATTGATTTTTCAGACTTTGATCGGCCGTAGCGGCTAAACGAAAACTCCAAATTGAACGCGGTTTGCAAATCTGAGCTCCTCGTGCGTCAATTAGTCGGATAAGAGATTTTTAATTTTTGATGAAAACTTGGAAAAAAGACATGAGTAAACCCCTTGAAAATTTGTTAAAAAATGCAACTTTCTTAATTATCATCGTAGACCATTGAATTTTACCTTATTTTCATCAGAAAAACGAGAGAAATTGATTGCCGTTAAAAAATTTCAGCTAACTTCAATAGCAAAAAAATTAGTCAGTCACTTTGAACATTTTGGAAAATTTTAAAAAATAATTGATTTTTCAGACTTTGATCGGCCGTAGCGGCTAAACGAAAACTCCAAATTGAACGCGGTTTGCAAATCTGAGCTCCTCGTACGTCAATTAGTCGGATTAGATATTTTTAATTTTTTGAAATGAGTAAACCCCTTGGAAATTTGTTAAAAAATGCAACTTTCTTAATAATCATCGTAGACTATTGAATTTTACCTTATTTTCATCAGAAAAACGAGAGAAATTGATTGCCGTTAAAAAATTTCAGCTAACTTCAATAGCAAAAAAATTAGTCAGTCACTTTGAACATTTTGGAAAATTTTAAAAAATAATTGATTTTTCAGACTTTGATCGGCCGTAGCGGCTAAACGAAAACTCCAAATTGAACGCGGTTTGCAAATCTGAGCTCCTCGTACGTCAATTAGTCGGATTAGATATTTTTAATTTTTTGAAATGAGTAAACCCCTTGGAAATTTGTTAAAAAATGCAACTTTCTTAATAATCACCGTAGACTATTGAATATACCTTTTTTTCATTAGAAAAACGAGAGAAATTGATTGATTTTAAAAAATTTGAGCCATCTTTAATAGCAAAAAAATAGCGTGTCGCCATGAACATGTAAATTTTTTTTTAACGATTTTTTAGACTTTGAACGGCCGTAGCGGCTAAACGAAAACCACAAATTGAACGTGCTTTTCAAATCCATGCTCCTCGTGTGCAGATAAGTCGGTTTCAATTAAAATTGATGGTTTTTAATTTTTGACGAAACATTGAAAATGTACACAAGTCCTTGGAACTTTTCTCAAAAAAATGAAACTTTTTAAATAATAATCGTAGACCATTGAATACGTTCTTTTTCATTAAAAGAACGAGAAAAATTGATTGCCGTTTTAGAATCTTAGCCAGCTGTGCTCATTAAGGATTTGTTTAATGTTATTGAGGAAACAAATTTATAATTCAGTTCCTCATCAGTTTAAAAGTCTAAACATTAAAGTTTTTAAAAACAAATATTATTCATTCTTACTAGAAGGGCAGTAAAGATATTATGTTTAATTTTAAATATTTTCATTATCAAATCATATTATTTAATTATTTTATTTATAAGAATTGATTATTTATATAATCAAGGTCCCAGTGGAAGAACAGGGAAATTTCTAATTTCGAATCCTGAACTGGCACCTTGTGGTTTTTCATAACCTGTAAATTATTTATGTATAATTTTTTATTATTTTTATTTTTGATTTTTGGTTTATTTGTATTATATGTACAGGTTATAAAAATAAAGGCCTATTATTATTATTACTATAAACAAGTGTCCACACAAATTGTTTAGTCGTGTTCAATAAAAGTCTTCTAAAATTTTATTACTCCTTGCAAAAAAAAAAGAAATTAAAAAACCATAATCATGTTCGAGTTATTAAATCCTCTACTCTAATTATCTCCATCATTTAATTATGTTGTTTATTTCAATGGAAAACAAAAAAACGTCATTTTATTGATCCTGACAAACCGGGTTATAATTAATTTAAGAATTACAATTGGCTTACATTTTTTGTCTCCTATGACATCATATGGAGTTTAGAAAGTGGAAGATGTTCAAAGTTTCATATCAATTGCTCTATTCGTTTTTGAGATACAGCGCGCACAGACACACACACACACACACACAAACACACAAACACACACACACACAAACACACAAACACACAAACACACAC
This sequence comes from Ocypus olens, assembly GCA_910593695.2. Lineage (NCBI taxonomy): Eukaryota > Metazoa > Arthropoda > Insecta > Coleoptera > Staphylinidae > Ocypus > Ocypus olens. The sequence goes on from OU343053.1 coordinate 51,768,838, forward strand.
ACACACACAGACACATTTTTTTTCAGAAATTGTTGAAATGACCCTAAAACGGATATTTCCGTAAAAAAAATTTTGAAAAAAAAATCACGATCACAATACTTTCTGCGTAATGGAGAAAGTAATAATATACCCCTAAATACTTTTTTGTTTTTGGTTCCACCCTCGGTCATCACAGCAATTTTTTGATTCCACCCCGACAGAAAACCTTGGCGCGGCCCTACATAAGGGTGATTCGAGATATTTCATCGACTGACTTAAGCTGATAATAATAACGATAGCATATATTTCCTAAGAATATGCATTAACATTTGAATGACATTAAGTATATAGGTAAGAAAATAGCCAATAATATGTGTAATATTCATACTTCATTATCAACTTAAAAAAATAAAATACATTTGCAGCGCTAAAAATTTCCATTATGTCACTTTTCATAGTCGTCAAAGTTTCTCTTTCGGATTACTTATTTCCATGCGCATTAACACACACCGAACGAAAATTGCACTATTATATACAGTGACGAGAATCAATTGTTGATTTCATAATAGTCAACACATTAACATGTGTGCAACGTTCCGTTGCGCCATCTATCGACAGATGTTACTTTGCATTTCGCAGCAAATTGGCTTAAGTAGATTCGCGTGTCGTCCCGTAATCGACGGCCATTAATCAAATGTCGTCTCAGCTTCGTTCTTTTTTTTTTCTCCAATTTTCACGAGCAATTACTCCGGGTAATGAGTTGAAAATGCGTTTTCAACGTCCCGATCGTTTCCTTTTAATAAAATAATCACCGGTAAGTGACTGGCATTGAAGGATTTAAAATGTTTGTCAACGGGAAATGCTTTAATGAAATTTATATGTTTACACATGCAGTTTTTTGTTGCCATTGTATACTGCGATCAGGAATAAGGGCAGCATGTAAACAATAGAGTATTCGATGCTATTGTACACCGTGATCAGAAATGAGGGTTTACCATTTAAATTTCCCGCGTCTTCATCGTGAATATACACGCATCAGTGACGGTTCGCGGGTTTTTTTCTGGTACGGCCGAGGAACAAGAGGTGGTAATACAGATGGGTGAGGTCACGCGGCCAGCCGTCCCTACCTATCTGTATTACCACCTCTTGTTCCTCGGCCGTACCAGAAAAAAAACCCGCGTACCGTCACTGACACACATCTCAAAATTTGGACAATATTGCAACGTTATATTGCAAAATTTTCAACAATAACACTTGACTCCGTGCGGCCTTTAAAGGTCATCGTTCGCCGCGATGGCAATCTCAAAGACAATTTCGCCGATTTCCCGTTCGGTCTTTCGATCGATTTCTCTTCGGGCGGAAATGGGAAAATTCACAAGGAATCTTGTGCACAATGGATTCACATCATCGCCTGATCGTTTACCACCGGTCGAACCGCGAAACGCCCTCTCGACTTGAGTTTCTAAGCGTGCGCCAGAGAGAGACGGCGAAGAAACGCGCGAGATGAAGTAAAGTAGGTTAGGTTATGTAACGTATGCTGGTCGGTGCCGATCAGGAAACGGAGATATAACTTTCTCTCACCCTAAGGCACATCCTATATATGAAAGTGGCCGATTCACAAGACGCTGTGTGTGTTTATTTATTGGCCAATGCGGCTGTCATGTGTTAGGTAATCGTGGTCGCGAATTTTACGTTTCGCAATATTTGGTAATGGTGTTTTTTTTGGAAACAAAATTTATTATTAACAAAAATAATTCGGGTCATGTTTTTTTTTTCGAAATTGCTTGATTATTGTAGTCCTCCAAAATTTCATGCATCATGATGCTATAGTTTGATCAATGGATCTTTGCGTGTGCGACTGAGTTTTCTCGCCTTGGACGACATACGTACACATACGATTGACTTATCGTAGAGAGAGTCAACGCATGAAAATGTTGTCGTAACTAGATTCGGTTGTCTATAACGTGCACGCAAAGATACATTGATCAAATTATAATACCATCCTCTACAGAAATTTTTAGAATGTTTCCTTCATTTTATGTTTAAGCTGACGAACACTTCCACAAATATATATATTTAGTTTATAAGTTTTGAGTTTTTTTTTTTTAGTTGTTATACGAGGTAATACCAAATCAAGATTATTTTTTTTGAGTTGTTATACGAGGTAATACCAAATAAAGGGTTTTTTTTGAGTTGTTATACGAGGTAATATCAAATAAAGGTTTTTTTTTTAAATATATATTAATATTTAACGATATATGTATTAGAGTGGCAAAACGAGCAAAAAATCGATTTGATTAGATTTGACACGCCAGAAACTTTCTGCGTCTTCGCCATACTGGCAATTTTGTACTTCGAACACACGGCACGCCCCTGTATGAATCCTTTGGATTTCTAATGCCTTCTGATAATTACCATATTTTGAATGTTTATTTCTGGTTAATAAATTGCGTTTTAAAGTTTTTTCGTTTTATTGTAAAGTGATTCATGCATTGATTTCTGTCAATTGGCTTTTCTTGTAATATCTTAGTAGGCATTTCATTAAACAGGTTTTTATTTTTGTTGTTGATCGCAATGATCGTATTTTTATGGTTTTCCTGACGTATCTAAACTTAGCGACGCATTTATTGGCGATTTTTTCAGTACCTCTCTGATGGCTGGTGGTTTAATCATCATAAGCCAAAAATAGTAAAAAAAAAAAAAATTGGCGATTCAGAAAAAAATTATTGTTTTTTGTAACAGTTTGTAAAATTTTCTAACGCAGAATTTACATTGGTGTAAACAAATTAGAAACAACTTTACTTATTGCAGAAAGCATTAGATAAATACAAGAAACAACTTTTCTACATTTCGTTTTCTTGTATTTACATTGGTGTGTTTAAACGTGATTATTTCGCAATCTAAACTAATAGTATTAACAGATTCTTCTGGGATCGTAGAGAATATTCGATTTTGATCAGATTCAGAAAATTCTGATTTTGTTGCAATTTTTTTCTCTTTTTTTCTCAACAATTTGCAAAATGTTTGAACGCGGAATGTACTTTTTTTTTCAACAGATTTATAATTCGTGAAAGCAATCGGTTTGGAGTAGGTTCCGAAAATGTTAAGTTTTTTTAAATTGTTTTTCTATTTGTTTTAACAGTTTGTAAAATGTCCGAATGCAGAATTTACGACGATACTTCACGTACCTGTGATTTTTCACTAGTATTGAAAAATCACACTTACTGTTACTAATAGGAGAATTTCACTGCTACTTAAAATCACTGCTACTTTAAATCACCGCTATTTTAAATCACCGCTAATTAAAATCACTGCTACTTAAAATCACTGCTACATTAAATCACCTCTATTTAAAATCACTGCTATTTAAACCGTGACTTAAACTGTGATTGCTCCTTAAAATCAAAATAAACTTCATGAACTGAAAAAAAATAAAAACAATTCACCAAACTGCGAAAATCTCCAAATGCTCTTCCTCGTTCAGGTGTTCAAAAAATTAAAACAAAAATCTTCAAAAATCCATATCTCTATTGAAAATCGTTAAATTTACAAAATCCAAATTGATTTTGAATAAGCGATACTCCGGCCATTAAGGATGATTTTTGATGGAATTTTTCCTGCGTTTTTTTATATTTTTTTTGCAATGTTTTTGTTCAGGTGCTCAAAAAATTAAAACAAACATTTTCAAAAATCCATATCTCTATTGAAAATGGTTGTATTAACAAAAACCGAATTTATTTTTAATAAGCGATACTTTGGCCATTGAGGATTATTTTTTTGGAATTTTTCCTACGTTTCTATATTTGTTTTGCAATGTTTTTGTTCTTGTGCTCAAAAAATTAAAACAATTTTCAAAAATCCATATCTCTATTGAAATTGGTTGATTTTACAAAAACCAAACTAATTTTGAATAAGAGGTACTTCGGCCATTGAGAATAATTTTTTATAGAATTATAGAAAGTGCTCAAAAAATTTAAACGAAAATTTTCAAAAATCCATATCTCTATTCAAAACTTGTTAAATTTACGAAAAACAAATTGATTTTGAATAAGCGATACTTCGGCCATTGAGGATGATTTTTTATGGAATTTTTCCTGCGTTTTTTAATATTTTTTCTGCGAGGTTTTTGTTCAGGTGCTCAAAAAATTAAAATTAAAATTTTCAAAAATCTATATCTCTATTGAAAATTGTTGAATTTACAAAAACCAGATTGATTTTGAATGAGCGATACTTCGGACATTGGGGATGATTTTTTATGGAATTTTTCCCGCACTTTTTATATTTTTTTCTGCGATGTTTTTGTTCAGGTGCTCAAAAAATTAAAACAACAATTTTCAAAAATCCATATCTCTATTAAAAATTGTTGAATTTACAAAAACCAAAGGAATTTTGAAAAAGCGGTACTTCGGCCATTGAGGATCATTTTTTATAGAATTTTGCCTGCATGTTTTATATTTTCTTCTGCAATGTATTTGTTAAAGTGCTCAAAAAATTAAAACGAAAATTTTCAAAAATCCATATCTATTGAAATTGACTGCTTTTACAAAAACCAAACTAATTTTGAATAAGCGGTACTTTGGCTACTGAGGATATTTTTTTATAGAATTTTGCCTGCATGTTTTATATTTTTTTCTGCGATGATTTTGTTAAAGTGCTCAAAAAATTTAAACGAAAATTTTCAAAAATCCATATCTCTATTGAAAATTGTTAAATTAACGCAAACCAAATTGATTTTCAATAAGCGATACTTCGGCCATTGGGGATGATTTTTTATGGAATTTTTCCTGCGCTTTTATATTTTTTTCTGCGATGTTTTTGTTCAGGTGCTCAAAAAATTAAAATAAAATTTTTCAAAAATCCATATTTCTATTGAAAATTGTTGAATTTACAAAAACCAAATTGATTTTGAATAAGCGATACTTCGGCCATTAAGGATGATTTTTTATGGAATTTTTCCTGCGTTTTTTATATTTTTTTCTGCGATGTTTTTGTGATCATAGTCACAGTGTAAAATCACTGATATTAGAAAGTAGCAATCACATGAAACAACGTGATTTAAAAGTAGCAGTTTTGCCCATCTCTAGAATTTACATTTGTGTGTTCAAGTGTGATTATTTTGCAATCTAAACTGAGAGTATTACCAGATTTTATATTCGATTTTGATCAGATTCAGAAAATTTTGAGTTTCTTGCAATTTCTTTTTCAACAGTTTGTAAAATGTTTGAACGCAGAATGTACATTGGCGTGTTCAAGAGTGATTATTATTACTTCTAAACTAAGGGCATTAGCAGATTTTTTCGGAACCGCAAAGGATATTTTATTTTGGTTAGATTTGTAAAATTTTTAGTTCGTTGTAATTTTTTTACAGATTTAAAAATGTTTGAACACAGAATTGACTTTCTTGTGTTCAAGAGTGATTATTCGAAAATCTAGACAGGTCTGTAATTTTTTCTAAAATCGCGAAGTAGATTTAGATTTTTTTTATTTTTTGCAATTGTTTTTCTAATTTTTTCAACAGCTTTTAAAATACCCGAACGCAGAATTTACATTGAAGTATTTAAGTGTGATTATTTTGCTATATAAACCAAGAGTATTACCAGATTCTTCTGGAATCGCAAAGAATGTTCGATTTTGATTAAATTTAGAAAATTTTGAGCTGTTTGCAATTGTTTTCCTTTTTTTTTATCAGTTTGAAAAATGTCTGAACGCAGAATTAGCATTAGTGTTTGTTCAAGTCCGTTTTTTTAAATCTAAACCAAGAGTTTTTCTAAAATTCCAAAGAATATTCGATTATAATTAAATTTAATTTTTTTTTTTTTACTTTGGCTTTAGCCATTCAATCACACATGGCTATTTTTGTATTTATATTTTTGTATGAATAAGTGTGTATAAACAACAAGAGATTTAAAAATGTTCGAAAGCGAAATTGACTTTCGTGCGTTCAGGTGTGATTATTCAAAATTCTAGATAACCAGCTTTGTTGATTTTTCTGGAGTAACAAAAAATATTTGATTTTTATTAGATTAAGAAAATTTTAAGTTTGTTGCACTTGTTTATCATTTTTTTTTTTTAATGGGTTTAAAAATATTCGAAAGCAGAATTGACTTTTGTGTGTTCAGGTGTGTTTGGCCAAATTCTAGATAACCAGCTTTGCAGATTTTCCTGGATTGGCAAAGAATATTCGATTTGGATTAGGTTTAGAAAATTTTGAGTTTGTTGCAAATGCATTTCAATTTTTTTCAACAGATTTAAAAATGTTCGAAAGCATAATTGACTTGTGTGTGTTCAGGTGTGTTTGACCAATATTCTAGTTAACCAGCTTTCTAGATTTTTCTGGAATGGCAAAGAATATTCGACTTTGATTAGATTTGGAGAATTTTAAGTTTCTTGCAATTGCATTTCAATTTTTTTCAACAGATTTAAAAATGTTCGAAAGCGGAATTGACTTTTGTGTGTTCAGGTGTGATTATTCAAAATTCTAGATAACCAGCTGTGTAGATTATTTTTGGAATAACAAAGACTATTTGATTTTTATTAGATTAAGAAAATTTGAAGTTTGTTGCACTTATTTTTCAATTTTTTTTTTTTCATTAAATTTAAAAATATCCGAAAGCAGAACTGACTTTTGTGTGTTCAGGTGTGTTTGACCAAATTCTAGACAACCAACTTTGTAGATTTTTCTTGAATGGCAAAGAATCACAATCTGCCCATTCTAATAACCTTAGTCAGCGTTTTCGGAAGACGACGGCATTATGAATTATTAATGCCAAACGAAAGTGAGCGAGTCTGGCGAATTAATTAGCGATAAACATAACCCAGAAACCGTGAGGCATGAACTCGAGTAAAAGTCGGTGCGGTATGAGAGCGAAATGTGAACTAACGAAGCGAGAGTCCCCTCTTCTTCGACAAGAAAAAAAAAACTTTTTCTACTCTCTTCTGGCCGCCGTTGGATAACCAGACCCGTTATGTCACGACGACCGCATGAATTAGATTACTAATTACCCTTTGAAGAATAATAATGATAATTCGTGTTGCGTATGTCGGAACGACGCAATAAAAAAAAACAATTAATTGTCTTGTGTACGTAACGCATATTAAAAGTTGGATTCGTCGCGTTTGGGAAGTTGTTGCGTCATTTTTTTGAAAAACTTGTTCGATGGTTTTATTGGTTTCAACCAGCAGCGATGGCTCGTGAAAGTTCGGCAGAAGACACTACGAGAATGACTTGATAGAAGTAAGTAGTGCATCCCGAGCGGTTGCTATGGAGATGCGTTAACATCCCTCTCTTAGCCTCTTCTACGATAATTCTCGAACCGCCGCTGGTTTCAACAAGATGTTGCAAACACAGGACTAAAACTGACGGTATGGAAAGAGGCAATAAAGTACATTTGAACATAAAAACTCTCACTTGTTGTAGATACATGAATACATTTCATAAAAACGAATTATAGCCTGAGTCGGAGAAAGTAACATGATGGCCACATCACCATTTTTTTCTAAATCGCATAATACAATCATTTTGGAGTAGATTCAGAAAATTTTGAGTTTCTTGCAATTCAACTTTTTTTTTCTACAGTAGCATCGACTTTTAGATTTTGTGGACGAGATAACCGATTCCTTCGAAAAGGGCAAATACGCTATATATTTCTTCTTAGATCTCTTACAAATTTTTGAAATCTTGGAGATAATCCTTTCAGACCAGTGCACTAGTCTGAAAGGATTTTCTCCAAAATATCAAATATTTGTGGGAAACTTGCGGTGTAATATCCAATTTTCCTATATTTGCATTTCTTGTTTACTGTAATACCACCCACAGCTTTTTCCACTGATGCTATCCTTGTCTAAGGATGTTGACAGAATGTGTGTGTGCGTATGTGAATAAAATACGGAATCGACGCGAAAACTTTTAATGTGAACTGCAAGGTTTCCTGCGAAGCAAACGATTACATATTTGCATCTCGGTGACGGTTGTGGAAAGGTAAACGAAAAAAAAAAATAGTTTGTGATTCACCTTGCGAAAACTGCATAAACAAGTCAGGTCGCGTGCGTGCGGCGCAAACTGATTTTTTTGCCTGATAAAAAAAAATCCCAAAAGTAACGCAAGTTTTAGCAAGTGGATTTTTCGCTCGTTGAGAAATTCCCGAACATCCAAGTAATGCAAATTGCTTTCAATGGTTTATGGGTTGTATTTATCATTCAAAAAGCTTTTTATGCTCAAGTAAAAAAAAAATCATTTCACTGTGACTGTGACTCTTACGTAAACGGTGATTCCTACGTAAAATCTCAACTGATACCCAAATTGTGACTGTGACTGTTACTTAAACCGTGATTGCTACTTAAAATCTCAACTGTTACCCAAATTGTGACTGTTATTTAAACTGCGATTGCTACTCAAAACGTGATTGCTATTTAAAATCACAACTGTTACCCGAACTGTGACTGCTACTCTAACTGCGACTGTTACCCTGCTACACCATTATTAACAACTGTGCCGATTATTGGCGGCGGACAATGTTTTTGCCACGAGGAACATCATTTCCGAATCTAGAAGTTTATTTCTTATCATAATGCTCGATTCTATTGTTCTGTTAAACTAAACTGTTTCGATACATCAAGGTAGTATATTGACTCAGAGTTGTAAAAGTTTTCAAATTTTAGATTATTTTTTAGCAAAGCATCGAAAAATGTTAAATTGTGTTTTAGGATCATGTGTACGAAAAAATTGTATTTTACGTAACAAGTTCCGAAAGTGATATTTTACGGGATGAGTAGGAAGTCCTGCGAGTCCCGTAAAATCACTTTTGGAACGAGTTCCGTGCAATATTTTTTCTGCAGCCGTTTTTATGTTAAAAAAGCAAACACACACACGAATGTTATATGACAGGCGCTGTCATAATTTAATACGAAGTTGATGTTTTTGTCAAGGCCGCCTACATATATACGCAAAATCGTCCCGAAAGTAACAAAAAGCGTCCCGAACGTAAAGAAATCGTTCCGAAAGTAAAACAAAATCGTCCCGAAAATAACTACTTTCGGTACGATTTGTGTAAAGTGGTACTTTCGATTTAATAAATCATACGGAAAGTTTTATTTTCGGGATGGCTGCAGAAAAAAATATTTTAGCGCAAAAAAATTTAAATTGTGTTTTAGGATCATATGTACGAAAAAAAATATTTTAGCGCGAAAAATTTTAAATTGTGTTTTAGGATCATGTGTACTTAAAAAAAATATTTTAGCGCGAAAAACTTTTTTTGACAAAAATGCAATGAGAAATTTTAATTGTGTTTTAGGTTCATTTGTATTTCCAATAAACTTTTTAAAAAGTTTTTTTTTAATTACTTTTATACATCTATCAAATTTATCTGTGTTTATTATCCCATGTATTGTAGAACGGTAGCTAAGTAAGTAAATGAATAAATAAATCTTGCCTCAATATTTTTTTTAATCTTTGCAAAATTTTCGATATAATTTGGACGTACTTTACTTTTTCAAATGACTTATTAAAAAGATTTAACAAACATTTAAATGGAATTAAACACTTTTTGAATTTTTTTCGAAAAAATTTTTACACTCAACATCCCTAATAAATAAATAACAACAAAGATATGCCTGTATAATAATAATGAGCCATAGATTTGTATTGTTTCATTTAATTATCTTAACAAAAAATGTCTAATTTTGACTTAATTTTTATTTTATTCATTTTAAGTATTTATTTTCAAAAATTAGTACACAAAACTAGTTCTTTCAAGCTAAAGTGAAAGTAGATAAAATTGTGTGCTTTAATTTAAATTAAAAAAAAAGACATTTTTTTCTTTAATTAAAAAAAAATAATTTTTAATTTTTAAATTATGAGAATAAATGTTGTAGAGAGGTCTTTTATGGAAAAGATAGAATAGTTTTAAATTGTCCAGAATGTACAGGAAAGGCTGTGCAAAATTTGGTCTGCTAAAGTTCGTGTGTAAAAAAAATTAAATTATTTATAGCTTTCATTTCAAAATTTTCTGTAATATAATTTTTTAATGATTATAACTTACAAACGCAGTTATATTAAAATCCGAACCATACCAAAATGGTTGTTCTTTCATCGAGTAATCGCAAGTCAATTTTTGATGTAAAATCATCATTTTCGCGATTCAGTGAAAATTACTCAAAAACTAAGGTTAAGCATATTTTTTAAATTTTGATTGATTTTCAAAGAACATTTAATTGGTGATAAGTTTTAGAAATCACTCTTGAAGTTAGTTTTTCATTTAAAAGCAGCACACTCAAAATTAAACCAAAATAACTCGAAGGCAAGGAAAGGCAAATTTTTAATTTTGATTGATTTTCAAAGAACATTTAATTGGTGATAATTTTGAGAAATCGCTCTCGAAGTTAGTTTTTCTCATTTAAAAGCAGCACACTCAAAATAACTCGAAGACAAGGATAAGGCGTATTTTTTTTTATTTTCAAAAAATATTAAATTCTCAATTTTTGTGCCAAATTCAGCGATGTTCTGCTGGGAATTTGGTGCATTCGCCTTCCAGGTTATCTCTTAATGTACAATTTTAAGATTATGTTATTATTTTTGTTTTTAAAAATAATATCCAAAGAACATTAAGTTCTCAGTTTTGGTACCAAATTTAGTCATGTTCATCCAAAGGAATTTTAAGCAAACTAGGAAAGATGTATTTGTGTATTCCAAATTATTTCCGGTTTTGCTACTAAATGTTCCTTCAAGGGATTTTCGAAAATAACTCAAAAACCAGGTACGGCACATTTTTTATTTTGATTTAATTGGTGATAATTTTGAAAAATCGCTCTCGAAGTTAGTTTTTCATTTAAAAGCATCACGTTTAAAATAACTCGAATATATTTTTATTTTAATATTTTTTTCTTTTTTTCTTTTAATTTTCAAAGAATAATAAATTCTCAATTTTTGTGCCAAATTCAACGATGTTCTGCTGGGAATTTGGTGCAATCGCCTTCCAAGTTATTTCTTGGTGTAAAACCATTTAATTTTAAGATTATGTTATTTTTATTTTTCAAATAATTTCCAAAGAACATTAAGTTCTCAGTTTTGGTGCCAAATTTGGTCATGTTCATCCAAAAGAATGTCAAGCAAACTAGGAAAGATGTATTTGTGTATTCCAAATGATTCCCAGTTTTGCTACTAAATGTTCCTTCAAGGAATTTTCGAAAATAACTCAAAAACTAGATAAGGCACATTTTTAATTTTGATTGATTTTCAAAGAACATTTAATCGGTGATAATTTTGAGAAATTGCTCTTGAAGTTAGTTTTTCATTTAAAAGCAGCACACTCAAAATAACTCGAAGACAAGGATGGGGCGTATTTTTTTAATTTTTATTTTCAAAGAATATTAAATTCTCAATTTTTGTACCAAATTCAGCGATGTTCTGCTGGGAATTTGGTGCAATCGCCTTCCAAGTTATTTCTTGATGTAAAATTTTAAGATTATGTTATTATTTTTGTTTTTCAAATAATTTCCAAAGAACATGAAGTTCTCAGTTTTGGTACCAAATTTGGTCATGTTCATCCAAAAGAATTTTAAGCAAACTAGGAAAGATGTATTTGTGTATTCCAAATGATTTCCAATTCTGCTACTAAATGTTCCTTCGGGGGATTTTCGAAAATAACTCAAAAATTAGATAAGGCACATTTTTAATTTGGATTGATTTTCAAAGAACATTTAATCGGTGATAATTTTGAGAAATCGCTCTTGGAGTTATTTTTTCATTTAAAAGCAGCACACTCAAAATTATACCAAAATAACTCGAAGACAAGGAAAGGGCGTATTTTTTTTTATTTTAATTTATTTTCGAAGAACATTAAATTCTCAATGTTTGTGCCAAATTCAGCGATGTTCTGCTGTGAATTTGCAAGTTATTTCTTGATGTAAAACCATTTAATTTTTAGATTATATTATTATTTTTGTTTTTCAAATAATTTCCAAAGAATTCGAAGACAAGGATGGGGCGTATTTTTTATTTTTATTTTTATTTTCAAAGAACATTAAATTATCCATTTTTGTACCGAATTTGGCGCAATCGCCCTCAAAGTAATTTTTGATGTAAAATCACACTTTCATGATTAAGTCAAAATATCTCGAAAACTAAGAAAGACGTACTTCGTATTTTTTTTATTTTAATTCATTTTCAAAGAACATTCAATTTTTAATCTGCTTGCCAATTTTGATGATGTTCCACCGAGGTAATTTTTAGCAATCGCCCTCGTCGTTAATTTTGGATGTAAAATTATCACTCTTTCAACAATCAAGTCAAAATAACTCGTGGATTTTTATGAATTTCCACAGAACATTAAATTCTCAATTTGCCTGATAAATTCAGCAATGAGGAAATTTGGCGAAATCGTCTTCGAAGTTAATTTTTATTTTAAGTACGAGAAAGTATTGTGATCGTGAATTTTTTTTTTCAATTTTTTTTTACGGAAATATCCGTTTTGGCGTCCCTAGATGCCATTTCAACAATTTCTGAAAAAAAATTGTGTGTGTTTGTGTGTCTGTGCGCGCTGTATCTCAAAAACTTATTAAGCAATTGATACAAAACTTTGAACATAAGTCTTATTTAATAATCCGAAGAACTGAAAAGCTTTTGGTAAAATTTCGTACACCAGAAGTGGGTGTTTGTGCCAAATTCAGCGATGTTCTGCTGTGAATTTGCAAGTTATTTCTTGATGTAAAACCATTTAATTTTTAGATTATATTATTATTTTTGTTTTTCAAATAATTTCCAAAGAATTCGAAGACAAGGATGGGGCGTATTTTTTATTTTTATTTTTATTTTCAAAGAACATTAAATTATCCATTTTTGTACCGAATTTGGCGCAATCGCCCTCAAAGTAATTTTTGATGTAAAATCACACTTTCATGATTAAGTCAAAATATCTCGAAAACTAAGAAAGACGTACTTCGTATTTTTTTTATTTTAATTCATTTTCAAAGAACATTCAATTTTTAATCTGCTTGCCAATTTTGATGATGTTCCACCGAGGTAATTTTTAGCAATCGCCCTCGTCGTTAATTTTGGATGTAAAATTATCACTCTTTCAACAATCAAGTCAAAATAACTCGTGGATTTTTATGAATTTCCACAGAACATTAAATTCTCAATTTGCCTGATAAATTCAGCAATGAGGAAATTTGGCGAAATCGTCTTCGAAGTTAATTTTTATTTTAAGTACGAGAAAGTATTGTGATCGTGAATTTTTTTTTTCAATTTTTTTTTACGGAAATATCCGTTTTGGCGTCCCTAGATGCCATTTCAACAATTTCTGAAAAAAAATTGTGTGTGTTTGTGTGTCTGTGCGCGCTGTATCTCAAAAACTTATTAAGCAATTGATACAAAACTTTGAACATAAGTCTTATTTAATAATCCGAAGAACTGAAAAGCTTTTGGTAAAATTTCGTACACCAGAAGTGGGTGTTTACCTTAACTGTTTTTTTTTTTTTTTTTTAATATTTTCTTAAATATGAAAAATATCACGAAAACATTTAAACAAATATTGAAGACAACAAAGAAATGAACATCTTTGGTTTGAAAATATTTTTTATAAAATCATTGTTCAAAAATTTTTTTTACGGAAATATCCGTTTTGGGGTCCCTAGATGCGATTTCAACAATTTCTGGAAAAAAAATTGTGTGTGTGTGGCTGTGCGTGTGTGTGTCTGTCTGTGCGCACTGTATCTCAAAAACTTATTGAGCAATTGGTACAAAACTTTGAACATAAGTCTTATTTAATAATCCGAAGAACTGAAAAGCTTTTGGTAAAATTTCGTACACCGGAAGTGGGCGTTTACCTTAACTGTTTTTTGTTAATATTTTCTTAAATATGAAAAATATCACAAAAACATTTAAACAAACTTTGAAGGCAACAAAGAACTGAACATCTCCTGCTTGAAAACATTTTTCATAAAATCATTGTTATACGAGAAAAACCATTTTTTTTTTCATTTTTGGTTTATAATTATGAAACGATAATAGTTACAGCAAATTTATGTATAATAATTGCAGAGAATGCCAAAATGAACAACTTATAAAGAATAAGTTTTTTTCGAAATCTCTTCAGTTTTTGAGTAAACTGAGTTTTTGAATTTGAAGTATAATTTTTCCATCTTTCATAATTTTGCGTTTTAAACGTTCGATGTACATTTAAAATATGATTTAAATTAAAAATAAACCATGAAAGCGTAAATATAAATGATGCCATCAAGTCGGAGAAAGTAACATGGTGGCCACATCACCATTTTTGATGTAAAATAATCACCGATATTAAAAAGTAGCAATCACAAGTAGCAACGTGATTCAAAAGTAGCAGACTTGCCCATCTCTAGCTCTGTTACAGTCAAACAAATCAAAATTGCGTGCCTGCGCGTTAAAAACTTTCAAATAAATTTCGTGATAAGAAATAGTAAATCAAAATCGATGCCTATTTTGAAGTAACAAAAAACTATAGCATAGAATACGGATCATGGAAATTATAAACATATGGTTTATAAGTATGTGCTGCATGCACTTCATCAAAACTTGCCCATCTCTAGCTCTGTTACAGTCAAATAAACCAAAATTACGTGCCTAAGCGTTAAAAACTTTCAAATAAATTTCCTGGTAGGAAATAGTAAATCAAAATCGATGTCTATTTTCAAGTAACAAAAAACGAGGCATAGAAATTATAAACATATGGTGTATAAGTATGTGCTGTGTGCACTTCATCAAATTATGAATTAAAAAGAAAATACCATCACGAATTGTTACGAAACGGTCATCTGTCAACAATTTTGTTTTCTAAGAATTCTTTACATACAACGATTGCAAAGTTTTGATAAGTGGTATTCGCCATATGTTCATAATTTATGATGCATTAATCGCTAACAAGATAAATACTAATAGGTTTGCGATGCCGAGAAAAACAAACATGGTTTTGTTAGAATTCTTTGCAAAATCTAGAATAGGATCACCGATTATTACATCACACACCAAAATCAATGGGCGCATTCGTCAGAATTTTCAACTGTCAGCGTGTTTATTTTGATTTACGCTGAATGTTGGTTGAACCTCCATTTCGGCGGCAACTTCAACGCTTGATTCCAATACCAATCAGTCTAATTTGTACGATTGGTAAAATGGCGACCGCTGGACTAACTTGTTCACGATCAACAGTGCGTTTATCAGAAAATACCCCAACGGTTGGCAGTAAACACCCAACTGTTTAGTCTGACGAACGCGATTATTGATGCCACAACACGATCTATGTTAAAGGCTCAAATAAATAAATAAATACAAATCTCATTTGTAACGAGCAATTAGCGAATTACGCTCAAACTTATGCAATCGATATTTTTGTTGGAATTCTAGAATTTGTATTGCATCACGCGCCAGTTATGAAAATCGATAATGCCACAACACGGTCAATCCTCTTGAAGGCTTGAATAAATAAATCAAAATCCCAATTGTAACGACCTATTCGCGAATTACTCTTAAACTTATGCAATCGCGGTGGTGGGGGTAAATTTCAGCCTTAAAAGCAAAAGAGCCAAAAACCAAAACCCACTTACCGAATGGCGTTGCTGCTCCAGCTGAACATCCTCTGGATCCTCTCGTTGTCCAGAGAAACCCCGGAACGGGGCGCGCTCCCAAGTCGGTTCATCCCTCCTGGATACACCACGAAGAACAAACACACAGCACACCAATTCCAAAAAATGAGAAACGCGTGATTTCCCGAAACAACTGCGCGTTACGAAAAATCCGTCCTTAGCCGTTTCTTAACACTGGAGACTCACTTTCGTTCGGCTCTTGTGTTGCGTAGAAAGTGGACGTTTACCTTTCTACATCACCATTGGTCGAATGGCGTCTGTATCTGTGACGTGTGCCTCCAACGAAAGTAATTTCTT
This sequence comes from Ocypus olens, assembly GCA_910593695.2. Classification (NCBI taxonomy): domain Eukaryota; kingdom Metazoa; phylum Arthropoda; class Insecta; order Coleoptera; family Staphylinidae; genus Ocypus; species Ocypus olens. The sequence goes on from OU343053.1 coordinate 51,784,729, forward strand.
CTTCTCCTTCGGCTTTGTCTTCTTCTCGAGACGATGCGGTCGCGCGCGTTGTGGACCACCTGGAAAACGAACCAGTTTTTTTTTTGTACGGTTGCGTTTGTTTGGGGCGATTTTTCGGTTTTTGAGAAATTCCGCGCGTAAAATCGGTGAAAGCCGTTTCCTGTAGCGGAGAATCGAATCGTTTTCGCTAGTAAATCATAAGGATTATATCATTTTCGCGAATGTAATCGTTACCGAAAGGAAATCATTAATGTAATTAAAGGTAATAATAATATAAATTTTGTGTGGTTGATGGTGGAAGCCATGATACATAGTGGTTAGGAACTTTTTAATATTTTGATAGATAGTTGGCCTAGATTATTTCCCGTGGATAAGATAATCGCGTTACCTTGGTAACAAACAACGACTTATTATTAGAGACGTAAGTGTATCTCAAAGAGTTGTGAAATAAAATGTAAAGAAACAGCTTGTCGATCTTTTTGGAGAATATTGATTAAGTGGAGTATCGGGCGATGATTAAAGAGCTTAAGAGGTAAATATATCTATAAGAATATATTTGATGCACTTGGTGATCAACACCCTTAAAATCCGATTGTGAATAATTTGGCTGTGTGCTTCAAAATATGTACATTTTCCGGGAGCACAGAAGACCGATTTCTGTACATATTAGAGATGGGTGAAATCAGTCGACTCGCGAGTCAACTTATTACATTGTAATATCTGGTTTGTTCACAGAGTCGTACCATCCCCATTTTACTACACCGCTACGCCATGATAATGTCTATGACCTTGAATCTAGTGTGTCGGCTTACCTAGAAAGGTGATGGGGTTGGGACCAACAGGCGAACAGAATCGTTTTTTTTTTTAATTTTGGGTGCACAAACGACGAGAGAATTCGGCAAATCGTGAAAACGGCGTTGTTTATTTTTCTCGTCGCTCCACGCGCTCGTTGTTTTTTTCACAGCATCTCGATTTTTCGAACTGCAATAAACCACGGAACGGCCGAATAAAAGCTGTCAATCAGTTGTCAAACATTTCTACGCGAGATTCTCTCCGGAAACAATCACAAGTGATTCATCTCAGGCAGAATAATGCCGTGATTGCCTGAAACGAATACAAGTGGCCGAAATTTACAGTTTCTATTGGTTTTTAGAATCCTCAATCAATCATTTTCTAACAATTGTTCTAATCGCAATCAAACCGTGACAATTTCAGAATCGAGATTTACTGAATAATCAATAAACAAATTGGGATTAACCTTACTTGTTGCAGTATTTGTTGTATTTATTGAATAATCAATGTTTTTATAGCAATCGCTCTAACCAAAACCAAAGAGTAACAATTTCTAGATTTAACGCCGCACTTACTTTTGTTTGATGTCCAATCAATTGCGATTAAGACTGAAGTTTGGCTGAAGCCATCCTCGAAATAAATACCGCGTTTGTTGTCATTGAAGTGTCGATGGATGAGAGGATAAGCTCGATGCTATGATAGCGACTAATTTCCGATCATCAACGATAGCATCTGAATATTATAGCAGGATAATTATATTTCAACCTCTAAAAATAAATAATGATCAATGTCTGAGTTATTAATGTTCGATGCAGATTTAATATGGATGGCATATTCGGCTTCAGCCCTGGATCCAGTGACGGTTCGCGGGTTTTTTTTCTGGTACGGCCGAGGAACAAGAGGTGGTAATACAGATAGGTAGGGTCAGTTGCAGAGACCGCACCTATCTGTATTACCACCTCTTGTTCGTCGGCCGTACTAGAAAAAAACCCGCAAACCGTCACTGCCTGGATCAGAGATTGCAACTTTGGTCTGAAGTTGGATGGATGATGGTGATACCATTTTCCAGTGAGATGCAATTAATAGCGCCTCAGTGTGGCGGTGGCGATTTTTTGAAGTATCAAAATTAGTTACAGATGGATACAAACACACTATCCATGGCCAGTTAGGCAAATCGACTAAAAATTGCCACTATTGATTTTTCTAAAGTAATTATGCTCTTTTGACTTGCGTATGTCATTAAGTAGTTTGAAGAGAGTCCGAAGAACTGAACAGCTTTTGCTGTTAAAACTCGGTTTGAGTTTTTATATTATTTCCATTTTTTTTTAAATATGCGAATTAATGCAAATACCAAAGAACTGCAAGTCGTTTCTTCATAAATGTATTTGAGAAACACTTTGTTTTAAAAAAGAAAATTAAAAATACCATTTGTAAAAATTCTATAAAAGTTGCTGTCAGTGTTCACACGGCACCGAATCGGTTATTTTGCCGTCTTCTATAGTGGCGCATGTATTTTGTAAAAATTCTATAAAAGTTGTGTTACAGCCCGTTCACACGGCCGTTTTACCGATTCGGTTATTTTGCTGTCTTCTATAATGGCACATACAGGGTGTTTCAGAGCTCTGGGATTGGTCAATCACGTGCTTATTTGTCAAAATTTTGAAAAATGTTTTATACAAAAGTTGTGCAGAATAGTAAGCTGCACGCCCTTAAAATATTTAAATTTATACAGGGTGTCTCATAACAAAGTTACAGACCAAACTTATGTTTTTTTAAATGGAACACCCTGTATTTCTTGTCATTTTTTAATTATATGGAGCAAATAAAGGTGAGTTACTTCAATACTCCCTATACCTATTGTTTGCCGTTTTCGAAATATTTGAAGATTTGTTGAAATGCATGGTCTGGGTGAAATGTTATTTTTGCCCCAGTGATTGACGTTGAACGATTAAAATCATTTCTATTATTTTGTTGAAGGTTCGAACTATAGAGCCAACCATGATTTCATACAAAAAATTATACAGGGTGATAAAAAAATGCGGTAGAAAAACCGAACTTATAAAGTTAAATAACTTCGTTTTTTCAAATGGCACACCCTGTATTTAGTAACGTATTCTTAAGTTCGGTGCCGTTTGAACGAGCCGTCAGTGTTTGTGTGATTAAAAAGTGTTCAAAATGTAGCTGCAACATATCGCTCCATTTATGAAAAAACGTCATAAGTCAAAATATCACAGTTACGAATGTTTACAGATTTTATATTAATTTAAGTGCTAATAATTATTATCCAGTGCTACCAAATAAAATATCTATAGTGTTTTTTGAAGCAATCAGATATAGTAACTAACTGTTACGGTCCGTTCACACAGCACCGAATCGGTTGTTTTACCGATTCGGTTATTTTGCCGTCTTTTATATTGGCGCATATATTTCAATACGCGTGTTCACACGATACTGCCGTCGACCGTATACGGTATCGTGTGAACACGCACATTAAAATATATGCGCCACTGTAGAAGACAGCAAAATAACCGAATCGGTAAAACGACGGTTAATGTGGAGCTAAATCAAAATTTGATAGTTTAGGGAATGTGAATTTAAAAACAAGATTTTTTAAGATGTGACGTTCTTCCATAAATAAAGCGATATAGTAAGTAGTACATTAAATTTGATGCGTCACATTATTATTAATTAAGAAAACTATTAAAAAGCATTTTATTTTATACCCCGCTACTCTGTTGTTACAACAATCTTTTTTCACCTAGGGCGTAAAATACAGCTTTCGCAAATTAGGGCCAAAATACGGCCTTTACGACCGATAGAAAAATTGTCTTTTTTTACCTAGGGCGTAAAATTCAGCTTTCGCGAATTAGAGCCAAAATGCGCCTTTTTTAGAAAAATTGTTTTACGTGACGTTCCGTTTTCATATTTCATCACCCGAATAAATCATTTTTGGCACGAGACGTGATTACCTTCGTGCCGTTGGAACCTTGATTACCATTTGCCACCTGTCCTGTGTTTATTTGGAGTGATGTTAATGACTCGACTGCATTCACCGTTTCTGGTAAATCCAATGATTCACGTCGAAAGGGAACGGAATTTCACGTAAAATTTATAATTGCGCTTTCAATCGACGCAGTTATGAAAACACGAATTCCATATCTTAAAACGTAAGGTATGGAGAACGCAGAGGTAGACGGAGAAAGTGAAGGAGAGACAAGTTCAACAGCAACAAATGAAGATAACGATGAGACTAAATACGATTGTGAAGCAAAAAATTAAAACGAAAATCTTCAAAAATCTATATCTCTATTGAAAATTGTTGAATTTACAAAAACCAAATTGATTTTATATTAGCCATACTTCGGCCATTGAGGATGATTTTTTATGGAATTTTGTCTGCGCGTTTTATATTTTTTCTGCGATGTTTTTATTCAAGTGCTCAAAAAAATAAAACTAAAATTTCAAAAATTCATATCTCCATTAAAAATTGTTGAATTTACAAAAATCAAATTAATTTTGAATAAGCGATTCTTCAACGATTGAGGATATTGTTTTACGAAATTTTGCTACGCGTTTTATATTTTTTCTGCGATGTTTTCATTCAAGTGCTCAAAAAATTAAAACGAAAATCTTCAAAAATCCATATCTCTATTGAAAATTGTTGAATTTACAAAAACCAAATTGATTTTGAATTAGCCATACTTCAGCCATTGAGGATGATTTTTTATGGAATTTTGTCTGCGCGTTTTATATTTTTTTGCGATGTTTTCATTCAAGTGCTCAAAAAAATTAAATTAAAATTTTCAAAAATTCAGATCTCTATTAAAAATTGTTGAATTTACAAAAACCAAATTAATTTTGAATAAGCGATTCTTCGACCATTGAGGATATTATTTTAAGGAATTTTTTCTACGCGTTTTATATTTTTTTTCTGCGATGATTTCATTCAAGTGCTCAAAAAATTAAAACGAAAATCTTCAAAAATCTATATCTCTATTGAAAATTGTTGAATTTACAAAAACCAAATTAATTTTGAATAAGCGATTCTTCGACCATTGAGGATATTATTTTAAGGAATTTTTTCTACGCGTTTTATATTTTTTTCTGCGATGATTTCATTCAAGTGCTCAAAAAATTAAAACGAAAATCTTCAAAAATCTATATCTCTATTGAAAATTGTTGAATTTACAAAAACCAAATTAATTTTGAATAAGCGATTCTTCGACCATTGAGGATATTATTTTAAGGAATTTTTTTACGCGTTTTATATTTTTTTCTGCGATGATTTCATTCAAGTGCTCAAAAAATTAAAACGAAAATCTTCAAAAATCCATATCTCTATTGAAAATTGTTGAATTTACAGAAACCAAATTGATTTTGAATTAGCCATACTTCGGCCATTGAGGATGATTTTTTATGGAATTTTTTCTACGCGTTTTATATTTTTTCTGCGATGTTTTTATTCAAGTGCTCAAAAAAATAAAACTAAAATTTCAAAAATTCATATCTCCATTAAAAATTGTTGAATTTACAAAAATCAAATTAATTTTAAATAAGCGATTCTTCAACGATTGTGGATATTGTTTTACGAAATTTTGCTACGCGTTTTATATTTTTTCTGCGATGTTTTCATTCAAGTGCTCAAAAAATTAAAACGAAAATCTTCAAAAATCCATATCTCTATTGAAAATTGTTGAATTTACAAAAACCAAATTGATTTTGAATTAGCCATACTTCGGCCATTGAGGATGATTTTTTATGGAATTTTTTCTACGCGTTTTATATTTTTTCTGCGATGTTTTTATTCAAGTGCTCAAAAAAATAAAATTAAAATTTTCAAAAATTCATATCTCCATTAAAAATTGTTGTATTTACAAAAACCAAATTGATTTTGAATTGGCTATACTTCGGCAATTGAGGATGATTTTTGATGGAATTTTGTCTGCGCGTTTTATATTTTTTCTGCGATGTTTTTATTCAAGTGCTCAACAATATAAAATTAAAATTTTCAAAAATTCATATCTCCATTAAAAATTGTTGAATTTACAAAAACCAAATTAATTTTGAATAAGCGATTCTTTGACCATTGAGAATATTGTTTTAAGGAATTTTTTCTACGCGTTTTTTATTTTTTTCTGCGATGTTTTCATTCAAGTGCTCAAAAAATTAAAGCGAAAATCTTCAAAAATCCATATTTCTATTGAAAATTGTTGAATTTACAAAAACCAAATTGATTTTGAATTAGCCATTCTTCGGCCATTGAGGATGATTTTTTATGGAATTTTGTCTGCACGTTTTATATTTTTTCTGTGATGTTTTTATTCAAGTGCTCAAAAAAATAAAACTAAAATTTCAAAAATTCATATCTCCATTAAAAATTGTTGAATTTACAAAACTCAAATTAATTTTAAATAAGCGATTCTTCGACCATTGAGGATATTGTTTTAAGGAATTTTTTCTACGCGTTTTATATTTTTTTCTGTGATGTTTTCATTCAAGTGCTCAAAAAATTAAAACGAAAATCTTCAAAAATCCATATCTCTATTGAAAATTGTTGAATTTACAAAAACCAAATTTATTTTGAGTTAGCCATACTTCGGGCATTGGGGATTATTTTTTATAGAATTTTGTCTCCCCGTTTTATATTTTTTTCTGCGATGTTTTCATTCAAGTGCTCAAAAAATTAAAACGAAAATCTTCAAAAATCCATATCTCTATTGAAAATTATTGAATTTACAAAAACCAAATTGATTTTGAATTAGCCATCCTTCGCCCATTGAGGATGATTTTTTATGAAAGTTTGTCTGGCGTTTTATATTTTTTTGTAACCAGAACAGGTAACGGTAATTCCGGAAGAATTATACAATTCATAATTTTGTTTACATAAGGCACTTAATGGCCGTTGTATATATAACATTTCTCTTCAACATATGTGTGTAATTCCGGTGAAAAGCAAAAACATTGGTATCGGCCATAAATACACCGGTTTTGAGCACTTGTCGCCGTTTAATTGGCCATTAGGGAATGTATTTTGCATGGTGGCAGCATGTTCGCGTGTGCGCGATTGTTGAATCATATTGTGACGATTTTATGGTCTATTTTACATGATGGTTACGTTTGAGCTAACTTTTTGTTTAAATTTAAACAAAAAATTATCAACCAAAAGATCACTTATGATACATCTAATGGTATTTCTTGTGCTTGTCGGTGGATATCTCCTCTCATTATGATGAAATTAGATGTCACCTACCATGTAATCAAGTAGTATACATGAAATGATGATATGCGTCAGTGACGGTTCGCGGTGTTTTTTTCTGGTACGGCCGAGAAACAAGAGGTGGTAACACTGATAGGTGCGGTCACGCAGCCAGCCGTCTCTGCAACTGACCCTACCTATCTGTATTACCACCTCTTGTTCCTCGGCCGTACCAGAAAAAACTCCGCGAACCGTCACTGATAAGCGTTCTATTATTTTTTTGTTTCTTTAAAAATTTTTTTTTATAAAATTCCCTTTATGATTAAAATTAAAAATCCTTTCTTGTTGCAGAAGAAAGCTACACGATGACCACATCATTCTTTTTCGGATTCGATGAGGAAAGTTCAACGGATTGTATGCTGGCGGGAAATTTCGGTAAGTAATGAAAAAATTATTATCCGCGCAAGCTCATAGGTTTCACTGTATGCAACTTAACACCGCACAGATCGGTAAAAATGTGCGTTGTAGCGTTGAGCGTCTTGAAATGCATTATCGTTGATTTAATTTAGTTACTATAGGTAAAACGTAGGTGGCGCCACTGCTTTAAATGATCGTCTATGGATTTTTAGTTGAATTAATGAAATCTAGAGGGCGTTACTGGACAAAATTGTAGCATTGGATTTTTATAGTAGATTATATATCAAGGGAGAGAAATGCGTGATTTCTCCCCCCTGCGGTTAACGTCAAGGTTCGGTCTCCTTCCGCTCTACTCTGAGGAGAGTTTTTAGTTGGTATACTCCCGTTCTTTAGGGGGAGGACTCCAACACTGCCCCACTATAGGGGCTTCTATAAAAGATCTTCTCTCCACTATTAAAAAAAAAGCCTGATTTTTCCTGAGGTGCAAATTTGTATCCCGAGGGCGAAAGCCTGAGGGATACAACGCACTGATGTAAAAATTAAAAATAGCATTCTCTCCCGAGATTTGTATACAATTTTTTTCATAAACGGGATATTTTAAGAATAAAACATTTGTTCCTAAAACCCAACCTAGAAAAAACTTCTGTCAGACGTGACAGTTAAAATAAATAATGGAACCTCGCAGGGAGAGAAATTATTATTACTCTCCCTAGGAAGAGAAGTAATCATTTCTCTCCCTAGGGAGAGAAATGTCTGTCAGAGGTGACAGTCAAAATAAATAATGGAACATCGCAAGGAGAGAAGTAATTATTTTTCTCCCTATCAAGAGAAATGATCACTCCCTAGGGAGAGAAATAATTATTTCTCTCCCTAGGGAGAACAGAAATGACCATTTCTCTCCCTATGAAGAGAAATGTTACTTCTCTCATGATTTCGAGGGCTGAGAAATCAACTTTTCAAAATTCAATCATTTCTGAATCATTTTGAAAAAGTCGGCACCAAAATGAATTATCTTGCGTTTGATGATAATTATTGAAAAACCAGGTAATTGCTTCTTAAGATTTTTCTAATTAAACCCCAATAGTTTTGCGGCAATTTTAAAAAAGTTCGAAGTCTGCATTTGTTTTGGATTTAAAAAAATCAACTCTTTTTCAATTTTTAGCTGCCGAAAATAGATATTCTTAGATTTGATGATGATTATTGGAAAAGCTAGGTAATTTATTTGTTTGGATTTTTTTGAATATCAAAATTCAATCATTTTTTTAACAGTTCGTAAAAGTGTGAAGTCTGCACTTGTTACGAATTTTGAAGAATCAACGTTTTTCCAATTTTTGCGTGTCGAAAATGGATTTTCCTGTGTTTGATGATAATTATTGGAAAACCAGGCCATTAGCTTTTAAAGATTTTTCTAGCACATAAAACACCAATAATTTTGTAGCAATTTTAAAAAAAGTTTGAAGTCCGCACTTTTTTCGAATTTTGAAAAATCGAAGTTTTTCCAGCTTTTGCGTGTCAAAAAATGGATTTTCTTGTGTTTAATGATAATTATTGGTAAAACCAGACCATTAGCTTCTTAAGATTTTTCTAGCATATGAAACCCCAATAATTTAAAAAAAGTTTGAAGTCCGCACTTGTTTTTAAATTTTGAATAATCGAAGTTTTTCCAGCTTTTGCGTGTCTAAAAAATGGATTTTCTTGTGTTTAATGATAATTATTGGAAAACCAGGTAATTAGCTTATTGAGATTTTTCTAGCAGATGAAACCCCAATTATTTTGTAGCAATTTTAAAAAAAGTTTGAAGTCCGCACTTGCTTCGAATTTTCAAAAATCGAAGTTTTTCCAGCTTTTGCGTGTCAAAAAAATGGATTTTCTTGCGTTTAATGATAATTATTGGAAAAACCGGGCCATTAGCTTTTTAAGATTTCTCTAGCATATGAAACCCCAATAATTTTGTAGCAATTTTTAAAAAGTTAGAAGTCTGTACTTGTTTTGGATTATAAAAAATTAATTCTTTTTTTAAATTTTGGCTGCGGAAAATGGATATTCTTAGTTTTAATGATGATTATTGGAAAAGCTAGGTAATTAATTTGCTTGGATTTTTTCGGAATATCAAAATCTAATCATTTCTGAATCATTTTGAAAAAGTTTGAAGTCCGCACTTTTGAAAAATCAAAGTTTTTCTGGCTTTTGCGTGTCAAAAAATGGATTTTCTTGTCTCAAAACGTTGCTAAAAGTTTATTTGATGCTAATAATATATCATTTTGACCATTTATTGCAATTTTTACTTTCTCCGTTACGAAGTACGAGAAAGTATTGTGATCGTAATTTTTTTTTTTTACGGAAATATCCGTTTTGGGGTCCCTAGATGCCATTTCAACAATTTCTGGATTTTTTTTGTGGCTGTGTGTGTGTGTGTGTGTGTCTGTGTGTGTGTCTGTGCACGCTGTACCTAAAAAACTAATAGACCAATTGATATGAAAGTTTGAACATAAGTTTTATTTGATAATCCGAAGAACTGAAAAGCTATTGGTAAAATTTCGTACACCGGAAGTGGGTGTTTACCTTAATTGTTTTTTGTTTTTTGCCAATATTTTCTTAAATATGAAAAATATCACAAAAACTTTGAAACAAACATTGAAGACAACAAAGAAATGAACATTTTTTGCTTGAAAACATTTTTCATAAAATCATTTTTATTCTAGAAAAAAAATATTTTTGGTTTATAATTATAAAACGATAATAGTTACAGCAAATTTATGTAAGCCAAAATGAACAACTTATAAAGAATAAGTTTTTTTTTTAAATCGCTTTAGTTTTTGAGTAAACTGAGTTTTTTAATTTAAAGTATAATTTTTCATAATTTTGACGTTTTAAACGTCAGTTTCATCCGAGTCTACGAAACATTCGATGTACATTTAAAATATGATTTAAATTGAAAATAAACCATGAAAACTTAAATATAAATGCCAATGATACCATCAAGTCGGAGAAAGTAACATGATGGCCACATCACCATTTTTATCATCTCAGATTCGCCAAAATCAAATGCTGTCGCGTCTGTGTCTACCTTATCATTTTTAATTAATTACTGTCTGTACGATAAATAAACATCCTTTAAACATCAACAAATAGTGGTGTCTGTCAATAATAACAAATTATTAACTAATTATATTTACACAGAATAGTAAACAAAGTTAGATAAATGATAAACATTTATGATGTAAAGGTCTAATGACTTACGAAACAAAATTCCGCGAACGCTGCAATATATCTGTTAAAATAAATATTTCGGTAAGAACCAGTGACGGTTCGCGGGATTTTTTCTGGTACGGCCGAGGAACAAGAGGTGGTAATACAGATAGGTGCGGTCACGCTCCCAGCCGTCTCTGCAACTGACCCTACCTATCTGTATTACCACCTCTTGTTCCTCGGCCGTACCAGAAAAAACCCCGCGAACCGTTACTGGTAAGGACATTTTAAGACATTAATTTCTTATGTTGAACAACAAGCTCCCAGAATTTTCCGTGCAATTAAGCACCACCCTTCATGTAACATTAACGTTTTTCGTTTAATGCCATAACACGAATTAATTAATTTCCATAACTTAAGTTTCCTGGATTATCCAAGGCTGTATCGCGCTCACAATAGTGTACGACCTCCAAAATAAATGTATAAGTACAACATCGCATCGCCGCTAAAATTAGTAGCATCATGTCACCCGAGCGGTACGCGTTCACACTCGACGAATCCGCCGCGAAGTACGCAAGAACCGCCCTCAATGAAACCGAAGGAACGCGCGAAAAATCCCTGCGGGAAATCAAAGAGTGGCTGGAGGAAAATCCACGGCTGAACGGAGACGCGCGCGATGAAGCTATACTACCCTTTTTGCGCGGGTGCAAGTTCAGAATCGAATACACGAAGGTGAAACTTGAAAACTATCTGAAGATGCGGAGGGACGTGCCCGAGTGGTTCCAGCGACGCGACCCGTTTCTGGAGGAAATCCGGGAGATGTCGCGCCTCGGCGTTTTCGTGCCTTTGCGGAAACTCCACGAGGGACGCCTGGTGGTGGTTATAAGGACGGCGGCGCACAACCCGAAGACGCAATCGCAGGACGACGTCTTCAAAACCGGAATGATGATCCTCGACATCGCGGCCAGGGAATTGGAAACCGCGCAAATTTACGGGGTGACGGCGATTTTTGACATGACGGGAATTTCGCTGGCGCACGCGAGGCACATGACGCCGGGCGTCATCAAGAAACTGGTCCACGCCTGGCAAAACTACCACTGCCGGCCGAAACAGTTGGAGTTCATCAGGGCCCCCTTGTACATCAACGTCGTGCTCAACGTGTTCAAGCAGTTCATGACGGAGAAGTTAAAAAATAGGATTCGAGTGCATTTTGGGAGTTTGAATAGTTTACATCAAGTTGTTGATAAGAGTGTCCTGCCTGTTGAGTACGGAGGCGAGGATGGGGATCTCCAGGAGCACATCGATCGCTGGGTGGAGAAATTGGAGTCGTCGAGAGACTGGTTGTTGAGCGACGAGCAGTTCAAAGCCCTTCCCGAGTAGGAAATTGTTGTTTTTGTTGATTACAAGGCTGTGATGTGTACTTTGTTTCCGTGACATACCGCGATAACGCTATCGTTATCTACCATTGTGATATATAGTTGTAAGTCATAATAAAAAATTAATCTGTAATGAATGGATTATATTTATTTTTTTATAGCGTCACTAGGTCATCTGTCACAACATTTTGTTTGTATTGAAAAATTGATTATTAAGGTGGCCGTTGGAATGAGTAATTCAAATTAATGCGTACATGTGCAAAAATTACTACTGGCACATTTTGTAAAGCCCGACAGATGTCGTAGGGAGTCTATATTCTCAGAAAAATGTATTGCACTCCGCAAACTTAATCAGGGCCTCTATTCTAATTCAATATATCTCTGTATAACTGGTATGTAAATTGTTTGACGAACGCGCCCAATCACTCGGAAAAATTACGCTTGAATCACGCCAAATAACTGATGTACCCCACTGCTGCCATTACTCAACAGATGTCGCACAAAAAATACACATTTTATTTCCGCAATTATGTCCTTCTTGCTTAATTTTTTGTGTTTAGCAGCGTTTCATTTAAATCAATAATAATACGAGAAACCTATACAATAAAGAATGAACAATTAAATGCAGGAATTTTTATGATATTCGCCATAAAGAAATGGTTAAATTCGACTTCAGTAGTAAATAGTGTTTATACAACTATGAATGTTCATTAAAACTATACTTCATTAGAAATATGCACTCTCTTACAGAAAACCTAATCTTAGAAATATATATTTCATCCACCGATGAAGAAGTAATAGCGGAATTAAAACCGCTATGTTTTCACTCTCAAACGTCAGCAATTCAACCGCCATCTTAAAAGATCATTTGCTTGTCTTATCGAAGGCGAATGGTTATTAAAAAGGTCACTTTTATCTAACAACAAAAGACAGTTATTTTTTTTTATTCAAACCACGTTTTCTTTCGTACCTAAAATTAGTATTCTAAACTGGTGGTAAATTTGACGTGATTGTAAAAGCCGACGCAAGTCAATAAATACGAAAATATCACTAAAAACCCTGCTGGCATTAAATCGGAGAACGTAACACGATGACATCACAAATTTTTATTTTGCAATTCGGAAACTACACCAAATTATCTTAACGGTAACACCAGAGGGAGCAATTAACTTCTGCCTTTGAATTTCTCTATAATTTCGCAAGACATTTTGAAACGCGTGGGTGTAATATTTAAATATGCCAATAACCTTGAAGTGTTGATGACGTAGTTTCTTATCACCGAAGCCAAGAGCGTTTCCAGCCAATTAGTCTGGGGGGGGGGGGTAATTAAAAAAAAGTTAAATAAACTGGTACTTCCACTCTCATACACCCTATCCTTTTCCAACGTTTTAAAGCGTTTAAAAATTTACCGGTTATATTTGTTTGGAATATCAGTAATTTTTAACAATAAAAATTGATAAGCGAAAAATTCTTAGGGACGGTAATTAGCCGATTTCCCCCGCCTTTGAAACCGCCACTGACCGAAGCATAGTATGAAATTTGCTCAGTTGCATAATATGTAAAACGCAAGTGTGTAACGTAGGCAACCTAACGTACTGATGTAAATAAAGTACTGAATCAAAATTGATAAGCGAAAAATTCTTAGGAGGGGATATTACCCGATTACCCCCCTTTTGAAACCGCCACTGATCGAAGCATAGTGTGAAATTTGCTCAGTTGCATAATATGTATAACGCAAGTGTGTAACGTAGGCAGCCTAACGTACTGATGTAAATAAAGTACTGAATCAAAATTGATAAGCGAACAATTCTTAGGAGAGGATATTACCCGATTACCCCCCCCCCCCCCCCTTTGAAACCGCCACTGACCGAAGCATAGCATGAAATTTGTTCAGTTGCATAATATGTATAACGCAAGTGTGTAACGTAGGCAACCTAACGTACTGATGTAAATAAAGTACTGAATCAAAATTGATAAGCGAAAAATTCTTAGGAGGGAATATTACCCGATTACCCCCCTTTTGAAACCGCCACTGACCGAAGTATAGTATGAAATTTGTTCAGTTGCATAATATGTATAACGCAAGTGTGTAATGTAGGCAACCTAACGTACTGATAGTAGGGGAAGTCATTACAAATCGTAAAGAATAAAGTTCTTCTTGCTCCAGAGCCATAAAGCCCCGGAGATGAAACGCTTACCACATTTCACCCCTTCCTGTAAGGGGTATCTTTGGTGAAAATTTCAGCCGAATCTGTCATGCGATTTTCACTCAAATTTCCGAAAAATGAAGAATATGATGCCTTGACACATAAAAAAATTCATAACTCGCGAACGACTAGAAAAATCAAAAAAATTGAAAAAATAAATGTTATAGAGCTGTCTTTTATGAAGAGGATAAAATACTTTCAAATCATCCAGGATGTACAGGGAAGGCTTTGCGAATTGTTTTCTTTAATTTATTAAGAAGGCCTTGAAGGCCCCCGTGAGGATCATTGGAACGATAAAATTTGCTCAATCCATGCCTTTTCTTACCTGCCACATTGCCTTAACAGGGCATCTTCATCGGCAGTGCTGAAGGGGGTGAAAAGAATAAAATATGATTTTTAATCGTTTTGGGCAGTTTATCAATATTTTAAAAAGTATGCAGTTCATATAAGAAGATTTCGTTTCAATAGTTATTACAAATTCTGACATTTGAGTTGAATTAAATTTTTTCACTTTTACACCCCCGATGAGGAGTTTCCGGAATGTCAGTTAAAAAAATAACGGATCACCGTTAATCGTAAAGAAGACGGTCCTGCATCTGGCTGACCCATCATTTTTTGATGAAATGTTTTTTTTTAATTCGTAATTAAAGGGGTGGAGAATTTGCGGCAAATTTGAAAACGCGCCGCCAAATCAAAAAATATACCGTAACAATTCTTGTAGAGGGGGTCTATGAACAGATTTGATGACTTTTACGCTCATTCCAATTAAAAGCAGAGGGTAAAACCGCACCCCGAAAAATTTCTTCCAACTGTTGCCAAATAACTCTAAAACCGCAAGGGGTGTTCCAAAAATAAAAAATAAAATTAAAATGAAAGCTTGTCATACCCTCCACCAACCCTAAAAGTTTCAACTCTTCAATCAATCAGCAATTCGTGCATTTTCTCAATTTCAGTTACATGATAAATTATATTTTGATCATAACATTTTGGTGGTCTCCATGACTTCCAACAACTCCAACGATGGAGGGAATACCCTGTATATATATATATATATATATATATATGTATATATATATATATATATATATATATATGTATATATATATATATATATATATATATATACAAGTTCCTATTAATATAGTACAAATATATATTATAATTTTAAAATTTTAAGATTATTATATTATCGTTACAAAAATTGTTTTTTATATTTTATATATTGTACATATTTTTAGTTTATATGTGTATTTAGATAGCATATTGCTAAATAAAGATTATTATTATTAATTCTAACACCAATCGGTCTAATTTGTAAGCTTGGGAAAATGGTGGCCACTGGACAAATTTGTTCACGATTAACTGTGCATTCATCAGAAAATACCCCAACAGTCGGCAGTAAACTCCCAACTGTTTTGTCTGATGAACGTGCCCAATATTGCTACAGGAACAGGAAGCAATTATTTGATTATTCCACGTAAATTGAAAAATAGCGAAAGCATGCCGTTAGTAGTTCACTTGCTTCGATTTTACAGTGTCGTCACACCTACTTTATCACTTTAGTGACGGAATACCAATCAAAAACGATATGATAAATTTTCATGCCGTAAAAAACAGAATAATTTGATATATTCGTTTATTAATAAATAAAATAATACAAACATTTAAAATACAGTACTATAAAATCAACAACAATCAACTCTTAACAACTTTATGCCCGACGGTAAAAACCAACCTGAGCTCACCGAACTTACTAACCCTATACAAGTCGCCCGTCCATTCGATAACAAACGCACAGCCCGAATTCTCACCGCCGACCTTCAAATAGCTAACGAACCTTTGCAGCAAGTACTCATCTTTCGCTTCCACGAAAACCCCGTCGGAGTTCTGCACGAAGCTAGTCGACACCGACAAGCTCACCTGCTTGGTGTCGAAAATCTCCTTCAGCTGATCCTTGTTCGTGATGTACCAAACACTTTTCACGAACTGCCCGATGGGGGGTTCGTCGCGGACGACGCTCCTGGTCTCGTCGGGCGCGTGCGCCTTCGTCGCAAAGTAAATTCTCTCCTTGAGCAGCTCGAAGAAACGATTGGGAACGTGGAAGCTCAGCGGTTCCACGGAGCAGCCGTAATTCATGGACGTGTTTATCCTCTCGGTGACCGAGGGCAGCCACTCGTTGAAGCCGAGCACGTCGAAGTCGGTCTTTTTCGCCAGCAGACGTTTCGCTTTGATTTTGGCGTCTCTCTTCCTCCTCCTGGGTTTCTCCTTCACCGGGAGGATCGACATGATTTCGGGGTCGGGCTCGAAGATGAATTCGGTGGGGAGGACTTCGATCTCGATGTGCTGGGGATTTTCTCCCGGAAATTCGAGCATGTTGTCGTGCTGGAGTAACGGGACGGCTTCTCCGGACATGTGGTTGTCCAGCATGTTGACTAGGTTGAACTCGTAAGTTGGAAAGAGTAACGAGTCTGCAATAGTTACATAATTGCAGTTTTGCATCCAACGAGTCAAGGAAAATATAATCCGTTTAAACTTATTATTATTTTTACCTTCATTGTTAGTTACAAATCATACGACTATCTGAGAACCTATCTCGGAAAATATAATCTGTTTTGAACTTAATTATAGATAATTATATTGTTTTTGTTAACACGTTCGCTGCCACCGACGCGATAGTGCGTCCGACTTTATACTTGCGTAAATGCAATCCCAATTGTAGTGGCAGCGAACGTGTTAATCGAGATTTTTCTTCAATTTTTACATTGTCATTTTATAAGCGAGTAAATAAATTTCACACTCACCAAATTCCGTTTGAAAGAACTGTGCATACTTATTCGACAATTTTGAATCGCTTGCGAAAGCACATACACAAGCGTAGTAATGTATGCATTTATTCACATCTGCCTTATCACCCGGATTTTTCACTAAAATATGGAACAACGATTAATAAATAGTTTTTCTTATAAACACTACCTTGATTTAAGCTCTCGGCGCATCCGCACAAAAACGTGTCGACGTCCTCCGGGCAATCGCTCCCCTTGCTCGACCCTAAAATAAAATGTAAATACCCGAGCGGGTTGGTGGGTGTGACGGCACACTTCACCGCCATCAAATTCCTTGCGATCCTCTGCACGACCGGCCCGTCCGTCGACTTCGCCAGCAGGCACACCTTCTTCTTAACGTCCTCCTCAACGTTCAGACTATTGATCAGGTCGTGCTTGAAATCCAGCGCGACGGCGACGGCCACGCTCTTTAGAGCGGACTCGATGTGGATGCAAATCGTCGACGCCCTGCCCGACTCGTTCTCGTGGCATTTTAGGATGGAATCGTCGAACAACCTCTGGCAGGTGTCCACGAAACATAGGGCCACCTCCGAGAGCAGGTTCTTCTCTTCGTTCTCGTAATACGGGAGCTGCACGAACCCCCTGCTGTCGGGGCCCTTATCCCGGACGCGCACCGAATAAATCTGCCTGGACGTTCCGGTCACCAGTTTCACCGAGTCGAACTGTTGCTTTCGCTTGTCGCTATCTTTGAAGATCATGTGGCAGAGGGCGTTCTTGCACATGTAGCCCCTGGTGCCGTTGAGGTAGCCGCAGCCGGGGCACTTTTTGACGCCGCGTTTCGTCGCCTTTCCCAGGTCGGAGAGGATTCTCTCGCTGTTGATTCCGTCGGGTTTCTGCTCGGGGTTGCATTGTATGTTCACGTTATTTGGCATTTTCTCTGGTTTTAAAATAACTAGGTTATTCGATGACTGAATATTTTTAGGTTATCTTGTTTTTATTATTGCGGAGCACAGGAACTACTGGCTAATTGAACTACTTATAGATTGGAATGAAGCACTTTAACTTTTTTATACCACTATATATACTATACTATAAATATAGTGGTATAAAAAAGTTAAAGTGTTTTATTCCAATCTACAATCAAGATGTACCACGAAGTAAAAGCCGCCAACATTAAACATTTGAACTACTTATAATCAATGAACATGTATGTAAAATCACATTAATTGATTTAATAATTGCAATGTTCATGATTTAGTTAATAAATGGTGTAATAATTTTATACAGCAATTAATGTATTATTTGCTAATTAAAATATTACGTACATACCTAATTTGATTTGTATGTTGTGTTATAGGCAACACAATATACTCGTTACTTCTTT
The DNA here is from genome assembly GCA_910593695.2 of Ocypus olens. Lineage (NCBI taxonomy): Eukaryota > Metazoa > Arthropoda > Insecta > Coleoptera > Staphylinidae > Ocypus > Ocypus olens. The sequence continues at coordinate 51,803,073 of OU343053.1, forward strand.
ACCACTTATAAACATTAAGCATATGTGGTATATAAAAGCAAATTAACTGATTTAATGGCTAGATTACATCAAGAAACCAATATACACATTGGTTTAATAAAATAGGTACACATTTATTTGATTTAAAAAAGTTCATATTGCCGGCCGTTCGGTGTCGCGCTCTATGTATTTTTAGTCTAACTACGTGGTATCGATAGCGCACAGTCGTCGCCATCTTGAGTTTTCAAAACGTGTGTAAATCGTAAAAGTTTAGTTGTGCGATATTGTTAGAAATTCCGACGGTTTCTGTGATAAACGGCTCGGGTCGTGGAGTGTCGAGAACGGCAGATCGTTTGCCAGGATTTTTGACGGGAGAGGAGAAGCCGTGCCTCACGGATTGCCACTGTTTTCGACGTCGATCTGGAAGGAACTCCTATCCTTAGGATTGCCATCATGTATGTTCCCCCGAATTACAGAGGGGGCTGTCGGATCGGGAGCGATACGGCGTTCAAATCGGGTGAGTGTTTTTGCTTTTGTTTGCTCCATTGGAGGGAGCCGGGAAGCAAATTCCTCGACGGATTGAGAAGTCAATTGTTGTGATCATGTTTTAAAAAATTACAGTCCACCGCCAACAACGCGTATATACAATTATAAATTTTGAAATGGGAAATGTCCCGTGTACAAACATGTAGCCGCGACAGCGGAGGAAAAAACTTTGCACACGTGTTTTTTCGCCCTATGGTTTGGCATTTGTACATCCTCTTGATTAATTTGTATTCTGCGTCAGATGATCGTTTAGACACCGTCGACTGCTATACTATCAACACATGCGCATTTATTTCTGGCACACACCTACTAAAGAGAGATAACACCGGCTTCACCTTAAGGTGAGTATAGACTAGAGCATTTACTCATAACAGAACAACGAGCCGCTCTGTTATATGTTCTAGTGTATCACCCTCACGAACCAGACGTCTTTTGACGACAGCTTTTGAAACTGAGCATTTTCCTGTATTGTACCATTCATTAGAACGTTACATTACATAGAAATGCTCGAGAAAATGCTCTAGTGTATATCCACCCTTAGGTTCAGAAGGCGTCATATACTCTAATACGTGTATGCTTACTTTTTATACTTTATAAATCAATTTTATCTGAAAATGCAAACTGAATTTAAAGAGGCGCTGAAGTGTCGTTATATGCAGCCTAATTTACGCCATCTAGTTTCACATTATTTTTGTAGATGGCGCCACCAATATTCAATCTAAAATATTTTTTAAAAATATTGATGCTACCATCATGTAACTTTCAATTTGAACGAATAGTGGATTGTTTTAAATGAAGACGATTTTAAGATTATATTGCACCAAAACTATCGACTGATATTCAATCTAAAATATTTTTTTCTACGTCCGTTATAAAATGTACAGTTTTTTTTATTAATCTGCGTTCATAAAATATGTGATTCCTGAACCCTTCAAGTAGCGTGAAAAAAAGTGCCATAACGGTTCATTTTTTCACTCTTTTGCGTGAAAAAAAGTGCCGTAGCGGTTCATTTTTTAACGCAACTAAAAAATTGTTTGCGTAAAGTGTTCGCAACACGCGGCGAGTTCTGCCGATAAATATCAAACATTCGTTTCCGATCAAAACAACTTGATGATTATTATTATTTTCTTTATTTAAAAGAAGTATTATTACTTATAAAAATTGATTAAGGTTTTATCAAATTTATAAATTTATTTAAAGTTACGGACGTAGAAAAAAATTTGTATGAAACTCGAGAGTAAAGCAACTTTTTTTCACTTGTAGGAATTGCCGCACTCGCCTTCGGCTCATGCGGCAATCTTTCCTACTCGTGAAAAAAAGTATTACTTTACTCACTTGTTGCATAAATAACTATTTTTAAATATTGATGCTTAACGAATAATGAATTTTTTTTCAATGAAGACTATTTTAAGAACATATTGCACCAAAATCATGACTGCACTTATATTTTTGTTTGTCGTACGCACAAGTTCTCAGTACTTTTAAGCACTTATTGATTCGAAATTTTAAATAAAGCATATTATTTTTACCACTAGTCTACCATGAGCGCTTCATGTGGTGTTGTCAACCTTCTAATATTACTTTAAATACTAACAAATATATTTTTTTTAAGACGTTTTGAACGTTGGCTAACTCCGTAGTAATATTTATTTATAAACCAAGTGCAGGAAGACAATGTTCCCAACTGAGATCAATTTTTAGCGGCATCAAATATCGTGCGATTTTGATTCAGAGTTGGTTGTGAGATAAATTAGGAATGTCATCGAATTTTAAATATTAGGACATCCACCCTCGATATTAGTTTCAGTAGCCTGTAGGCTAGATTATTGGAAGTAATATCTACGGTGGAGAAAATAAAAAATTGTAAGATGGGTTATATGCCCACCATGTTCATGAAAGCCATTATTTAATAACACAAATTGTTTCGACTTGTCAGTTTGTTTTTAAGATGACAATTCACGTCATGAAAGACTAGATTAGTTCAATTGAATTTAAAAAAAAATCTCAGACATGACTACTATGTTTCTCTCTCTCAGGCAATGCCAACGCTGCAAAAAAATTCAGTGGCTCAACTTACAAATTGGAGTATCATTTTATTTAGAATTTAATTTCAAAATATTAAACAAAGCAAGCCATGACTGCATAGCAAAACAATTTGACAGTTGACGTTTTTGAAAGTTTGGAAGCGTGAAAACATATCTTCTGATTCAGAAATACCACAAATTAGAGACGCCGCCAATACAACGTTTGATGCAACCAGTACAACGGCCGCCATCATATCAAGTTAAAAATTACACAGCCACTGAAAGTGTCCATTTTTGACAGTAGACCGGGAAACAATGTTTCCCGGTGTAGTGGATCGGCAAGCACTGTTTCCTGGTTATGCATATTGCCTACGGGGCAGTAAATATTATTCAAATAAATCATCAAAGAAAGTTCTCTATTACGATAAGTGCGGTTAGTTGAACGACTTGGGAAAACTGTCAAACTGTCATCAGCTGTATTAACTCTTAAACTACAATGCACGTCTCCCTCTCTCCGTCTCTCACCCCCCATTAGTTATCGGACACCCTCAGCTAAATGGAGGCAGCACTCGAAACCGAGCCGCCGCCCCCTTTATGAAAACACGGCCCCGTTGCGCCCCCGCCGCCGCTCGCTCGCCGAAATTTCACATTAGTCATTAGTTAAGGGGCGCAACGATAACAAATCAAGGGGGTTAACTTAATAAAAACAAGATGAGCCGGATCACGGCGGAACGCAAATATTATCGCGACGTAATTGAACTCTTGCGTTTTCTAATTGCAAATGGGTGCGGCGGCGGCGGCGGGGTTCTTTCCCCGGTGGTGACACCGAGGGGTGGCGTATGTGTGTGTGTGTGTGGCTTTTTAACATACGCAATACACACACTTTCACCGCAAACAACGCCTTCTGGGCTGTATGTAAATCCATTAGTCCAGCGGATGTGAAACTTAATATTTGTGGAGGAATACGTTTCGTGGGTGGCGGGGGCGGGGGCGGTGAAGGGGGAGGAATGATAAAGTAATTATCCCCGGGATCAACTGGACCAGCCTTATTAATTAGGGCTGTACACGGAATAAATAAAGGTGAGAAGCTTTTAACGGAACAAATAACTTTTGCATTTTTATTCAAGATCAGAAGGGGGTTAGTGAAGTTATTAGGTGTCGAGTGTCATTTTCTTGGGGGTGGTCAGTTATATTTCTTAACCGGTACAGTTGTGCGCCCTGATTTAAGTTGTTTTATCGAGCGTAGAACAAAAATCGACGACAAAGTTGGCGTTGGAAATCTCTTGTCATGGCTGCGTGAAATGCTGGTTGCGGTTATAGTAAGGTGTGAGCTACAGAATTTTTTTTCTGAGTTGGCCATGCCTGAGAAAGAGAAACATAGCAGTCATGTCTGAGATTAATTCATTTTTTTTAAATCTAATTCAAGTCTCATGACGTAATAATATGCGAGATACCTCATTTATTTGACAGCCATTTTGAAACAAAATTTTGTGGCTTACACGATATATTAAGTATCAAGGGCGGTACGTGCGTTATAACATTATACAAACTAGATGGTCGAAGAAGGTGTTTTTATCGTTTGCTTATGATGGCTGTCGTAAACGCATGGATTATCTATAAAGAGAAGACAAAGAAAAAAATCCTTTCCTGCAATTTCTAGTGCTCCTGGCGGAAGAAATGATAGTTGAAGAAAGAAAAACAGCAACTGTGCGACGTTTATCGAAGAAAGGAAGACCTTCTGGAAAAAAAAAACAGCGGCTTGAAAATGTATCTTTACATCTTTACGAGAAGAAGGTGCAAAAGGTGCGCGGAAAATAAAACCCAAAAACGAACAAAAACAATTTGTCTATGTTCCAAATATTTTGCAATATATCATTCTTAAAATATTTTGTGTTATAGACAATAAAAATATTTAACATTTTTCAAAGAAAGTCTTTCTATACGACTGATGGTGCCACAACAAAAACAAATGGTGCTTATATGTACCACTACCCCCTTCAACCCCTTGATGTTTTTTCGACATTTTCTATTATAAAATATCATTTTGACTTATACAAACATAAAAAACACAAAAGTATTTCTATGTCTCCCAGAAAAAAAATTCATCGCGAAAGGGTTAAAAAGGGAAATTTCCAATGGTCAAAAGTAACAATTATACAAATTACACAAACAGTAAATAAAGAAATTAGTAGCATCAAAAAATTGAGGATTTTTACAATCAAAAATGGCATATTATGATATTAAAGAAAAAAGAAAATTTCAATTGCTATAAACGATAACTGTCAAGAATCGCACATTTCTATCAGCACGTTGGCAGTGAAAAGGAAATTTTCAACTGCCAAAAATAACAATTTACAACTGTCAAAAATTGTTAATTTCTACTATACCTCATTTAATAACCAGGCGGACTAAAGCCGAGAGTCACATTTACACTATAAAAAGTAACCAGAAATGTTTTGGCGGTAAAATTAAAATTATCTAAAATTCGTTTACCCATAATATTCATTCAATAATTTTAAAAATACATAAATAAATTTTAGGCAAATTTTCTTTCTAATTTTGCGAAACACCGTACTGCTAGCCTGTCCTAAACATTATACATGTTTATGATTTGATTACTTGCACTACCCTTACCTAATGAATCGACAATTTTGTGTAGATTTTAAAGCCTCTGTATTAAAAGTTTATATACGATAATTTTGGATTGTTTTTAAACAAACGTTAATGCTCTCAAATCCAAGCTTTTCCGGTTCTTGGGGGTAGAAAATGACTCCGAACTAGTGCTGGGCATCTATCCATAGTTAAAAAAGAAATAACTATTTCCTAGAAGATCGCAGGATGAGTTTTTGATAGAACCGATTCTTACACTTTCAACGGGAGGAATAACTGGTTAAAAACACAATAACTGACGCGAAGTACGTGGAACCGGTGGGACACAAGTAAACGGTAACAGATCAGCTGATCATAACAGCGGCCATTGCCGTTTTAGTAATTTTGGCCTGTGTAAAAACGGCGCCCGTTTAGCCAATCACAACAACGTATTTTCGCGGCAATAATTTGATTTAGTCCGCCTGGTTATTAAATGAGGTATAATATGTACAGATAAGCCAGTTTAAGTCACGTTCGACTATAATATAAAGCTGTATGCAATTTGTGTCTTCGTGGATTGATAGAATCGGTGAAGTACCACTACTACAAACTGTAGGGGAATCACATGTACCAAACGTGAATCATGATTTTCCCCCTAGTACTTTATCTTCATGATTACGGAAGGACTTCAGCACATCAATCTGTTGGTGTTGTGCAATTTCCAAAATTCACGCAGAAAACCGAAAGACTTCCCCTGGATATAATTAATTAAGAAGTGTAAGGAATTATTTTTATGATAATTGCCGGCGATCACTTCCTCGTTCTCTTGAAAATAATTGGGGCCGTTCTCGGGCGAGGGTTCTTAGCGTCGTCGTGAGTTAATTGAAATATCAAGGCACCCCTTTTGTGGGCCGGAGGGACTCAATGGAAATCACTAAACACCCGCCACCCGGTCCATTGTGCGTGAAAAATACGTCGATAATAATATTTTGGTTGCAAATGACTGACTGAAAAGTGAAGAGGGTGCGGGGGGCGAGGGGGGTTGCAGCAAACGGCGAAAGGATCCCAACAATGTATATCAATTTCAGCAGCGAGGAGACGAAAACATACACAAGTTATGAATATTGAAATGCAGCAGAGAAACGCCGTTTAAAGTTCGGGGAGAAGGCACAATGGCGGTGGTAAATTGGTCATCCCTCTTTCTCGTCTGCGTTCTTTTCTTCTGTGCCATGGTATATACGTTTTCAGCTTCCTATCGATTACAAACAGTTTAACGGGACAATTGGTAATCCCGTGTTTGTTGACAGGCGTGGTCGCTACCTGCCCGGATAGGAAGGACCCCACACACGTTGAGGGCCTTGTCGGGACAACCAATACAAATAACAACTGTGTGGAATTGAATGCATTTCTTTGTTTGGAGGAATTAATTGTTTTAATATTTTCGAGAATTTTAAATATTCAGTATTTTTAAATTTGAGGGCGTAGAAGTAGAAGTTTACGCCCTTGGGCGAAGAAAAATAAATCATGAAAGTATAAATATAAATAACCATTATACCATCAAAATCGGAGAAAGCAAATTTTGATGATCAAAAATGCACTTTCTCCAGAAATTGCTTTATATTTTTTTAAGCGCTCGAAAAAAGTGCAAATGTTCTTCTCGAGGGATTATCTCGAAATGTAGTTAAGGGATATTTGCAGATTTTGACAGTATCGTTGAGTAATATATTGTTTGAGTAGAAAATTTCAAGCGTCTGGCATTTGTTTTTATATTTTTTTAAGCGCTCAAAAAAAAGTGCAACTTTAGATAATTACAAATTTTGTTCTCGAGAAATTATCTTGAAATGTAGTTAAGGGATGTTTGCAGATTTTATCAGTATCGTGGAGTAATATATTGCCAAGATAAATAATTTCTTAAAAATAAAGCATATTCAGTTGTTTTCACGTTTAATTGTTTTTCAATATTCTCAATCTTCTATTACCCAACTCATTTTTTAAACATTCATAACTTATTTAAAAACTGAAATATTTTCAAAAACTTAATTTTATATTTTATTAATTTAATTTAACAGGATTGGTAGGTTAAAATAAAGTTGATACGGTGGGTGGTGGGTGGGCCCTATCCTACAATCCAACCTGTTGCCCACGCTGCGATATTTCCACCAATAAATAAGTGAATCACAAAAACATAAAGTCTTACTCTTGAGTTATTAATTAATTTCGGCATGTAAACTCTTGTTTATCATCCGTAAATTGGAGGGTGGAACAGGACCCACCCACCCGCCGCTCGTTCCACTAGGATTTAAACTACAAAATCGCGTTTTGTAGATTTCAAACTTTTCCAATTATTTGCTAAAGAAGTTCCTTTAACCCAACATGATTGGTAGGTTAAAAGAGGTTAATGTAGCCATCATATAACAAAATTCATAAAAATTACATTTGAAGAACCGGCACTTCCCAAATTATTTACAAAAACCTTACAATTTGCATTGAGAACATATAATACCCACATCTAACAAAAGTTGTAAAATTCTTAATACTTGAAATATTTTGGATTAAAATGTCACGGTGGCGATTTCTTTCTTAGGCAAAGCCGGTTTAAGTAAGGTCCGGTGGATCCATTCGAAATAGATCGCCGTGTCGTTAGGTCCGAATTTGGATGGACGATCGATTTCGAAAAATGGGCGACTCAAGAAAAGGTAAGGGAAACTGGGAAATCAAACGATCTTAAGGCGGTGGAGTATTTTCGAAAAACGTGCGAAACTAATCCTGCACGTCAAAAGGATTGCGGATGTAATCCGTGTGGCCGGTTTTGTACTCGGCCAAGGCCCGAAATCTTGTAATCGTGAAAATAAATAATCTGCAATTAGGAATTGAAAAATGTTTTCGTCCAAATTTATATGAGGTAGGTCCAAATTTCATCATTATAAAATGGGTTTGTTTGAACGAAATTTATGTTGAGTCAAGTTAGGTCAAATAAATGGGACGATCGCAGACTGTTTAGTTAAGTAAGATATTGTTTTTCTGTGGAGGCTGCATCTCGTGTTGTGCACAGAGGTGCCGTTGGTCAAGTTTACGGTAAATTGGCATTTTCTCTCTTATATTTCGCCCAGAATTTATTAGGTGTATCGGCAAGTAATAATATTTATTCGTGTGTTTATTTTGTCGCTTAACCATTTACTTGATGTGCTGGTGGATGCGCCGGGAACTGAAAATTTGCGCCTTTCGGGAGTTCGATCTTACGAGAGAATGTTTATTGTGGCGAATACAGATGCCTTCAATATTAAGAGAATATTTTTGCTTGTCGCGAATACGGCGGCATTCGTTAGGTAAGGGTTAAACATTGCATGGAAAAATTTGATATTTCACACAATTAAATTTTTAATTTCTCTCTCTCTCTCTCTCTCTTCTCTCTCTCTCTCTCTCTCTCTCTCTCTCTCTCTCTCTCTCTCTCTCTCTCTCTCTCTCTCTCTCTCTCTCTCTCTCTCTCTCTCTCTCTCTCTCTCTCTCTCTCTCTCTCTCTCTCTCTCTCTCTCTCTCTCTCTCTCTCTCTCTCTCTCTCTCTCTCTCTCTCTCTCTCTCCCTCCCTCCCTCTCTCTATCTCTGGCGAATGTTATTGATCAAAGTTTGATTTATTTCTGTAAACTAAACGCGACAATTTGCACGCGACAATACGCTCGCGGATGAATTTTGCAGAGGGCGCAATTTTTCCATTTCGAATTTGCGCAGTGCACACCCCCTTTGTTTCGGCGTGTGGCGGCGAAAATGGGTCCGCGGATAAATTACGAATCGTCGAAAATTGTCGGCGTAATAGTTGCCGTTATTGTTTATTTCGGCCACGGACCGAATTTATTCGAAGCGCAACGTCCGTCCCTATCAAAACATTTCAATTTGCGCAATTATGAAAGGTTAATTAGTGTTTGCTTGCGGTGTGTAATATTACACAAATAATAATTATGAAAATGTTAAAACGTTTTTTGCAAATAATAAGGGTGTCTAAGAAATATTTCTTGGATAATTCCTACAGTTTAAAACAGATATATGAAATGTTAATATTGAAAAATGCCGATAGTGATCAAATTTTGGCGTTTGGAATTTTTCTTTTTATTGTTGAAATGAAACCGTTTTCAGTATGAGCAATTTTTGACAGTCCTGAATAGTTATTTTTGGCAATTGAAGTTTCCTTCTTACTGCCAATGTGCCATTTGTGATGATAGATATGTGCGATTTTTTGACAGTTCGAAATTGTCATTTTTAGCAGTTGAATTTTTTTTTTTAAGTATCAAAAAATGCCGTTTTTGATAGTAAAGTTCCACAATTTTCGGAACCTGCTAATTTCCTTATTTACCGCTGAATCGTGCCGTTTGTGATGGCAGAAATGTAGAATTTTTGACAATTCGAAATTATTAAAAATGTATCTTTTTACTATTGAAAAATGCCGTTTCTGACAGTAGAATTGCACAATTTTTGACAATTTATAATTCTTACGTTTGGCCGTTGGAAGTTTCCTTTTTTTAATATTGAAAAATGCCAATAGTGATAGTAGATGCTAAAAAAATTTGTATATATGTCAATTCCTGATTTTTTTTTTGTAATTTACAAACTGTAACTTACTGTAATTTACTGTACTATTTTGATGATTTTTTTTTCATGTATTTTTTACTAATGGGCATTTCCCGTAATAAACTATTATTATTAGAAATACTCAAATTTTGAGAGTTAAACATTTTTGGCATTTGGAAATTTTCTGTTTATTGTTGAAACTTGCCGGTTTCAGTAATGACCAATTTTTGACAGTACTGAATAGTTATTTTCAGCAATTAAAATATTTTTTTTTTACTGCTAAGCGCCATTTGTGATAGTAGCGCTATTTTTGACAGTTCGAAATTGTCATTTTTAGCAGTTGAAATTTTCTTTTTTTTTAATATCAAAAAATGCCGTCTTTGTTAGTAAAAAAACACAATTTCTGGCAGTTGCAAATTTCTTTACTTACGTGAATCGTACCGTTTGTGGTGGCAAAAATGCAGAATTTTTAACAATACAAAAATTGCAATTTTCTTCAAAAATGCCGTTTTTGATTGTAAAATCCACAATTTTTGGCAGCTGCCAATTTCTTTATTTATCGTTGAGTCGTGCCGTTTACGGTGGTAGAAATGCAAAATTTTTGATAGTTTGAATTTTACATATTTTTTGTTTTTATATATATATAGGGTGTTTCAGACCACCCGTTCACCCCAAATATCTCCTGAAATACGAATCGGATTGAGATAAAAAAAAATATGCTCAAAAATATTTTTTGAGCCCTATCATGTAGTGTGAAATGTGAACCGCCCCCCCCCTCCCCCCTGGGTCGGGGGGTAACTTTGAAATCTTAAAAGGGAACTCCAATTTTTTATTGCAGATTTGGATTCTTTGCTAAAAAATATTAGGATTTTATCCGAAAAAAAAAATTTCGATGAGCGACCGATGGCGCTATATTCGGCAAAAACATTTATTGAATTATATTTATTTCTCTCATCAAATGATGGATGACGAAATTTTTTACGTAGTCATCTCTTAAATAAGGCGTTAATTGAAGTCATTCATAATTTTATGTCAGAAATAAGCAAAAAAAAAAAAAATTATTTGTAAAAAAAAACGTAGAAACGAATAAAAATCAATTTGATTATCAAATTCCATTCTATTCTTTTCTATTGTGGTAAAGTATGAATGTTTGTAACGACAAAGAGGATTTTTTTTAATTAAAAAAAATAAAAAAAATAATTTTTTTTTGCTGATCGAAAAAAATGTTTCGAATAAAAACCTAATATATTTTAGAGTAGAAGCCAAATCTGCAATAAAAAATAGGGGTACCTATTTAAGATTTCAAAGTTTCCCCCCACCCCTTCCCAGGGGGGAGGGGTGGTGGTTTAAATTTCACACCACATAATAGAATTCAAAAAATAAATTTAGACGTATTTTTTTGTATGTCAATCCGATTTGTATTTCGCGAGATATACCCTCCAACCCTTAGAACATAACAATAAATTAATTTGTAAAGGCAATAAAAAAATCCGTTGGATTCAGTTTTTTATGAAATAAATGCCAGTTGTAATACCCTCGAGAAAGTATTGTGATCGTGAAAAATTTTTCAAATTTTTTTTTTACGGAAATATCCGTTTTGGGCTCCCTGGATGCCATTTCAACAATTTCTGAAAAAAAAATTGTGTCTGTGTGCATGTGTGTGTGTGACTGTGTGAGTGGCTGTGTGTGTGTCTGTGCGCGCTGTATCTCAAAAACTAATAGAGAAATTGATATGAAACTTTCAACATACGTCTTATTTGATAATCTGAAGAACTGAAAAGCTTTTGGTAAAATTTCGTACACCGGAAGTGGGTGTTTACCTTAACTGTTTTTTTGTTTTTTTTCCAATATTTTCTTAAATATGAAAAATATCACAAAAACATTTAAACAATCATTGAAGACAACAAAGAAATGAACATCTTAGGTTTGAAAATATTTTTCAAAAAATCATTGTTATTCGAGAAAAAAACTTTTTGTTTTTTTTTTTCATTTATGGTTTATAATTATGAAACGATAATAATTACAGCAAATTTATATTAATAATAATTGTAGAGAATGCCAAAATGAACAACTTATAAAGAATAAGTTTTTTTCGAAATCTCTGAGTTTTTGAATTTGAAGTATAATTTTTCCATCTTTTATAATTTTGACGTTTTAAACGTCAGTTTCGTCCGCTCGATGTACATTTAAAATATGATTTAAATAGAAAATAAGCCATGAAAGTGTAAATATTAATGATGATACCATCGGAGAAACTAACATGATCACATCACCACATCACCATTTTTTTTTTTCATTATTGGTTTATAATTATTGAACGATAATAGTTACAGAAAATTTATATAAATAATAATTGTAGAGAATGCCAAAATGAACAACTTATAAAGAATAAGTTTTCTCTTTAGTTTTTGAATTTTTTGAATTTGTAGTATAATTTTTTCATCTTTCATAATTTTGACGTTTTAAACGTCAGTTTCATCCGCGTCTACAAAACGTTCGAAGACTATCTGTTTTTAGCACCAATAAACATTATTATTATAATTATTATGCTGCACATTGTACATTTAAATTGAAAATGAACCATGAAAGCGTAAATATAAATGATACCATCAAGTCGGAGAGAGTAACATGATGGCCACATCACCATTTTTCTGAATATCATATATTTGATATAAAAATTTATTAAAATGTATTGATATTAAAATTGCTCATTTCCAATTAGTGACGAATTTTAACATGCCTTTCATTTTAACGTTTTCCTTACGAAATAGGGCTGAATATCTTTATCTTCTTCTGAAGTGATAGGATTTGTATGGTATATAGAAGATACTTGAATAATTTTTTTTTTAAGAAAGTAAATATTTGCAACCGAGACCAAAATTCGTTACGATTGTCAACCGACGAAAATGACAATAATTTCGAATCGTACCGTTTCGTCGTGTCTCCGGGCTCCGGGCGGCAAGAGGGCCCAATATTTGTCCACGTAAAATCAACAAGGGCCGAGGGGGATGTAGGTGTCGTGTCGTGCTCGCCCTTACAAGAAAAATGTATCTTTCCCTCGTTAAACACCGCTATAAAAGTGTAATTTGTCGTATTGACACGGCACAAAAGGGGGGGTCGGTGGGGGCTGGATGTCTCTTGCGGAGGGTAGCGCCGGTAGCTATAGCAGCTGTCCCTAAAGTGTTTGCCGAGCCAACCGGTGGCCCTCTCCAATTAAATTCAAGTTGCCGTGAAATTTCGGCGTGTCGTCGTCCATGGTAAACACGGGCGCCCCCGGGTGCGCCCCGGTGACGGTGCTAAAACCATCGGCAGCGCCCCCCCGCATCCAGCGACGGCGACCACTCGATTTCTCCAGATCAAACAATCACACCCTCAATTTGGCGCGGATGTGAAATTCGAGATTTTTTTTGTACTTCAAATTTTTTTTAAATAACCGAAATGATTAATTTGTCCCAAAATAAGCAATATAGATAGATGGAAAGTGCTCGTTTCGAAATGGTTTAGGTTACAAGTTTTCGATGTTGTAAGATTAATAGATTTCAATACATAACCATACAAGCTGATTAAAATAAAATAAAGTTGATACGATGGGTGGTGGGTGGGCCCTATCCTACAATCCAACCGGTTGTTGGGTGGTGGGTGGGCCCTATCCTACAATCCAACCGGTTGTTGGGTGGTGGGTGGGCCCTATCCTACAATCCAACCTGTTGCCCACGCTCCGATATTTCCACCAACAAATAAGTGAATCACAAAAACATAAAGTCTTAAATGTCTTTCTTACTCTTGAGTTGTTAATTAATTTCGGCATGTAAACTCTTGTTTATCATCCGTTAATTGGAGGGAGGGACCTGCCCGCCTTCTTCTTGAGTAAACTGACTATTAAGATTTGAAGTATAATTTTCGATCATCTTTCATAATTTTGACGTTTTAAACGTCAACATCATCCGATCCTACAAACCGCTCGATGTACATTGAAAATATGATTTACATTGAAATAAATCATAAATAATTATAATATCAGATCGGAGGAAGTAACATGATGGCCACATCACCATTTGTTACACATTGTTATATTTTGAGTGTGTTTTCCAGGAAATGTATACATTTAGCGGCGTCAATCAGGAAAAAATAACAAGGGAAGATTTGTAGCGGTGCGCGGGTTTAATTCGCGGTGCGCGGGTTTAATTCGCGGCGCTCTTGGGGGCTGCGAAGCCCACGAAGGGCTCAATTACGCGGAGCGAAGCCCTTCGGCGCTGGCTGTTTGTACGAGTTTGCTCGACATGTAAGCGCATATATTAGTGCATTATCTCCGATTGAATTCAATCGAATCGTCTTCGTGCAATTATCTCCACCCTTCGCAAGCTCGACTTCTATTCAATTATCCGCAGAATAATTAACGCAACAACTTTAACTTCAGCGTTAACCAAGAATGAAAATTAAATCGAAATGATAGTAATTATTTATATCTTTAAACAAGTCGGGTGGAATATTTTTCGGATAAAAATATTCAATTAATTACGTAACAGGGAAAATATGACCAAATTTTACAAATCGGAGAAATTAATTTTTTGAGAAAAATTACGTTTTTTACTTTCACGGTTATGAAGAAAAAAAAATGTTTACGGAAATATTCGTTTTGAGGTCCCTAGAGGCGATTTCAAAGATTACTGAAAAAAAATGTATCAGTATGTGTGTGTGTGTGTGTCCCTGCAGTAAGGTAAAAATTTTAGTTGGAATTGAACAACTTTAAAAAAATTGAAATCGTTGCGTTATTGTTTTGCAAATTTTAACAGCCACTTTTGCATCTATCTAGTAACCAAAACAGACTTCGCCTTTTAAAAATTCCAACTGCGGCAGAAGATATGAATTTTTAAAATTGTCCCTGCAATAAGGTAAAAATTTTAATTGGAATTGAACAACTTTGAAAATTGAAATCGTTGCGTTATTGTTTTGTAAATTTTAACAGCCACTTTTGCGTTTATCTAGTAACCAAAACAGACTTTGCCTTTTAAAAATTCCAACTGCGGCAAAAGATATGAATTTTTAAAATTGTCCCTGCAATAAGGTAAAAATTTTAGTTGGAATTGAACAATTTAAAAAAAATTGAAATCGTTGCGTTATTGTTTTGCAAATTTTAACAGCCACTTTTGCATCTATCTAGTAACCAAAACAGACTTCGCCTTTTAAAAATTCCAACTGCGGCAAAAGATATGAATTTTTAAAATTGTCCCTGCAATAAGGTAAAAATTTTAGTTGGAATTGAACAACTTTAAAAAAATTGAAATCGTTGCGTTATTGTTTTGCAAATTTTAACAGCCACTTTTGCATCTATCTAGTAACCAAAACAGACTTCGCCTTTTAAAAATTCCAACTGCGGCAAAAGATATGAATTTTTAAAATTGTCCCTGCAATAAGGTAAAAATTTTAGTTGGAATTGAACAACTTTAAAAAAATTGAAATCGTTGCGTTATTGTTTTGTAAATTTTAACAGCCACTTTTGCATCTATCTAGTAACTAAAACAGACTTCACCTTTTAAAAATTCCAACTGCGGCAAAAGATATGAATTTTTAAAATTGTCCCTGCAATAATGTAAAAATTTTAGTTGGAATTGAACAACTTTAAAAAAATTGAAATCGTTGCGTTATTGTTTTGTAAATTTTAACTGCCACTTTTGCATCTATCTAGTAACCAAAACAGACTTCGCCTTTTAAAAATTCCAACTGCGGCAAAAGATATGAATTTTTTAAATTGTCCCTGCAATAAGGTAAAAATTTTAGTTGGAATTGAACAACTTTAAAAAAAATTGAAATCGTTGCGTTATTGTTTTGCAAATTTTAACAGCCACTTTTGCATCTATCTAGTAACCAAAACAGACTTCGCCTTTTAAAAATTCCAACTGCGGCAAAAGATATGAATTTTTTAAATTGTCCCTGCAATAAGGTAAAAATTTTAGTTGGAATTGAACAACTTTAAAAAAATTGAAATCGTTGCGTTATTGTTTTGCAAATTTTAACAGCCACTTTTGCATCTATCTAGTAACCAAAACAGACTTCGCCTTTTAAAAATTCCAACTGCGGCAAAAGATATGAATTTTTAAAATTGCCCCTGCAATAAGGTAAAAATTTTAGTTGGAATTGAACAACTTTAAAAAAATTGAAATCGTTGCGTTATTGTTTTGCAAATTTTAACAGCCACTTTTGCATCTATCTAGTAACCAAAACAGACTTCGCCTTTTAAAAATTCCAACTGCGGCAAAAGATATGAATTTTTAAAATTGTCCCTGCAATAAGGTAAAAATTTTAGTTGGAATTGAACAACTTTAAAAAAATTGAAATCGTTGCGTTATTGTTTTGCAAATTTTAACAGCCACTTTTGCATCTATCTAGTAACCAAAACAGACTTCGCCTTTTAAAAATTCCAACTGCGGCAAAAGATATGAATTTTTAAAATTGTCCCTGCAATAAGGTAAAAATTTTAGTTGGAATTGAACAACTTTAAAAAAATTGAAATCGTTGCGTTATTGTTTTGCAAATTTTAACAGCCACTTTTGCATCTATCTAGTAACCAAAACAGACTTCGCCTTTTAAAAATTCCAACTGCGGCAAAAGATATGAATTTTTAAAATTGTCCCTGCAATAAGGTAAAAATTTTAGTTGGAATTGAACAACTTTAAAAAAATTGAAATCGTTGCGTTATTGTTTTGTAAATTTTAACAGCCACTTTTGCATCTATCTAGTAACTAAAACAGACTTCACCTTTTAAAAATTCCAACTGCGGCAAAAGATATGAATTTTTAAAATTGTCCCTGCAATAATGTAAAAATTTTAGTTGGAATTGAACAACTTTAAAAAAATTGAAATCGTTGCGTTATTGTTTTGTAAATTTTAACTGCCACTTTTGCATCTATCTAGTAACCAAAACAGACTTCGCCTTTTAAAAATTCCAACTGCGGCAAAAGATATGAATTTTTTAAATTGTCCCTGCAATAAGGTAAAAATTTTAGTTGGAATTGAACAACTTTAAAAAAAATTGAAATCGTTGCGTTATTGTTTTGCAAATTTTAACAGCCACTTTTGCATCTATCTAGTAACCAAAACAGACTTCGCCTTTTAAAAATTCCAACTGCGGCAAAAGATATGAATTTTTTAAATTGTCCCTGCAATAAGGTAAAAATTTTAGTTGGAATTGAACAACTTTAAAAAAATTGAAATCGTTGCGTTATTGTTTTGCAAATTTTAACAGCCACTTTTGCATCTATCTAGTAACCAAAACAGACTTCGCCTTTTAAAAATTCCAACTGCGGCAAAAGATATGAATTTTTAAAATTGCCCCTGCAATAAGGTAAAAATTTTAGTTGGAATTGAACAACTTTAAAAAAATTGAAATCGTTGCGTTATTGTTTTGCAAATTTTAACAGCTACTTTTGCATCTATCTAGTAACCAAAACAGACTTCGCCTTTTAAAAATTCCAACTGCGGCAAAAGATATGAATTTTTGAAATTGTCCCTGCAATAAGGTAAAATTTTTAGTTGGAATTGAACAACTTTAAAAAAATTGAAATCGTTGCGTTATTGTTTTGCAAATTTTAACAGCCACTTTTGCATCTATCTAGTAACCAAAACAGACTTCGCCTTTTAAAAATTCCAACTGCAGCAAAAGATATGAATTTTTAAAATTGTCCCTGCAATAAGGTAAAATTTTTAGTTGGAATTGAACAACTTTAAAAAAATTGAAATCGTTGCGTTATTGTTTTGTAAATTTTAACAGCCGCTTTTGCATCTATCTAGTAACGAAAACAGACTTTGCCTTTTAAAAATGCCAACTGCGGCAAAAGATATTAATTTTTGAAATTGTCCCTGCAATAAGGTAAAAATTTTAGTTGGAATTGAACAACATTAAAAAATTGAAATAGTTGCGTTATTGTTTTGTAAATTTTAACAGCCACTTTTGCATCTATCTAGTAACCAAAACAGACTTTGCCTTTTAAAAATGCCAACTGCGGCAAAAGATATGAATTTTTGAAATTGTCCCTGCAATAAGGTACAAATTTTAGTTGGAATTGAACAACTTTAAAAAAATTGAAATCGTTGCGTTATTGTTTTGCAAATTTTAACAGCCACTTTTGCATCTATCTAGTAACCAAAACAGACTTCGCCTTTTAAAAATTCCAACTGCGACAAAAGTTATGAATTTTTGAAATTGTCCCTACAATAAGGTAAAAATTTTAGTTGGAATTGAACAACTTTAAAAAAATTAAAATCGTTGCGTTATTGTTTTGTAAATTTTAACAGCCACTTTTGCATCTATCTAGTAACCAAAACAGACTTTGCCTTTTAAAAATGCCAACTGCGGCAAAAGATATGAATTTTTGAAATTGTCCCTGCAATAAGGTAAAAATTTTAGTTGGAATTGAACAACATTAAAAAATTGAAATAGTTGCGTTATTGTTTTGTAAATTTTAACAGCCACTTTTGCATCTATCTAGTAACCAAAACAGACTTTGCCTTTTAAAAATGCCAACTGCGGCAAAAGATATGAATTTTTGAAATTGTCCCTGCAATAAGGTAAAAATTTTAGTTGGAATTGAACAACATTAAAAAATTGAAATAGTTGCGTTATTGTTTTGTAAATTTTAACAGCCACTTTTGCATCTATCTAGTAACGAAAACAGACTTTGCCTTTTAAAAATGCCAACTGCGGCAAAAGATATTAATTTTTGAAATTGTCCCTGCAATAAGGTAAAAATTTTAGTTGGAATTGAACAACATTAAAAAATTGAAATAGTTGCGTTATTGTTTTGTAAATTTTAACAGCCACTTTTGCATCTATCTAGTAACCAAAACAGACTTTGCCTTTTAAAAATGCCAACTGCGGCAAAAGATATGAATTTTTGAAATTGTCCCTGCAATAAGGTACAAATTTTAGTTGGAATTGAACAACTTTAAAAAAATTGAAATCGTTGCGTTATTGTTTTGCAAATTTTAACAGCCACTTTTGCATCTATCTAGTAACCAAAACAGACTTCGCCTTTTAAAAATTCCAACTGTGGCAAAAGATATGAATTTTTAAAATTGCCCCTGCAATAAGGTAAAAATTTTAGTTGGAATTGAACAACTTTAAAAAAATTGAAATCGTTGCGTTATTGTTTTGCAAATTTTAACAGCCACTTTTGCATCTATCTAGTAACCAAAACAGACTTCGCCTTTTAAAAATTCCAACTGCGACAAAAGTTATGAATTTTTGAAATTGTCCCTACAATAAGGTAAAAATTTTAGTTGGAATTGAACAACTTTAAAAAAATTAAAATCGTTGCGTTATTGTTTTGCAAATTTTAACAGCCACTTTTGCATCTATCTAGTAACCAAAACAGACTTCGCCTTTTAAAAATTCCAACTGCAGCAAAAGATATGAATTTTTGAAATTGTCCCTGCAATAAGGTAAAAATTTTAGTTGGAATTGAACAATTTAAAAAAAAATAAAAACGTTGCGTTATTGTTTTGTAAATTTTAACAGCCACTTTTGCATCTATCTAGTAACCAAAACAGACTTCGCCTTTTAAAAATTCCAACTGCGGCAAAAGATATGAATTTTTGAAATTGTCCCTGCAATAAGGTAAAAATTTTAGTTGGAATTGAACAACTTTAAAAAAATTAAAATCGTTGCGTTATTGTTTTGTAAATTTTAACAGCCACTTTTGCATCTATCTAGTAACCAAAACAGACTTCGCCTTTTAAAAATTCCAACTGCTGCGAAAGATATGAATTTTTGAAATTGTCCCTGCAATAAGGTAAAAAATTTAGTTGGAATTGAACAACTTTAAAAAAATTGAAATCGTTGCGTTATTGTTTTGCAAATTTTAACAGCCACTTTTGCATCTATCTAGTAACCAAAACAGACTTCGCCTTTTAAAAATTCCAACTGCGGCAAAAGATATGAATTTTTGAAATTGTCCCTGCAATAAGGTAAAAATTTTAGTTGGAATTGAACAACTTTAAAAAAATTGAAATCGTTGCGTTATTGTTTTGCAAATTTTAACAGCCACTTTTGCATCTATCTTGTAACCAAAACAGAGTCTGTCTGTCTGTCTGTCTGTCTGTCTGTCTGCCTGGGCGCACTGTATATCAAATCAAAAACTAATAGAGTAATTGAAATGAAACTTTAAACATAAGTCTTATTTGACAATCCGAAAGTAGAAAAAATAACCGAACTTGAAAGTACTGAAGAGATTAGAGAGAAGGAACAAATTTTTACTCAGAGATTAAGGAAGGTTAATATAGTTCATGATAAAATTTGATTATTACCACGGTAGTCAGTGATGGGATTGCCAATTTCATGATTAAAAAAAAACAAACTCACTTCGCTTAAATTAAACACAACAATAAAAATTTCACTCATTATTCATCACCAACGACGTGTTTTTTTTTTCTTCTCGTATTGGACTTAATCCCTATATCACGATCCCTTTCTGTCAGTTACACTGCCGATTGTGAGCGTTCAATCCGCCGGCCTGTCGGGGATTAACCGCGGGGATTACCTCTTCGCATCTGGTGCGCCGGGTTCGAGAGTTTAATTATTTTAAAAAGGCGTCGCACCCGGAAGGTGAAGGCGCCGCGACGCCCGCCGCTTATCCGCATTAGACGTCGAGGTGTTATTTTTCGCGTAAGTAGCGTCGCGCGGGAAACTCTCCCCGTGGCTTATCGCCGCACCTTGACTAATTCCCTTGATGCAAAACCACCCTAGGGCGCAATAAGTAATATCTAATGTGTGTGCCGGATCCGACACTCTCCTAGATTTGCAATTCGCCCCTCGGGCATCGGCAACTAAAATAATAAACTTATTAACAACAGCCCCTCCGCCTCTTGTACCTCTCTCTGTGTGTCTGTAACTAAAAGAGAATCAATGAAACTTTGCTACTAATACTAGATTTGATTTGAATTTTTTTTTTGAAAATGTACTCGTCCAACCACAAATGTATATTTCAAGCCCGTGACGTGTCAGCAAAGAAAACTCGAAAATGGAAAAAATCGAAAAAATCAACTTTTTTAATAATCATCGTAGACTATTGAAGTATACCTTTTTTTCATCAGAAAGACGAGAGAAATTGATTGCCGTTAAAAAATTTCAGCTATCTTCAATAGCAAAAAAATTAGCTAGTCACCATGAAAATTTTAGGAAATTAAAAAAAATATATTGATTTTTCAGACTTTGATCGGCCGTAGCGACTAAACGAAAACTCCAAATTGAACGCGGTTTGCAAATCTGAGCTCCTCGTACGACAATTAGTCGGATTAGAGATTTTTAATTTTTGATGAAAACACGAAAAAAAGACATGAGTAAACCCCTTGGAAATTTGTTAAAAAATGCAACTTTCTTAATAATCATCGTAGACTATTGAATTTAACTTTTTCTTCATCAGAAAGACGAGAGAAATTGATTGCCGTTAAAAAATTTCAGCTAACTTTGATGGCAAAAAAATTAGTCACTCACCATGAACATTTTAGAAAATTTAAATAAATAATTGATTTTTCAGACTTTAATCGGCCGTAGCGGCCAAACGAAAACTCCAAATTGAACGCGGTTTGCAAATCTAAGCTCCTCGTACGTCAATTAGTCGGATTAGAGATTTTTAATTTTTGATGAAAACACGAAAAAAAGACATGAGTAAACCCCTTGGAAATTTGTTAAAAAATGCAACTTTCTTAATAATCATCGTAGACTATTGAATTTAACTTTTTTTCATCAGAAAGACGAGAGAAATTGATTGCCGTTAAAAAATTTCAGCTAACTTCAATGGCAAAAAAAATAGTCAGTCACAGTGAACATTTTTGAAAATTTACGAAAATAATTGATTTTTCAGACTTTGATCGGCCGTAGCGGCTAAACGAAAACTCCAAATTGAACGCGGTTTTCAAATCTGAGCTCCTCGTATGTCAGTCAGTCGGATTCAATTAAAATTGGCGATTTAAATTTTTTGACGAAAACCTGAAAAACTACCCAAGGGGTACTTCTTACTTTTTCTCAAAAATTGTCTTTTAAATAATTTCCTGAAGAAACCAATGGTTCGATTCGGGGTTTCTATACATCACTGGAAAGATCCCTTCAAGACGCCTCGGAAAATGTACAAATGTCAATTTTAAGCCCGTGACGCGTCAGCAAAGAAAATTCGAAAATTGAAAAAATCGAAAAAATCAACTTTTTTAATAATCATCGTAGATCCTTATGTAATACCTTTTTACATCAGAAGAACGAGCTAAATCGATTGGCGTTGAAAAATTTCATCCAGGAAAAAATGAAAAAAAAAATGGCAAGTCACCATGAAACAGTTTAGAATATTTACAAAAAAGTCGATTTTTCAGACTTTGATCGGCCATAGCGGCTAAACAAAAACGCCAAATTGAAGGCGAATCTGTGCTCCTTGTGTGTAAATTAGTCGGATTCAATTAAAATTGGTGATTTTTAATTTTTGACGAAAACTTGAAAAAGTACATAAGTTTGGCTTTGGAATAATTTCCTTAAGAAATCACTGGTTCGATTCGGGGTTTCTATACTTCACCATATCTCTTCAAGCCGCTTCAGAAAATGTACTTGCCCAACCACAAATGTCAAATTTGAAGCCCGTGACGCGAAAATTGAAAAAAATTATTTTACAAAATTATTTATATAAATGATGAAAATAGATTGCCTGTTGAGGTCATATGTAAAAGTGTCTCAATATATGCATTCTCTCTATCTCTCTTTCTCTCTGATGAAATTAATAAGTTCTTTGTAATAAACGCATTTTTTGAGCTCTTTGATTTTTGAGAACAAATTAAAAATTGAACATTTTTCATTGTTTTCATTTACAATTTAGAATTGATGACAGTTGCATTAAACTTATAAAAACATAGGTTATAGAAAATTCTTTAATAAATAGGTAACTTACAAAGAATCCATCAGTTTTAAAAGATTCATTTTTGAACACAAAGTAGAAATTTTTGAACACAAAGTAGAAAATGTTTCACCGTTTCAGTTTATAATTATGAAATGCTGATCGAACTTATATAAAGAAAAAGCCGTCGAAAATTCTACAATAAACAACTTACAAAGAAATTTCAAAATAAAAACGATAGACATGCAAAAAATCATCAAAATTCCTTATTTACCGTCAAATCGGAGAAAGTAACATCATGGCCACATCACTTTTTTTTAAATGAATTTCAAAATAAAAACGATAGACATGCAAAAAATCATCAAAATTCCTTATTTACCGTCAAATCGGAGAAAATAACATGATGGCCACATCACTTTTTTTTTTAATAAATTTCAAAATAAAAACGATAGACATGCAAAAAATCATCAAAATTCCTTATTTACCGTCAAATCGGAGAAAGTAACATCATGGCCACATCACTTTTTTTTAATGAATTTCAAAATAAAAACGATAGACGTGCAAAAAATCATCAAAATTCCTTATTTACCGTCAAATCGGAGGAAGTAACATCATGGCCACATCACTTTTTTTTTTAAATAAATTTCAAAATAAAAACGATTGACATGCAAAAAATCATCAAAACTCCTTATTTACCGTCAAATCGAAGAAAGTAACATCATGGCCACATCACTTTTTATTTTTAATAAATGTCAAAATAAAAACGATAGACATGCAAAAAATCATCAAAATTCCTTATTTACCGTCAAATCGAAGAAAGTAACATCATGGCCACATCACTTTTTATTTTTAATAAATGTCAAAATAAAAACGATAGACATGCAAAAAATCATCAAAATTCCTTATTTACCGTCAAATCGGAGGAAGTAACATTATGGCCACATCACTTTTTACTTTCTTCGTTACGAAGTATGAGAAAGTATTGTGATCGTGATTTTTTTTTCAAAAAATTTTTTTACGGAAATATCCGTTTTGGAGTCCCTAGATGCCATTTCAATAATTTCTGGAAAAAAAAATTTGTGTGCTATTCCAGAAAAAAAATTATTATTTTTTTTAAATTTTTGGTTTATAATTATGAAACGATAATAGTTACAGCAAATTTATTTTGTAATAAATAGTAATTGTAGAGAATGCCGAAATGAATAACTTCAAAGAACAAGTTTTTTTTCGAAATCTCGTTAGTTTTTTTAGTAAACTGAGTTTTTGAATTTGAAGTATAATTTTTCCATCTTTCATAATTTTGACGTTTTAAACGTCAGTTTCATCCGCTCGATGTACATTTAAAATATGATTTCAATTGAAAATAAACCTATGAAAACGTAAATATAAAGTCGAAGAAAGTAACATGATGGCCACATCACCATTTTTTATCGGAAGAACAAGAAAAATCGATTGTCGTTTTAAAATTTCAGCTAAATAAATAAGTAATTGCGGAGGCTTTCACTTCGTGATACATTTTGAATAATTCAATTTGTTGGTATCACTTTATTAAGTTATTCGTTTTTATTTGAAGCCGATAAATAAATTAGCAAATCAGTTTGAAAATTTCGATTCTGGAGAAGAATTTATAATTTCTTAATTAACTATCTATTACGCATCGATCACAATCCGTAGAAATTTTTTTTTTTTACTTTTGGAAAAATTCGGACTTTTATAATTTATAAATAAATAAACGTGTCCGTTACAAATCGCATTAACAATTTAATAAATTTTATATATTTCTCGTTTAGAATAAAAACATAAATAGAGGCGAATTAAAATTTTAGCGGGCGAAATATGTTTAAGCGATTATTTATTTAATATTAATTCCGACGGTAAAAATTATTTCCGGATCCGGATAAATGCGTCGCGCCGCCCCGGGGTGGCGCGGGGGGCGAGCGGGGCGCGCGTCGGCGTCGGCGGAGCGCGCGATTTTCAGCATGAAATATGCAGGCGGCGGCGTCCCCGCCACCGCCGCCGCGCCCCACCCCCACAATTCCGTCCCGTTTTCATTTAAAATGTGCCATTCCCGTTTTTCACATTATTATTTGAAAGGTAAACAGTTTTGTGTTATTGTTCTGCAATGAATTTTGAGTATTATTATTTTTAGTTTTGCCCGCATATATAATAATAAACCTGGGCCGCGCGCTTTTCATTATTTATCCCTCTGCTGCTACTTTGTTGTTACATTGTAACGCCCCACTATTTATATTCATATTCATATATCCACGGTCCGCATCCATATTTATACAAATACGCGAGCTGCAACGATTTTTTTCACGTACGCACACAAATGGGGTCGCGCGCGAAACGGGGGCCGTCGTCGGATGGGGGCGGACGCCCCGGCGTCGATTATTGAGCCGCCAATAATGCGGCCGTTTAACGGAAAATTGTTGTTTCAATTCGGAATTGTCAATATTCATGGACCGCTGGCTCGGAATTTTTGGCTTAAATAAATTTTCGATTGTAAATAGCGAGAGCGCGCCTCAATAATTCAACATTTAATTAATTTCCGGTCGCTGTTTTTTCCCCCCTAAAAAAACCCCGCGCGCAAATACGTTCTTATTAATTCTACATCATCGATAGAAATATTTTTCCACGCCCACTTAATTATTTGCATAATTTTTTGTGAAAAATCCTACCTATTATTCACTGATGAGTTATGGATTCATAATTCACTAAAGTGAGTTATGGATTCATAAGTCGCTAAAGTAAGTTTTAGATTCATGATTCATTGAAGCAAGTTATGGATTCATAATTCACTGAAGTGAGTTATGAATTTATAATTCACTGTATCCGGACAATCACAAACGCAAATCCATACTTGATTCAATGATATTTAGAATCGCCCTTGATCAACTCTTCCTGCGACTGATAATCGACTCGTCCATTATGGCCATTATTGACTCGGATGATAGCATCTTCATCTTCGTGAATAATCGCAGCCATAATCGCTCATTTGATGATATACTAGTACCATGTGACTGTAATTGATTAAGACTTTCGTTTTCGATTTTGAAGAAAATACTTTGGTAACACTTTTTTTTGTTCATTGGCGTAGATACAAAAATAATGTAATGCATGCCATTTTGACAATTAATAATTCATTGAGTACAATGTTGAGCACACAATTTCAACTCAAAATGGTTTGTAGTCTTGAAGACGAGAATATATTCAGTAAAATCGAAATAAAATATTTTTGGAAAAAAATCCTCGAACACGTCGATTTTCGTTTATGCAAATACACATTTTTGCATGAAAGTCGATTTTCAGTCGTCATTTGTTTTTGAGTAATGACGTCAGCCATTTTGTTTTTAAATGGCAACCGCCTATTTTTATTCTTGATTTTGAGAGATCTTTTCATTGTCGAACTGGAAGTGTAAAAATGTTGCCATCTTACATAACAAATTTTTCGAGTAAATGACAATTGGAGGTGAGAACCCGATATTTAGAATTTTTTTCAAAATGACCTTGTTCCAGCGCTTGTAGCAATTTTTCCAAACAACAATGATCTTGACCTTTTATATAATACAATATGGTTTCAGAAAAATGGGGCATTCACGCACTAGGTGCGTTTTTTATTATTATTTTTTTAATTTTTTTTTAAATCTAAATTCTTCTTGAACATTTTGAATATTTTCCAGGCTAATTCTGCGCATTTATCTCTTTCGTGGGCTATACTATCGGTCCTCACCTGCCAATCCACCTATTCGTAATGCAATTGTCCAAAAAACGCGCATAGTGCGGGGTTGCGCCATCTTGCTGAAACCATATTGTATGTATGGAAGTTCAAGATCATTTTTGTTTGGAAAAAAAGCGCTGGAACAAGATCATTTTACAAAAACTCTAGATGTCAAGTTCTCACCTTCAATTGTTATTTACTCGAAAAATTTCTTATGTAAGATGGCAATATTTTTATACTGCCAGTTCGACAATAAAAAGATCGCTCAAAATCAAAAACAAAAATAGGGGGTTGTCATTTAAAAACAAAATGGATGACGTCATTATTCAAAAACAAATGACGACTGAAAATCGATTTTCATGCAAAAATGTGTATTTTAAAAAAACAAAATCGACGTGTCGGAGAATTTTTTCCAAAAATATTTTATTTCGGTTTTACTGAATATATTCCATACTTTAGGCGCGCACTATACCGAGTGTTTGGGATAAGGGGCGAACATAGGGATTTAACATGTAAAATTAAATATGTGTAATTATTTGCTCCCCTATTCATTTTAGAGAAAAATCGTAAAGGAATATTTTTTAGAGAATTAAAAACTGTAAATGTATCATCCATTTAATTTACGTTTGTACCAGCATACACCTCAGAAATAATAAAAATAAGTTTAACAATTTACCATTTAATAAAAACCCTTGCCATGACTTTGACAAATGTCATGTTTCATGTTATAGTGAAAATAATAATATTGCAAGTCAGATATCAATTCTAGTTATTACGATGAACAATAATCTGAGTTATTCCAATGAAGAGAGGGTATTCATTATTAAAACATTTTACAGTGGCGTCAGTTTACGCAGAGTTCGTGACTTATTTTCGGTTACATTTAATAATCGACCAATTCCGTCTGTATCAACAATTTCCAAATTTGTGAAAAAGTTCGAAAATACAGCAAGTGTAGCGGCAGATGATTCAAAAGGTATTTCAATAGTCCAATTTTAACAAATATTATTTCAAAAACATTAACATTGAAGGCAAACGGAAGAGAAGAAGCAACGATGAATTGGAAGAAAGAGTTTTGGGGTTGATAAATGCTGATCCAACAACTAGCATACGATGCATTGCTCGTGAGTGCAGCGTGTCTACATTCTCAGTGTATAAGATTCTGAATAAGCATGGGTATTATCCCTACAAACATCAATGCCATCAGGAGATATTGCTAGTGGATGAAGAAAGCAGGCGTGTATTCTGCGAGATAATGCAGGATCGATCAAACATAGACAGAAACTTTTTGCAGTCTATCTGTTTTACGGATGAATGCACGTTCACACTTAACGAGCCCAACACTCAGAACACGCGATACTGGACCCAAGAAAATCCTCGGATATGCCTTAGAAGTAGAACCCAGTTCCCGCAAAAAATCAATATTTGGGCTGGTATTTTTAAAAATAATATTATTGGGCCGTTTGAAATATGTGGAAATTTAAATTCGAATTCTTATTTAGACCTTTTAATCAACCAGGTTGGCCCTGCGTTAGAAGAAGTTGCACGTGACAATCAGGAGATATGGTATCAGCATGATGGATGTCCAGCCCATTATGGTTTAAATGTAAGGGAATATTTAAATGCTAATTTTCCCAATTGCTGGATTGGTCGCGGTGGCACTATCAACTGGCCACCAAGATCTCCTGATTTAGCACCATGTGATTTCTTTTTGTGGGGTCACTTGAAAAACAAAATTTACAAAAAACACCATCCAAATCTTTGCGGGAAGCAATTTTTGCGGAATGCACATTGATTACAGATAGGCAGTTGGCTAATGTTAGACATGCATTTTATAACCGATTGGGTTATTGTTTACACCAGAACGGAGAACTTTTTGAGTACTTGCTCTAAAATTTCCCGTTGACCGCTGGTTACGGTAAAACCAAAAATATATCACGAACTGTGTGTAATCTGACGCCACTTTAATTCAATTCATCGTTGCTTCTTCTGTTCCGTTTGCCTTTAATTTTAATATGTTTGAAATAATATTTGTTGAAATTGGACTATTGAAATACCTTTTGAATCATCTGCCGCTACACTTGCTGTATTTTCGAACTTTTTCACAAATTTGGAAATTGTTGATACAGACGGAATTGGTCGATTGTTAAATGTAACCGAAAATATGTCACGAACTCTGTGTAAACTGACGCCACTGTAAATATTTTGATAATAAATAATACCCTCTCTCCATTGGAATAACTCATATTATTGTTCATAGTAATAACAATGCGTGAATTGATATTTGGACGTGGATGGAACTGCGGGTTAAGGAGATTGAATGATTCGGGAAATTGGCGTCGGCCACGAGGCCATCTGCCATAATCATTGTATTGTAATATATCAGAAATTAAATGAATAACTGAATAATGAAAGACAAATGCAATGTCCATGGTCCCGAGCGAATATTCCGCGACCCCGAAATCGTTCGCCCGGGCTGGGATTCGAACCCTCGCGGCACGCGGTGCAACCGGCATAAGCGCTCGCTTGTACCCACTACACCAACGGGCCGCCCGAATTAATGTTTGACTAGTAAAATTATTCTCACCATAACATGACATTTGTCAAAGTCATGGCAAGGGTTTTTATTAAATGGTAAATTGTTTAAACTTATTTTTATTATTTCTGAGGTGTATGCTGGTACAAACGTAAATTAAATGGATGATACATTTACAGTTTTTAATTCTCTAAAAAATATTCCTTTACGATTTTTCTCTAAAATGAATAGGGGAGCAAATAATTACACATATTTAATTTTACATGTTAAATCCCTATGTTCGCCCCTTATCCCAAACACTCGGTATAAATATCAATCACTTTAGTGAATCGACTCACTTAAGTTAATCGGCTTACTTTACTGAATCGGCTCACTGTACTCACCAATGAAACAGGAACCATCATGTTTCTAAACGTATCTCCATTAAGTCCTACAAGGAAATTCCATATATGTATACAAAAAGCTCTCAGAAAGAATATTTTTACATGATAAAAAATAAAAAAACAACTTTTAATTTTTTTAAGTAAAAAAAACTTATCGGTGTTTGAGCATTTTTATTGAGAAACACGAAAATTTAATTTTTTATAGTTATTTGAGCAACCAGTATCAAATTAAGCACTATTTCCAACGTATCTTTGTTTCCATAAGTCCAACAAGAAAATTATAGTGACAAATTATTCTCAGAATAAATAGTTTTACATGATGAAACATAAAAAAAAATAAAACTTTTAATTTGAGAATATGTTGACATTGTGTTGCACAAAAGTTGGTGTTCATTGGATAATTCGGCTGTGATTGCAGTGTTAGATGCGAGAATTAATAATTAACTTGTCACAAGACGGTTCATTTTAAATCAAGAAAACTGCATTACAGGCCCATTTTAATATACTTTCACATTTTACTGAATCGACTCACTTTACTGAACTGGCTCACTTCACTGAACCGGCTCACTTTACTGAACCGGCTCACTTCACTGAACCGGCTCACTTCACTGAACCGGCTCACTTTACTGAACCGGCTCACTTTACTGAATCGGCTAACTTCACTGAACCGGCTTACTTTACTGAACCGGCTCACTTTACTCAACCGGCTCACTTTACTGAACCGGCTCACTGTTAAGTTACCCTTCTCTAGTACCCACCAATTAAATAGATATAGTGGGGCCGTGTCAACTCTCTCGTGCTTGTAAAACTATCGTAAACGTAGTCCGGCAGACCTTTTCCCAATAACCAATCATTGGCACTCGTTATATTGCACGCAATAATATTTATAATTTTACTTGTACCTGATTGGGGTACGTCATGCTTTCATTCGTTCATTTTTTTCTTCCATTTATAAATCTGTGGTTTTCTACAACTTTTATCACTGAATCCGTCCCTCTTTTACGAGGACGAGGGACTTGTTAAAACGGTCCCACTATAACAACATGTTTTAAAACTAATGGTTTCCCTATTATTCAATATGTTAGTGTTTCTTTGAACAAAAGCTTGTTTGTTGATTTTTTTTGTTATGAGTATAGTTTTTGCGAGAAGCGGTACGAACCGGTAATTCACTGGGTCGAGACTCAAAATTACATGCGATTTCAAACGGAATCACTTGCTTGCTTTACTAAAACAGTTCACTACTGGATCGGCTCACTTTACTGTACTGGCTCACTTTACTGTACTAGCTCACTTTACTAGGTCGGCTCACTGTTCTGAACCGGCTCACATCACTGAACCAGCTCACTTTACTTAACCGGCTCACTTCACTGAACCAGCTCACGTTACGAAACCGGCTCACTGTTGACTTACCTATCTCCAATCAAATAGACTCAAACATTTTTCAAAACTAATGGTTTCCTTATGATACAATATGACATTGTTGCATTAAACAAAAGCTTGTATTTGTTGCATTTTTTTGTTATAAGTATGTGTTAGTTGCAAGAGTACAGCACGAGGCGGTAATTTACCGGGAGTCGTGGCTCAGAATGACATGCAATTTTAAAAGAAACCACCTGCATCACCTGCTTGCTTTACTGAAGAACCGATTCACTTTACTGTTTCGGCTCACTTTACTGTACTTGCCGGCTCAGTGTACTGAACTAAACGCTTTACTAAACCAACTCACTTCTGAGTTATCTATCACTGGTACCCACTAAAGAACAGATAGTTAGACCAACTCACCGTACTGAACCGGCTCACTTGTAAGTTACCCATCTTCCAACATGTTTCAAAACTAAACATTCATCTATGGTGCAATATGTTGATATTGCGTTAAAAAGTTTGCGTTGAGTTATCTATATCTGGTACCCACCAAACCGCTTCACTTTACTGAACCGGTTCACCTATATCTAGAACCCACAAAAAATAAACACTAACATGTTTCATTAATAAATATTAATCTGTGGTCCAATATGTTGATATTGCATTAAAAAGTTTGCGTTGAGTTATCTATATCTGGTACCCACCAAACCGCTTCACTGAACCGGTTCACTCATGAGTTACCTATATCTAGAACCCAGAAAAAAAATACCAACATGTTTCAATACTAAATATTCTTCTGTGGGACAATATGTTGATGCTGCATTAGAATTTGCGTTTGTTGGATATTTCACTTAAGAGTGATGGACCATTTAAATGATTCATTTGCATAACCAATGAAATAAATAGCAACGTGTTCCAAACCAATAGTTTGCCTGTGATAGTGATACTATATGTTAATTTGAACAGAAGTTTGTGTTTGTTAGATATTTCACCGGGTCACTTTACTGAACCGGCTCACTGATGAGTTACTCATCTCATCTCTCACCCACTAAAGAAATAGAAACCAACAAATTGCAAAATTAATAGTTTGCCTGTGTTACAATATGTTAAAGTTGCGTTAAACAAAATGTTGTTTTTGTCGGATAATTCGGTTATGAGTATCGTATTAGATGCCAAAGTAAATAATTACCCTGTGGTTTTAAGCCGACCCACCTTCCCGGTAATGGAGGCGGCTCGGTTAATAATTGCTCGCTTTAGTAAACTGGTTCACTTCACTGAAACGGCTCACTTTACTGAACCGGCTCACTGATGAGTTACTTACCTCAGTTGCCCACTAAAGAAATAGAAACCAACAAATTGCAAAATTAATTGTGTTACAATATATTAAAGATGCGTTAAACAAAATTTTGTTTTTGTCGGATAATTCAGTTATGAGTATCGTATTAGATGCCAGAGTAAATAATTACCCTGTGGTTTTAAACCGACCCACCTGCCCGGCAATGGAGGTGGCTCGGTTAATAATTGCTCGCTTTTGTAAACTGGTTCACTTCACTGAAACGGTTCACTTTACTGAACCGGCTCACTGATGAGTTTTAAAAGTTTTTCTGTGATACAATATGTTAATTTTGCGTTCAGCAAAAATGTGTGTTTGTTAGATATTTCCGTTATGAGTATATTGTTTAGTGGGACTTTAGTAGACCGAGACTAATAATAACCTGCAATTTTAAACCGAATTGCCTGCATTCCCCTTACACTTTAATAAACCGGCTCACTTAACTGGACCGGCTCACTTTACTCAACTAGCTCACTTTTCTAGACCCGCTCACTTTACTGAACCGGTTCATTGAATAGTTGGTACAATATGTTGATGTTCCGTTGATAAGTTTGCGTGTGTTGGCAGTTAAGAGATATCAAAATCATTTAAGTGAGTTTTGTGCATCTGCCTCCTTTGAAAGACCCGATTTATGAAGTCTTAAAGAGTCGCATGATTCATCCATTTGCTTACTTTCTAAAAAACTCAACAATTTAACAAGAAGGGTATGATATTTATTGTTACAGTTTTTTAATCAATCGTACAGCACAATAATTATCTGTCCATAATTTTGTTGCAAAAATCTTATTTGTTGTATTTCTTCGGCCCCCTAAAGGCGATGCCCCTTCGCAGTTGCGGGTGCAAGAGCCCCTGTTACGCCACTGATGCATACATACAATTACATGGATATATGTAATAATATTCTCTGCTTTGTTGATATTTATAATGATTCCTCAGCGAAAGTAAAGATTGGTCAGGACAACGTATCTCTACGCCACTAATAGAAATAGACTCGCTGAGAGAATAAGTCAACTATATTTATTTTCACCTCCTCTACCCAGGTTCCATTATGAGTCACGTCACTTGCCGTCACTGACTATATGTATGTCTGTTGGGAAATAAATGAGGTATTATTATTATTATTATTATTTTATATGAGTGTTGGATGCGAAATAGCTGTGGCTGAAAAAGGACTGCAATCTAAGACACTTGCGTCACTTCACTGAACCGGCTCACTTCACTAAACCGGCTCAATTCACTGAACCGATTCACTCATGCATACATCATCATCTACCGTATGAACAGATACCAACATGTTTTAACACTAAGAGTTCTCCTTAGTTAAAATATGTTCTTGCGGGGCAGATGCAGTTTTCGAGACGAAGATCTCGAATCACTAATATCTTTGTTCTAATCTTACAGATGAGTTTTTTGATATTTTTTAAAACACAGAATATTAGACGCATTTCTGCATTTGAATGGTCAATATCGATAAACTCCTCATAAAACTAAGAGATTGCCGTCTACGATTTGTTTATAATTTGTGATTTCAAGAACAGATTAATCGCAGTCGCCTATGAATTAAAATACGCATGTTTTTGATTAATGCTTTTT
Organism: Ocypus olens; assembly: GCA_910593695.2. Lineage (NCBI taxonomy): Eukaryota > Metazoa > Arthropoda > Insecta > Coleoptera > Staphylinidae > Ocypus > Ocypus olens. Next base: position 51,836,568 of record OU343053.1, read on the forward strand.
GAACAATTTTAATGTTAACTGTCTGAATGACAACTACGAATGTTTAATCAGAGTCATTCGCATCTCTGCGATTAATTTCTTTTCGAAACACGCCGTATAAAATTACCTGCAATTGATTTTCTATTCGCGCCCTTCACGACTCAAAGAGATTTTTATCGCCCCCTCAAAACGGCACGTTAATCGCAGCGCATTGATGTCATCGGAGGCGCCGCCGCCGCCGCCGTTTCAATTCCGACATTAAAAGGGCGTATTTAATGTGAGATCGCCGAAAGGGCTAATCCCCATTCACCGAACGCGCGCACCTAATCTAAATATGAAAACCGTAAATGGAATAATAATCGAGCAAAGCCGCACATGTTTTCATTAAAATCCCCGCGTGAGCTTTCCCGGTTTCCGTGATGAGTTTTCCAGATGGAAATCAGACAAACGGTGGATAATTGTTCCGCGAAGATCTGATTTAATCGTGTTTCCTCCAAGGTCCTTTTCAGTTCGGTAATTTTAAGTAGTGATGGGATCATTCGAATGACGATAATCGATTCATTCGATTATCAAAATAATCGATTATCTTAGAACCTATTTTTTAATTCGAATGATCGGTATTCGAGTGATCATTCGAATGATCACTCGAATGATCGGTACTCGAATGATCATTCGAATGATCAGTACTCGAATGATCATTCGAATGAGTATTCGAATGATCATTCGAATGATCATTCCAATGAACAATCGATTTTCAGTTTAATTCGAATAGTAATAATTCAATTATTGAAATCATTCGATTATGCCCATCACTAATTTTAAGCAATCCTGTTTGGCAACACTTTTTGTATTGTTTTCGTGAAAATTTTCGAATTCCAAATATCAACGGAAATATCCAATTTTAACAATTTACCGCCTATTTGAAATCAATATCAATACTGCTGCGGGTCCTGATAGAATTCCTCTTTGGTCAATCTGTTGTATCCTTACCTGTATAGTTTAATCCGAGGGAGGATTATTCTGCGAATTTTCCTCAATCAAGGCCCAAATTGTTGTTTTTTTGCCTCCCAATAATTCTTCATCCGCGTTCTATCCTAGACTAGTAGCATACCGTTACATCAACATTTTTTGGAAAATTTTGTACCTTATTTCCCTTCAAATCCAGTTTTTTCGTTCAAATTTGCTCGTTTGCCTAACGGAAAAAAAAATTGTGGAAAATTAAATAACAAGTAAATGATTTTTTTTTTTTAGTATATTTATTCCTTCATCGATTTTTTTACATTCAATGATAACATATTTCCATAACATAGACTTAACCGCTATCGATTACTCCCTAATATTTACAAAACGTCAACATGAACTATATACAGGGTGTTTACAAATAAAACACGAACGTGTGATTACACCGCGGGCCCCGGTTCCAAGGAAGGAGGGGACACATCCAAACCACCAGGGCCGCGACCCAAAAAAACTCTCCCTCTCTCTCTCTCTTCCTCTTGCCAAATGAGTATTATACAAAATTTATACATTAGTACTGACTAGTGTCGCGTCATCATCTTTGCGCTTTTTGCCCCCCCTCCGAAAATTTAGGCGACCTCCAGGTCCGAAGAGTCCTCGTCGCTGAAGGCCGTCGGAGGCGGCGCCAGGATTCGCGGCTGCTCCACCACGCGACATACGTCCTCCTCCTGCAGTTTGCGCAACCTTTCCTGTTCCTCGCGTTTCTGTTTGCGCCACTTCGCGCGTCTGTTCTTGAACCATACCTTGAAAAAAAAAAAAGAAAATTGTTAAATTTGCAGGCTGAAAGACTTCGGTGGATGGCCAGCTCTTATGAGTTTCAATAAACTGTATTTATTATTGTTAAATTTCGATTTGATTTTAGTCATTGTATCGTTTGGATAGAAACATCTATTCAACTATTACTTTGCACAGGGGCAGCTTGTTATATAGAGCCAAGGAGCCGTGGCACTACCTGTAGTTTCAAGCTCAGCAAGAATTTTTCATTATTTCTTAAAACACTTTTTCGCCAGTTTTTTTGGCCTAGGAAGATAAATCATTATTTCTTTCTTCAAAAAAGGAGAAGGGGTGTATTGTATATATCAACATGTTCCACGAGCCGCCACTGTCTAAGTGGATTTTTATATAATCATAATTTAGAATGTGTTTTAAGTGCATTTGAAAAGTTTAAAGTCGATGGCAAGTGTTTTTATATTTTTTTAACAGCAGGAAATTTTTTTAAATTTTCTTAACTCTACGCTCGATTCTTTGCGAAAATCAGAATCTACGCTTGGAGTATTGAATGCAGGGGCGACTCGTTATATAAATCCAAGAAGCCATGGTACTACTTGTGGTTTCAAGCTCAGCAGGAATTTTTAACTAATTCTAACTTTTTCGCCAGTTACTTTGGTTTAGGAAGAAAAATCGTTATTTCTTTCTTCAAAAGAGGAGCGGGGGGGGGGGTATATTGTATGTGGCTTTACCATCAACATGTTCCACGAGCCGCCACTGATTTTGCATATGTCACAGTTATTGAGAAAAAATAGCCAAAAACTAAAAAACGCCCAATATCTCCCAAACAAATCAAGTTAGCCATGATCTTTTATTATTTCAGAACATGTATATCTGATTTTTTCTAACTCTTTAGATTACCGAGCCTATAAAAACATGGAATTTGGGCCACCCGGTACAACAAAACATAACAATTACCCATTTTCAGACAACGTACCAAACTTTCGAATTTTGAATAGCTGATAACAATTGAAGATCGGTTTCAGTCGAGTGGAAAATACACCTACAGTTCAGCAATTTTTAAAAAGATGAATTTGTCGATAATTACACGGTTACTCGAGGGACGAAAAGGCGCTTTAAAAATCAAAAAGCTCATTGTGAGAGCTAAGCCCCGGTTGAGGACCACACCTAGGCCCTCTGTCGGCGGAGACTAGACAACCGGATTAACACCTCGATGTAATCCCATTCGAGAAGCCAACGATACGAATAATTTGCAATCCTGTTAACAAAGACCGAAAGGTGCCGATTTTGCCAAGGGAAAAAAAAACTAAAGAAACAAATGAAAGGAAACACCGCCTTCTCTGATGTTTATGTAATCTGCTTTTGTAGCATCAAGTACATACAACTTCAGTTATCCGAACTCTAAATGTTGGGTGGAATTTATTTTGGTTTTTGATCACTGTAAGAAAAAGAACAAATTTGCAATCGTGTTTTGTACATATTTTTGGTTTGTTTCTCATTGATCACTTGATGAAACATGATTGAATATTTGTATTAATAAAAATTAATAATAATAATAAATAATAATATAATGTATTAAATTCAATTTTTTATTTTTTTATTTTTTATTTTTTAAAAATTTATTAATTTTTACTTTCTCCGTTACGAAGTACGAGAAAGTATTGTGATCGTGATTTTTTTCAAAAAATTTTTTTACGGAAATATCCGTTTTGGGGTCCCTAAATGCCATTTCAACAATTTCTGGAAAAAAAAATTTTGTGTCTGTGTGTGTGTGTGTGTGTCTGCCTGTGTGCGCTGTATCTCAAAAACTAATAGAGCATTGATATGAAACTTTGAATATACGTCTTATTTGATAATCTGAAGAACTGAAAAGCTTTTGGAAAAATTTCGTACACCGGAAGTGGGTGTTTACCTTAACTGTTTTTTGTTTTTTGCCAATATTTTCTTAAATATAAAAAATATCACAAAAATATTTAAACAAACACGGAAGACAATAAAGAAATGCACATTTTTTGCTTGAAAATATTTTTCATATAATCATTGCTATTCGAGAAAAAAATTATTATTAATTTTTCAATTTTTGGTTTATAATTATGAAACGATAATAGTTACAGCAAATTTATGTGAATAATAATTGTAAAGAATACCAAAATGAACAACTTCTAAAGAATAAGTTTTTTTCGAAATCTCGTTAGTTTTTGAGTAAACCGAGTTTTTTAATTTGAAGTAAAATTTTTCCATAATTCATAATTTTGACGTTTTAAACGTCAGTTTCATCCGAGTTTGCGCAACGCTCGATGTACATTTAAAATATGATTTAAATAGAAAATAAACCATGAAAACGTAAATATAAATGATACCATCAAGTCGGAGAAAGTAACATGATGGTCACATCACCATTTTTAATAATACAAATATGTTTTGTACTATCAAATATAACTGTAATTGGATGCGGAATAATCCAAAATGTGTTTTTGATTGTTTTTAACACTCAAAAAAAACTTGTCATTATCATTATTCTTAAAAGCTTAACTGGGACGCTGCAGAATTGGAATACGCGTATAGATTTGTACGGCTGCCTACGTATATATCCGGGTCCCGCCTTTAAGAGTGCGATATTTTTTGCGTAATTATCCGGTTTCCGCAGTGAAACGATTAAATAAATTTAATATTTCTCTTTGTGGATTTTTTTGAAAAACTTTTAGAACCTGTCATTATCAAAAAATACAGAATACAGTATTCTGTACTCTTTGATAATGACAAGAAATTAACAGAACACGTATCAGGTAACTTGGTATATCCATAAGAAACGTAGAATAAAACATAAAAGTTGAGCAGATTTCTATAAAAATGACTTCCCTTGCTCAAAAAATAAACATTGATAAAAACATATTTTCTCCACGACCACTGTAAAATTTATGCATTCTGCAATCAATTTTGATCATAGAACGTTCACATTCTCACTCTTGTTATGGAACAAAACACTATGCGCATATACGTTTTGCATGTAATTCATTCCATAACAAGGGATAGAATGAATATTCTCACACCGTTCCGAATAAAACAATTAGCCTTGGATATCACAATTGTCTAAATACTATAAACATAACCACAAACGTAATAATAAAACGTAAGTTCTTTGTGTTCATTATTTTATTAGTCTATTTTATCTGGTCGGGGAGAAAGTATAGTCTGCTACTCGGTAAGAATGGAAATTCTGATGCTCGTGGTTCCTCGCGCTCGCCTCGCGGCTCGCGCTCGAAATATTCCACTCGCATCGAATTTCCATTCTAACCTTGTTACAGAATATACTATTCCAACATCCCTCGCAATTCGATTAATTATCAAATTATGAAATATTTATCTTCCCTTCCGCACGGTAAAAATAACAATAACACCGGAGAACGGCTATTAGCGACTTTCATCCCTATCATCCCTCGCGTTGTTTTCATTTATTATGGAAGCGGTTTCCGTTTTTGATTTCCTCAATCCTGCTCGCGACCGTTGTAATGTTATTATTGGAAAATTTACGTTCGATCCCCGACTGTTGAGTGGGGGGCGGGGGGAGTTGTGAGCGACGTTATTAAATAGGAAATCGGGTTGCAATAATAATTCCGCCGCGTGTTTGTTTTAGGTTAACCGCGAATGTACACAGTGTGTGAGGGGTTGTACCGGCCTGCGGGCTCGTAAAGATTGAATGCGTCGCGTCAATCTATTTTTTTTTTCACATGTTCAAACTTTTGTATTTGATGTGAATTTTACGGAGAACTAATTAGCTCCGGTAGATAATTGAAGATCAGGGTTTTAAATTGAAGTAATACAAACTGATTCGAAAGGTTGAAAGTTGGATGGGAGACCGGTACCATTCGCTATTGGGGGATGTAATTAATGGCGTTCCAAGTCAATCGAAAAAACAGTATTTTGTGAATTTCTCCGAAGTAATTCAATAGTTTGCAACTCGAAAAATATACTCAGATTCCTTGGAAAAACTATTCTCGTGACCGCCAGGACTGAAAGATCTCGTCCACGATGGCGAGTAAGGAAAGTTGCCTAACAAATACCATTACTACTACTCAATTATCGAAAGAGTAGCTTTCTGAAAGTATTATTAAAAAAAAGATTTTTGTGCAAGTAACTTTTTTGTTTATTTAATGTGCTTCAGAATGACCTCTGAGGGCGGTCCGTTGGTGTAGTGGGTACAGGTGCCGGTTGCACCGCGTGCCTTGTGGGTTCGAATCCCAGCCCGGCCGAAAGATTTTTCGGGGATCGAGAAGTATTCGGTCGGGTCCATGGTTGTAGTGTACGTCTTTCATTATTCATTTGTTGATGTAATCAGTTAATTTATAACTTAAAATACATATATAAAAATTGATGATGGCTAATGGTCATTGCACCAAGGCCAGGCATAACGCCGAAAACAAAAAACAAAAAATGACCTCTGAACTAACAAGCCCAGTTCATACACGCACACATACGCAAATCTACAGGGTTGAGGATCTCGCGATCAATGTCCAGGTAGGTAAATTTCCTAACAAATACCATTACTAATACTCTAATTTCGAAAGTGTAGCTTTCTTTAAGTATTTCATATTTTTGCGATAGTAGCTTTTTTTGTACAAATATCGACAATAGTATATACAACTAGTTTTTCAAGCTTAAGTTGATGTATGTGAAATTTTGTTCTTTATGTGAAATAGTGAAATATAAAATTAAGAAAAGTAACTGGTCACGAACGACGGCGCAGCGCCGTAGCCTATTAGAATTGAGCAAAGTTACCAGTGCGCTGCGCCGTCGTCTGTGCGTACGCCATTAAAATAAAATAAAGTTACCGATGACGAACAACGGCTCCGCAGCGCTGCGCCGTCCTCTGCGTAGGTTAATAAAATAAAATAGTAATTGGTGACGCACGACGGGTCCGCTGCGCTGCGCCGTCGCCCGTGTCTAGCCCATCAATATGAATCAAGGTAGCTGGTGATTTTGACTTTAAGTCGATTTTTTATTGCAATTTTAGTCCCGATCCAAGGATGGTACGGTACTTAAAATTACGTGGATTCTAACTGCAAGGCCTTCGGATATCCTCTAGGCCAGGGGTTTCGAAACTACGGCCCACGGGCCAAATACGGCCCGCGACCCAAATACGGCCCGCGACCCCATCGAGTCCGGCCCGCGGCAAGCGTTACATTTTCCGCAAATGTCACATTTTAAAATTCTATAACGATTTTTTGTTACAGGTTTTGAAATTAGTTATAAAATTGATTATATCTTGGCCCACTAGGTTATTAAGAATTGTATATATGGCCCGCGATGGAAAAAGTTCGGAGACCCCTGCTCTAGGCTATCCTTTAGGAAAAAGGCAGAGCCTGCTGGGTTATGTTTTATAAGAGTTATTATTGTAATGAAGTTTTGAATGCGCGTACCCTTTACTTAATTGCCCCAAAAGCGCCACCTCTCTCATCCGTGCAGAAGGGGGTGAAAAAAAATAAAAAACATTATTTTGAATCGTTTTGCTCAAACCACGAGCCGAGGAACTTCGGGAATAATAGTGTTTATTGTGCTAGAATATTTACAAAGAAATATGTACACTCGTCAAAAAAAATATAGGTTATAATAACATGCTTATTTCAAAAGGTATAATTGAAAAACTCATCAACATTTATAGCGGTCAAAATTTAAATTTATTATTTGTGATGGTAAACAATTATAAAATTTAATACCAGAATAGTTAACGCCGCCTCTGGAATGTTGTCTGGTGGTAACCCAAGTTTCTGAATCTGACATCTGTCAAATATGACAATGCACTATCAATGCATTTCTTAATTTGCTGCTTGGAAAGCACTCGGGCGTTAACAGGAAGAAGCTTATTTTTTTTTAATTTTCATTCATAATAACCGGACGTTTTTTACGTACACGCAATACCCCAAAGATAATCCGTCGTTAGATACGTGATTTAAAAAGAATAAAAAAAAATTAGTGAAAGACGATCGAACATATTTACCGGCAAAATAAATAAAAGTTTATTGAATTTTTAAAATTAGAAGGAGGGGTCGGATCAAGAAATTTTATTTTGATTTTCTGTTGGGCTCGAGACGGGCTTTCGGGTGATTTTTTTTTAAGGAAGGATGGTTGACTTGAATTCCGGTTGAGGAAGTACGGATGATTTTGAATTGGCGTAAGCAACTAGGCTATTCTACCGATAATTTGTATTTAATCATTTATAATAATGAAAAGGACATACACTAAACATCCATGGACCCACACGGCTATTTTTCGTTCCGAAAAAGTGACCGCCCGGATGGGATTTGAACCCACGACCACGAGGCCCGTGAGCAGGAGCTCTACTCACTAGGCCACCGCGGCCCTTCCGGTATTGTAATCAGATTTTCGATTGGACAAAAAAATTGTGTCCCGCTGCTAAATTCCGCTTCCCTCTTCCGTATACAACGTCATATCTCGAAAAGTAAAATCTGATCGAAAAACTTTACAGGGATTTTTGATACGTATTAAATAGACGACTGATATGCCGTCGTCGGATTTTTAATTTTCGAAAAAAAAAATTGAAAAAATTGAAAAAGAAAATCCCCGGAAAACAATCGAAAGTCGGCCGTAGATCATAAACGGTGTGCCCTACGAAAAATATAGCCCTTACCTTTTCGACGCAGAATGCAATTTCGAATGGCATGCCGTTTAAATTTCTTACGTCAGATTAAAAATGGCCGCTGTAAAATTTGTTTATTGAAATCGGGGGTGGTTTTCTTTGAATAACTCCTCGAGGGTTAGAGATATCAAAAATTCGTAAGAGACATAAAATGTAGAGGGGAGCTGGTTCTACAAAACTCTATGTTTTAATTAAATTAAAGTCGTAATCGTAAGGGAGAGCGCGCCCTTTTTTCCGGAAGCGTCCAAAATGTGATTTTCTAGAAAAACGCCTGAGGGGTTGCAACCGCAGGTCGCACCCCAATTTCCTATAGTAACCTTTGTGACCCAAAGCATTAGGGATTTTTTGAGCGTAGTCCCGGTTTTCCAGCTCAAAAATCCAGGGAGGAGATAGTTTTGGCGTGAACCTCTGCATCGTCAAAAATCGATTTTCAAAAAATCATCCTGTTGTAATTGGGTAACTTAGAAGATCGCGGATTTCAAGGGCCTCTAGAAGACGTTTTCGGCTTTCGGGAAAAAAATAAAAATTGGAAAAAAATTTTTTTGGAGGGGTTGGCAACCCTTTTTGAAGAGGTTGTCGGAGAGAGTTGAAATTTTAATAGTCTTGTTTTTGAATTATTTGTGATTTTTCATGAAAATTTCAACCCTTTACCTATTACAGTTTTTGAGATCTCGCATGTAGTAATGCTGCAAATTGACCAATTTACAAAACAAACAAAATATCTATTTTTTTATTTTCTTACAACTGGTCCAAAACTTGGTTTGCGGGATAGAGCCCACCCACTTCCCTCCGTTTCCATTTTAACTTAACCTTCAAAATTTTGTCTCTTGGTAATTTAAATCCCTCTAACTTTAAAAAATAATTACAAAGAAACTTCATTCAATTAACAATGGTTTGTAGTTTATGTTAAAGTGTACTAGAAGGGTGGCGGGTGGCCCTTATTCTACAATCGAAACTGTTGAATATGGTAGTGTTACAAGTTAACAAATTTGTTTATTAATTGAGTTTAATTATTAAAAGAAACAGTGTTTGCTGTTCAAGTAAAAGTAAAAACAGTGGGTGGTGGGAGGGCCTTATCCAACTCTCCAATCAGTTGAATCGAAAACAAGGGTTTTATAAGTGTGAACAATAAATAACTGAAATAATCAGTTGTAGGTTTTTCTTTCTCTTGCAAAGCCCTCATCAAAACAATCGGTGGACGAGTTTGCTAATTAGAGGGTAAGATAGGGGACCACCCACCACCCTCGGATTTAATTTCAATTTTAAGTAGGAAGTTTGTCTCGTGAAAAAAATTTGTCGTTAATTTGTTTCAAGATTTCAGTTTAAAAAGTTATCGAAAACAGGGTTTGCAACGTAAATGTAAATTAAAACGGCGAGCGGTGGGTGGGCCCTGTCTCACCCAGCATCCAATCGAATCAAAAACAAGGGTTTTACCAGTGTAAACAATGAATAAATTAAAGAATCAATTCTAGTTTTTTTTTCTCTTTCTCTTGTAAAGCTTTCATCAAAGCAGTCGGGGGGCGGGTTTGCTGGTTGGAGGGTAAATTAGGACCCACCCACCACCCTCCGATTTAATTTCAATATTAAGTAGAATATTAATCGAAAGAAATTTGTTCGTTAATTTGTTTCTCAAGATTTCAGTTTGAAAAGTTAACGATAACAGTGTTTGCAACTTAAATAGAAATATTAAAACGGAGGATGGTGGGTGGGCCCTATCTGACCCAGCAACCAGTCGAATCAAAAACAAGGGTTTTACAAGTGTAAACAATGAATAAATTGTAGTTCTCTTTCTTGTAAAGCTTTTATCAAAGCAGTCGGTGGATTATTTCTCTGGTTGGAGCATAGACCACCATTTGCTTTAATTTTAAGTAGAAAGCGAATCTCGCAAAAGAATTTCTTTTTAATATTTCCATTCAAAAATTTACCAAAACAGTGTTTGTGGCTTAAGTAAAAAATGAAACTGGAGGGTGATGGGTGGGTAGTTGTGAGTGGGTAGTGGTGGGTGGGATAGGTAGTGGTGGGTGGGCCCTTAGTGGTGGGAGTGGTGGGTGGGCCCTATCCCACCCTACAACCAGGTAAATCTAAAACAATGGTTTTACAAATGTAAACAATAAATAAATGAAAGAATCAATTGTAGGTTTCTTTTTCTCCTAAAAGCTTTAACCAAAACAGTCGGCAGACGGTTATTTCGGTTGATGAATAGGAGAATCTATAGTGGGGAAAGGATCAGCTACAGAGCCCCATCTCCCTTGCTTTTTTCAACAGAACACAGCTTTATCAAATGTATGCACATTCCAGGAGCTGCAGTCCAAGAAATGTACATTTTACTACATCACCATGTGTACGTGTTGAAAAGTCAATTATTTAAGGTCCAGTACAAACTCTTTCCCATTACAAATGTACATTTTACTACTTCCCCGTCTGCACGTGTTGAAAAGTCAATTGTTTAAAGTCAAGCGCAAACTCCTTTCCATCACTAACAACTAGGTGAAAGCAATGCCGAATTTTAAAATACACAATTCGGAAAAGGGTGCATTTTCGTTTATAACCTTTTGTTCCTAAAGAAGCAGTTATGATTTTATTACAACGAGCTCCACAAAAAGTTTTTTTTTAACGCGATTTGGCGCAGTCGGTAAGATGAGCTGTATCTTAACGACTGCGCCAAATCACGTTAAAAAAAACTTTTTGTGGAGCTCGTTGTAATAAAATCATAACTGCTTCTTTAGGAACAAAATGGTCAATAAAAAATAATTGTTACAAATTGCCTCACGCCGTATAATAATTGTTCACCCGTTTAATTCACCCGCAAGAAATCGCTATAGATCGCGAACAAAACCCCCAATGCGGTTAAATCCGGACTTCCGGGTGATTAATGCCCGGAACCCGGGGGGGAGGCGGGTGCGGGCGGTGCGGTTTTAATTTTCTTCGAATAATAGGGGCGGCGAGTGAGAGAGTTATTGTTTAATATATTATAGCCTATGTGCATACATAGCATCAACCCTTTTGGTGAAAATGTAATTTAGCACCACCGATATGGATAGGAGGCGGCGTGAGGGGGTGGCGGCGGCGGCAGCGGCGTTGGAGGAAGAGGTGGAGGTGGAGGCGGGCGCCGTGTTTACACAGCATGTATTCGGCTCGCATTGTAGCTCTCTCTGAACCACCGACAGCCAGATTATTCTATTACCGCGTATCAACAATGGGGAGGGCTAATTTTGTTTAGTCTCAAAACATTGCATTGTTTCAAGTGGATCAAAAATTCAACGGAAGGTTAATTAGAGTTGCATTGATCGAATCTCGCGGGATACACGGACGACCGCAAAAATACACACACACATGTATTGCGGCCCCCACGGGGGTCACCCTCTGCATATGCAATACGGGAGCGCGGGTCTGATTCCGATTCCGACCCTCGATTGCGATTGTTTACGTTTTAAATCATTCAATAATCGACTTAAACTTATTGATGAGATTTATGTCCGCTAAAAAAAAAATCAATCGCCGAACGGAGTAGTGCTGCCAACATTAGAAATTAGTGATACAAGATGTTATGTTACAGACTTGTAGATTAGAGCAAAAATTAGTTTTTAAAAGTCTTGTATTTGCTAAGTACAAATTGTTTTTGTTTGATCATTGTTGATGATCTACTTACAATTAGTATAGAGACTTTATTGATGGGCAGGAAAATTTAATCTAAGAAAAAATGTGGGTTTCTGGGTGAAGGCGACGGGATAATCAGGGTAATACATAAAATTATTGCTAATTTTAAAAGTTTGAAGTTTGTTATTTTCCTATTATTTTTTTTTGATAAATGTGCAAGCCGGAAATGACAAACGGCGTTTTAAAATATTAGGAAGGGATAATTGCGAATTTAAAAAATAAATATAAAATAGAACTAATTTTGACAACAATATTCACGACATTATGCATTTCCCGGCGCATCCACCATAAAATAAATTTATAGATGAGCTCACTTTAGTTGTCGGTAAAGCAATAATTGTGACTATTATAAACTAGCTCGTCAGCTAAGGGTTAATTATGCACTTTTTATCGCTCCAGTAATAAAGCAATTCATTTATTAAAATTACTGGCTATTGTTCTACAAAAATGCCCTCGTTCGTTAAGGTTTAAATTTTGTGGTAGTCATATTTCTATTTTTCCGACAAGCTGTAACGATTATTTCTGGTAATTGCAGACTTATGAAGTTGTTACTTTTTACATGTTAGCCAATATTTTCAATTGTAGAAATGGCTACTGGATATATAGGGCAAACGGCATTAGATGGTTCACTTTAATAAATTAACGGGTTTGTTGGAAACGCAGGTGTGGGGTGAGGGAGGGTGATTATTCAGTCCGCCCTTTGATGTCGCGGGGTGGTAATCCCTCGACGTTTTCACCTGATCCGGGATGATGAAATGGCGCGATAAAGAAATGAATTCATCCACATTGTTTAATACAATCGGAAAAAAATATAAGACTACACTACTGAGATGTTAATTTAGGATATAATCAAAGATTCTCTCGCGAAAATTAGCGTCAGCTGTTTGGGCGTGGGTGCTTACCCACGAAGGGCAATTTATTGTAATTACGAGAAAACTAAATCGATATAATTATTTACGAACCAAGGGAGGGAAGACGATATTTCCGCGTGAGCGCATTTTTGAAAAATGTCTCCTTCGTCGCACATTTTTGACAGTAGAAATATAAATATAGACACTGTTGGCAGAAGAAAATTTACACCTGATTTCCCTAATTACCTCAAGGGATGTAAATTTGTAGAAACATGACACAACACCTAATTTCAAAAATGTGAAAATGTTGGTTTCGTGTAAAAAGATGGCTAAAGTCAAAGCACAAAAGGCACAACTGTACAGAATAAAAGAAAAGTTTAGACAGAATTTGAAATGGAATGAAAGTTTAAAAATGACATTTTGGAAAGTCGAAAACGGCAAAAAAAAAGTTAATTTTGGCAGTACAAAATTGAGAATATTTTTGACAGTCTAAAAATAAAATTACTGACGGTAAAAACGTAAACAAAAAATTACCTTTTTGAAAAATGACATTACTGACAGTGGAAAAATGTAATTAAAAAATATTATTATTTTTGACAGTATAATTTTTGACACTAAAAATGGTCATATTTCACAGAAGAAATATGACATGATAAATGACATTTTTGACTGAAAAAAAATTATATAAACTTCATGGTAGAGAAATTACATTTTTGACAGTCGAAAAATGGCATTTTTGATATTGGAAAAACTACGTATTTTTGACATTAGGAAATGACACTACAGTAAAAAAAATGATATTTTTGGCAGTGGAAAATAATTATTATTAACAGTCTAAAAATGAAATCACGGACAGTAGAAAAATGAAACGAAAAAATTGTTTTTAAAAAATTACATTACTGACAGAAAAAATGTAAACAAAACGATCTTTGACAGTTTATGTAGGCCATTTTTGACAATACAAAATGGAATTTTTGGCAGTCAAAATCTGACACCTTTCACAGTAGAAAAATGAACGTAGAAAAACTATATAGTTTCGACATTGCGAAATTGACACTTTTAACTGTAGAAAAATTATATTTTTGGCAGTAGAAAATAATTATTTGACACTCTAAAAATGAAATCACGAACAGTAGAAAAAGTAACCAAAAAATAATTTTTTTGAAAAAAAAAAATGTAGACAAAACAATCTTTGACAGTTTATGCAGGCCATTTTCGACTGGTAGCAATTGAGTTTTTCGGTAGTAAACGACTGACACTTTTCACAGTAGAAAATTGACATATTTGATGACAGAAAATAGACATTTTTGACAGTAGAAATTAACATTTTTGGCAGAAGAAAATTTACATAGAATTTGAGATGGATTTAAAGATTTTTGTTAGTTTAAAAATTACAATTTTTAAAGTCGAAAAAATAAATTTATGACACATTAAAACAATGTTATTATTGACAGTAGAAAAATGTAATAAAAATGGTATCTTTGACATTTTATGTAGGCCACATTCGACAATGGAAATTATCATTTTTGGCAATTAAAATTGTCATATTTCACAGTAAAAATATGTCATGACATTTTTGACAGTAAACATTTTATGGATAAGAAGATGATTTTTTGATGGTGGAGAAATTACATTTTTGACATTCGAAAAATGACATTTTTAACAATAGAAAAACTACTTATTTTTGACATTAGGAAACTAGGCACTTTTGACAGTAGAAAAATGTTATTTTTGGCAGTAGAAAACAAATATTTTTGAGTCTCGGACAGTAGAAAAATGTAACCAAAAAATTATGTTTTTGAAAAAGTTACATTACTGACAGAAAAATGTAAACAAAACAATCTTTGACAGTTTATGTAGGCCATTTTCGACCATACAAAAAGGAATTTTTGGTAGAAAAAATCTGACACTTTTCACAGTAGATAAATGACCGTAGAAAAACTATACGGTTTTGACATTAGGAAATTGACACTTTTAACGGTGGAAAAATGATATTTTTGGCAGTAGAAAATAAATATGTTTGACAGTCTAGAAATGAAATCACGGATAGTAGAAAAATGTAACGAAAAAAATATGTTTTTGAAAAAATTACATTACTGACAGAAAAATGTAAACAAAACCATCTTTGACAGTTTATGTAGGCCATTTTCGACAATACAAAATGGAATTTTTGGTAGTAAAAATCTGACACTTCACAGTAGAAAATGACCGTAGAAAAACTATATGGTTTTGACATTAGGAAATTGACACTTTTAACAGTAGAAAAATGATATTTTAGCAGTAGAAAATAAATATGTTTGACAGTCCAAAAATGAAATCACGGATAGTAAAAAAATGTAACCAAAAAATTATGTTTTTGATTACTGAGGGAAAAAATGTAAACAATACGATTTTTGAAGGTTTATGTCGGCCATTTTCAATGGAATAGAAAAATACATTGGAAAATTGACATATTTGATGGCAGAAATATGACATTCGTCGGCAGAAAAATAACATTTTACGGCAGAAAATGACATTTTACGGCAGAAAAAAGACAGTTGACGCGGCAGAAAAATGGCTTTTGACGGTAGAAAATGATATTTGACCTTAAAAAATGGCATTTTTGAGAGTAGAAATAGACGCTTTTGGCAGAAGAAAATTTACTTAGAATTCGTAGTGCATTGAAAGATTTTTTGGTGGTTTAGAAATGACATTTTTCAAAGTCGAAAAATATTTAAAAAAATGTTTTATTTGACAGTTGGTCTATGCCATTTTAAACAGTAGAAAATATCATTTTTGGTAATTAAAAATGAGATCTTTTGCAGTAAAAAATACAACGTAGGAGTATTTGACAGCAGAAAATGAATTGAAAAGCCGAAAAAATAAATGTTTGACACTATAAAAAAATGTCTCATTTGGTAGTTGGTGCATGCCATTTTAAACATTGGAAAATATCATTTTTGGTAATGAAAAATGATGTCTTTCGCATTAAAAAATATGACATATACGATATTTGAAGGTTTATGTCGGCCATTTTCAATGGAATAGAAAAATACCGTGGAAAATGACATATATTTGATGGCGGAAATATGACATTCGATGGCGGAAAAATGACATTTTACGGCAGAAAAAGACAGTTGACGGCAGAAAAAGACAGTTGACGGCAGAAAAAGACAGTTGACGGCAGAAAAATGGCATTTGATGGTAGAAAATGATATTTGACCTTAGAAACTGACATTTTTGAGAGTAGAAATAGACACTTTTGGCAGAAGAAAATTCGTAGTGCATTGAAAGAATTTTTGATGGAAGAAAAATGAAAATGAAATGTTGACAGAACAAATAGACGTTACTGGCGGAAAAAAATGTACATAGAAAAATGACATTTCGTTCGTAGAAAATTGACATTTTGGGACAGACTAAAAATGACATGTTTGACAGTACAAAAATGTAATTTCTGATATTCAATTCAATTCAATTCAATTCAGTTTATTGGTGTTAATAGACTTAACAATCTTTACACAAGTCAGAAATTTAAAATTAATAGATATATTAAATTAAATAAACAATAAATACATACATACATTAATTGTGATTTAATTTAATTTAGCGGTAACTTAACAAATTAAAATTATACAAACTAAAAATATTTGGAATTAATATAAGTTGGTTAAATATATAGAGTTAACAATTTGTCCTTAGAAATATATAACACCCAGTACTTTCAAAAAATGTGTGAACCAAACTCATCGATTGAGTACAGTGGGTTTGTGGATAATACAGATAATAGAAACGTTTTAAGTTTCTTCATATCACACGATTTTAAATGGTTTGGTAGAGTATTAAAGAATTTGAGATGTTGTCATGGTTACCGTTAAACCGGGTTGGTTGCGTGTTTGAAACTTCTGCGCTTCTTTTAAAGATCTTGCTGTGAGTGGTTTGTAGTTTGTACATTAAGCTTAACCATTGATGCTTGTTACTGCGAACAGTAATCTTAGGAGTTTATGTTCTAGCAGCAATATAATCTCCCACTCTGAGAAAGCCTCATCGTAATCGTCTTATTTAAAGTCTTCTTAGTTATAATTGTTGATTACGAAGACGAATACTGTTGATTATAGAAAATTGCGCTTTTACAAGTAAACAGTGACACGAGTGTGTCCATCGAGTCGAAGGGGATGTTTGCCCGGATCGATTGCGTCTTGCGAATTTCCCGTTGACATTATCCGGGTTCGGTGTCCTGCGTGTGCGGGGGGACGGGCAGGAGTGTGTGAGTGTGTGTGTGCGTCGGATGTTCCGGACCATCCTGGCAAACGTCGACGAAGAGAAGAGACTGTGAAAACACACGCTCCATTTGCTAAACCAACTAAACTGCTTTGCCTCTTATTTATATTGCGGGGATGGTCCCTCTATATCCGAGATATCTCCGCCGTTTCTCATATTTAAATACGCCGGAGCCGGCGAGCAGCAGCCGGAGGAGAGAGCGTCCGGAATCCAAACAACGGAGACAAAAAAAGGGTGGGGGGCAGGGGAAATCTTTTTTAATAGCATAATAAAGTGGGAGCTGAGCAAACAACCCGAGAGACGTCGCCGTAGTCGTCGTCGTCGGATAGAGGTGTCCAGGAATCCGGCCCGGAGGGAACCCCCGGGATTGATCGGGCGTGTGCGCGGAGGTGGAGAGATAAAAGAAAATTCTTATGCGATGCGAGGCAAATTGGAATTGTTTTCCGGCAGAGCGATCCCTGTATCAAACACACGCACTCACACAGACGTACGGGAACGGTAATAATAATAATAATAATAATAACCGTGTCCCGCCCGTGTCACCGGGACAGACAAATTGGTATTAGTTTGTAGACTGAACACATCGCGCCCCAAAGGGTCGGATCAAAGGGCGGGTGACGTGAACAAAGTAGACAACAAACCTTATCGTTATTATGACGATGACGACGATGATGTTGATGATGATGATGATCATGACGGCCGTGCAGCGACGGGAAAACGCTGCCGAATAAAGGGCTTTGACAGTCGCAGAGTGCGCTCGGGCGGCTAATTGGTATTATTTATTACTGCCGCCCCCTGTAATTGAAACCCGCCTCCCTCGTTTGCAAATTTGCAACAATCCAACGATACAATAATACCCCCGAATCATCTCGCAATCGTAATCAAAAGGCGAATGTCACGCAGGGGTTGCTCCGACAAAACACCGCCATTGTTACCTAACCGTGGCACCCGCTTCACGTGAAACACTTGACTAATTAAAACTTCGCTATCGTGTTTAAACCGAAGTAAATAAAAAAATTGCATCCAAGAAATAAGACGAAGCTTTTATCCAAAACTTTGTGGGAATAACGAGAAGGTACTTTGGGATATTTAAACGTAATTTTGCATCATAATGTAAAATTTAGAACTATTGTTCTGATGCAGCAATGGCGTCGGGTTTTACGCAGTATAGGGACTTAGACTTAGATGATATCGGGAAATAGCTTGAGCATATAGATGAAAACTTGTGCAGCGAGGTGTGGAAGTTGTACTTCGCTGAAGAGAATACTGAAGAAAATACTGTCATATTCGGACACGGACTCGGAGCGACTAGACGACTTACGCGAAAATGGTTTTACAGCACAATGACTAACGAAAAAGTTTTACGTACTTGGATGGCTTATTCTCCTTCTAAAGCAGACATGTCAAACACGCGGCCCGGCAAGGTTGGTATCAAATATTAAAAAAAATATATATACAAGGTGAAAATAATTATTTTTTGTTTGGTTTCAATTGTAGTTTTTTTTGCGGCCCGCGGCTTGTGTGTAGTACTTGATGTGGCCCTTGATGGTAAACGTGTTTGACATGCCTGTTCTAAAGCATCATTATTTTGCTTTTGTTGCAATCTTAAGAGATGGGCGTTTTGCTCATAACGCCCGTGGTGCCTTCAACGTTTTATTTCATACTTTTTTATCAAAGATTTTCTTATAGTAGTACTATTTTCTGACAGATTGCAGCGCCGCCGCGCAGATGTCTACGGCGTTCGCACGCTCGATTTGAATTTGGCGAATTGTTGACAGTCGATCCGTTGCTGGTCGGGTTTTCCCCGTCGGAATAAAGATAGCGGGCGTTGTGGAAATAACGCCCTAGAGCGTTATTTGTCATTTAATATACGTTGTTTCCATGCCATTATAATTTCAATAATAAACAAGTATGACATAAATGTTATTTTTTTGGGTGGCGTTAAATATCGAAGTTTTGCAGACAATCCACAAACGACTCGCTTACTTACGAATAATACTGTTCTTGGGGAACAGCTTGAACACTTGAAAAATTCGGTTGACAGGATGGGATTCTGCCGTGCCAGCCGAGAACTAAATTCTATTCCATCATTAATAGGAAGGAATGTTCTTTTCAATAAATTTAAAAGTTTCCAAAAATGTTGAACTGAACACCCTTCGTAGCATTTTAAAAAAGAGTAAGCAAACCTGACACACTGCAAGGTTACAAGGCGCCATGCAGAATTTTCAAACCCGTTAACAAATTGTTTGAAAAAAATGGTGCGCATTTGAAAAATTTCGAAAACTACTTTGAATGTTCAAAAAATGCCATATTTTTATCACAACACCCTAAAAATCGTCCATTGTATTTAGGTTATGTACTACATTTTAAGCATCAAATATTATTGTATGAACGACTGGAAATAGAAAATAACAATGTGTATCGTTCTAACAAGCTGGAGCAACAAGCCATATTGCGCGAATTTTCATGACAAAACACTTCTACTTTATGGTACTACAAAAACTTTGAAACACCCCATCACTAGATTTCAAGATAATCTCACAAGAACATAGAATATAGTATTTCTCATGTTACACAATTTTCAAAATATTGAAAAAAATTTAAAAGCGATTGCTGCAGACTTGAAACTTTCCAAATTTATTCAAAAACAATTGTACTTTATGGTACGATAAAAACCTTGAAACACCCCATCACTAAATTTCGAGATAATCTCACAAGAACATAGGATATGGTATTTCTCATGTTATGCAATTTTCAAAATAATGAAAAAAATTTAAAAACAATTGCTACAGACTTGAAACTTTTCAAATTTATTCAAAAACAATTGTACTTTATGGTACGATAAAAACCTTGAAACACCCAATTACTAGTTTTCGAGATAATCTCACAAGAACATAGGATATAGTATTTGTCATGTTACGAAATTTTTAAAATATTGAAAAAAATTTAAAAACAATTGCTACAGACTTCAAACTTTCTAAATTTATTCAAAAACAATTGTACTTTATGGTACTATAAAAACCTTGAAACACCCCATCACTAGATTTCAAGATAATCTCACAAGAACATAGGATATAGTTTTTCTCATGTTACGCAATTTTTAAAATATTGAAAAAAAATTAAAAACAATCACTACAGACTTGAAATTTTCCAAATTTATTCAAAAACAATTCTACTTTATGGCACTATAAAAACCTTGAAACACCCCATTACTAGATTTCGAGATAATCTCACAAGAACATAGAATATAGTATTTCTCATGTTACACAATTTTCAAAATATTGAAAAACTTTAAAAACGATTGCTGCAGACTTGAAACTTTCCAAATTTATTCAAAAACAATTCTACTTTATGGTACTATAAAAACCTTGAAACACCCCATCACTAGATTTCGAGATAATCCCACAAGAACATAGGATATAGTATTTGTCATGTTACGAAATTTTCAAAATATTGAAAAAAATTAAAAAACGATTGCTACAGACTTGAAACTTTCCAAATTTATTCAAAAACAATTCTACTTTATGGTACTATAAAAACCTTGAAGCACCCCATCACTAGATTTCCAGATAATCTCACAAGGACATAGGATATAGTATTTCTCATGTTACGCAATTTTCAAAATAATGAAAAAAAATTAAAAACAATTGCTACAGACTTCAAACTTTCTAAATTTATTCAAAAACAATTGTACTTTATGGTACTATAAAAACCTTGAAACACCCCATCACTAGATTTCAAGATAATCTCACAAGAACATAGGATATAGTATTTCTCATGTTACGCAATTTTCAAAATAATGAAAAAAATTTAAAAACAATTGCTACAGACTTCAAACTTTCCAAATTTATTCAAAAACAATTCTACTTTATGGTACTATAAAAACCTTGAAACACCCCATCACTAGATTTCCAGATAATCTCACAAGAACATAGGATATAGTATTTCTCATGTTACGCAATTTTCAAAATAATGAAAAAAATTTAAAAACAATTGCTACAGACTTCAAACTTTCTAAATTTATTCAAAAACAATTCTACTTTATGGTACTATAAAAACCTTAAAACACCCCATCACTAGATTTCGAGATAATCTCACAAGAACATAGGATACAGTATTTCTCATGTTACGCAATTTTCAAAATATTGAAAAAATTTAAAAACAATTGCTACAGACTTGAAACTTTCCAAATTTATTCAAAAACAATTGTACTTTATGGTACTGTAAAAAACTTGAAACACCCCATCACTAGATTTCGAGATAATCTCACAAGAACATAGGATACAGTATTTTTCATGTTACGCAATTTTCAAAATATTGAAAAAAATTTAAAAACAATTGCTACAGACTTGAAACTTTCCAAATTTATTCAAAAACAATTGTACTTTATGGTACTGTAAAAAACTTGAAACACCCCATCACTAGATTTCGAGATAATCTCACAAGAACATAGGATATGGTATTTCTCATGTTGCGCAATTTTTAAAATATTGAAAATAATTTAAAAACAATTGCTACAGACTTCAAACTTTCCAAATTTATTCAAAAACAATTGTACTTTATGGTACTATAAAAACCTTGAAACACCCCATCACTAGATTTCGAGATAATCTCACAAGAACATAGGATATGGTATTTCTCATGTTGCGCAATTTTTAAAATATTGAAAAAAATTTAAAAACAATTGCTACAGACTTGAAACTTTCCAAATTTATTCAAAAACAATTGTACTTTATGGTACTGTAAAAAACTTGAAACACCCCATCACTAGATTTCGAGATAATCTCACAAGAACATAGGATACAGTATTTTTCATGTTACGCAATTTTCAAAATATTGAAAAAAATTTAAAAACAATTGCTACAGACTTGAAACTTTCCAAATTTATTCAAAAACAATTGTACTTTATGTTACTGTAAAAAACTTGAAACACCCCATCACTAGATTTCGAGATAATCTCACAAGAACATAGGATATGGTATTTCTCATGTTGCGCAATTTTTAAAATATTGAAAATAATTTAAAAACAATTGCTACAGACTTCAAACTTTCCAAATTTATTCAAAAACAATTGTACTTTAT
Organism: Ocypus olens; assembly: GCA_910593695.2. NCBI lineage: Eukaryota > Metazoa > Arthropoda > Insecta > Coleoptera > Staphylinidae > Ocypus > Ocypus olens. The sequence goes on from OU343053.1 coordinate 51,858,795, forward strand.
GGTACTATAAAAACCTTGAAACACCCCATCACTAGATTTCGAGATAATCTCACAAGAACATAGGATATGGTATTTCTCATGTTGCGCAATTTTTAAAATATTGAAAAAAATTTAAAAACAATTGCTACAGACTTGAAACTTTCCAAATTTATTCAAAAACAATTGTACTTTATGGTACTGTAAAAAACTTGAAACACCCCATCACTAGATTTCGAGATAATCTCACAAGAACATAGGATACAGTATTTTTCATGTTACGCAATTTTCAAAATATTGAAAAAAAATTAAAAACAATTGCTACAGACTTTAAATTTTTTCTTTACACCTCATTTCTGGTATGTTATTTGTCTCTTCTACAGATGTTAATCTTGCATGACTTCAGTCCTTTAAAAAACTTAAATTTCTCCATGATGATGATGATGATGATGATGCCAAGAAGAGTGAGTTAGTATAAGAAAACCTTATCGGTTCTAAAAATCCATAAAAAAATGATTCCCTACCCCGGTCTCAATTTTATTCCACAACCCCCCCAGGCGTCTAATAATCCACCGTTCGTTATTTTCTTTCGTCATTCATCCCGACCCCCGAACGCCTCTGGAAAAACAATCCCCACTTAGGATAATACTGATGTGTACGTGTTGTACGTGTGTGTGTGTGTAAGGGAGATAATTGATTGAAACAAACTGAAATTTGAAGGATTTTTCCAGTTCCACCAGCAAATCTCTACACATTCGCAGCCCCGAGCTCGGAATTACCAGAAGCGCGCTGAAATGAAAACGCAAATCGCGGAATTGCTTTCGAAACTTTCGTATATTAACATCTGAACGCATGATATTAAAAAATATGAAAATCCGTCGCTAGGTGGAAATATATTTCTAATAATGTACATCTCTGAGGGATTCGGATAAACGTGGGCTACTCATCTCTGGCCGACCTAAACAATAAAATCGAAGTAAGAGAGCAAGTACGGGTTTGCCGATTGAGACGGACAGTCCTTCGAAATCGGAAAACAGGCTTTGCGCTCGAAATTACACACAATATATATATATATATACCGGGTGTCCCATTTTAATCCGCCAGTAGCGATAATTCTGAAACATTGCATTGAATCAAAAAGTGTTCCAAATGAAAAGTTAATGGTTCTGAGGGGGACATCTGATGCCGTAGACTTTGCCCCCCCAGCCCCCCAAGGGGGGCGGGAACAGGGGGCAACTTTAAAATCTTAAATGGAAACCCCTATTTTTTATTGCAGATTCTGATAGAGGGTTAAAAAGTATGTAAGTTTTATCCGAAACATTTTTTTTATTGGTCGAGAGATGGCGCTGCAAATGTAAAAATTAGGTTTTTTGTCAATTAAATTGCGAAAATCGTCACGTAATTAACTGTTATTATTACTTAAGACTTACTCACAACCTTGCAAGGTTGTTTTTTTCTCAGCCTGCCCAAATACTACACCCCCCCCCCCCCCCCCTACAAAGACGTATAGTACTCAAAAATAGCGATTGAGTACTTCTTTTTCAAATTAAATAATGGTAAAATAATTCAAAAAAGAATGTCTTTTTTTTTCAAACAGTAGGCAACTTTAGAATCTTAAATGGAAACCCCTATTTTGTACCTCAGACTCGGATAGAGTTTTAAAATGTAGGTCAATTTTAGTCGGGGTATTTTTGAAAGTTGTTGTTGTTTCTCAAACTTGAGAAAAAAATAAAAGCATTTCTCTATCACACAGTAAACGAATTTCTTATTTAGAAGATTACTATTTTTGAAAACGGCAACAGTATTTTTCATGGCATAATTAAATTGAAATAACTCAATTAAAACCGCCGGCATTAGCGTTACGCAATTAAACTTACACTCGGTAAAATCAAATAAGCGCCCTTGGAAAATCCACAAAAATACACTATTTTTAATTGGTTGGTAACTCGGATGAATCTTTGACTCTTGACAATTTACACAATTTTCCGGTAACGAGTGCACGTTAACGCGCACATCTATCAACAATCAAAAAATACCCCGACTAAAATTGACCTACATTTTTAAACTCTATCCGAGTCTGAGGTACAAAATAGGGGTTTCCATTTAAGATTCTAAAGTTGCCACCAGCCCCCCCCCCCCCCGGGGGCGGGAGGGGAGTGGGGATATGTGGGGGGCCCGGTGAAACACTGTTTGAAAAAAATGACATTCTTTTTTGAATTATTTTACCATTATTTAATTTGAAAAAGAAGTACTCAATCGCTATTTTTGAGTACTATACGTCTTTGTAGGGGGGGGGGTGGGTGTAGTATTTGGGCAGGCTGAGAAAAAAACAACCTTGCAAGGTTGTGAGTAAGTCTTAAGTAATAATAACAGTTAATTACGTGACGATTTTCGCAATTTAATTGACAAAAAACCTAATTTTACATTTGCAGCGCCATCTCTCGACCAATAAAAACAATGTTTCGGATAAAACTTACATACTTTTTAACCCTCTATCAGAATCTGCAATAAAAAATAGGGGTTTCCATTTAAGATTTTAAAGTTGCCCCCTGTTCCCGCCCCCCTTGGGGGGCTGGGGGGGCAAAGTCTACGGCATCAGATGTCCCCCTCAGAACCATTAACTTTTCATTTGGAACACTTTTTGATTCAATGCAATGTTTCAGAATTATCGCTACTGGCGGATTAAAATGGGACACGCGGTATGTTACGGTTAATATGATAAATTAGAAATTATGCATAATTACTGGCGACTATGTATAATTCCCAATAATATTGGAGAATATGCTTAATTTATCAAACATACTGGATATTATGAATAATATCTAATACTTACTGGCATTTTGATTAATTGAAATTTTAGGACAAAAAAATATAAATCAAATCAAAGTTTATTTGTTAATACGTGTAGATGTTACGGTCAATATGATAAATTGAAAAGTATAAATAATTACTGGCGAATATGTATAACTTTTTGATAGAATTGTTTTTCATGTTTACTTTCTCCGTTACAAAGTACGAGAAAGTAAATTAGGTTAGGTTAGGTTAGGTTCGGTTGGGTTAGGTTAGGTTAGGTTAGGTTAGGTTGGGTTAGGTTAGGTTAGGTTGGATTGGGTAAGGTTAGGTTAGGTTAGGTTAGGTTGGGTTAGGTTAGGTTAGGTTAGGTTGGATTGGGTAAGGTTAGGTTCGGTTAGATTGAGTTAGGTTTTGGTACAACAGCAATACAACAGCACTAAATGACGAAAGTTATCAAACATACCAATGAGCCCTGGATAATATTTAAAATGACCAGCATATTTAATAAATTGCTATAACTTTATTAAATTCTCCAATATTGGAAGTAATTATACATAATGACTGGTAATTATGCATAATTTCAGCATTAATCATATTAACCGTAACATATATATAGTTCAAGAAAACTAGAAGTCGATATCTCAAATAGCAAATAAGTTATGGGGCTTTTACAGATCCCTGGGTCACCCGGTATGTACAACTGATACGAATCTACCAGTGACAGTTCGCGGGTTTTTTTTTTGGTACGACCGAGGAACAAGAGGTGGTAATACAAGGTAGGGTCAGTTGCAGAGACGGCTGGCTGCGTGACCGCACCTCTTGTTCCTCGGCCGTACCAGAAAAAAAAAACCGCGAACCGTCACTGATATTTATTTATTTATTTTAAATTAGTGCCAATACTACAAAGTTTATATCTACCATGAGTAATTATTTTCGCTTTGTCATGAGGTGACGAACCTCGGACGCTCTCGTATCTAGCGGGCGGGTAAATAGAAACAAAACTGACGTTTGTGACAGTAAACGTCAGTTAAAAAAAAATTATGATTTCAACAAATAATTATGAGTGATAACAGTGAAAATAGCCACGACAGTGATTTTATAATTATAAGTACATCGCCGGATAACATCGCAGATGTTGCAAATATGCCACCGGAAAAATCGAAGATAAAGTATGGAAAAATTGGTGCAAGAAACAAAAAGTTGGCAAGTACACAGAAGATGCCTACATTCAATTGAAGCGTGCGGGAAAGTACTTTCCCGCTCGTTGTTACAGATAACGTGCGGGAAAGTACAACTGTTGTCAAATGAATGAGCAAAAGCCCACTTTATTTATCGGTCGTGGAAAAATACAATTTTATCCATACAGTTATTCTTTTTCCGATGTGCACGCAATCCAGGTACATTTTGTTTCTTGACCACCCACTAGATCACACAAACGTTTAAACACATTCACGTGGCGTGTTTTCATATCTGAATGACGTTCTTAACACTCCCTTCGTAGGTATCGGCCCATTGTCACCGGGAAGTGTAAATTATCCGCCCGGCTGCGCCGAAATTCGGTCGAACGCGCCGACAAAGGTGGACGAGCCGGGATCGAATCGGTTCGGAAAAATTCCCAAAGTCAATCGGCGAAAGTAAGCAGAAAGCACTCTGCGGCAAACACGGCTAGGCAATTACTAAAAAATTTAAGACGTCCAGTAATCCACTTAAGGGACCTCCCCCGCAGATAATCCCCTTGCATGTCTCCTAAACCGACGTTGCCGATATCTCCACATCGACTAAGTAAAAACTACACTAAAGAAATTAAAGCTACAAATCCGCACGCAATCGATTAAATACATGTAGGTGCGACAATTCTCCAACTGTGAGCGCAGAGGCTCTCGGTTCGAAATCGGGCTTGGACATACATGTAGTGATAGAGTCTACAGATCTAAGAAAATATTATTGAAGGAATGCAGGTTGAATAAATTACAGCAAATCTATTACAGCACTAGTTTCGTAATGGCAATAAGCAGGGATGGCTCTTATATAGAGCCAAGGAGCCATGGCACAACCTGTAGTTTCAAGCTCAGCAGGAATTTTTAATAAATTCTTAAAACACGTTTTCTTTAGTCTACGAAGATAAATCGTTTTATATTTCTTCAAAAAAGTGGAGGGGGGCTATAATCAACATGTTCTACGAGCCGCCACTGGCAATAAGCAATAACAATACAGCGTTTGCTTGCTGTAGCAGATTTATTATAGACGCGAAATATAAAAATGAATTTATCATACTCGCGATAGTAAATAAAGTAATTTTTGAAAATAATTGATGGTCCGTTGCAGGGCCGTGCGAAGAGAAAACTGCGCCCGGGGCGAAAGTAAAATTGGCGCCCTTCTATCCCAAAAAAAAAAAAAAAATGTTGCGGAAAGTGTTACTTATATTGCTGCAAAAAAAAAACAATTATTCTAATTCTAAAATTGTCTAGAGCTTCGGAGATTCTATCGATTCCTTGACTTGTATGATTTAAAAAAAATAGGCTACGGAAATCTGGAAAATATGAAGTCAGATTGACGATCAGCCGACCTGACCGCGCGTAGCTTGGAATAGCCAACCGGGCAATCAGTTCGGACAAAAAATGTCACAGCATCTGGATTATAGGTATGTCTTGTCGACGGAGTGTTAATTAACGATATTTTCACAAAAGAACATTTCTAAGAATATTATATAACATTTTAGTATGTGACAAGGGAGCCATTAGAAATAATTTAGTTTTATTTATTTATTCCCCTTTAGTATGTAATCAAGAAATTTAAGGTAAAATAAGAAGAAATTTTAGATATGCTGACGTGTGATAAATAATAAAAATACATTAATTAACACTTTTATGAATTTTCCGTCATTCCGATGTAATAGCGATTTTGGCGCCCCTAATTTTGGCGCCCGGGGCGGGCGCCCCCTTCGCCCCCCCCTTCGCACGGCCCTGGTCCGTTGTACGATCGGGTTGGTAAAGTTTTAAATTTCAAGTTGGTGAACGTGGTTGTGGACAGAGCTCTCGAGGAGCAGGTAATGATAATGAGATAATGTTTAGTGTCTTTAAAGTGGGCAGATATTTTGTTGGCCGGGATTAAGGTATATAGACACGAATGATTTAGTGTTTATGTACGCCGGAGACGGGAGCTAATAACAATTATATGCTTAAATATTGTTAAGCCTCTCGAGGGTGTTTGCATAGCGTCCGCTGTTGATTTTGGCCTGTTGGTGGAGTGCGTGAGGAATGAGGCCCCGCGACAACCTCACCTCAAAACGAGAGTCAGACCACCAGGAGAGCATCGCAAACACCCTCCAGAATAAAAAGCTGACACATCCTCCTCGCTCCGGCTAGCCGAAAGTTTCCGCTCCGGCTGGCGGAAAATCGAGCGAAGTTTTAAGACTTTATTATGTTATTAAATTTCGCTCGAAGAAAAGCGGCCGTTAATTGCAGTAATTAAAACGAACTGAGCGAGCAGGCACCCTCCGCCCCCCCCCCCCGCATCCACCCGGGCGGCGGCGTCTCGGCACAATCTAAAATTGTAATTAACTAACGATTCGGAAAATAATCAAAGTTCAGTTTTCTCAGTTGGGCTTAATGAGCTGAGAGTGATCGAGCCCCGGTGTGTTTCTTCGCGTTGGCTGGAGAAGGAGGGGCGGATGCAAATCGCGAAACAACTTTATTAATATTCTTCCAGATTTCCCATTAAAAAGTTAATTTGATACAGGCGAGAAGCCCCGGCCAAAGTGTTTTATGCTCAACTCAAATTACCGAATTAATCAAAATAATACGCCTCGCTGCGCGCACGTACCGAACCTCCCCCCGCGCCCCCCCCCCACCCCTCTTCAACGCCGCCCGCAGCCACGACCGAATTTTCCGAACAAACGGACAAATCAAAAAACGCCCAATTATCCGGCCCTGTGCGATCTAATTCGTTGCGAAATTAATTAAAACGGACGTAATTACGTTTTATTGCCAATTTTAACAAACTCGTATAACAAAAAAAAAAACGACAAATCAAAAAAAAAAGTTAAAATGACCTAAAAATTTAATTAAATAAATAATGGACGAAGATTCTCCGTATATAGCTGAATCAAAAGTGTGAACGATCGATCTGGAGGTTGCAGGTTCGATCCCTGTCGGAGGCATGTTCACACTTTTGATTCAGCTATACACGGAGAATCTTCGTCCATTATTTATTTAATTATATTAATACTCCGTAATTCGGGAAATCATCGAATAAAAATTGAATGTTTACATGTGTTTAATTACTTCATAATTACCAGACATGCCAACAAATCAAAAAATGGTGATGTGGCCATCATGTTACTTCCTCCGACTTGATGGTATCATTTATATTTACATTTTCATGGTTAATTTTTAATTGAAATCATATTTTAAATGTACATCGAGCGTTGTGTAAACTCGGATGAAACTGACGTTTAAAACGTCAAAATTATGAAAGATGGAAAAATTATACTTCGAATTCAAAAACTCAGTTTACTCAAAAACTAAAGAGATTTCGAAAAAAAAAACGTATTCTTTATAAGTTGTTAATTTTAGCATTCTCTATAATTATTATTAACATAAATTTGCTGTAACTATTATCGTTTTATAATTATAAACCAAAAATTTAAAAAAAATAATAAATTTTTTTCTCGAATAAAAATGATTTTATGAAAAATGTTTTCAAGCAAAAGATGTTCATTTCTTTGTTGTCTTCAAAGTTTGTTTAAATGTTTTTGTGATATTTTTCATATTTAAGAAAATATTGGCAAAAATTTTCGAATATGTGGTCAATTTACTTTACCCTCCATATAAACAAAGTTATTGCAAAAAAATTATTACAAATATAGGGAAACGTGAAGTGTGTATCGAGGGTGCCACAAATATACGGAAACATACCGTGAGTGAGCTTGGGTTGCCACAAATATTGCATAACCTACCAGTGTGTGAAAAGCAACGTTGCCATGAATCGTAACATATATTTATTTTTTGCTTTCTATATTTTGAACATCTTTGGCTTTTAAATGCATGGTTGTTTCCTTAAAAATGTGTGTTTCATGTTACTGTCTCCGGTTAAAGTACAGTAGGGCTTTTAGAGATATTTTTCATATTTATTGATTATTTTCAAAAATTGTTCAGCTTTAGAAAGAATTTTATTCTTTGTAAATTGTTTATTTTGAAATTATTTACAAACATTGAAAATGTAATTTCTAAATTGTACATGTAAAATTATACACTTTCATTTTTACATTTTTTTTTTCAAAATAGAAACTACGAAGAACAATTCCCATTAACGGTGCACAAAATTTTATCAAATGCCTTTTAGCAAAATTTTATAGCAAAATTGTTACAATACGAAGCAGCGTTATTAAAATTATAAATATTTCATTGAAGAAATATAGTCTATTTATTCTGCAGATAGAGTTGTTAAAACGCCCACAATAGCCGCATGTTCTGCGCAAAAATCTGATTTACACTATGTAAATTTATTATTATTTTTCTGGCACCTTCAAAATATTAACAATCGATGGAGATATTAATTTGTATTTTTTTTGCCTTCGAGTGTTCGTCATTAAAAAAATCATTTTTAAAAATTCATAACTCGACTGAAAATTGCTGCACATTCAAAAATCAAAATTATTTTGGAAGATTGACGCTTCTGAAGCAAACAATTTTTTTTTGGGAGGGGGATTTGATCCCTTTGTTTCATATTAATTTTTAATTTTTTGCACGCGAGTGTGCGTCATTGAAAAAAATACATATTCAAAAATTTATAACTCAACTGAAAATTGCTGCACATTCAAAAACCAAAAAAATCAAAATTATTTTGAAAGATCGACGTCTTGTAAAGTAAACTGAATTTTTGTAGGATTTTGTCCCAGCGGTTCATATTAATTTCTAATTTTTTGCGCTCGAGAGTTCGACATTGAAGAAAATACATTTTCAAAAATTCATAACTAGACTGAAAATTGCAGCATATTCAAAAACCACAATAATTTTGAAAGATCAATGTCTTGTGAAGTGATATGAATTTTTGTAGAACTCTTTTCCCGCCTTTTATATTATTTTTTAATTTTTTGCTCCCGAGAGTTCGACTTTGAAAATAAAATTTCAAAAATTCATAACTAGACTGAAAATTGCAGCACATTCAAAAACCACAATTATTTTAAAAGATAGACGTCTTGTGAAGTGATTTGAATTTTTGTAGAACTTTTTTCTCGCGTTTTATATTATTTTTGAATTTTTTGCTCCCGAGAGTTCGATATTGAAAAAAATTTTTTTTTTTAAATTTCGTAACTCGACTCAAAATTGTTACATATTCAAAAACCAAAATGATTTCGAGAAGTCGACGTCTTGTCAAGTGAACTGAATTTTTGTAGGATTTCATCCCTGCGTTTCATATTAATTTGTATTTTTTTTTTATATGAGTGTGCGTCATTGAAAAAAATACATTTTCAAAAATTTGTAACTCGACTGAAAATCGCTGCAGATTCAAAAGTCAAAATTAATTTGAAAGACGGGCGTTTTGTAAAGTAAACTGAGTTTTTGTAGGATTTTGTCCCAGCGGTTCATATTAATTTCTAATTTTTTGCGCTCGAGAGTTCGACATTGAAGAAAATACATTTTCAAAAATTCATAACTCGACTAAAAATTGCTGTACATTCAAAATTTTGAAAGATCGACGTCTTGTAAAGTGAGCTGAATGTTTGTAGGATTTTATCCCTGCGTTTCATATTCATTTTTAATGTTTTGCATTCGAGTGTGCGTCTCTGAAAAAATATATAATTTAAAAAAATCATAACTCTACTGAAAATTGCTGCACATTCAAAAACCCAAATGATTTCAAAAGATCGACGTCTTGTGAAGGGATTTGAATTTTTGTAAAATTGTTTTCCCGCATTTCTTATTGATTTTTAATTTTTTGCGCTAGAGAATTCGTCATTAAATAAAATACATTTTCAAAAATTCATAACTCGACTGATAAATGCTGTGCATTCAAAAGCCAAAGTGATTTTGAATAATTGACGTCTTTTGAAGTGATTTTAATTTTTTTGGAATCTTGTTCCCGCGTTTTATATTATTTTTTATTTTTTTGGCGCTAGAGAATTCGTCATTAAAAAAAATACATTTTCAAAAATTCTTAACTCGACTGAAAATTGCTGCACATTCAAAAACCAAAATTATTTTGAAAGATCGACGTCTTGTGAAGTAAACTGAATTTTTGTGCGATGTTATCCCTGTATTTCATATAAATTTTTATTTTTTTGCACTAGAGTGTAGTCGGGAAATTATATACAGTCGAGAAAAAATCGGTAGAATTATTCAAAATTAAGATTTCAGTTTAAAATTGTGGCATCGTGTGTAAGTTGCCACAATTTGAGAATTTGCCACAGTTCAGGCTGATTCACACACAAGTCGCCACAAATATACGGAAACCTACACACACACACACAGACACAAAAAAAAATTCCAGAAATTGTTGAAATGGCATCTAGGGACCCCAAAACGGATATTTCCGTAAAAAAAATTTTCGAAAAAAAATCACGATCACAATACTCTTCAATCTTCGATCACACTTCATAATTACCAGACATGCCACTTTTCCTTGAACTGAACTATACATCCAGCGAAGAAAGTGCTTATAACCAGGGGCGGCTCGTTATATAGAGCCATGGAGCCATGACTCAAGCTCCGCAAGAATTTTTAACTGCTACGTAAAAAAACTTTTTAAATGTTAAACAACACCTGTAATACCGCATCGAAATTCCGCATTAATTTCAATAGACTATTTCTGAATAATGTATTTTTACAAATTTCCAAAGAAAGCAATCGCAAGTTCACCGGAACAACAATGGTTGCATTAAAAGGCAAATTTTGATAACCAAAAAAAAAACGCATTATTCAGAAATTAACATGCGAATTCTACATTTGTTGCACCAGATGGTTGATATTTTGACAGACTAATTTTGAATAATGCGTCTTTACAAATTTCCAAAGAAAATACCACAACAAAAATAGTTGCAAATTTTGATGACCAAAAAAGCGCATTTTTCAGAAATTTGGGTGGGAATTTCACATTTGTTGCAACAGGTGGTTGAAATTTTGACAGACCAATCTTGAATAATGTGTCTTTACGAATAAAAAAAATAATTGCAAGTTTACCACAAACAAAAATGGTTGCACTTGAAAGCAAATTTTGATGACCAAAAAACCGCATTTTTTTAGAAATTCACATGGGAATTCCAAATTTGTTGCAACAAATGGTTAAAATTTTGACAGACTAATTTTGAATAATGCGTCTTTACAAATTTCCAAAGAAAATATTTTTTTCTAAATTTTCGATTTTTTTTTTGTTAAAATTTTCGATTTTTTGGTCCGCAATTTTGACTTTTCGTCGAAGTTTTTAATTTTTTATCCTATATTTTAGATTATTGATTTTTTTATCCGCAACTTTTTTATTTTTTGCCGATATTTTCAAGTTTTTTTTTACAGTTTTTGATTTCTTGCCCTTCATTTTAGATTTTTAACTTGAATGATATTTTTTTTGGGCGATTTTTTTTACTTTTTGGTTACTTTTTGACTAAAATCGATTAAATTTAATTTAATGCGAATTCTACATTTGTCGCAACAGATGGTTAAAATTTTGACGGACTAATTTTGAATAATGCGTCTTTACGAATTTCCAAAGAAAATACCACAACATAAATAGTTGCAAATTTTGATGACCAAAAAAGCGCATTTTTCAGAAATTTGGGTGGGAATTTCACATTTATTGCACAGGTGGTTGAAATTTTGACAGGCCAATCTTGAATAATGTGTCTTTACGAATAAAAAAAATAATAAATAAGTTTACCACAACAAAAATGGTTGCACTAGAAAACAAGTTTTGATGACCAAAAAACCGCATTTTTTTAGAAATTTACATGGGAATTCCAAAGATGGTTAAAATTTTGACAGACTAATTTTGAATAATGCGTCTTTACAAATTTCCAAAGAAAATATTTTTTTCTAAATTTTCGATTTTTTTTATTAAAATTTTCGATTTTTTGGTCCGCAATTTTGACTTTTCGTCGAAGTTTTTAATTTTTTATCCTATATTTTAGGTTATTGATTTTTTTATACGCAACTTTTTTATTTTTTGCCGATATTTTCAAGTTTTTTTTTACAGTTTTTGATTTCTTGCCCTTCATTTTAGATTTTTAACTTGAATGATATTTTTTTTGGGCGATTTTTTTTACTTTTTGATTACTTTTTGACTAAAATCGATTAAATTTAATTTTTCTTTTTTTCAAGTCTGAGACCATTCTGAACACTATTTGTAAAAAAAAAAAATTGCGGGACTTCCAGGAACCGAGGCTTTCGAGTTTCTAGTCAGCAACTTATTTTGAGCTAAAGAGTTATTTTGGTGACCGAAAATGGCAAATTATTTTTGTTTTCCTTCAATTTTTTGGTTTGCATTTTTTATTTTTAGAACTGCATTTTTGTTTTTTTTAGCCTATATTTTAGATCTTTGACCTGTATTTTTTTATTTCTCCGTTCCAAATTTTAGAGCCTTTGCCCTAAATATTCTTTTTTTGGTTAAACTTTTTAATTTTTTTTGATGAAATTTAACCGCGAATTTTCGATAATTGTGTAAAGTTTCGAAAGTAAAGTGCTTCTATTTTAGTTTTTTAATTTAATTAAGTTTTAGTTCTATGATTTGTTTTTGTCCTTCATTGTAATTAAAATAAGATTAATGTTCAGTGTAAATGGAGTTATCCGTTAATAAACAAATAAATAAAAAAAAAGAGCTAATTCTGCAAGTGATTAATTTTTTTACAATTTTTCAAAACATTCAGTGCAATTTTCGTTCCCTCGAGTGCAGTTTTGAGTCAATTCATGTTGTTGTTAGTAGCAATATTGCAATTATTTTTACAGGTAATCAAAAATGCGTAGTTTTAGTAATTTTGGAGCTAATTCTACAAGTGATTAATTTTTTACAATTTTTCAAAACATTGAGTGCAAATTTCCTCCACTACAGAGCAAATTTTGAGTTTATTCCTTCGTTTTCTGCAGGAGCACGTCGTTGTTTCCCCAGGAAATCAAAAGTACACCATTTTTTAATAATTGAAGTTTATTTGAAGCGAATCCTTGGGGTAATACATTTTTTACAATTTTTCAAATCGTCGAGTGCAAATTTCCTTTGCCACAAAGCAAATTTTTAGTTTTTTTTCCTTTGTTTTCTGGGGCTAATCACACCGAGTGCTGTAAATGGCAATTTTGGTACTTATTGTTAAGGCGGGATTTTGATATTTTGGTCAAAATTTTTGATCTTTTAGCCTAAATTTTCGAACTGTTTGTTAGAATTTTCGATTTTTTGGTCCGCAATTTTGATTTTTAGGATTGAATGTTTGGTCGATTTTAAGATTTTTTTAACGCGACTTTTAAATTTTTTTTTGTCGATATTTTGAACTACAGTTTTTGATTTCTTCCCTTGATTTTAGATTTTTTAACTTGAATTATTATATATTGGATTGATGAGGCTGTTACTTGGTGAAATTCCATAATATATGTGGAAAGTAAAACACGTGTACTTGAATTATTATTTTTTATGGGCGAATTTTTTTACTTTTTGTTTACTATTTGACTGCCGTTTTCGAGTTTCTGGTCGACAACATATTTTGAGCTGATGAGTAATTTTGGGGGCTGAAGAAAATGGGAAATTATTTTTGTTTTCCTTGATTTTTCAATTTTTTTGGTTTGCATTTTTCATTTTTAGACCTGCATTTTTGTTTATTTTTTGGCCTATATTTTAGATCTTTGACCTGTATTTTTCATTTCTTCGTTCCAAATTTTAGAGTTTTTTGCCCTAAATATTTTTTATTTTGGTTAAACTTTTTATTTTGGTTAAACTTTTTATTTTCTTTTTTGTGACATTTTCGGATTTTTGGTCTCCATTTTTTTTAACCGCGAATTTTCGATATTTGTCTAAACTTTTTGCCTTAATTAAGAGCGTATTTTTTATTGGTCTACACTTTGGATTGTTAAGGTGCTTTATTTTTATGTGCAAATTTTTGATTTTTTTTTATTGGTCTACACTTTAGATTGTTAAGGTGATTTATTTTTATGTGCAAATTTTTGATTTTTTGGCTGGTATTTAATTTGCATCATTTGTCATTTCCATCTTTCACCCAATAAATTGTAAAAGTGGCTCTACCATCAACATGTTCCACGAGCCGCCACTGCTTATAACCATTTTATTTTTACCAATTGTGCTAAACTTAACCCTTACCGAACGAGCAAGTGTATAGTCGTATCAAGCACCGCTTTTTCGAACAACTAAAGTGAGCTCATTTATGAATTGATCTAATGTTGGATGCGCCGGGAACTCACAATTAGTAAAAAAAAATCAGATCAAGGTGCAGCTATTACAATAAATTTATCTATATGGTATAGATGTTTGAAAAATGTTTATTAAAGTGAATTTAAAGTTCCGATCTTAAGAAAATATTTTTATTGTCGCAAATACGGTGAAATTCGATCTCACGGTAATATTTTTTCCCGTCGCGAATATTGCGGCGCTCGTTAGTTAAGAGTTAAAAAAATATATAATCGATTTACTATTCGAGAACGTACTTTATAATAATAATAATAACATCCCGTTTATTACGATCTCTTTTGCGGTGCAATTAACCACTCGAGAACGGGCGCGCCCCTTGTTATTTTTGCGCGCCCTAAACGAAACCGTACAAGCAAATCGTTTTATTTGCATCAGAATGGGGCCCCATTAAGTGGCTGTCGGAGGGAGGGAGGGCGAGAAGCCCCTCGCCGAAATTGAACTCACCTCTACGCGCTCCTCCTTCAGGTCGACTTTGAGGGCGAGCTGTTCCCGGAGGACGACGTCCGGGTAGTGCGTCTGCTCGAAGGTCGCCTCCAGCTGCTCGAGCTGCTCCTCGCTGAAGATGGTGCGGTGCCTCCGCTTCCGCTTCGGCGGCTGGTGCTGGGGGTGGCCCGCCGACGACATGGAGGCCGCCTGGGAGGCGGCCGCGAGGGCGTGCACGTAGCCGGGGTATAGTCCTGGGTATGCCATCGCTGTAACAAAAATATGGGATTATGGATGAGAAGTTGACCTTGGATTCGTGAATTTTCGATTCTTCTTTAAAAATAAAAAACACCCTATCTCTAAATTTCAAGAAAATCCTACGTAAACTCTCCCCTTGGTCAAGAAAAATTTGAACAAATTTAATCGCCAAATAAAAAATATAAAAACAACTGCTACCAACGTTAAATTTTCAAAATTTATTCAAAATCGATCCTTCTTTAAGATACATAAAAAATAAAAAACACCCCTTTCCTAAATTTCAAGAAAATCTTACGTGAATTCTCCCTTTGATCAAGCAAAATTTGAACAAATTTAAACGCCAAATAAAAAATATAAAAACAACTGCTACCAACGTGAAATTTTCAAAATTTATTCAAAATCGATCCTTCTTTACGATACATAAAAAATAAAAAACACCCCTTTCCTAAATTTCAAGAAAATCTTACGTGAATTCTCCCCTTGTTCAAGCAAAATTTGAACAAATTTAAACGCCAAATAAAAAATATAAAAACAACTGCTACCAACGTGAAATTTTCAAAATTTATTCAAAATCGATCCTTCTTTAAGATACTTAAAAAATAAAAAACACCCCATCCCTAAATTTCAAGAAAATCCTACGTGAACTCTCCCTTTGATCAAGAAAAATTTGAACAAATTTAATCGCCAAATAATAAATATAAAAACAACTGCTACCAACGTGAAATTTTCAAAATCTATTCAAAATCGATTCTTCTTTAAGATACCTAAAAAATAAAAAACACCCCATCCCTAAATTTCAAGAAAATCCTACGCGAACTCTCCCTTTGTTCAAGCAAAATTTGAACAAATTTAATCGCCAAATAAAAAATATAAAAACAACTGCTACCAACGTGAAATTTTCAAAATCTATTCAAAATCGATTCTTCTTTAAGATACCCAAAAAATACAAAACACCCCATCCCTAAATTTCAAGAAAATCTAACGTGAACTCTCCCTTTGTTCAAGCAAAATTTGAACAAATTTAATCGCCAAATAAAAAATATAAAAACAACTGCTACCAACGTGAAATTTTCAAAATCTGCTCAAAAAGAATCCTTCTTTAAGATACCTAAAAAATAAAAAACACCCCATCCCTAAATTTCAAGAAAATCATACGTGAACTCTCCCTTCGTTCAAGAAAAATTTGAACAAATTAATCGCCAAATAAAAAATATAAAAACAACTGCTACCAACGTGAAATTTTCAAAATCTATTCAAAATCGATTCTTCTTTAAGATACCTAAAAAATAAAAAACACCCCATCCCTAAATTTCAAGAAAATCCTACGAGAACTCTCCCCTTGATCAAGCAAAATTTGAACAAATTTAATCGCCAAATAAAAAATATAAAAACAACTGCTACCAACGTGAAATTTTCAAAATCTATTCAAAATCGATTCTTCTTTAAGATACCCAAAAAATAAAAAACACCCCATCCCTAAATTTCAAGAAAATCCTACGTGAACTCTCCCGCTGTTCAAGCAAAATTTGAACGAATTTAATCGCCAAATAAAAAATATAAAAACAACTGCTGCCAACGTGAAATTTTCAAAATTTATTCAAAATCGATCCTTCTTTAAGATACATAAAAAATAAAAAACACCCCGTTCCTAAATTTCAAGAAAATCTTACGTGAATTCTCCCCTTGTTCAAGCAAAATTTGAACAAATTTAAACGCCAAATAAAAAATATAAAAACAACTGCTACCAACGTGAATTTCAAAATCTATTCAAAATCGATTCTTCTTTAAGATACCCAAAAAATACAAAACACCCCATCCCTAAATTTCAAGAAAATCTAACGTGAACTCTCCCTTTGTTCAAGCAAAATTTGAACAAATTTAATCGCCAAATAAAAAATATAAAAACAACTGCTAGCAACGTGAAATTTTCAAAATCTACTCAAAATCGAGAGTTTCACAAATTGAAATTATTATTAACGTGAAAAACACAGAAAACTTTCATTACATTGATCAAATAAAAAAATCATATAAACTCTAGCGATTGTTTAACTGGTTGGATTATAGGATAGAGCCCACCCACCACCCTTCGTATTAACTTAAACCTAACCTATAAAACCCTGTTTGTATATAAGGCATTTATTTATCAGTTCATTGGAGAAGTTGAAAATTTATAAAACATGCGAAACAGGATTTTATAGGTTTAGTCAAGTAAAATGAGTGGTGGGTGGGCACTATGCTATAATCAAATGTATCGAACATACATGTGAGTTTTACAAGGCGAAACTGTTTTTAATGCGAAAGAAAGATGCACAAACATTCCTGACATTGATCAAATAAAATAATCATAAAATCTCTGGCGTTTGTGCAATTGGTTGGATTTTAGGATAGTGCCCACCCACCATACTTTTTGTGCTATTCTAAAGTTAGAATATATTTCCTTGGGTAATTATGAAGGCGCATTTTTGAGATGTATCTGTAAAAATCTGGCACATTATTTGGAATGAATGTTTTTAGAATCAAAAAAAGTCTACGAAAATTTAATTTTCATAAACTTTTTTTATTTAATAAGATATTTTCAATTGATTTATATTTAAAAAAACTCAAACTCTTGATTTTGAAAAAAAAATTCGCGTTTTTCATGTTTGATTAAAAATTTGCGCTTTAGCGTTGCACAAACATTTACTAAAATCAATTAAAAAAAAATAAAACGTTTTCAAGTCAACAATGTTTTGACAGAATTTGATTTAATTTTTGCCAAATTTGCCCACAAATTATAAATTAAAAAAAGAAACATTTTTTCGACAATTTGACAAATTTATCAAAACCAATTTTTCCCACGAAAACTTTTTTAAGTCAACAATGTTTGGAGAATTTGATTTAATTTTTGCCAAATTTCTCCCACAAATTATAAATTAAGAAAAAACATTTTTTCGACAATTTGACAAATTTATCAAAACCAATTTTTCCCACAGGAACGTTTTCAAGTCAACAATGTTTTGAGAGAATTTGATTTAATTTTTGCCAAATTTTGCCCACAAATTATCAATTAAAAAAAAAACATTTTTTCGACAATTTGACAAATTTATCAAAACCAATTTTTCCCACGGAAACGTTTTCAAGTCAACAATGTTTGGAGAATTTGATTTAATTTTTGCCAAATTTTGCCCACAAATTATCAATTAAAAAAAAAACATTTTTTCGACAATTTGACAAATTTATCAAAACCAATTTTTCCCACGGAAACGTTTTCAAGTCAACAATGTTTGGAGAATTTGATTTAATTTTTGCTAAATTTTCCCCACAAATTATAAATTAAAAAAAACATGTTTTCGACAATTTGACAAATTTATCAAAACCAATTTTTCCCACGCTAACGTTTTCAAGCCAACAATGTTTGGAGAATTTGATTTAATTTTTTCCAAATTTTTCCCACAAATTATAAATTTAAAAAAAAAACATTTTTTCGACGATTTGACAAATTCATCAAAACCATTTTTTCCCGCGGTTTTTGAGTTTTAGTGTTTTTCTCGAATAGGTTTTTGTGAGTCTTGCTTTTTTATTATCAAAAAAAATCAAATTTTCGAAAACTCAAATCTTTTTTTTTAATAAACTTTCTTAGAAGAAACTTGTAATTTTCACTTGTATTTTATAAACCCTTCTATCTCTATAAAAAATGCTATTTGTAAATTGATTTTAATCCACAGCGTTTAAAACTAAAAATAAATTAAAAATCCAAATTCGTGACATGAAAAAAAAAGTTTTTGTTCAATTTGATCACCGCGTTTCTAATTTCTTCTTCAAAATTTTGCGCTTTAGCATTCCACAACTCGAGAACAAACATTTCCCTCATGTAACGTTTTTAAATCGAGAACGTAGCAAAGAAAATTTGATTTAATTTTTGCCAAATTTTGTCTATACATTTTATATCTTTAATTTCTTTTTCGATAACTTGGTAGATTTTCCAAAACCAATTTTGCCCTCAGATTTTAAATTATTTGTGTTTTCAAATAACTTTTTTGCGATAATTAAATTTTTATTATGAAAAACGTTGAAAAAAAAATCGAATTTTCAAAAAAAAAATTTTTTTTAATTTGGATATTTTCAATTGATTCATGTTTTGTATAATTTTATCCTTAGAAAAAATTATTGGTAACTTTATTTTAACCAACACCGTTCAAATCAGGAAATAGTTTCAAAAAATTCAGGGAAATGTATATTTTTGGTCTACTAAGTTCGTTTTCAGGTGCTGCCATTTTTGTTATTTTAAAGTTAGAACAAATTTCTTTAGGTAATTATAAAGACGCATTATTTGAGATTCCGCTGTCAAAATTTCAAGCATTTTCCAAAAAAAATGTGGAAGTAGCAGAGCAATTTTAGAAAAATGAACATTTTTCGTCTACTAAATTCGTTTTAACACGCAGCCATTTGTGATATTTTAAAGTTAGAACTGATTTCTTTGGGTAATTATAAAGGCGCATTATTTGAGAATTATCTGTCAAAATTTCAAGCATTTTCCGAAAGAAATGTGGAAGTAGCTGAGCAATTTTAGAAAAATGTACATTTTTGGTCTACTAAATTCGTTTTAACACGCAGCCATTTTTGTTATTTTAAAGTTAGAACAAATTTCTTTGGGTAATTATAAAGGCGCATTATTTGAGAATGATCTGTCAAAATTTCAAGTATTTTCCGAAAGAAATGTGGAAGTAGCAGAGCAATTTTTGGAAAATGTACATTTTTTGGTCTACTAAATTCGTTTTCACACGCTGCCATTTGTGATATTTTAAAGTTGGAACAAATTTCTTTGAGTAATTATAAAGACGCATTATTTCAGATTCAGCTGTCAAAATTTCAAGTATTTTCCGAAAGAAATGTGGAAGTAGCAGAGCAATTTTAGAAAAATGTACATTTTTGATCTACTAAATTCGTTTTAACACGCAGCCATTTGTGATATTTTAAAGTTAGAACTGATTTCTTTGGGTAATTATAAAGGCGCATTATTTGAGAATTATCTGTCAAAATTTCAAGCATTTTCCAAAAGAAATGTGGAAGTAGCAGAGCAATTTTAGAAAAATGTTCATTTTTCGTCTACTAAATTCGTTTTAACTCGCAGCCATTTGTGACATTTTAAAGTTACAACAAATTTCTTTGGGTAATTATAAAGGCGCATTATTTGAGAATTATCTGTCAAAATTTTAAGTATTTTCCGAAAGAAATGTGGAAGTAGCAGAGCAATTTTTGAAAAATGTACATTTTTAGTCTACTAAATTCGTTTTAACACGGAGCCATTTGTGATATTTTAAAGTTAGAACAAATTTCTTTGGGTAATTATAAAGGCGCATTATTTGAGAATTATCTGTCAAAATTTCAAGCATTTTCTGAAAGAAATGTGGAATTTATAGGGTAATTTCGGGAAAATGTACATATTTTGTTCTGAAAATAAATATTTTTAAATTTGATGATGATTACTGGAAAAACTAGGTCAAGGACAAGCTTGGACTTTTGTGGAATACGGAAACAAAATAGATTCTGAATACTTCTGTAAAAGTTTGAAATCAGCACTTATTTCAAATTTTGGAAAATCAACGCTTTTTTGATTTCCGAGTGCTGAGAATGGATATTCTTGTGTTTGGTGATATTTATTTGGAAAACTAAATAACTAACTTGTCGAGGCTTTTCTGGAAAAATACTCAATAACTTTTGAACAGTCTAAAAAAAAATATGGAAATCAGCACTTGCTTGGGATTTAGGAAAATCAACGTATTTTCGATTTTTGGCTTCTGAAAACAGATATTTTTAGATTTGTTGGTGATTATTGGAAAAACCAGATAATTGAATTGCTTTGATCTTTCTGGAATATCAAAACTAAACCATTTCTGAATATTCTTGTAGAAGTCTAAAATCCTCACTTGTTTAAAATTTTGGATAATCAACGCTTTTTCAATATTTGTACTCCGAAAATTGTTGTGCGTGATGATAATTATTGGAAAAATTAGAAAATTGACGTTCAGATTGTTCTAGAATATAAAAACCCCATAAATTTTGAACAGTTTTGGAAAAGTTAGAAGTCTGCCCTTATTTCGCATTTTTAAAAAATCATCGCTTTTTCGTTGTTCTAGCGCCGAAAATATTTTTGGGTTTGATGGTGATTATTGGGAAAACCGAGTGATTGACTTGCTTAGATTTTTTTGAAATATGAAAGCCCAAACATTCCTGAATCATTTTGTATGATAATTTATATGTAGCAGTTTTCATTCTTTTAAGGGTACTTTTCTTCAGCATATTAATTTTTTAAAGGGGGGCCCGTAATTGCCCCTCGAGCACTCTTTAGTTTTCGTTCTTGTTCCTCGCGGTGGTCCTCTGGGATAGAGGCGCAAGGGGTAAGCTTTTAAGGTCTACCGCAGGAGATTAAGATGCGTGCCGGCGAAAAAAAAAAGAGGGCAGCACCGCCACGCTAAGTTTTTCCCGCACTTTATTATCCCGAGGCTCGGCGTCCGGCCGTGCGTAAATAAAACTTTTCCGCACGAGGAGGGTGGCCGCACCGCACCGCTCCGGGTATTAAAGAATAATATTATTATTTTTTAAAAGCCGCCCCCGAGGAACGCGGCGCCGCATCGACCCAGAAATTATGAAATTATACGCTGCGGTTTGTGGGGATATAGAGAGAGATTTAATATCGCGATTTTATTTCTTACCGGGTAAGCTCTGCAAGGTTGGGTACGAATTTTTTTACTCGAGAGTATTTAAGTTGATAATTCATAGCTAAAGAAATCTCAATGCTGCTGAAATATTTACGCTAATGAAGATTTTGTAAATAATGATTTGCAGAAAAATTCTTCAGTTTGCGCGTTCTTTCTCTCGCCACCCACTCTCTCTCCGTGTAAATCCCATAAGAATATGGAGATTTCCCACCCCGAGGGTGTGACGGGGCGAAAATTCACGGAGCTTAACTTCTAAATGCTATGCAGGCAGGTGCGACGATCTCCGGCACAATGCTCTTATTCCCGCATGCATTCACGATACATCGCCCGCGATCAACGAACATGGATTTCCTCCGGTTTCCCGAAGAATGTCTTTAATAGCGTTCGATTTTGTCTGAAGGGTGTTAGTACGCAAAACGTCGGTATTGAAATCCTTAAAGTAACGAAATCTGTCATCCGAAAAATGTTATTTTGTTTATTTACTTCAGTCTCCAAAACTGCTGATAACGTGCAAACGATAGATCGTTTGAAGTACGGCATGTAGCGCCATCCTGCTGGAACCAAATAATATCGCAAAAAGATTAAATAACATAAACAACAGTTAGATGATGAAAACCCATCTAGCTTCATGTTCCAATAAAAAAATAACAACAAGTTATCCCTAATTTTCGAAATAATCACGCGTCAGCAGAGTTTTTCAATCGAAAAATTGCGCATTTTTCAAGTCGATGTAAAAAATTATTAAACAAATGCCACAAACTTGAAACTTTTAAAACTGACCCAAAACCCATCCAGCTTCATGTTCCAATAAAAAAATAACGACAACTTATCCCTAATTTTCGAAATAATCGCGCGTAAGCACAGTTTTTCAATCGAAAAATTGCGCATTTTTCAAGTCGATGTAAAAAATTATAAAACAAATGCCGCAAACTTGAAACTTTTAAAACTGACCCTAAACCCATCTAGTTTCATGTTCCAGTAAAAAAAGATAACAACTTATCCCTAATTTTTGAAATAATCATGCGTAAGCAGAGTTTTTCAATCGAAAAATTGCGCATTTTTCAAGTCGATGTAAAAAATTATAAAACAAATGCCACAAACTAGAAACTTTTAAAACTGACCCTAAACCCATCTAGTTTCATGTTCCAGTAAAAAAAGATAACAACTTATCCCTAATTTTTGAAATAATCATGCGTAAGCAGAGTTTTTCAATCGAAAAATTGCGCATTTTTCAAGTCGATATAAAAAATTATGAAACAAATGCCACAAACTTGAAACTTTTAAAACTGACCCTAAACCCATCTAGTTTCATGTTCCAGTAAAAAAAGATAACAACTTATCCCTAATTATTGAAATAATCATGCGTAAGCAGAGTTTTTCAATCGAAAAATTGCGCATTTTTCAAGTCGATATAAAAAATTATGAAACAAATGCCACAAACTTGAAACTTTTCAAACTGACCAAAAACCCATCTAGTTTCATGTTCCAATAAAAAAAGGCGACAACTTATCCCTAATTTTTGAAATAATCACGCATGAGCAGAGTTTTTCAATCGAAAAATTGCGCATTTTTCAAGTCGATGTAAAAAATTATTAAACAAATGCCACAAACTTGAAACTTTTAAAACTGACCCAAAACCCATCCAGCTTCATGTTCCAATAAAAAAATAACGACAACTTATCCCTAATTTTCGAAATAATCGCGCGTAAGCACAGTTTTTCAATCGAAAAATTGCGCATTTTTCAAGTCGATGTAAAAAATTATAAAACAAATGCCGCAAACTTGAAACTTTTAAAACTGACCCTAAACCCATCTAGTTTCATGTTCCAGTAAAAAAAGATAACAACTTATCCCTAATTTTTGAAATAATCATGCGTAAGCAGAGTTTTTCAATCGAAAAATTGCGCATTTTTCAAGTCGATGTAAAAAATTATAAAACAAATGCCACAAACTAGAAACTTTTAAAACTGACCCTAAACCCATCTAGTTTCATGTTCCAGTAAAAAAAGATAACAACTTATCCCTAATTTTTGAAATAATCATGCGTAAGCAGAGTTTTTCAATCGAAAAATTGCGCATTTTTCAAGTCGACGTAAAAAATTATAAAACAAATGCCGCAAACTTGAAACTTTTAAAACTGACCCTAAACCCATCTAGTTTCATGTTCCAGTAAAAAAAGATAACAACTTATCCCTAATTTTTGAAATAATCACGCGTAAGCAGAGTTTTTCAATCGAAAAATTGCGCATTTTTCAAGTCGATGTAAAAAATTATTAAACAAATGCCACAAACTTGAAACTTTTAAAATCGACCCAAAACCCATCTAGTTTCATGTTCCAATAAAAAAAGTCGAAAACTTATCCCTAATTTAGAAATAATCACGCGTAAGCAAAGTTTTTCAATCGAAAAATTGCGCATTTTTCAAGTCGATGTAAAAAATTATAAAACAAATGCCACAAACTTGAAACTTTCCAAATTGACCCAAAACCCATCTAGTTTCATGTTCCAATAAAAAAAGACGACAACTTATCCCTAATTTTCGAAATAATCACGCGTAAGCACAGTTTTTCAATCGAAAAATTGCGCATTTTTTAAGTCGATGTAAAAAATTATAAAACAAATGCCACAAAATTGAAACTTTTAAAATTGACTCAAAACCCATCTAGTTTCATGTTCCAGTAAAAAAGATAACAACTTATCCCTAATTTTTGAAATAATCATGCGTAAGCAGAGTTTTTCAATCGAAAAATTGCGCATTTTTCAAGTCGATATAAAAAATTATGAAACAAATGCCACAAACTTGAAACTTTTAAAACTGACCCTAAACCCATCTAGTTTCATGTTCCAGTAAAAAAAGATAACAACTTATCCCTAATTTTTGAAATAATCATGCGTAAGCAGAGTTTTTCAATCGAAAAATTGCGCATTTTTCAAGTCGATATAAAAAATTATGAAACAAATGCCACAAACTTGAAACTTTTAAAACTGACCCTAAACCCATCTAGTTTCATGTTCCAGTAAAAAAGATAACAACTTATCCCTAATTTTTGAAATAATCATGCGTAAGCAGAGTTTTTCAATCGAAAAATTGCGCATTTTTCAAGTCGATGTAAAAAATTATAAAACAAATGCCACAAACTTGAAACTTTTAAAACTGACCCTAAACCCATCTAGTTTCATGTTCCAGTAAAAAAGATAACAACTTATCCCTAATTTTTGAAATAATCACGCGTAAGCAGAGTTTTTCAATCGAAAAATTGCGCATTTTTCAAGTCGATGTAAAAAATTATAAAACAAATGCCACAAACTTGAAACTTTTAAAACTGACCCTAAACCCATCTAGTTTCATGTTCCAGTAAAAAAAGATAACAACTTATCCCTAATTTTTGAAATAATCACGCGTAAGCAGAGTTTTTCAATCGAAAAATTGCGCATTTTTCAAGTCGATGTAAAAAATTATAAAACAAATGCCACAAACTTGAAAGTTTTAAAACTGACCCTAAACCCATCTAGTTTCATGTTCCAGTAAAAAAGATAACAACTTATCCCTAATTTTTGAAATAATCATGCGTAAGCAGAGTTTTTCAATCGAAAAATTGCGCATTTTTCAAGTCGATATAAAAAATTATGAAACAAATGCCACAAACTTGAAACTTTTAAAATTGACTCAAAACCCATCTAGTTTCATGTTCCAGTAAAAAAGATAACAACTTATCCCTAATTTTTGAAATAATCATGCGTAAGCAGAGTTTTTCAATCGAAAAATTGCGCATTTTTCAAGTCGATATAAAAAATTATGAAACAAATGCCACAAACTTGAAACTTTTAAAATTGACTCAAAACCCATCTAGTTTCATGTTCCAGTAAAAAAGATAACAACTTATCCCTAATTTTTGAAATAATCATGCGTAAGCAGAGTTTTTCAATCGAAAAATTGCGCATTTTTCAAGTCGATGTAAAAAATTATAAAACAAATGCCACAAACTTGAAAGTTTTAAAACTGACCCTAAACCCATCTAGTTTCATGTTCCAGTAAAAAAGATAACAACTTATCCCTAATTTTTGAAATAATCACGCGTAAGCAGAGTTTTTCAATCGAAAAATTGCGCATTTTTCAAGTCGATGTAAAAAATTATAAAACAAATGCCACAAAGCTTTAAGTTTTTCAATCGAAAAATTGCGCATTTTTCAAGTCGATGTAAAAAATTATAAAACAAATGCCACAAACTTGAAACTTTTAAAACTGACCCTAAACCCATCTAGTTTCATGTTCCAGTAAAAAAAGATAACAACTTATCCCTAATTTTTGAAATAATCACGCGTAAGCAGAGTTTTTCAATCGAAAAATTGCGCATTTTTCAAGTCGATGTAAAAAATTATAAAACAAATGCCACAAACTTGAAAGTTTTAAAACTGACCCTAAACCCATCTAGTTTCATGTTCCAGTAAAAAAGATAACAACTTATCCCTAATTTTTGAAATAATCATGCGTAAGCAGAGTTTTTCAATCGAAAAATTGCGCATTTTTCAAGTCGATATAAAAAATTATGAAACAAATGCCACAAACTTGAAACTTTTAAAATTGACTCAAAACCCATCTAGTTTCATGTTCCAGTAAAAAAGATAACAACTTATCCCTAATTTTTGAAATAATCATGCGTAAGCAGAGTTTTTCAATCGAAAAATTGCGCATTTTTCAAGTCGATATAAAAAATTATGAAACAAATGCCACAAACTTGAAACTTTTAAAATTGACTCAAAACCCATCTAGTTTCATGTTCCAGTAAAAAAGATAACAACTTATCCCTAATTTTTGAAATAATCATGCGTAAGCAGAGTTTTTCAATCGAAAAATTGCGCATTTTTCAAGTCGATGTAAAAAATTATAAAACAAATGCCACAAACTTGAAAGTTTTAAAACTGACCCTAAACCCATCTAGTTTCATGTTCCAGTAAAAAAGATAACAACTTATCCCTAATTTTTGAAATAATCACGCGTAAGCAGAGTTTTTCAATCGAAAAATTGCGCATTTTTCAAGTCGATGTAAAAAATTATAAAACAAATGCCACAAAGCTTTAAGTTTTTCAATCGAAAAATTGCGCATTTTTCAAGTCGATGTAAAAAATTATAAAACAAATGCCACAAACTTGAAACTTTTAAAACTGACCCAAAACCCATCTAGTTTCATGTTCCAGTAAAAAAAAATAACAACTTATCCCTAATTTTTGAAATAATCACGCGTAAGCAGAGTTTTTCAAATGAAAAATTGCGCAT
Source organism: Ocypus olens (assembly GCA_910593695.2). Taxonomy (NCBI): domain Eukaryota; kingdom Metazoa; phylum Arthropoda; class Insecta; order Coleoptera; family Staphylinidae; genus Ocypus; species Ocypus olens. Next base: position 51,885,615 of record OU343053.1, read on the forward strand.
TTTTCAAGTCGATGTAAAAAATTATAAAACAAATGCCACAAACTTGAAACTTTTCAAACTGACCAAAAACCCATCTAGTTTCATGTTCCAATAAAAAAAGGCGACAACTTATCCCTAATTTTTGAAATAATCACGCATGAGCAGAGTTTTTCAATCGAAAAATTGCGCATTTTTCAAGTCGACGTAAAAAATTATAAAACAAATGCCGCAAACTTGAAACTTTTAAAACTGACCCTAAACCCATCTAGTTTCATGTTCCAGTAAAAAAGATAACAACTTATCCCTAATTTTTGAAATAATCACGCGTAAGCAGAGTTTTTCAATCGAAAAATTGCGCATTTTTCAAGTCGATGTAAAAAATTATAAAACAAATGCCACAAACTTGAAACTTTTAAAACTGACCCTAAACCCATCTAGTTTCATGTTCCAGTAAAAAAAGATAACAACTTATCCCTAATTTTTGAAATAATCACGCGTAAGCAGAGTTTTTCAATCGAAAAATTGCGCATTTTTCAAGTCGATGTAAAAAATTATAAAACAAATGCCACAAACTTGAAACTTTTAAAACTGACCCTAAACCCATCTAGTTTCATGTTCCAGTAAAAAAGATAACAACTTATCCCTAATTTTTGAAATAATCATGCGTAAGCAGAGTTTTTCAATCGAAAAATTGCGCATTTTTCAAGTCGATATAAAAAATTATGAAACAAATGCCACAAACTTGAAACTTTTAAAATTGACTCAAAACCCATCTAGTTTCATGTTCCAGTAAAAAAGATAACAACTTATCCCTAATTTTTGAAATAATCATGCGTAAGCAGAGTTTTTCAATCGAAAAATTGCGCATTTTTCAAGTCGATGTAAAAAATTATAAAACAAATGCCACAAACTTGAAAGTTTTAAAACTGACCCTAAACCCATCTAGTTTCATGTTCCAGTAAAAAAGATAACAACTTATCCCTAATTTTTGAAATAATCACGCGTAAGCAGAGTTTTTCAATCGAAAAATTGCGCATTTTTCAAGTCGATGTAAAAAATTATAAAACAAATGCCACAAACTTGAAACTTTTAAAACTGACCCTAAACCCATCTAGTTTCATGTTCCAGTAAAAAAAGATAACAACTTATCCCTAATTTTTGAAATAATCATGCGTAAGCACAGTTTTTCAATCGAAAAATTGCGCATTTTTCAAATCGATGTAAAAAATTATAAAACAAATGCCACAAACTTGAAACTTTTAAAACTGACCCAAAACCCATCTAGTTTCATGTTCCAATAAAAAAATGCCGACAACTTATCCCTAATTTTCGAAATAATCACGCGTAAGCACAGTTTTTCAATCTAAAAATTGCGCATTTTTCAATTCGATGTAAAAAATTATAAAACAAATGCCACAAACTTGAAACTTTTAAAACTGACCCAAAACCCATCCAGCTTCATGTTCCAATAAAAAAAGACGACAACTTATCCCTAATTTTCGCAATAATCACGCGTAAGCACAGTTTTTCAATCGAAAAATTGCGCATTTTTCAAGTCGATGTAAAAAATTATAAAACAAATGCCACAAACTTGAAACTTTTAAAACTGACCCAAAACCCATCTAGTTTCATGTTCCAGTAAAAAAAAATAACAACTTATCCCTAATTTTTGAAATAATCACGCGTAAGCAGAGTTTTTCAAATGAAAAATTGCGCATTTTTCAAGTCGATGTAAAAAATTATAAAACAAATGCCACAAACTTGAAACTTTTCAAACTGACCAAAAACCCATCTAGTTTCATGTTCCAATAAAAAAAGGCGACAACTTATCCCTAATTTTTGAAATAATCACGCATGAGCAGAGTTTTTCAATCGAAAAATTGCGCATTTTTCAAGTCGACGTAAAAAATTATAAAACAAATGCCGCAAACTTGAAACTTTTAAAACTGACCCTAAACCCATCTAGTTTCATGTTCCAGTAAAAAAAGATAACAACTTATCCCTAATTTTTGAAATAATCACACGTAAGCAGAGTTTTTCAATCGAAAAATTGCGCATTTTTCAAGTCGATGTAAAAAATTATAAAACAAATGCCACAAACTTGAAACTTTTAAAATTGACCCAAAACCCATCTAGTTTCATGTTCCAGTAAAAAAAGGCGACAACTTATCCCTAATTTTTGAAATAATCACGCGTGAGCACAGTTTTTTAATCGAAAAATTGCGCATTTTTCAAGTCAATGTAAAAAATTATAAAACAAATGCCACAAACTTGAAACTTTTAAAACTGACTGAAAACCCATCCAGCTTCATGTTCCAATAAAAAAAGGCGACAACTTATCCCTAATTTTCGAAATAATCACGCGTAAGCAGAGTTTTTCAATCGAAAAATTGCGCATTTTTTAAGTCGATGTAAAAAATTATAAAACAAATGCCACAAACTTGAGACTTTTAAAACTGACCCTAAACCCATCTAGTTTCATGTTCCAATAAAAAAAGGCGACAACTTACCTCTAATTTTCGGAATAATCACGCGTAAGCAGAGTTTTTCAATCGAAAAAATTGCGCATTTTTCAAGTCGATGAAAAAAATTATAAAACAAATGGTACAAACTTGAAACACTAGAATTAATCAGCAGAAACACCACTGATTTAGATAGATTATGCAACCACCATCACATTTGAAGATCACTGATTTCGTTGATCCGGTGATGACATTTTTCAAAATTTCACGTTTTTAGCACTAACTTGTGACTGTAAGCTTGTCATTATTTAACAACAACAAACTCTTTAATTCGAGAAGTACCGCTAGGTAATGAAACTTTAAACTCACCCAAGAAATCCGCGCTAGTCGCACCGAAACCGGCGGACGCCGCGGCGGCAATGTGTCCCAAGTGCAGCGTCGGATGGTGAAGCACCGGCCTCTGCGGCGAAGCGATTTTCGGCCTCGTGGGCGCCAGAATGCTGTCGATGGTGAACAGCGAGGTGGACGCCGCCGTCGTCGTCGTCGTCGGCTGCCTCGGTTTGTACACCGGCTTGAAACCCTCCCCGAGGAACATGTTGCCGAGAAAGTGCGGATTGAACGCGCCTGGGTTTCCCCTGGGCTGCGCCGACGTCTCTACCATCTTGTAGTCCTCCTCACTGTACGTCTCCTCCGGGTACTCGGTGCTAGCCCCGTCCCCGCACCAATCCAACTCGGTCTCCTGTTTTACGGTGGCCAGCGTGAATTCGGGAGATTTTTTTTTTGTTTTTTTTTTTCTATGGTGGCGTCAACAGTCGTACATAACGATTCAAAAACGCGCGCGTGTCTCTTCGAGAGTTCTTTTCCCGTTCAGTGTTCGCGTTCGGTCTGACTAGCGGGTTTACGCGGCGGAGCGGCACCTCGGTGTCGGGGGGGCCCGCCCCGGGGACTCCCCGATTGGCCGCGCGACAACCCTCTCCACCGAGAGGGCCAATCGCACGGAAGGACGCGCACCCCCCGAACAAATCTCTCCCTGGGGCCTACTTGTAGGGCCGCTAAATGGCACGCATACAGCCGTCAATGTGAAATCTGATATGCCGCCTAAGAGGGTTGCATCTGACGTGTTTATTATATCACGACGACTGATGTTATTATCATTATTATTAGCGCGCCGGGGGATGATGTGCTTTTAATCGACTTTCCCCCGAGCCCTCTTTTATTTAGTCCGAAACTCATTTTCTTCAAGTGTTCTTCAAGGGTGATCATTGCACGATGGAAAAAATAATAATAAAAAAAACTTGATCGTGGGATAATAACACGTGCCATGAAATCATACCAAACAAAAGACGACATACTTTTGTAGTCGAGCTATAACAAAAAGGAAAATTAAATTCGTAATTACTTATTCAAAAGCCTGCATGCGATTTAGATTAGAGGCTTATATAATCTGACCCATATTTGTATGCAACCCAACATTCTTTTCTGCCTAGTTGTACCTCATTTTAACGAAATTTTCTCTTTCTAAATAGTTAGTTTTGTATAAAGTGCGCGAAATAGGTGTTTTTATTGCGCCTGAGAATGTCACATTAAAAATGTATCACAGCTTAAAAAACTCCATTTTTGACATTTGAAGTAATACTATTTTTGACCATATTTTACAGTATTCGAATACAATTTTTGACATTCAAACATTTTTTTGACGATTAACAAACCATTGTTGAGACTTGAAAATATGAAATTTTTCACATTTGAACCAAAAAAATTTTGGCAGTTAGATAATACCATTTTTAATAATTGAATAATTACCATTTCTCACATTTAAAAAAATACTATTTTTGACATTTGAAAAAATACCATTTTTGACAGTAAAGAAAATACCATTTTTGACATTTAAAAAAATACTATTTTTGACATTTAAAAAATACAATTTGTAGCTGTTGTACATGCACCATTTTTTGAAGTGAAAACTAATACATTTTTTGAATATTTCCATTGACATTTGAAGTAATACTATTTTTGACCATATTTTACAGTATTCGAATACAATTTTTGACATTCAAACATTTTTTTGACGATTAACAAACCATTGTTGAGACTTGAAAATATGAAATTTTTCACATTTGAACCAAACAAATTTTGGCAGTTAGATAATACCATTTTTAACAATTGAATAATTACCATTTCTCACATTTAAAAAAATACTATTTTTGACATTTGAAAAAATACCATTTTTGACAGTAGAGAAAATACCATTTTTAACATTTAAAAAAATACTATTTTTGACATTTAAAAAATACAATTTGTAGCTGTTGTACATGCACCATTTTTTGAAGTGAAAACAATACATTTTTTGAATATTTTTTTCATATTTCACTTTTTAAAGTAAACCATTTTCGACAGTTAAAAAATACTACGGTCGAATATTTCGACATTTTAAAATGTATCACAGTTTAAAAAAATACAATTTTTTACATTTGAAATTGAGACCAGTTTTGTCAGTAGAAGAAACACCACATTTTACTACATTCAAATACAATTTTTGACATTTTAAAATGTTTTTGGCAGTTAGCAAACAATTGTTGAGACTTGAAAATATTCCATTTTTCACATTTTGACAGTTAAAAATACTACAATCGAATATTTCGGCATTTTAAAAATGTATCACAGCTTAAAAAACACCATTTTTGACATTTGAAGAAATACTATTTTTGAGAATTGAGAAAATTTTACAGTATTCGAATACAATTTTTGACATTTAAAAAATGTTTTTGACGGTTAACAAATAATTGTTGAAACTTGAAAATATCAAATTTTTCACATTTGAAAAAAAAAACATTTTTGACAGTTAGATAATACCATTTTTGACAGTTGAATAATTACTATTTCTCACATTAAAAAAAAAATCAATTTTTGACATTTGAAAAAATCCCATTTTTGACAGTAGTGAAAATACCATTTTTGACAATAGAGAAAACACCATATTTTACACTATTCGAATACAATTTTTGTCATTTAAAAAATGTTTTTGACGGTTAACAAACAATTGTTGAGACTTGAAAATATAAAATTTTCCACATTTGAAAAAAAACTTCTTTTGACAGTTAGATAATACGATTTTTGACAGTTGAATAATTACTATTTCTCACATTTAAAAAAATCTATTTTTGACATTTGAAAAAATCCCATTTTTGACAGTAGAGAAAATACCATTTTTGACGATAGAAAAATACTATTATTGACAATTAAAAAATACAATTTGTAACGGTTGTTTTACGTACCATCTTCAGCAGTCAAAACTAATACATTTTTTAACAGTTAATAATAATAATAATAATATATTTACGGGATTCACCCTGTACACTGACAGTTAAATAAATACCATTTTTCACATTTTAAAAAATACTATTTTTGATATTTGAAAAAATACTATTTTTGACAGTGGAGAAAATACTATTTTTGACATTTGAAAAAATACCATTTTTGACAGTGGAGAAAATACTATTTTTGACATTTGAAAAAATACTATTTTTGACATTTGAAAAAATACTATTTTTGACATTTAAAGAATACAATTTGTATCAGTTGTACATGCACCATTTTTTTTTAAGTGAAAATTAATACATTCTAAATTATTTTTTCATATTTCGCTTTTGAAAGAAATCATTTTTGACAGTTAAAAAATACCAGTCGAATGTTTTGACATTTTAAAAATGTATCAAAGTTTAAAAAAAACCATTTTTGGCATTTGAAATAATACAATTTTTGACAGTAGAGAAAAAAAAAACATATTTTACTGTATTCGAGTACAATTTTGGACATTTAAAAAATATTTTTAACAGTTGACAATTGTTCAGACTTGAAAATGTAAAATTTTGTACATTTGAAAGAAACATATTTTTGACAGTTGAAAAATACCATTTTTGACGGTTAAAAAATACCATTTTTGACAGTTAAAATTACTATTTTAGACAGTCGAAAATATTCGAGAGAAACTATTTTTTAACTAATTGTTAGAAAACAGTTTCTTTAGAAAATTTTTCCACTGTCAAAAATAGTATTTTTCAACTATGAAAAATAGTATTTTTAACTGTCAAAAATAGTATTTTTAACTGTCAAAAATAGTATTTTTAACTGTCAAAATGGTTATCTTTCAAATGTGGAAATTTTCATATTTTCAAATTCCGTTTGTGGAACTTGAATTGGAATAGAATTTAGTGTCATTTTGAGTACTTTTGACATTTTAAAAATGTATCAAAGTTTAAAAAACCCCATTTTTGGCATTTAAAATAATACCATTTTTGACAGTAGAAAAAAAAACATGTTACAGTATTCAAGTACAATTTTGGCCATTTAAAAAATATACACTTGACAATTGTTGAGACTTGAAAATGTAAAATTTTGCACATTTGAAAGAAACATATTTTTGACATTTAAAAAATACCATTTTTGACAGTCGAAAATATAATAATAATATTTTTTTAACTAATTGTTAGAAAATAGTTTCTCTAGAATATTTTTCGACTGTCAAAAATAGTATTTTTAACTGTCAAAAATAGCATTTTTAACTGTCAAAAATAGTATTTTTAACTGTTAATATTTTAGACAATCGAAAATATAATAATAATATTTTTTCAACTAATTGTTAGAAAATAGTTTCTCTAGAATATTTTTTGACTGTCAAAAATAGTATTTTTCGACTGTGAAAAATAGTATTTTTAATTGTCAAAAATAGTATTTTTAACTGTCAAAAAAAGTATTTTTAACTGTCAAAAATGGTATTTTTAATTGTCAAAAATAGTATTTTTAGTTGTCAAAAATAGTATTTTTAACTGTCAAAAACAGTATTTTTAACTGTCAAAAATGGTTTCTACCAAAAGTGAAATATGAAAAAAATTCAAAAATGTATTGGTTTTCACTTAAAAAAATGGTGCATGTACAACTGTTACAAATTGTATTTTTTTAATGTCAAAAATAGTATTTTTTCTTCTGTCAGAAATGGTATTTTTTTAATTGTCAAAAATAGTATTTTTTTAAATGTGAGAAATGGTATTTATTCAACTGTCAAAAATAAAATTTTTAACTGTCAAAAATGGTATTTTTAACTGTCAAAAAAAGTATTTTTATCTGTTAATATTTTAGACAGTCGAAAATATAATAATAATATTTTTTTAACTAATTGTTAGAAAATAGTTTCTCTAGAATATTTTTCGACTGTCAAAAATAGTATTTTTCGACTGTGAAAAATAGTATTTTTAAATGTCAAAAATAGTATTTTTAACTGTCAAAAATGGTATTTTTAACTGTCAAAAATAGTATTTTTAACTGTCAAAAATAGTATTTTTAACTGTCAAAAATAGTATTTTTAATTGTCAAAAATAGTATTTTTAACTGTCAAAAATAGTATTTTTAACTGTCAAAAATGGTATTTTTTAACTGTCAAAATGGTTACCTTTTAAATGTGAAAATTTTCATATTTTCAAATTCCGTTTGTAGAAATTGAATTTCAATGGAATTTAGTGTTATTTTGAGCACTTATAAAAATTCATGTTAGAAAGTATAATGTTTAACCATTGAAATGTCACTTCTGATGACATAATAAAATGTGTAAGTCTTAGCAGTTAAAGGATGTGGATATTGACAGTAGAAACTATACAATTTTTAACAATATAAAAATACCATTTTTGATATTTAAAGAAATTATTTTAAACAGTTGAAAATGTACCTTTTTAACAGTTAAAAATATCGCTATATCAATATTTCACGTTTGAAAAAATATCACTTTTCGCAGTGAAAAAAATATTATTTTTGACAGTTTCTCGATTGTCGAGAAAAAGCATTTTTTTACGTTCGAAAAAATACCATTTTCGACAGCGGAAAAAATATAAAAATTAATTTTTGGAATTGAATGTCATTTTGAGCAGTGAAAAAAATATTATTTTCGACAGTTTGTCGACAGTCGAGAAAATGCAATTTTTTACGTTCGAAAAAATACCATTTTCGACAGCGGAAAAAATATAAAAATCAATTTTTGGAATTGAATGTCATGTTGACCAGTTAAGAAATTTCCATTCATGGTACAAAATATAATTTTTAACTATTGAAATGTTACTTCTGATGACATAATAAAATTTGTAAAATATATGGTTTTTGAGAGTAGAAATTATTCTATTTTTGACAGTATAAAAATATCATTTTTAAAATTTATTTACGTTTTTAATTGTTGAGTCTAAAAATACATTTTTTTCACGTTCGAAAAAATGTAATTTTCCGCAGTGGAAAAAATATTATTTTTGACACTAAAAAGATATTTTGACATTCGAGGAAAACTTTTTTTAACAAATGAAAGAAATTCTGTTTGTAAAACTTGAAAAATTATTTTTGGATTGGAAACTGTTAGTTTTGAAGTTGAAAATTCGTGAAAGAACATAGCAGAGAATTTTGGAACTCGACAGCAGAAGAAAAATCAATCTAAATTCTACAGTGGTTGAAATCACGCTACAAGAATTTTCTGCTCCACCAATTATGATTTTTTTTAAGTAGGATAAATTCTTAAAAATACACACTTATGATCTCCGTTAAAATAATTTTTAAAAAAATAGACGGTAACACGTTTGATCAGATAATGACGTCTGTCATCACTAACGACAATAAGTGCATGGACGTCAGTCATGACAGATGTCATTATCTAATCATACGTGTTGCCGTATATGTTTTTTAAAATTTTATTTTAACGGAGAAGAAGAAAACGTATTTAGCAAGATTTTCAGGCCCTTTGTGAAATTATCGACTCAATTACAATGTTTGCGTTTTGTGCGATTTAGGGAAAAGATAATAATACCTCTTGAGCTTAGATTTTTTCTTTTCCTTTTTGAAAACCTTAATAACCCCGTCGAGATTCACTTCAATCGATCGCGTTCGTTCCCATCAGAAGGGCCCCCTTTTTCCGTGCCGCTAATTCCCGAAATCCAGATCCTCGCGGGGCCGTCGCGCCTACTAATTCGAGTCGACGGAGCGTGTTCCGACCCCCTGGATAATCCTCCTCCACCTCTCCTCGGCGTCCGCACCACCACACGTGAAGAACGGGGCCGGTATTTACATACGGTACGGTTTTCGGGCCGCGATTTCACGGCACCGCGGCGCGGCGTCGTCGGTGCCCTCAGATCCCGAAAACCAAATATTTAACCGGGGCACACAAATTGTTTACGTCGCCCTTAATCCCTCGCCGAGATTATTATTACTATTATTATTGCCGGATCCGTCCGACGAGGCGTGATGGCAGCTGACGTGGATTAGGGGCTGCGGGATGGATGTAAATTGCGCCCCGCCGTCATCGTCCGCCATCTTGATCCGGATTCGTTTATCCTGATCCTTAATACGGTCAATCCGCCATTGTAGCGTGGCCGTTTAGGGAGGTAATTGTGCCCCTGGGGCCCGTCACGCACCCATTCTGCACCCATCATGGGGTGGGGAAAAGGATCTCTCCGTTGCTGGCGACAGTTTATGTTATTAAAATATTACAACGTGTAATCGTCGTGGGGTCGCTTTACAATAAAACATGTGCCCTTACAAAGACCGATTTTCTAAACGTAGCGAAACTTTTCTTTAAACTGAATTTAACATAACTAACAGGTTTATACTGTGATTACCATTTAGAAGGTACATGGGGTAATGTTTTTCAATTGGAGCAAGGTATACATTTAAATCCTGTATGTCAATTCCTGACATTTAAAAAAATAAAAAATCATGGCACACTTAAGGTTTTTTTTTAATGAACATATGATATGATCGTTCATCCTGGTGTAATCTATTATTATATCATCAGAATCGGGAATGAGCTATCTTTTCAAACAAGGATTGTTAATTAATTGTTCAGACTGTTCTGTATTGTTGATATTTTGTAGTACATTTTCGGTGTGTTGGATGTACAGGGAGGCGGCAAATAATGCTAATTAATGATTCGAGGGTGGGGGCGGTGGTGGGTACAAAGGGTCATCACATACCCGCGCCGGAGAGCGTCGATGTTCGGTGATACGGGCCGACGACGCCGCATCACGTCGCCTCCGTCGTCGGCGGCGTCGCCCGATTGGGGCCGGACACGGCGCGCCCTCTTTTATTGGCGCACCGGCGGGGGCGGGGTAATCGCATCACCCTTTCCACTATAATCTCGATAATCGCACAATTATCTTTAAACAAAATACAAAAAGTAGTTAACTCTTACATCATTTTGACGTTTCAAACGTCAGTAACATCGGATCCTGCAAAACGCTATACATACAGGCAGCGGCGGCTCGTGGAATATGTTGATGGTAGAGCCACTTCCTTGAACCAGCGGCGGCTCGTGGATGTTCAGCGAGGAGGCTATGGAAGAAAATTTGACCAAAACAGCAACGTAATATTTTCTCCCCCTACACGAGCGACATCTCTGTCGTAGCTTCCTCTATAAAAATCCACGAGCCGCCGCTGCCTTGAATGTATGATGAATGAAGTCGAGTATTATACTTAGCAAATAAGTTTAGATCACATAAAAAACCTAAATTAGACATTTAATTGTTTGATGCAAAAAATCCAAATATTTGAAAATCAAATAATTCCTTAACATAAATCCCGGAGACTAGATTTTCCAGATAAATATCAAAGTAAATTAATTTGATCTAAAAATAAACCTCATTTTTAAATTAAAACTCATGAAAAAAAATATAAAATTAAATCAATATCCTGAAATGAATACAAAACCCTTGAAAATACAGGTCGAAAAATTAAAAAATGTATGTGGCAAAATCTAAAATGAAAGACAAAAATAAAAAAATCCGCAAAAAAAATCAAAAATTTCCGCGTAAAAATAAATAATTCAGGTTAAAAAATCTAAAATGAAGGACAAAAAATCAAAACTTTTAACCAAAACGGAAAATCTGAAATGCGGAAATATCGAAAATTTCAACAAACCAATCAAAAATGTAGGCCAAAATAAAGAATTATTGATTTATATGCGAGATTTTTTTTTTCCGGTATTTTCAAGTTTTATTTGTTGAAATTTTCGATTTTTTGTTTGTATTTTTCATCTTTAGGCCAGAGTTTTCAATATTTTGCCTAAATTTAGGACAAAAGGTCTAAAAATAAAAACTGCAGACCCGGAAAGCCAAAATTTCAACAAACAAATCGAATATTTTGGCGAAAAAATTAAAAACTTGGAACAAACTTAAAAAATCGGCAAAAAATAAAAAATTACCTCATCCAAAAATAAAAATGCAGACGAAAAATTGAAATTACAAGTAAAAGAAAAATAATTTGCCACTTTCAGCTGCCAAAAATAAGTTTCTGACCAGAAGTTCGGAAATAATAGGCAAAAAATTAAAAAAAATACGAAATGAAATCAATAATCCAAGTTAAAAAATCTAAAATACAGGATAAAAAAATTGACAAACGGAAAATCGGAAATATCGAAAATTTCAACAAACCAATCAAAAATGTAGGCCAAAATAAAGAATTATTGATTTATATGCGAGATTTTCTTTTCCGGTATTTTCAAGTATTATTTGTTGAAATTTTCGAGTTTTTGTTTGTATTTTTCATCTTTAGGCCCGAGTTTTCAATATTTTGCCTAAATTTAGGACAAAAGGTCAAAAACTCAGGTCTAAAAATAAAAACTGCAAACCCGGAAACCCAAAATTTCAACAAACAAATCGAATATTTTGGCCAAAAAATTAAAAATTTGGAACAAATCGGCAAAAAATAAAAAATAACTTCATCCAAAAATAAAAATGCAGACGAAAAATTGAAATTACAAGTAAAAGAAAAATAATTTGCCACTTTCAGCCGCCAAAAATAAGTTTCTGACCAGAAGTTCGGAAATAATAGGCAAAAAATTTTAAAAAAATACGAAATGAAATCAATAATCCAAGTTAAAAAAATCTAAAATACAGGATACAAAAATTGACCAAAAATCTAAAATATACGATAAAAATTTTAGACAAAAAATCTAAAATTCAGGCCTAAAAATAAAAGCGGTGGACCAAGAAAAGAAAAAAATTTTAACCAAAACGGAAAATCTGAAATGCGGAAATATCGAAAATTTCAACAAACCAATCAAAAATTTAGGCCAAAATAAAGAATTATTGATTTATATGCGAGATTTTTTTTTCCGGTATTTTCAAGTTTTATTTGTTGAAATTTTTGATTTTTTGTTTGTATTTTTCATCTTTAGGCCCGAGTTTTCAATATTTTGCCTAAATTTAGGACAAAAGGTCAAAAACTCAGGTCAAAAAATAAAAACTGCAGACCCGGAAAGCCAAAATTTCAACAAACAAATCGAATATTTTGGCCAAAAAATTAAAAATGAGGACCAAAAAATCAAAAATTTTAAGAGTTAATTCGAAAATTTAGGTCAAAATAAAGAAAAGTTAGGGCAAAGATCAAAAAATTGAAAATACAGGTCAAATTAAAAATTCGGTGAGAAAAATCAAAAATGCGGACCAAAACGTCGAAAATTGTAACATTAAATCGAAAATTTAGGTCAAAATAAAGAATGTTTAGGCCAAATGATCAAAAATGAATAAATCGAAAATACAGGCTTAATAATAAAAAAACAAACTTAAAAAATCGGCAAAAAATCAAAAATAACCTCATCTAAAAATAAAAATGCAGACGAAAAATTGAAATTACAAGTAAAAGAAAAATAATTTGCCACTTTCAGCTGCCAAAAATAAGTTTCTGACCCGAAGTTCGGAAATAATAGGCAAAAAATTTAAAAAAATACGAAATGAAATCAATAATCCAAGTTAAAAAATCTAAAATACAGGATAAAAAATAAAATAGAAACAACCTTACTTGTTGCAGAAAGTATTAAATAAATTCAAAAAAACGAAATATAGCCTGAATATATAAATAAACAGGTTGAATATTTATATATTCAGGCTATATTTCGTTTTTTTGAATTTACAGGATAAAAAAATTGACCAAAAATCTAAAATATACGATAAAAATTTTAGACCAAAAATCTAAAATTCAGGCCTAAAAATAAAAGCGGTGGACCAAGAAAAGCAAAAAAACAGACAAATAAAAGAAAATTAATACAAATTTACAGCAAAAGATACAAAAAATTAAAATCTACAATGCTGGCCAAAAATTTGAAAACATCGAATCTCGGGCCTAAAGATAATAAATGTAGACTAAACGAAAAAATCAAAAATGCGGACCAAAAAACCGAAAATTTTAACAATAAAATCGAAAAGTTAGGTCAAAATAAAGAAAAATTTAGATGAAAAGATTTTTAAAAAATAATAAAAACCTGTCATGTTGGTCAGAAAGTCGAATATTTAAACAGTACATGAAAACTCGGGCCTAAAGATAATAAATGCAGACTGAAAAATTTCAACAAACAAAACTCGAAAATACCGGAAAAAATAAAAGAAATCGCGCACATAAATCAAATATTCAGGTTATAGATGTTTTAACCGAAATCAATTAAAAATTTTGAACTAGAATTAAAAATTCGGCCCGCAAAATCAGAAATGAGGACCAAAAAATCAAAAATTTTAAGAATTAATTCGAAAATTTAGGTCAAAATAAAGAAAAGTTAGGGCAAAGATCAAAAAATTGAAAATACAGGTCAACAATCTAAAAATTAAAAATTCGGTGAGAAAAATCAAAAATGCGAACCAAAACAATTAAATCGAAAATTTAGGTCAAAATAAAGAATATTTAGGCCAAATGATCAAAAATGTACATCCAATAAATCGAAAATACAGGCTTAATAATAAAAAAATGCAGAATATTTTAGTAAGAAAATTGTAAATTAGTCTCAAAAATCACTATATTGCTCAAAATATTTTTTTTATTTTTTTTATTGCAAAACATTTTTGAGTTTGAAACTGCAGGTAGTGCCATGGCTCCGTGGCTCTATATAACGAGTCGCCCCTGCATACAGGGGCGGCTTGTTATATAGAGCCATGGCACTACCTGCAGTTTCAAGTCCTGCAAGAATTTTTACACTTTCTCGCCAGTTACTTTGGTCTAGGAAGATAAATCGTTCTTTCTTTCTTCGAAAAAGGAGGGTGGAGGGGGTATATTGTATAAGTGGCTCTACCATCAACATGTTCCACGAGCCGCCACTGTATACATACATAGACTTTTTTGACATCTTTAGTGACAAACACTAGGAAATCAAAAGTATCAACACGGCTATGAAGAAAATGTAATTTTCCAGCACGTTACGTCGCCAATAGACACATTACTGACAGTTTGTTATTTTTATTGTTCTAGATTTCCGCACGTGTGATGAACCAACTACACACCTACGCGGTAAGTTTCTTGGTTGAATGCCATTTTCGTAATAAATTAAGTTTCGTAAGTACTACTTTTTCTGGCGAGATTTCTGTCACTCGAGATCAGGGTTGCCAGACGTCCATATTTGAGCGGGACTTTCCGAGTCCCGAGTTGCTTCTCAAAATCCCGATTTAACAATTTGAAGATGCACAAACCGTAGAAGCTGAATTAATGATCAAACAAAATTTCGATTACAATTGTAATGACTTTAGAAATTTTTTATCGAGCAAAGATGGTAAACATGGATTATACTCATAGGTAGAAACGCCAAAGTGGCGGAATCTATTGCCTGAATGCTGTACTGAACCAAATCCGGGTGACTTTAACACCGACAAGATATGGACATTGCCACTCATCTTTACCGTTCGTTTACTCAACAACTAATCAGTTATTGATTAATCTTAAATCGAAGAAAGAAATGACCATTTTTTTGTAAATTCTGGAATCAATTGTGCGTTTAATCTAATTGCGGAATAACAACGTACGAGTGATACCATTGTATGGTATTTGTAAAAAAAAATGTCTCTATGAGAGCCATTTTGCAGCCTCCTCTTACAACTGTCCTCGACTAATCCGATCCATCTATTATTCTGGATAAAAAAGATAGAAACGTCGGATTGTGATCCGAAAAAGGGCAACGTATTCAGTATTTTTTTGTGCGGGCGTTTTCAGGTAGAAAAGTGTGCGAATTTTCTCAGATGGAATTTGCGAGGAAAGACGTTTGTAAATCTTTATTTTTTTTTATAATATTCATTAACAATCGATTTATAGACAGATTTATTTATACAGGGTCTTTCTTTTAACTCAGAACATATGCTTGTTAATGTCTATGTTCTATACCCTGTATATGAATAATACAAGAACAATGTGAGTATTAGGGTGTCCGTAAGATATGGTACATGGCAATTGATTTTTTTTCTAATTTTGATTACAATATAAAAAATAAAAAATAAAATTTTGTGCCAAATGGCAAACCCGATTAATTATTATTAACATCTGCCAGTAATCAATCGAAATTACCCATTTAAAATAATAAGGGAAAAATGGCCTCACTGGCAAATGTAACCATTCTACTTCCTGTGAAACTAATTTCTGTGAAACTAATTCCTGTGAAACTAGTAAAAGTACTAATACTGTGAGTGAATAACATAATAGATTTTATTACAAAAAAAAGGTGATGTGGCCATCATGTTACTTTCTCCGACTTGATGGTATCATTTATATTTACGCTTCCATGGTTTATTTTCAATTTAAATCATATTTTAAGTGTGCATCGAACGTTCCGTAGACTCGGATAAAACTGACGTTTAAAACGTCAAAATTATGAAAGATGGAAAAATGTACTTCAAATTCAAAAACTCAGTTTACTCTAAAACCAAAGAGATTTCGAAAAAAACTTATTCTTTATAAATTGTTCATTTTGGTATTCTCTACAATTATTATTAACATAAATTTGCTGTAACTATTAGCGTTTCATAATTGTATACCAAAAATGAAAAAAAAAATAATAAATTGTTTTCTCGAATAACAATGATTTTATGAAAAATGTTTTCAAACAAAATAATTTAATTTCTTTATTGTCTTCAATATTTGTTAAAATGTTTTTGTGATATTTTTCATATTTAAGAAAATATTGGCAAAAAACCAAAAACAGTTAAGGTAAACACAAACGAAATTTTACCAAAAGCTTTTCAGTTCTTCGGATTATCAAATAAAACTTATGTTCAAAGTTTCATTTCAATTGGTCTATTAGTTTTTGAGATACAGCGCACACACACAGACACACACACACACACACACATACACACACACAGACACAAAAATGTTTTTTCCAGAAATTGTTGAAATGGCATCCAGGGACCCCAAAACGGATATTTCCGTAAAAAAAATTTTTGAAGAAAAAATCACGATCACAATACTCTCTCGTACTTCGTAACGGAGAAAGTAAAAATGGGAGTGGCGTTGTCGGTGTCAATAAAAAAATCTTTAAAAAAAATTCCATGTCACAAATTTCTTCAGTTTTGGCCATACTACAAGATCACAGTTAAAAACAATCATTTTCAATAATTTCTAAATGGCCGATGTTAAAAAATGGGGCATGAAAATGTATTAAACTGTAAGTAATGTTTTGTCGAATAAATATTTAAGGAAGTGCAACAAATCTTCTTATTCGGGGACTTTCGGATAATTAATATTCGACGTCGGATTCATAAATCGACGACCCCAATAATCCCCGAAAAGGGTGCAGTAATTTTATTCGAAGAAAAATGTTAGTACAAAATTCCTTTTGGTCGTTCCTAGTCTCCTGTTACTCCTTGTAAAATATTTCAATCGTTTTCAATTATTTTATTATTTTAACGAAAGCCAATTGATTGCATGGATACGTCTTTTAGGATTAATCTGGCAAAATTTTAAGGATTTCCCTCAACGAATTTACGATTTATAGTCGTTTCAAGTGGAAGCGGTCGGTTTTTCTTAATCAAATGTCATGTCCCAATGTTGATATCGTTTGTTGCGGACACGGCAGGTTAACGAAAGCCTATTGTTTGCATGGATACGTGTTTTGGGATTAATCTGGCAAAAGTTTAAGGATTTCCCTTAACGAATTTACGATTTATAGTCGTTTTAAGTGGAAACGGTCGGTTTTTCTTAATCAAATCTCATGTCCCAATGTTGGTTTTGTTTGTTGCGGAGACGACAAGTTAACGAAAGCCTATTGATTGCATGGATACGTCTTTTGGGATTAATCTGGCAAAAGTTTAAGGATTTTCCTTAACGAATTTACGATTTATAGTCGTTTTAAGTGAAATCGGTCGGTTTTTCTTTATCAAATGCCCAAATGTCCCAATGTTGATATCGTTGTAGCGGACACGGCAGGTTAACAAAAGCCTATTGTTTACATGGATACGCCTTTTGGGATTAATCTGGCAAAAGTTTAAGGATTTCCCTTAACGAATTTACGATTTATAGTCGTTTTAAGTGGAAACGGTCGGTTTTTCTTAATCAAATCTCATGTCCCAATGTTGGTTTTGTTTGTTGCGGAGACGGCAGATTAACGAAAACCTATTAATTGCATAGATACGTCTTTTGGGATTAATCTGGCGAAATTTTACGGATTTCCCTCAACGTATTTTAGGTTTTAAGTTTCAGTTAAAATGCATGTTTTTGTAGCCATTGCGTTACGATTACATTGAACTAACATTTTATTTAGCAGCAAATCATCTACCTGTAATTTTCCTTTACGTTTAATTGCCCAAATAGATAAAGTAACAAATTTTAGCCAGCTTGGCGATACTTGCGTCATCCGACGTGTCTAGTGTGAAGCTCCAACGCGAACAATTAATTTGTATAGAGTGCGCAGAGCATGGACATTGTAGCTGCTGCCATCTAGTATGAAAAACATGCCCGACGCACTACAGTATTCTCCACGTTCTTTGAATTAATAATAATAATAATAATTTATTTCCCAACAGGAAAGAAATCCGATTACAGGGAAAAACTATAAAACTAACTAAATCTAAAACATCACACAACGCATATAGTATGTTACTAATTATGAATTTATAACTAAAAGGTGAAACAAGCGTATTATCACAAGCTACAATATAATACAGCATATGGTATAATAAGTGGTAATGTTTGTAATTCTCACTAAATAAGATCCTAATCTTTTTTAATATTTAATATTTTAATTCACCATTAACTAAGATGGTAAAATTATATAACACCATTCACCATTCTGTTGACATTTTTAGTGACACCTTGTCAGCGTTTTTAAAGTTAACTCCTAAGTTAACTTTAAAAACGCTCCTAAGTTAACTTTAAAAACGCTGACAAGGTGTCACTAAAAATGTCAACAGAATGGTGAATGGTGTTATATAATTTTACCATCTTAGTTAATGGTGAATTAAAATATGAGCACGTATTTGCTCTAAGATACCAAAACACGCGCGCATTTCTAGGAGATATTCTGGGTACGTAAAATCCCAACTGCGACAACAAGTTTGGATCATCAATATACCCATTAACAAGCTTATAAAGATAAGTTACAGAGTTTACGTCGCGGCGATCTGCCAAAGACTGCATGTTAAACACAAACTTTAGAAGGGCGCCGGCACTCATTGAAAAGTGTATTTCAATATAGGTGTGTGTTATAGAGGGATTGCTATGTTTTTTTCTTAATCTTGATTATTTGCACCCCGTGTTGTTTTATCGTAAAATCATAAGGGTGGTTTCTTGTAAAGATCAAAAAAACTCGATCTAATTAACCCATTTTAAATATTATTTTATTATACATTCGAGTTATGATTTTAAAATCAGTTAATACAATCATTATCAAAATTTCGATAAAACTTCTATAATCAATTTGATCGGCCGAAGGGGCGCGGTGAACTAGGGCAATCGCCCCCCCTGGCCCCCTATACGCTACGCCACTGGTTAAACATTGTCAATAGATCGCTATAACGAGTTGACTCGAAATCAGGATATGTTTCAGAAAGCTTGAAATATAGTAACCTCGTGAATTTTTTCTGAACTTTTTCAAGTGCAAGCTTCTGGTTATGGAATGTTGGAGACCAAATTAAACTACAATATTCCAGTTTTGATCTGATATACAGTACAGTTTAATAATTACCTTAATATCATTAAAATCATTACAAGTCCGTTTTATGAAGCCAAGCAGTTTATTGCAGATATAATTGATATGCGTAGTGAAAGTTAACTTCTGATCAAAGATTACTCCTAGATCCTTTACCTGATTTGAACGTGATAAAACTCAATTTGTCAATATATAATCAAATTCTAAGATTGTTCTTTTGCGGCTAAAAGATAGACACTGACATTTATTAATATTCAATTCAAGTGAATTTTGGTTGCACCACTCTTCAAGTCTTTTAAGATCCGATTGTAAAAATTCACACACTTGCGCCATCCGATGTGTCTAGTGTGAAGCTCCAACGCGAACAATTAATTTGTATAGAGTGCGCAGAGCATGGACATTGCAGCTGCTGCCATCTAGTGTGAAAAATATTCCCTACGCACCACAGTATTCTCCACGTTATTTCAATTGGTCACCCATTTGAATTTCGTTTTAATTTTGTGTTCATTTTAGTTTTAATTTTATTTTATTTTTAAGCATTTTAGTAAATTTGTTTTGTAATTTGTAAAAAAGGTGTTATCCGTTTAAATGAATAAATAAATAAATTCACACACTAGCGCCATCTACATTTCAATACCTCAAACTGCGATAAGATATCTGGTGTAATTACCCCGTGTCGCTTTCTCTGTTCTCACGATCGAGACAATCCCCGAAAATAGTAAGGTTAAGACGATCACACGGACCCGAGAATACCTGCAAAATCGATAACCCACACCTGTGAGATAAAAACAACCCGCTCCGAAGAGGAACAGTTCACCCCCGGGCGGCAGGATGTAGTTTTCCTGGTTTGAGGTTAAGTGCCCCTCGCCCCCCCATCGCAGCGATGATTTACCACGAGAAACAGGTGCGCGAGCTCTGCGGCCTGCACGCCCTCAACAACCTGTTCCAGGAGAGGGACGCCTTCACCAAACCCGAGCTCGATGCCATTTGCCACGCGCTGTCCCCCGACGTCTGGATCAATCCCCACAAATCGCTGCTCGGTTTGGGAAACTACGACATTAACGTGATCATGAAAGCGCTTCAGGACAGGAATTATTCGATGCTATGGTTCGACCGGAGAAAGTAAGGAATTGTTGTGTGTTATTAGTGCAGTTGAAGCACGTCGTGTAATTATAGTTTCTTAACCCCTTGGCCGGGAATAACGTGTGTCGCTGGTGATGAGTTAAATGTGCTACGCACTTGATAAAGTCACGCTCGCGGTTTGTAGGTGTTTCGGTAGACGGCCGCTTCCAAATATTTTCGAAGCAGTAACGTGTCTATATTTTATAATTCTAAAATAATAGATTAAAAAAATTAAATGGTCTTCATTAGCACTACCTAGCCTGATTAATTTCACGGTCAAGGGATTAAGAAGTTTGTGATACAATATTTGAGAGCATTTTTTGCAATTTTGGCTATATTTGAAATAAAAGTTATTTAGGCTATACAATTAATCACCCATGGTGAAGCATTTCTGTATCTTGTACCCCTGCCACACACTCGTCGAATGGCATGAGAAGTAGCGAGGAAAGGAAGCAGAGACGTAGTGTGGCAACATTACTCGTCATGCCCACTGCTCCCTGTTTTGTCGGTTTTTGGGCGCGAGTCAAAGGACTGGCAATATGAACGCTTACGGCCTAATACGGAGCGTTGCGATTAATTGCGCGAGTAGAGCAGTGTGTGGGCAGAGAGGGCAACATTGCAGCAGAGCGAGGAACATCCGTGGCCAAGGCATTAGGCACATCTTTTTTCTTTCTAATTAAAATAATAGTTATTTCGGTTGTATGATTAGTTTCTCGCTTAACCCGTGGAGAAACATTTCCGTATTGTGCACGTGCTCTCTTTTCTCTTGCAGGGAACCGTCTTGCCTCAATCTCCGTAACATCCTGGGATTTATTCTGAACGTGCCAAGTGACTACAAGATAAGTTTTGTGACCCTGCCATTGAGAAGGAGGCATTGGATAGCCGTTAGACAAATCAATGGTATATACTATAACCTCGACTCGAAATTGAGCCTCCCATGTCCGATAGGAAAGGTTTGTTGCAGCAACATTTGTAACAGATGAGATTCAATTTTATTTATTATCTGAAGCCCACCGCGTGTGATGCAATTTTTCGAACGCAGCACATCTGCAAATAATAAAAGTAAAATTTTGGTTTGTAGAGTTTTATCGAACTTGATAAATTTGAGACAACCTCACTTGTTGTAGAACCATTAAATACATTTAATATAGACGAAAATAGCCTGAATATATGAATGAAACTTGATATGTTCAAAATATCTACAATTTGCGCGTGTAATATACCCTCTAGTGCAGGGGTCGCCAAACTTTTTTGATCATCGACCCCTATATAATTTTTCGAAATCTCCATCGACCCCCAAAAAAGTATTTTTTTGTGAACTCCTGCCCCTCGAAAATAAGCCATATTTTTGTCTTTTGGCTATAACTACTGAACAAATCTTGATAGCCTATCCACTGGTGTCAAAAAATTGTGTATTGACTACTTTGGGACTGTAAAAAGAATTATTGATATTTATGGCTTGTATTTCCTGTAATAATGATATTATATATCCAAATATATATTCATACATTTCCTCTAAATAAAACCTTTCCACTAAAAAATGTTTCATATTCACTAGCGGAAAATATGAAAATTGAGGTTTATATCTCCTTGCATTTTTTTAAATTTTTTACACTTGTTTTTCCTTCGATCCCCAATCGACCCTCCGATTGGGATCGACCCCCTGGCTTAGGTCGACCCCTACTTTTATTAAATAGACCCCTGGGTGTCTATATAGACCACTTTGGCGACCTCTGCTCTAGTGAATCTCGGCCGATGTAAATAATGCCTAAAATGTGTATTCAGCGATTTCAGCAAATTTTACGTGAATCTAACCAGCGTTTGTTTTTAATTTTAAAAATCTTCATAAATATCTAATCATTGCAATGAGTTGTGGTTGTGGATGAGAGTCCAGGATTACTGTATCCAAATAAAAAAAAATAAAATACTTCACTTAACAAAATTATTCTTTACACATTTAACGTAAAATATAACGTACACGTCACTTAAAACTTAACAATAACCAAACTTTCAGAAGTGCGAAGTCTTAGAGTACCTGAAAGATGAGCTAGAGTGCGCCGACAAGCAGCTCTTCGTGATCGTCCCGAGCGACGTGGACAAAAACGAGACCTGGCTGTCGGACAGCACCGCGGCGGGGGGTTACAGCACCACACTCGAGGAACGCGACGCGGAAGTTTTACGGATCAAGGACATTGTCAGCGAGGAGTGCAACGTGACCCTCAACCCGCTCTGCGACCATTCCTGACAGCTGCGATTGTTCGTTTCTTAACGCATTCAGTGCGGATCGAGTGTTAATGGCGCGCACGCTCAATAAAAGCACTTCTTGCTGGACGCGATCAGGCGGTCGGTGTCTATGTGCCTGGACATGAGGAAGTTGTAGATTTGGGCCCGGGTGTTCACGTCGATGTCGGGCCGGCGGCCTAGGATCCAGACCATGTCTGGTGAAGAGTGTACATTGATTATTTGTAAATAAGCTGAATTTTCTCATAAGATGGCGTTGTTTTTTTTAACCAAACTTACCCATGTGTGCAAGTCTGAGGCTGGAGCAGGTCCACAGCAGCGCGTAGTTGTCGTAGTCGGTGTCGAGGACCTGGTAGAAGCCGGAACCCGGGAGCAGCCTGGCTAAGGAGTTCGGGAGGATGGTGTTTATCCGGTAGGAGAAGATGCTGGGGTCGCGTCGCGTTATCGTTGCTATTCCGTGCGTTTCTTTCACGTTGCCGGACCTGAATTGCAAAATGTTTCAGTTATTAATTCTGAACAGAATTGCTTTATTCTTCACTGTAGGAAAAAGGAGGAAAAGTATTATGGATTACAGGATGGCAAATGTAAGTTGGCCAGACGCGCAGAGAGGAAGTGAAAGCTCTCTCTCTACTGCCGGCCGAGTAAAGTCTCTGTATTCATTTAAAACTCAATCGGGCGCTCTCCTCCACATTGAAAATGAATGTACCAGGTGCGCGAACTGTTCACGAAATCCATCAAGAGCGCCCTTCGAAGGTACCGCCCACAATTTTGCCACTGCGCAATGGCAAGTTATGTTTGCCGACCTGTACATTGTCATGAGGGGTGAATAGGAGCCGCGCGACCTCCAGGTGGAAGTAATGGAGGGGTCCGACCATTTCCTGATGGAGGTGCAGTTGATAATATGGGCAGAGCAGGAAAGACAAGATGGGCGTAACAATTTTGCCACTGCGCAATGGCAAGTTATGTTTGCCGACCTGTACATTGTCGTGAGGGGTGAAAAGGAGCCGCGGGGCCTCCAAGTGGAAGTAATCGAGGGGTCCGACCATTTTCTGATAGTGGTGTAGTTGATTATATGGGCAGAGCAGGAAAGACACGATGGGTGTAAGCAAATGGGGAATAAAATCAGTTGAAAAGTTTTAAAGACAACTGAAAAAAATCAACTGGGGACGTGATGGTACTGTTGAAGAGAGAGAAAAAAGCATAAGATGTGCTGCCCTCATATGGACAGAGGAGGAAAGACGAGACAGGTGTAGGCAAGTGGGAAGGACAGGTGGGGAATAATATCAGTTGAAAAGTTTCAAGACAACTTGAAAAAAAAATCAACAGGGGAGGCGAGGGGACTATTGAAGAGATCGAAAAAAGCATAAGGTGCGCAGCCCTCATATGGACAGAGGAGGAAAGACGAGACGGGTGTAGGCAAATGGGAAGGACAGACTTGAAAAACTTGAAAAACAATCAAACAACCACTTCCGGTGTACGAAATTTTACCAAAAGCTTTTCAGTTCTTCGGATTATCAAATAAGACGTATGTTCAAAGTTTCATATCAATTGCTCCATTAGTTTTTGAGATACAGCGCGCACAGACACACACACACAGACACAAAAAAAAAATTCCAGAAATTGTTGAAATGGTATCTAGGGACCCCAAAACGGATATTTCCGCAAAAAAAAATTTTGAAAAAAAAATCACGATCACAATACTTTCTCGTACTTCGTAACGGAGAAAGTAAAAAGAAAATGACAATTTCGAATGATCAAAAATTCCGCATTTCTGACACCACAAACGGCACGATTCAACGGTAAATAAAGAAATTTGCAGCTGCCAAAAATTATGTTTTTTAACTATCAAAGACGGCAGTTTTTGATATTAAAAAAAGAAGTAAATTTCAACTGCTAAAAATGACAATTTCGAACTGTCAGAAATCGCATTACTATCACAAATTGGCACGTTAGCAGTAAAAAAAATTTCAATTGCTGAAAATAACTATTCAATACTGTCAAAAATTGCTCATTACTGAAACCGGCAAGTTTCAACAACAAATAGAAAATTTCCAAATGCCAAAAATGTTAGACTGTCAAAATTTAAGCATTTCTACTATCACTATCAGCATTTTTCAATATTAAAAAAGCAATTTTCAGCAGCCAAAAGTAACAATTACAAATTGTCAAAAATTCTGCAATTCTATTGTCACAAGCGGCATTTTTCAATAGTAAAAAGATTCATTTTTAACCGTCAAAAATGACAATTTCTAATTGTCAAAAATTCTGCATTTCTACTATCACAAACGGCACGATTTTGTTATTTGCAGTGGTCTGAATAATTTTAATAATTTCTATGAGCGAAAAAATATAATTTTCAATTAAGATCAACACTGACAGGAAAATTACTTCTGACAAATTTTATTGTTTTTTTTTCCTGTTAAAAATGACAACTTTGTAATGTCAAAAATACAATTTTTGCCTGTTAGAAATGACAAATTTGTAATGTCAAAAATATCATGTTTTCCTGTTGGAAATGGCAAATTTATAATGTCAAAAATATCTTTTTTCTCATTAGAAATGGCAAATTTATAATGTCAAAAATATCATTTTTTTCCTGTTGGAAATGGAAAATTTATAATATCAAAAATATCATTTTCTTCCGGTTGGAAATGCCAAATTTATAATGTCAAAAATATCATTTTTTTCCTGTTGGAAATGGCAAATTTATAATATCAAAAATATCATTTTCTTCCAGTTGGAAATGGCAAATTTATAATGTCAAAAATATCATTTTTTTCCTGTTGGAAAAGGAAAATTTATAATATCAAAAATATCATTTTCTTCCGGTTGGAAATGCCAAATTTATAATGTCAAAAATATCATTTTTTTTCCTGTTGGAAATGGCAAATTTATAATATCAAAAATATCATTTTCTTCCAGTTGGAAATGGCAAATTTATAATGTCACAAATATCATGTTTTCCTGTTAGAAATGGCAAATTTATAATGTCAAAAATATCTTTTTTCCCATTATAAATTACAAATTTAAAATGTCAAAATATCATTTTTCTCCTGTTAGAAATGGCAAATTTATAATGTCAAAAATATCATGTTTTTCCTGTTGGAAATGGCAAATTTATAATATCAAAAATATCATTTTCTTCCGGTTGGAAATGGCCAATTTATAATGTCAAAAATATCATTTCCAAAAATTTTGACTATTTTTTTATGTTTGGCCAATTTATTTTTTTTCTTTTGCACGGTCATGAATAACATATAATTCTAATTCGAAGAGCGAAAAAAATATAATTTTGACTTTAAGAAACCGGCGCTGGCAGAAAAATTACTTCTGGCAAATTTATAATGTCAAAATATCATTTTTTTCTGTTAGAAATGTCAAATTTATATGTCAAAAATATATTTTTTCCTGTTAGAAATGGCAAATTTATAATGTCAAAAATATCTTTTTTTTCCTGTTAGAAATGGCTAATTTATAATATCAAAAATATCATTTTTTTCCTGTTGGAAATGGCAAATTTATAATGTCAAAAATATCATTTCCAAGGATTTTGATTACTTTTTTGTATTTGGTCAATTTAATGTTTGTCTTTTGCATGGTTATGAATAATTCTAATAATTTCTAAGAGCGAAAAAATATAATTTCCGACTTTGAGAATCCGACACTGACGGAAAAATTACTTCTGACATATTTATAATGTCAAAAATATATTTTTTTCCTGTGAGAAATGGCAAATTTATAATGTCAAAAATATCATTTTTTCCTATTGGTAATTGCAAATTTATAATGTCAAAATATCATTTCTTTTTGTTAGAAATGTCAAATTTATATGTGAAAAATATCTTTTTTCCGGTTAGAAATGGCAAATTCATAATGTCAAAAATATCATTTTTTTCCTGTTAGAAATGGCAAATTTATAATGTCCAAAATGTCATTATTTTTCTGTTAGAAATCAAAAATATCATTTGTATCCTGTTAGAAATGGCAAATTTATAATATCAAAAATATCATTTTCTTCCTGTTGGAAATGGCAAATTTATAATGTCAAAACTATCATTTCCGAGAATTTTGATTACTTTTTTGTATTTGGTCAATTTAATGTTTGTCTTTTGCACGGTTATGAATAATTCTAATAATTTCTAAGAGCGAAAAAATATAATTTCCGACTTACAGAAATCGACACTGACAGAAAAATGACTTCTGGAAAATTTATAATGTCAAAAATATCATTTTTTTCTGTTAGAAATGGCAACTTTAAAATGTCAAATATATCATTTTTTCTGTTAGAAATGGCAAATTTGTAATGTCAGAAATATTTTTTTCTGTGAGCTGCCGAAAACTGTGGAATTTTACTATCAAAAACGGCATTTTTTGATATTTAAAAAAAGAAAATTTCAACGGCTAAAATGCACATATCCACCATCACGAATGGCACGTTGGCGGTAAAAAGGAAATTTCAATTGCCAAAAATAACTATCCAGGACTGTCAAAAATTGCTTATTACTGAAAACGGTTTCATTTCAACAATAAAAGGAAAAATTCCAAATGCCAAAATTTTTTAACTGTCAAAATTTGAGCATTTCTACTATCACTGTCGGCATTTTTCAATCAAAAAGGGAAATATCCAGTGGTCAAAAGTAACAATTGCAAATTGTCAAAAATTTTGCATTTCTGCCACTGCAAACGGTACGATTCAACAGTAAGTAAAGAAATTAGTAGCATCCAAAAATGGCATTTTTTGATATTAAAAGAAAAAAGAAAATTTCAACTGCTAAAAAGGATAATAGTCATATACTAAATTTTGAGTAGTATTATACAACCAAATTTTGAGTAAAATAATTTTGAAAAAGTTCGTTTGTGTCGAAAAATTTTGTGTAGTATAAAAAAAAATCTTAGTAAAATATACAATGTTATTTTATTTTACGCAATCTTAACGTATCTACGAAGGATAAGGAAGCCATTTAAATATACACAAAGTTCAAACTGTCAATTGATAAACAGTAAATATTATTTATAAATACTTCAATTAGTTCCGAGTTGAATAATCGTGTCAATTCTAATTTTAAAATTGGTAAAATTAAGTACTTTGAAAGGTGCGGTAAACACAGCAATTTCCTTTTCGTCAAAACAACATCTATTGGCCTCGAAACATACCGATGGTGGCGCTACGATCGCGGTAAACGGCTGTAGAAAACGAGTACTCCGCTCGTTTTCCCGTTTAGTTCTGTGTACAAGTTAAATCTGTGACATTATTTATGGAATCTGCCTAAGAAAACATACGTGTAATTTGAAAGGCATGTTCACATCACATGGATTCGATTCATACTAAACATAGTAAACAAATTAGAAACAACTTTACTTGTTGCAGAAAGCATTAGATAAATACAAGAAAACAAAATGTAGCCTGAATATTCATATATTCAGAAACATAGTAAAGTCTGGCCGCGCTATGAAGGCATCTGAAGTGATTAACTTGGAACTCGGACGCCTTCATAGCGCGGCCGGAGTATATCTGCTAACTGAATTAAGATGCAGAAGCAACGACTTTAAATCTGAAGTTCTTTCAACATGGTCCAATTGAAGTTTACAAAAAAAAACATTTTAAACATTGTCGTTAAAAATAATTCGGAGAACGCAGCCCTAATTGTTTGGAGAAAAATTAGATTTCTGATTTCGTGGAAATTAATAAAAGCATTGACGAGATATTTACCGTTCTTTGTAATGCAAACATTTGAGTATTAAATTGCACATTTCTGTTAATGAATACTATTTCCACGGAAATAATGATAATTGCGAATTACAGGAAAATGCAACTTTAACAACAAACAAGAATATTAAAATAACGTTTAAATACGAGACAATTCTGTAAATATAAACGAATTAGTTATCGTAATCTCCTGATAAATGCACACAAAATAATAGCGCAATTTTAAATATTAAATCGTTTTTGAAGGGGCCGCGGTGGTCTAGTGGGTAGAGGTCCGGCCTCTGGACCCCGTTGGTGTGGGTTCGAGTCCCGTCCGGACGGTCACTTTTTCAACACGAAAAATGGCCGTACGGGTCCCTGGGTGTCTAGTGTTTGTCCCCATTCATTTTAATATGAATATTATTACTATAAATTGGTTGTGGCTGAATGCCCTAGCTGGCTAAGCCAAGTCCCCATCATCCTCGATTCCCTAACCCGAACTCCTGTCAATCATCTTTCCTTTAAAAAAAAAAAAAAAAAAAAAAAAATCGTTTTTGTTGTATTAAAATCACCATTCATGTTAATATAAATTATCAATACGTAAATGTCATGGTTATTTACTGCCATTAATTACAAAGTAGTAATGATAAATGTAACTTGCAACAAAAAATCTGCCAATCTGTACGTAATTAACATTACTTATCAATCAACTTTCAAATATCACGCGAGATTGATTTCAAAGAAAATTAATTGCTGAATAAGAGAAACGTTATCCGATTTTTTAAAAATGCACCAAATAAAGTTTAAATGCTGATTCACCATGCTAATACCGTCATTACCAGATTCGACATATCGTCGGCGAAGCGGCAACACAAAATTGAGATTTTAATACATAATCTCGAGTTTTTTGTATCTCCTGTCAAATTTGAGGTAAATGTGAGATAACCACCGTTTGGACCAAATTGAGATTTTAACATCAATCTTTTCCCAGAAAGCTATAAATTAGTGTTTCTGCCTCTCCCATCAAATTTGGTAAATGTG
Source organism: Ocypus olens (assembly GCA_910593695.2). Lineage (NCBI taxonomy): Eukaryota > Metazoa > Arthropoda > Insecta > Coleoptera > Staphylinidae > Ocypus > Ocypus olens. Next base: position 51,915,061 of record OU343053.1, read on the forward strand.
AGATAGGCGGTATTGCCGCTATATAAAATCGTCATATAAATAGATCATGTTGATGTGCATAACTAAATATTTACATTCGGCACGATAATAATCCTGGGGTCAAGTGAATCAATTAATTAAAAACCGCACTGACCATTTTCCCACCGTCTTCACGGAAACGTGCAGCTGCCCCTTGGATTTTTCCGTCAGCCCGATGGTCATGCAGTTCGTGGTCAGCTCCATGAGATAGAAAGACCTCTCCAGCTCGAACCAATCGCCCGTGAACTGAAATGAAATGCGTTTAATGAAATCAATCCGTTTTCCTTTTTTTTGCGCAAACACTCACTCTGGTCACGTTGAAGCCTTTCACGTAATCGTGCCTGGGGCACCTACCTATGCCGGAGGCGTGCGTCGCGACGCTCTTCAAAGCGGCGACGAACGCCAGGAGCACCAAACACTTGGACATGCCGTTCATGAATCACATCGCGCGCGCCGCCGCCGTTTGCAATTGAGTGCCAATTAATATTTGTTTATGCTCGTTTAGCGGTTCGCGAACTGTAGAAAGTCCTCGGGCGCGTTTTACGTAAGCGGAAGCGGGTTTCTTCCACGGAGAACTGTTACAGTTTCGATCGAATTGCGCAAATTTGTTTTCACTTGTTACTAAGTACTTATTATCTTCTGTAATTAATCGTTTGTGTGAATTCATGTGCGTCACGTTTGCGATTTTTACCGCATTTTAATAAATCGCGTTGGTGCTTCAATGGAAGCAATTTAAATTTTAAATTATGGCGCCTGTTTCCATAGAGTGCCACGGCAAGATAATCAATTTTAGTTCTGCTTTCCTGCCCACAGATGTAGACAGCGTTGGTGACAGTTTTGCTCGTAAATTACTTAACATCAATTACTTCATAAATACTTCACAGCAGTGGGGTTTTTTCTGGTATGGCCGAGGAACAAGAGGTGGTAATACAGATAGGTGCGGTCACGCAGCTAGCCGTCCGTTTCAATGGGAGCAATTTAAATTTTAAATTATGGCGCCTGTTTCCATAGAGTGCGCGTCAAGATAATCAACGCGTGTGGGTGTTAGTTCTGCTTTCCTGCCCACAGATGTAGACAGCGTTGGTGACAGTTTTGCTCGTAAATTACTTAACATCAATTACTTCATAAATACTTCACAGCAGTGGGGTTTTTTTCTGGTACGGCCGAGGAACAAGAGGTGGTAATACAGATAGGTGCGGTCACGCAGCTAGCCGTCCGTTTCAATGGGAGCAATTTAAATTTTAAATTATGGCGCCTGTTTCCATAGAGTGCGCGTCAAGATAATCAACGCGTGTGGGTGTTAGTTCTGCTTTCCTGCCCACAGATGTAGAAGCGTTGGTGACAGTTTTGCTCGTAAATTACTTAACATCAATTACTTCATAAATACTTCACAGCAGTGGGGTTTTATCTGGTACGGCCGAGGAACAAGAGGTGGTAATACGCAGCTAGCCGTCTCTGCAACTAACCCTACCTATCTGTATTGCCACCCTTGTTACCTCGGCCGTGCCAGAAAAAACCCCGCGACCGTCACTGCTTCACAGTGTTAGTATACATTATTTACTTTACATTTGGTAGAAATAATTATGGATCTATTACTTCAAATTTAGTTTGAACTGCGTTTGAAGTTATTAATTTCACGTTTTAATGCAAATATTGACGACTTAAAATTACGTTGGCAGCAGGAAATTGAACAAATATAATAATTACACGTATTAGTAATTAAAGAACACTTCACGCATTGTTAAGTTTACATTTATTAAAAGTAACGCCGTGAGGTACGTTTGCAATGGTTACATTTTATAAACAAATAATTTTTCTAGTGCAAGTGGCGCTAAAACTCGCAATGATGCGTCCCCGAACTAAAAACGTATCTTGTTAACACCTTACGCAACACAATAAACACAAGCTTCTGTATTCACAGCTAAAACCGTGTGCATAATGCATTTTAGTCATGTATCACGAAATGGATTGTATTTAAGGCGGCCTCGAAATGAGTAATTCAAATTAATGCTTACAATTACTACTGGCACATTTTGTAAAGCCCGACAGATGTCGTAGGGAGTCTATGTAGACTATATTCTCAGAAAAATGTATTGCACTCCGCAAACTTAATCAGAGCCTCTATTCTAATTCAATATATCTCTGTTATTAAAACTGGTATGTCAATTGTTTGACGAACGCGCCCAATCACTCGGAAAAATGATTAAAAATTACGCTGTTTGAATCACGGCAAATAACTGATGTACCCCACTGCTGCCATTACTCAACAGATGTCGCACAAAAAAACACACATTTTATTTCCGAAATTATGTCCTTCTTGCTTAATTTTTTGTGTTTAACTGCGTTTCATTTGAATCAATAATAATACGAGAAACCTACAAAACAAAGAATGATCAATTAAATGCAGGAATTTTTATGATATTCGCCATAAAGAAATGGTTAAATTCGACAACTTCAGTAGTAAATAGTGTTTATACAACTATGAATTTTCATTAAAACTATACTTCATTAGAAATATGCACTCTCTTACAGAAAACCTAATCTTAGAAATATATATTTCATCCACCGATAAAGAAGTAATAGCGGAATTAAAACCGCTATGTTTCCACTCAAACGTCAGCAATTCAACCGCCATCTTAAAGTTTCCAATAGCGTTACAAGAGGTTGTATCTATCAATGGTTTATTTAGTTTAAATGAGGTTGTATGTCTTGAAATGCACTTTCAATGGAACCACTTAGCTTAAATGGGGTTGTATGTCTTGAAATTCACTTTCAATGGATTATTTAGTTTAAATGAGGTTGTATGTCTTGAAATGCACTTTCAATGGAATCACTTAGCTTAAATGGGGTTGTATGTCTTGAAGTTCACTTTCAATGGATTTATTTAGTTTAAATGAGGTGGTTTATCTAGATACGCACTTTCAATAGATTTCTTCAGTTTAAATAAAGTTACGTCTTGAAATGCACGTTCAATTGATTTATTTAGTTTAAATGAGGTAGTTTATCTAGAAATACATTTTCAGTGGATTTCTTTAGTTTAAATGAAGTTGTATGTCTTGAAATGCACTTTCCATGGATTTGTTTAGTAGAAATTTTACACACTGAAGTGTGTGGACCATTTTCTTTAAAAGTTTTGTGGCTTAAATAACAATATTAACGAAGGATGGTGGGTGATGCAACGTATGGATTATTATTGATACTGCGTTCATGCATATAACCCTGAAAATGGCACAGCACGATAGATTCTCTTTGCGTCCGGTGCTCTACCCGAAGGTGTGCAGGACTTGTTTGTGCGAAGGGGAGCTGAAGGACATTTTTGAAGTACCCCATGTTCCCGATATGCTCTTCACGTTCACCTCTATTCGTGTAAGTCCCGCGGACTCCCTTCCGAGAAACATCTGCACCGCTTGCGTCGACGAACTGACGAGAATTTACGCGTTCTCCAAGCGATCCGAAGAAGTCCAAGAGATCCTGCGAATCGTCTCCGCCGAATACAGCAGCAAAATCGAGATCGAAGAAGAGGGTGTTCGAGATGAGAAGCCTTTACCGTTTCTTCATGTTGCTTCGGGCATCCTTCAAAACAGAGAAGTGCAAGAAATCCCGCAAATCGTCTCAGCCGAATACGATGACAAAATCAACATCGAAGAAGATGAGAAGACTTTACCATTTCTTCATCCCTGTGATGTTGCTTCGGACTTTTATCGAAACGGAGAAGTGCAAATCGTCTCTGCCGAATGCGATGACAAAATTGACATCGAAGACGATGAGAAGACTTTACCATTTCTTCATCCCTGTGATGTTGCTTCGGACTTTCATCGAAACGGAGAAGTGCAAATCGTCTCTGCCGAATGCGATGACAAAATTGACATCGAAGAAGATGAGAAGCCTTTATCGTTTCTTCATCCCTGCGATGATGCTTCGGACATTCTTCAAGACAGCATTGGGAATGAGAAGCCACTGGACTCGCCTTATAACGTGAAGAAGTACGGAAATGTTTATAAGAATTTAAAGCCCCACCGATGGGGGCGTTTTAAAGATTCGGGTGATTTGATGAAACACAGGGCGAGTCGTGATGAGGAGCATCTTTGTGCCGATTGTGGAAAGGGTAAAATATTAGTTTTGGTTCGATTTCACTAATTAATAAATTATATTTTTAGCACCATTTGTGCTTTTAAGAAATATATTAGCTTAGGAAAACATTTTTATATTTCTAATTCCACGTGTTAAAATAATTTTTTTGATTGAGTTAACTTGACTGATCATAAAAAATAGGTTTTTTTGAGGAATTTTAAACCGACAATTTAGATATCTTATTTTTAACCGAAAATATAATTTCTCAAGCACACCCACTTAATATTCATTCAAGAGACATACTGATCTACAATAAAGTTGTTTATGATGGTAAAAAATACCCATTTTTCATAGGAGACTTCTTCACAATTTGTTAATGCAAATAATCTAAATCTAGAAACATGTAATTTCTAAACAAATTAGAAACAACATTACTTGTTGCAGAAAGCATTAGATAAATACAAGAAAATGAAATGTAGCCTGAATATATGAATATTCAACCTGTTCGTTAATCTGCAAGCAAAAAATAAGTTATTTGTTTATAGTCTTAGTAAGACTTAATTTTTTGCTTGCAGATTAACGAACAGGTTAAATATTCATATATTCAGGCTACATTTCATTTTCTTGTATTTATGTAATTTCTATTTTAAAATTATGAACTGTTATACTCCATCTACTCATAGATTCGACTTTTTTGACATCTTTAGTGGCAAACACTAGAAAATGAAAAATACCAACATGGCTATGAGAAAAATGTTCTCGATTACGCCATGGAGAACGTTCTAAATGATGTGATGAACCGACTACACATCTATGCTTTAAGATTCTTGAGTGCGATTTTCGTAATAAATTAAGTTTTTGTGGCGAGAGTTGTTTGTGATTTCTGTCAAAAAAGTTTAATCGATGAGTACAGGACGGCAAATGTAAGTTGGCCAGACGCGCAGAGAGCAAGCGAAAGCTCTCTCTCTACAGCCGGCCGAGTACAGTCTCTGTAATAAGCAAGCACATATTCTTCGCGTTTACAACTCTAGCGGGCGCTCTCTTCACGAAATCTATCGAAGGTTCCGCCCACAATTTTGCCACTGCGCAACGGCAAGTTACGTTTGCCGTCCTGTAGATGGTATATACATATGATCATTTAATTGCAGCCTTTACCGAATTGTCACTACTCAACGAGCACAAGAACACCCACAGCGTAAAACCCCATCAGTGCAGCGATTGCGGAGAAGGCTTTTACGACTCCACCACCCACGAGAGCCACGTGGCGCAGCACAAGAATGAGACGGACCGCAGCCCCACTTGTGAAATCTGTAAGAAGGTGTTGGACACGAAATACGCCCTGAAGATGCACCTCCGTCAGCACAGCGGCGTGATGTGCCCGCACTGTGATAAATTTTTCTTGATGAGGAATTACAGGCAGCACTTGCGATGTCACAGTGGCGAGAAGCCGTTTTTGTGCAGTTTTTGCGGACAGACTTTCGCGCAGAGATCCGACATGAAAATTCATGAGCTTCGACACATCGGGCTAAAACCGCACGAATGCAGTTACTGCGGAAAGAGGTTCTTGCTGAAGAGTGAATTGAGGGAACACGAGCAGCGGCATAAACTAACACCTCCGTACAATTGTTCGCACTGCGAGAAGTCGTACGCGTTTCCAGGAAAGTTGAAGCTGCACCTGCGCAGATGTCATACGGGAGAGAAGCTTAAAAACAGCACAGGCTCTGACGTAGATGATTCTGGCGGTCTTAACGGTTAATAGTAAATGTTTAATATATTAAATTTTTTTTAATTAAATTTTTTATTTTTCTTTAATACATTTTTTCCAAAATAACATTATTAAATACACAAAAATTTGCTCATTTTGAAAAATTTTAAAGTCGGTTACCATGGATGCAGACAAACCAAAAACATCACAATGTTATTTTTGTAATAATCGATTGCTGACCGTTTCGCCGCTGTCGAGCGGTTCCCAGGGAGCACCGCGCGGAGGCGGTCAGCTTCACTCCCCTGGCCTTTCAGTAGACCCCTTCATTAGGACCACGCCTTTAAAAAAGCGGTTTTCTTGCCAGGGCTCCACTTAGCGACGGAAGTCACCGTAGTGCCGGCGAATTGCATCCAGAAGGCCCTCCATCGGGTCAACCTTCCTCTTGTGGCAATCGCGGCGCCACAAGTACTCCAGCAAGAAGTCGGCGAACTGCTCTCGAGGGACGATGCGCCCGCGAAACCACCCTTTCGCGGTACGCCAAGTCGCCTGGCTGGGTGTACCATCTTGAGCTGTAATAAAGATAAATTAAACTTGAGACAACCCCATCTTGCTAGGACTACTATAGTCTTAGTAAGGCTTAATTTTGCAGATACGAAAATAGTCTAAAATACATTATAGCTATTATTACAACTAGGGAAATATGAATAGTATAGACAACCAAGGGAAATGTATTCATATTTTCCGTGTTGTAATCAATAGTTTTTTTCTGATTGAAAGAATATTGTTCTGCAAATGGGAAAATATTGGATTGGTAACGTTGCTAAGGGCTTTGTTTGTAAATATCATGGTTGACTTGTTTTGGTATTTGCGTCGTTTCATAAATTCGTGAAATGTCAAACTATGTGTTAACGCAAGCGACGAAAGACCGTAAATGTTTGGTTCCGGTAAAATCCAAACCTGTAAAATCCATAAAGGATACCTAGATGGCTAATTACTTAATTTTTACATAGTTTAGGGTTCAGTTTTATAATTTAAAGTTTTCAAACTCAATTTAGTTTTATTTTTCAAGTTAGTCCTGTGGGTAGAAATAAGGGATCTTAAACCAATGTTATTTCACTTAGTACTTAGTACTAGTAATAACGTAAATTTCTTTTGTATCATTCAATATCCGGCGTGGCACTAGTTGTTTCAATAAGTTATTTGTTTATAGTCTTAGTAAGACTTCATTTTGATTGCAGAGTTACGAACAGGTTGAATATTCATATATTCAGGCTATATTTCGTTTTTTGAATTTATTTGATACTTTCTGCAAGAAGTAAGGTTGTTTCTATTTTATTTAAATTCTAGTCTGTTTGGCGATACTTACGCCACCCCATGTCTCCAGTGTGAAGCTCCAATGCGAACAATTTATTTCGTTTGGAGTGCGCAGGGCATGAGTGTGATCCCGATTTGTATTTTTTCCTTATTAATTAAGGTATGTGTTCTGTGTGTGATCCATGAAATGAATTGTATTTAAAGTTTACATTACAGGAAATGGCGTTAAAAGAGGGGTATGTCTTGAAATGCACTTTCGATGGATCTTTTTAGTTTAAATGAAGTATGTCTTGAAATGCACTTTCGATTGATCTATTTAGTTTAAATGAAGATGTCTTGAAATGCACTCTCAATAGATTTTTAGTTTAAATGAGGTTGTATGTCTTGAAACGCACTTTCAATGGATTCATTTAGTTTAAAAGAAGTTGTATCTCTTGAAGTGCACTTTCAATGGATTGCTTTAGTTACTGCGAACACAACTAGGTGGCGTTATCTATATTGCTTGCAATATCAATTTATTATTTAATTATGTGGATTATGTGCTAGTTGTCCGAAACGTTGGATTTTGTGTCTTGGGTGGCTGACTAGCAGCGTTGCAAACTGATCACACAATATATCCGGTATGTGTTCTGTGAACGATTTTGGTGAAGGTTAACTCTCCTTGGTGTAAATTGTGTAAAACAAGTCAATTTTTCAAACGGCCCCAGAAAAAACGAATTATTTTATTGCGTGAGTGGTGCAGAAATTTTCAGTGGTTTTAAGCCCGAACTAATAACGTACCTTAAGGCCGCTTCACTACAACCCGGGAACGGTAACAACAACGGGAACCAAAAGTTAAATGATATGATTTGCACGTTGATATACGCAACTAATAACTAATGTTCAGTAACGGGAACGCGAAGCTTGTTATATTTTCGTTCCCGTTCCCGGATTGTTAAGAAGCGACTTTTAGTGTTGATTATATTAGGCAGCACAATATACACGTGCCCCGTTGTTTACATCTGTGAAATGCCTACTTTCTATAATAATAATAATAATAATAAATAACTTTATTTAGCACTTTGCTATATAAATTACATGTATAAAATAACAGTATATATATTTAAAATAATTCTTTATCTATAATTATCAAAAAACTAGATTTGTACTCATTTGCAATAAAATATACAGGCACACAGAGCCACACTCACACATATACATTCACTGTCCTCACACTACAACTCTTGACCCTTCAAATAACCTAAAGGATTCATTTTAAATTTATATTTTCTGTTCCTGCAAATCTGTCCACATTCTGATCAAATTTTCGAAATTCCATTGCCAGATTTATGGTTCATTCAACGAAATATAAGGTTAGTGTTGATTTTAATCTAAATTACTTACAGTAATACAAAGTTGCATTAATGTTTCAACTCATCTTTAAATAAAACACCATTGGGCAGAACAATTAGTAAATAAATACTTGACCGATGATATTACCAACTATATTGTTTATGCTGCAAGTTTTTACTTCGTTATACATGTTGTAAATATAACAAAAACACTTTTACTTCGTTGGTACAACATAAATTTTTATTGTTGACTGTAGTTTCGGCAACCAACTTGCCATTATCAAACATAAACTTTATGTTATACCATCAAAGTAATAGTAATAGTATATTATTAAACGAGTGAGAAAGTTGGCCATTGCCACGGCTCGTGTTGCAATTCACCCGAGTGGCAATGGCCAACTTGTTCACGAGTTTAATACTATACTTTTTCGCATCATATTAAATAATTACCTCAAGATTTTTCTGTTTGTATTAAATTATAACGAATAATTTTTCTATTTGGAAATTGCGGCAGTTCACTGACAAAAAATGAATCGTAACCATAGTAACAACTAAACTGTTGGGCAATGAAATCGCTATCATTTGATTGGACGTCACCTGTAGAGAAAATGATTCGGCCGAATAATGGACAACTTTCTCAATCAAAAACGATTTAACAACGTTTATATTATTTAATAAGATGCAAAAAAAGTGTTTTTATTATGTTACCAACTAATTTAAAAAGTAAAAATTGGCAAGAAACTTAGCGTTTGTTGCTGGAATGTAATGATAATTCAGTTGAGGATTGCAACATCAGGTCATGGTTGCAAAAATTGAGGAGGACTGCTTATGTTGATGGCCTAAATAAGTACAAATGGTGCTTTGCAGTCCGTACTCAATAAACCAACGTAAAACACTGGCTCAAGTAACAATATTAACAAAGGATAGGCCAAAATGTAATACATTATTGTTGATACCACTACATTAATGTTTGCGACAGGAGATGGTAGTGTGAGAGTACACACTTGAAAATGACGCAGCACGATAGATTCTCTCTAAACCCAGTGCTCTACGGAAAAGTGTGCAGAACTTGTTTGTGCGAAGGGGAGCTGACGCCCATTTCAGAAGAGACCTTCATTCGTGATACGCTCTTCAGGTTCTTCTCTATTCATGTAAGTAGCTGTGTGTCGTAGCAAATTTGGGCAGTGTAAACAATGCTGTATATATTCTGGCCGCGCTATGAAGGCGTCTGAGAAGATAAAGAAGGGTCGAAAGTGGTTCTTAAAAGGTTACAGATAACTTTGGAGATAAATGTGCATGCAAGCCAACATCTCGTTTTTGCTTATTGAGAACCTCAGGCATTTGAGACGCATAACAGGCACATGAGGGCTGTCCAAGTGCCTTCATAGCGCGGCCAGACTTTAGTATTAGTATTCGCTTGTATCGCAATTCCTGATCATCTAGTGAACTGGAATTGCAAAATATGCGATTTATAACTGGCGTACGGTGAATTAAATAACTACGACACCAAGTAGATCCTTGAGGTACACAGATGTAAGTGCCTAAAACCAGAGATGAGTAGAGAGATTGACAACGGAATTCCAAACGGGCTTTTTTCGTCCGTATGCTAGCGCCACCTAATAGGAGACAATCCGAAACAGGTAACCAAATGTGATCTTATTGATATGTCAACGTCAATCCATTCATCGGCGTAAAGACGCTCGTGGAGCAAGAGAGAACCGCCCCGGGAACAAAATTTTAGCGGACGTGGTAAGGGATGGTGTAAGAGAGGAAGACTTATGGTAAAAGATCACATGACTGTTTCGGTTACCTGTTTCCGATTTTCTCCTATTAGGTGTCGCTAGCGTAGGGACGAAAAAGTCAGCTCGCCTGTTTGTATTGGCGTTAGCGATCTCTCTATTCATCTAATGGCTGATTTCTGCTTTAATTTACAATTTGTGATCCATTTGTCAAATCTGACGGCATTAACATTTTTTGTAGCACCAATCTGTATTAAGCCTTGTTAGTACTTAACAAAATTGCTTTAGTCTAGGCATTTTTTAATTGATCAGTTATTTAAATCTGAATTAAGCCATCTAATATAGTTATATAGTTTATCTTTGAATGCGTGGTGGAAATAACCTTGAGAGATGTGGATAAACAGGAAAGATGGAGGAAAATTGAGGAAAGTAGGTACAACCCAAGATATAGAAAAATAGCGGAAGGGTGGGGTAAACCCGAATACCTGTATGGAAGCGAAGGATGGGAGGAGAAAATTCTGATGGCGAGGTACAGATGTGGTAGTGGAGAGCGGGGGAACCGGTATTGGATGAATGAGGAAGAAAGATTGTGTAGACTGTGTGGAAGGGCAGAAGAAAGGTGGGAACATTAAAGGGCGGATTGCGTGGCAACGAGAGAAACATGGAGAAAACAATACGGACAAGGGGAGTGGACAAAACTACTGAAGGGTGATTCGGAGTCGCTGGATATAATCAGAAAGATTGAGGAAATGAAAAAGTCGGGCAATAGAATTTGAATTATTAATGTGTACACAATGTACGGTAGGAACATATGTTAAATGTAATAATGCCAATAGAGGATTAATTAATTTAGTTTGTTGCATTTTCAACAGATGAATGAAGCGCATTCCTTTCCGAGGAACATCTGCGAGGCATGCGTCGACGAACTGACGAGAATTCACGCGTTCTCCAAACGGTGCGAAGAAGTCCAGGAAATCTTACAGATCGCCTCCGACGAACGCTGTCCCAAAATCGTCATCGACGATGAAACGCCCTCGTCGCTTCCACCTCCCCGCGACGATGCTTCGGACGTTCTTCAAAGCAGCAATCACGAGAACACACCTGATGAGAAGACGTACGAAAATGTTTGTAAGGGTTTAAAGAAACATCGATGCGAGGTGTGCAACCATCATTTTAAATATAAAGCTGAATTGAACAGGCACAAGAAGGCGATCCACACCGAGGATCCTCTCGGCGATGCTGGCGGAAATGGTAAAATATTCATTTTGGTTTGTTATCAGTTAAGAAAGTTAAGGTAACACCACTCTAGCGGCCGAAAAACAAGCCTCACTTTGACGAGTATGGGAAAAGGAATAGGATATCTTTTTAGAGGGTTTATTTAACACTTATTGAGGTATGAAACAAAACATTTGTATTATCGTTTTATTGCAAAATGGCGGCAACAGAGCCAATCTTTGAAACCGCCATTTTTTTTAAACTTTTGAACGGGAGGACGGATTTGTTGTAAAGTATAAGACCTGGGACAAAAAAGATTTTTTTTTATAATCTAGTTACCTAGGCTATGGAAGTACGTAGGGTTTTTTTTTAAATCAAATTTTCTAGAAATGGTGCACATTTGAAAAATGTATCGAGTTTTGGCCAAAAAAATAGCAGTAAATTGTTTATAAAAAAAGTATACATTAAATAAAGAAAATGGCTACGTACTTGCATAGAAAATGTTATTGTGCAGCTACTGTCAAAATTTGAAATCAATCCATACAATGGTTTTCAAGTAATCTGTACTCCCAGTTTGAAAAAAGTGGAGTTTTATGATCACATAAATCCTTACGGCATTCGTGCACTTTAGTGGACTCCTGAGGAACCCTTAGGAATTTTCTCACTATAGGACCAACTGGATATTGTTTATAAGACCCTAAAATATTGTTTAAGCAAAAAAGAAACGAGTTTTCCAAAATCCTAGAGTGGTGTTACCCTTTAACAAATTTTATTCCCACCGCAGTAGGCTTTGTTGGGATGACATTTTTGTTGGTAGTAAAAAGTTACTAACAATTTGGTTATGTGTAGTGCAATGTTGCATTTTATAATATATGGTGTTATTCTGAACAAATGTTATTAACATCGATGTTATTAACATTGCAATGTTATGTGAGATTGAACAGCGCTGTTAAAAACTGTTTTCTGAACAACCCGATGTACACAAATTAGCAACAGTGCAACGTCTACAGCGCGGCCCACTTCATGTATATTATAATAGATGATTAATAATACGTTTTGAGGATATTTTTTAGAAATAAAATGGGTGTTTCATAAAGCATGTATATGGATATCAGAATATTACTATCCATAGAGTTTTTTGTTGATGAAAAACACAAACTACCAAATAACCTCAAAATAAAAATTTGACAAGTGTTGTTTAACATCTAAAATGTTAATATACATCGATGTTAGCCGACAGACATTGTGTATAGAATCGCATATTCATAACATCTGTCGATGTTAGCAAATAACACCGATGTTAATGCTTACATTTTTATTCAGAATAACACCAATAATATTAATATGTAATACATGCAACAACATAAGGAAAATAAATACCCCTATACTGCAGCGAGAATAAAATATGAACAGAGTTCAGGTGTTTTCGAGATATACAGTCTGTTTGATTTATTGTGACACAGCACATACGTCCGTTATTAGTACAGATAGATAAAAAAGTTAAAGACAATAGTTTTAGTATTTTTCATGATCTATTCAGTAGCATTGTCATAAAAACAATTGAAAATCAAATAAACACGTGAAAGCTATTAGCTTCATTTTATTTAATGGAACACCCTGTATATTTTGTTTATTTCAAATAGATAATAACCTTAGCTTTATAATGATACCACATAAGTACCCCTTCATTATACAAATAACGCGACAATTGCAAATAAATGAAATTTATCAGTTGACATAAATAACAATTGACATAAAACAATTTGTTAACGCTTTAATGTCAAAGTGGTGTAGTAACTTCCCGTCTTGCGTGTTGTTGATTCAAATCTTTAGAGATGGGTGATAATTACTATTCTAATGATGAAAAAATGGATATGCTAAAGGTCTTCGTTAGATGCAACGATAATTCTAGAGAAGCTAGTATCACTTATGGAAACATGTATCGAGAAAGAAGACAACCACATTATCGCACTTTTGCAAGACTTGAACAAAATTTACGGAGAAATGGGTGTTTTAATAATAAATTACGAAGGAGAAGACAAGAAAGAGAAGATAATAATGAAGTATTGATATTGGCCTATTTTAGAGCACATCCACGTAATTCAATACGCGAAGCAGTGGCTGACTTAGGAATAAGTATGCATAAAATATTTTCTATTCTGAGAAAACATAAAATGAGACCATATAAAATTAAGTTAGTACAAGGTTTAAGAGATGGTGATTCTGACAGGAGGATAGTATTCTGTAATTGGCTTAGCAATAATCAACATTTATTAAATTTAATTCTTTGGAGTGATGAATCAAATTTCAACAACAACGGAATCTCCAACCGAAAAAACGACCATTACTGGGATACTGAGAATCCACGTCAAATTCGAGAATGCAGATTCCAACAAAGATTTGCAGTTAATGTGTGGCTTGGTGTGTTAGGTGATACCATAATAGGACCATTTTTTTATCAAGGAACGTTGAATGCGGAGCGATATGCCAACTTTCTTACGATAGAATTTGAAGATTATTTAGATGATATCCCCCTAGAAATACGTCGAGATATGTGGTTCCAACAAGATGGAGCTCCTCCCCATAACGCAAGAAATGTCAAAGATATTTTGGAAAGAAAGTTTGGTTTGAAATTGATTGCAAATGGTGGCCCCATAAACTGGCCAGCAAGATCGGCAGATCTGTCTATTTTAGATTTTTTTATTTGGGGATTTTTAAAGCAAAAAGTTTATGTTACTCGTCCAGAAAATCTAGACGATCTGAAAAATCGTATTCGTATGGCATGTGGCCAAATAACACCACGGATGTGAGGATGAAGACATGTGAAGAATGTATTGCAAACAACGGACGTCACTTTGAACAGACACTTTAAATAGTTATTCATGTCAACTGATAAATTTCATTTATTGGCAATTGTCGTGTTATTTCTATAATAAAGGGGTACTTATGTGGTATCATTATAAGGCTAATATTAATGCCTATTTGAAATAAACAAAATATACAGGGTGTTCCATTAAAGAATATGAAGCTAATAGCTTTCACGTGTTTATTTGATTTTCAATTGTTTTTCTGACAATGCTACTGAATAGATCATGAAAAATACTAAAACTATTGTCTTTAACTTTTTTTTCTATCTGTACTAATAACAGACATATGTGCTGTGTCACAATAAATCAAACAGACTGTATCTCTTGTACGTTATTTTTAAAATTTTAAAACGTTTGCAAAGCTGCCTGTAAAAATGTTTTATTTGTAAACATTTTGTATGTTAACTTGACTGAGTATGAAAAATAGGTGTTTTTGAGGAGTAACTACCACAATCGACTTAAAACTTATTTATTTAACAACAAATGCGAAACCTTACAGAAAAATATTTACCTTACGAGCTTGAATCTACAGGTAGTGCCCTACATAACGACCTTCCTCTGCAATCAAGCAAAAACCTAGAAAAACGTAATTTCAACTTATACGATCATTTCAGCCTGTACAGACGAGCACAAGAAGACCTACCATTGCAACGATTGCAAAGAATCCTTCCACGAGTCCTCCGCCTACGAGGCGCACGTGGCGCAGCACAAAAAAAACACCGAGGACTTCACCTGTAAAGCCTGCCGGAAGGTGTTGGACACGAGACACGCGCTGAAGATGCACCTGCGCGTCCACATCGACAAGACGTGCTCGAAGTGCGATAAATCTTTCAGCAAGAGAGGAACTCTCCGGAAGCACCTGCTCGTGCACAGCGGCGAGAAGCCGAACGTGTGCTGCTACTGCGGGAGGGCATTCACGTGGATGAACAACTTGACGCGCCACGAACAAGCGCACGCCAACGAGAAACCGCAGTGCGCGTCCTGTTTCGGCCTGAGGCCGATCGATTGTTCTTCCTGTGGGAAGAAGCGTAAGGAAGATTCCGGCGGTCTCTCTTCGCGCACGCCGAAGAGAAAACGCATAAGTAAAAAGCGTAAGGAAGATTCCGGCGGTCTCTCTTCGCGCACGACGAAGAGAAAACGCAGCGCGCGTCTTGTTTCGGCCTGAGGCCGAACAGTTGTTCTTCCTGCGGGAAGAACTTTATAAGATAAAAGCGTAAGGAAGATTCCGGCGGTCGTAAGAGTTAATCGGATGTTGGATAATCACGGTATCGTGTAATTTAGTGTTAATTTTGTAACAAAATACCCAGAATGTATTGGATTTTTAAGTTTTGTTCGTAATGGTGAAATTGCTCATTTCATACAATAAATGAAGTTGGTTGCCACAGTTACAAAAAAAAAGAAGAAATTAACAAGCCAAAAATGTTACAATATTCACCAGGATAAATCAATAAACTTTTGATGATCTACTCAGTTACATTAGAAGTGTTACACCCAGATGGTATATTTTTTTGAACTTGATATTTACTTTTTCCGTTATGAAGTACGAGAAAGTATTGTGATCGTGTTTTTTTTTTCAAAAATTTTTTTTACGGAAATATCTGTTTTGGGGTCCCTAGATGCCATGAAAAAAATGGTGATGTGGCCATCATGTTACTTTCTCCGACTTTATATTTACGTTTTCATGGGTTTATTTTCAATTGAAATCATATTTTAAATGTACATCGAGCGTCGCGTAAACTCGGATGAAACTGACGTTTAAAACGTCAAAATCATGAAATATGGAAAAATTATACTTCAAACTCAAAAACTCGGTTTACTCAAAAACTAACGAGATTTCGAAAAAAACTTATTCTTTAGAAGTTGTTCATTTTAGCATTTTCTACAATTGTTATTCACATAAATTTGCTGTAACTATTATCGTTTCATAATTATAAACCAAAATTTAAAATAAATTAATAAATTTTTTTCTCGAATAGCAATGATTTTATGAAAAATATTTTCAAGCAAAAGATGTTCATTTCTTTGTTGTCTTCGATGTTTGTTTAAATGTTTTTGTGATATTTTTTATATTGAAGAAAATATTGGCAAAAAACAAAAAACAGTTAAGGTAAACACCCACTTCCGGTGTTCGAAATTTTACCAAAAGCTTTTCAATTCTTCGGATTATCAAATAAGACGTATGTTCAAAGTTGCATATCAATTGCTCTACTGAAAAAGAACTGAAAAGCTTTTGGTAAAATTTCGTACACCGGAAGTGGGTGTTTACCTTAACTGTTTTTTGTTTTTTGCCAATATTTTCTTAAATATGAAAAATATCACAAAAACATTTAAACAAACATTGAAGACGACAGAGAAATGAACATCTTTTGCTTGAAAATATTTTACATAAAATCATTGCTATTCGAGAAAAAAATTTATTCATTTTTTTCAATTTTTGGTTTATAATTATGAAACGATAGTAGTTACAGCAAATTTATGTGAATAATAATTGCAGAGAATACCAAAATGAACAACTTCTAAAGAATAAGTTTTTTTCGAAATCTAGTTAGTTTTTTGAGTAAACCGAGTTTTTGAATTTGAAGTATAATTTTCCATGTTTCATAATTTTGACGTTTTAAACGTCAGTTTCATCGCAACGCTCGATGTACATTTAAAATATGCTTTCAATAAACCATGAAAACGTAAATATAAATCCCTATGATACCATCAAGTCGGAGAAAGTAACATGAAGGCCACATCACCATTTTTTGGCCTATATTTAAAACTAACATGTTGCCAAAAACTTATATCTTCTGCAGCGGCGGCTCGTGGATGTTCGGCGGTGAGGCAACGGAAGAAAATTTTACCGAAAAAGTAACGGAATATTTGCTTCCTCACGGGCAGCACGAGCGGCATCTTTGTCTTTGCCTCACCTACGGAAATCCACGAGCTGCCGTTGATCTTCTGGGTGTAACACTTCTAATGTCATTGAGTATATTTATATTTAGTCGTTTAAGGTTTTTAACCTTGAATTAATGTCATTTTAATCATGGTGATGGTTGCGACCGTTACTACGTGGTAATTCATTATAAAATCACTGAATAAAACACTTACTATGTTTTTTGATAATGACAGTAAAACGTCGAAACTTAAGTCGTGAAATGTATGTATATGAAATATTTGTACATACATCAAATAAATTGTGGTAAAAAACATAGTAAGTGTTTTATTCAGTGATTTGTTAATGTCATTTTTTTTTGAAATTTATTTTTATATTTTCTTAGCAACAAGAAATTAAATACATACTTGATAATTGTGAAAATTGTCACCAAAGACCCTATGCCACCAATTCAGAGTAAGTTACATGATGGCCACATCATTTTTGTCTGCACAGAGTGTATATATAGCATTTGCCAAATCAAAATCTTTGTCTGATCAACATGCATCTAGCAGAGCGGCAACACGCATCTTCAAAATCGCAGTTGCTGGTTACGTTTTCTAAGAAACTAGCGGATTTTAAAAGGCCGCTTTCCCTTTCCCTATGGTACGGCCGAGGTAGGAGGGGTGGCAACTCAGATACCTAGAGTTCAGTGACGGTTCGCGGGTTTTTTTTGCCGAGGAACAAGAGGTGGTGATACAGATAGGTAGGGTCAGTTGCAGAGACCGCACCTATCTGTATTACCACCTCTTGTTCCTCGGCCGTACTAGAAAAAACTCCGCGAACCGTCACTGCTAGAGTCGGTTGCAGATTACCACTACTGCTACCTCGGCCGTACCATGAATCACCCCGCGAACCGTCACTGCCTCAGAGTCAGAATTTTGTGGTACTGCAGGTAATCGATTTGCGTACGTTTAAGTTATCGAGAAAACATCAATACAACGCAAAACTTGTTGATTCAACACTTCGCCATTATCGACCAAACAACGATGGACGTTTCGCGTGAGAAAACCGTAGCTTCGAGTGATATTTGCGGGACGTGTTTGCGTGTCGGCGATCTGATCGATATCACCGAGGAAGTCCACGAAGAGACACCGATTTTGGTATTGTTGGAAAAGTACATTTCGCCCGAAGTAAGTCCTATCGTTAAGTTAAAACCGTTGGACTCTCAAACAATTTCTTTTAGTTCTATCTAACGACAAAATGCATCTGCAGAAGTTGCGCGGATGAATTCGTCAGTATCAATCGGTTTATAGAGAAGTGCAAACGGAGCGTCTTATTGTGCGCGTCTTTTAAAGATGGGAAGAGAAAAAATGAAAAGGAAGCAACCGCAGGCGATGTTTTGCTGTGTGATGAGGAAAGATTTGATGATGCGGTTGAAACAACAGATGGCGAAGAAGAGAAAGGCGCGGATGACGCGTTGTGTGGTGAAAGATTTGATAATACGGTTGAAACAACGGATGATGAAGAGAAAGGCGCGGATGACGCAGGAGATGTTTTGTTGTGTGATGAGAAAAGATTTGATAATACACTTGAAATATCAGATGACGAAGAAGACAAAGGCGCGGATAATCTTAGCTGCCGATGCACTTCGAACCCAAAATTCATTCAAGAAGAGAAAATCGTTCAAATAACCGGAGATCGAAAACATTCGGTCGGGAATAGAATTCCCTGCTTAGAAGATAAAGTATTTACAAGGATGAGCAATTTTGATGCAGTTAACGACGCCATATTAAAGAAAACATCAGCAGCTTCAAAAAGTACTCGATCGAAGGAATCTTACAAACATCAAATCCGTAATGTCGAGAAGAAAGTAACCAACGAAAGTTTAAGATCCAAAAAAATCGATCACGGTGGCGAAAGAAGACCAAGCAATGCAATTGGTGGAGAAAGACCAAGCAATGCAAATGCTGAAGGAGGACCAAGTAATGCAAAAGGCGAAGGAAGACCAAGCAATACATATGATGAAGAAAGACCAAGCAATGGAAATAGTGAAAGAAGACCAAGCAATGGAAATAGTGGAAGAAGACCAAGCAATGCAGATGGTGGAGAAAGGCCAAGTAATGCAAATGGTGGAGAAAGACCAAGCAATGCAAGGATGGCGGAGTCCATGAGCAATCTTGATGCAGTTGACGAAGCCTTATTAAAGAAAACATCAGCGGATTCAAAAATTACTCGATGGAAGAAATCTTACAAAGATCAAATCCGTAATGTCGAGAAGAAAGTAACCAACGAAAGTTTGAAATCCAAAAAAATCGAACACGGTGGCGAAAGAAGACCAAGCAATGCAAATGCTGAAGGAAAACCAAGCAATGCAAATGCTGAAGGAAGACCAAGTAATGCAAAAGGCGAAGAAAAACCAAGCAATACATATGGTGAAGAAAGGCTAAGCGATGGAAATAGTGAAGGAAGACTAAGCAATGCAAACGGTGAAGATAAAGTGAATCGAAGTAAGAAATCTTGCAGGAAGAAGGCGAATTTGTTGTTGAAGAAAATCGGTCGTGGGAGCGACGGTAATTTTGCAATAAAAAGCAACGAGAGCCGAGAAGGTAAATTGGACGGAAGCAATAAATCGAGCAGAAGGAATAGAAAAAAATCGCAACCTTTAAGAAATGACAATTCACCCGCGTCAATTCAAAGAAAATTCCGTTTGAAACCCTTGGAAAGTGGAACGAGAAAGCACAGATTTAATAGTGTCAAGAATTCACAAGCAAACAAAGAAATGGTTTTAGATGATGAAACTGAAGGGAACAGCAAGAAAGATAACAATTTTAGAAAGGAAGTGAATAGCAAATTTGGACTGTACGAACCAAAGGATTTTGATGATAGAAGGTTGAATGAATCCAGTGCAGATTTACACGAGAAAAATTTGAAAGTTACGAACAAATTTAGGTCTACCAAAACCAAAAATTCGACCGACAAAAATCAAAGATTGCACGAATTAAACACAGCCACAACAAGATCACGAACAGCGAACGAAGAAGTAAAATCGAACAACCAAGTTAATTCTCCGAAGCAACAGAATTTTTTGCCTAAACAAAAACCTAAATCTAAACACAACACTAATTCCATAAATTCTGTACAAATCTCCACCGAAGTCATAGAAACCAAACGGGAAATAATTGAAGAAACACAAAGCTCGGGATTTAAGAAGCTGACGATAGCCGAACGTACCAGAACAACGGAGGATTGGTTGATCCAGTCTGTGCACAAGAAAACGACGCGTTCCGAAGCTTACGTTTCGGAGGATTTTCGAAGGACTTCGAGCAGCAGCGGAGAAGATGGGGACGGTAAAGGCAGGCGGCGTGTAACCAGCACGAGCACTTACAGGAGCGAAGATGTCGAAGACTTCGATAGGTTGAGCGTTGCCAGGTCGGATTTTAATATTGGTGCACCTAGGACCGGGTACGAGTACAAATGTGATTACTGCCCATGCAGTTTCTTGTTGGTCAGCAGTTTGGCTCATCACAAGAAGGTGCATGGTATTACGGTAATTTCCAAGCCGTATTTATGCGAGTACTGCGGTGAAAGTAAGTGGAAAATTGCACTCGCCTTCAGTATACATAGATTTAAATGCACGCCATCATTCAGTTCTTCACTGGACGTAATCACACCTTTTTTTAATCCTTCGATTCCACTGCTTGCTTTTATTCACTTTTTGTTATATTAGAAGATGTTTTGAATGCAATGTTTGCCCTCGAAGACAGAGCTATTTTTGTGTGCTAATTTAACTAATGAAAAAGTAAGTTATTCAAAATAATATTTATTCAGATTCAAATTACAAATAAAAACACTTAATACAAATTTATATTCATTTCTAGCTTTTATGAACTTTTCCAAATTTCGCATACACCGCAAAGATCACACTTTGGAACAGCTCTACGTGTGTTTGTACTGCGAAAAGATAGTCAGAGGTCCTCTTATCCACAACAACCATCTCAGATATCATACCGTTGAACAGGGCGAGCTATCCTCGATTGATAAACTGGATGTGATCGAAAAACTGGAGATTAGAGGGAAATTTGTCTGTGTCTTGTGCGGAAAACTGTTTGCCAACAGAAAAGTTTTGCAGACGCACTTATTTTGGCATCCAGACGAAGCTAAACTATTCGGGTGCAGTTATTGCGACAAGACTTTCACCCAGAAGAGGAGCTTGAGGAATCACGAGTATCTGCATAAAGGAGAGGGGACAGGAGGTGGTAATAAAGGAAAACCAAATACTTGTTGATCATGATGTGTTGGAATAAAATGTGAAACTTTAAATTTCGACTGAAGGTTAAAAGATTTAATCAAGCGTTTTCATTTTTCTTTTAATTCCCAGCGTCTCTTGTGAATCAGGTATTTCCATGGTGTCCTAAATTAGAACAGGGGCCCCCACGCCCCTGATCAAGGGCCCCTCCGCCCTTCAGACTAAGAGCAACCCCAGCGACTTGATCTTGCAAGTTCCTGTAAACGAAAGATCACTGTAATTACCATACTTCATAAGTTAGATAACTATTTATTGCAGGAAACGCGTCCTATTTCAGCAATTTCTTTCATAGATGGCGCCACGTTCCGCTATTGCGTTAAAGATTCTTGTAATCGGAATCGAGCTTCCTCATTGAAAATTTAAAATATAGATGGGGCCTCGCTTAGAAAATTTCTGTAATTGGAATCGGTTTTTTAATTGAGAATTTAAAATATAGATGGCAAAACGTGTTGGTGTAAACCACTGAACTCTATAAATACTGGAAGGGAGGCTGGTGCACATTTCCCTGAAAATCTCAGGCGCAGAAGAAAGAGAAGGTTGTTCTGTAGAGAAAACGTGAACATGGTGGCTAATTGTGTAGCATATGGATGTAAAAAAAATGTATAGAGTTCAGTGGTGTAAACGTGTTAAAGATTTCTGTGATTGACATCTGTTCTTTTAATTAAGAATTTGAAATATAGATGGCGAAACATGTAGTGTGTAGACGTGTTATAGATTTCTGTAATTAGAACTGTTTGTTTTTTAATTAAGAATGTGAATTGTAGATGGTGGCTTAATCATTTTAGTTACAAAAATGATTTTTAATCTGATTTGTTGTTTTATAGATTTTATTTATCGAAAAAATCAATCCCATTCTTCAAATGTAATCAAGAAATAATCATTGCTGGACGACGCAACGCCACATTATATTCCAAAATTGTATAATTTGTACGGTTAATTTTAAATGCAAGTAGTTAATTTATTGTTCAATTTATCTTCAACAAAAAATTAATAAAGTAGTCAACCATAATTATTAAAGTGTACTTTTTTTCAGATCAGCAAATGGTTTTAAACGCATCGGAAAATTTCAGAACTTATTTGTAACTTAATAAAGTAATTACAAACCCTTTCAAAAATTGTACAATGTGTAACAGGATACCAAGAAACAAGAGGTGTTTGAGATCGTCACAAGAAACCGCCTCCCAAGAGAAGGAAGTCGGCCACATCATCATCTTCTGGAGATATGACGACGGAAGATTATCGCCAATCCTTATCAAAAAAACGGCCCTTTTAAGGGCCACAAAAACTAATTAATTCTATTGATTCTTCTACATTGTCAACGATGAATGAATGAATGAATGCATGTGGAATTAGAATTTAGAAATTTTAGAATAGAAATAAAAGAGTGCCAAATTACTCTTTTCGTTTCTGCTATCCTGATACAAAATCCGAAAAATTTTGATTGAAAAATTTGACCAAAAATGCGAAATTATTTTCGTTCCAAATTACTCTTTTCGTTTCTGCGATCCTGATACGAAATCCGAAAAATTTTGGTTGAAAAATTTGACCAAAAATGCGAAATTATTTTCCTGGCAAATTACTCTTTTCGTTTCTGCGATCCTGATACGAAATCCGAAAAATTTTGATTGAAAATTTTTATCAAAAATGCGAAATTATTTTCCTGGCAAATTACTCTTTTCGTTTCTGCGATCCTGATACGAAATCCGAAAAATTTTGATTGAAAAATTTGATCAAAAATGCGAAATTATTTTCCTGGCAAATTACTCTTTTCGTTTCTGCGATCCTGATACGAAATCCGAAAAATTTTGATTGAAAAATTTGATCAAAAATGCGAAATTATTTTCCTGGCAAATTACTCTTTTCGTTTCTGCGATCCTGATACGAAATCCGAAAAATTTTGATTGAAAAATTTGATCAAAAATGCGAAATTATTTTCCTGGCAAATTACTCTTTTCGTTTCTGCGATCCTGATACGAAATCCGAAAAATTTTGATTGAAAAATTTGATCAAAAATGCGAAATTATTTTCCTGGCAAATTACTCTTTTCGTTTCTGCGATCCTGATACGAAATCCGAAAAATTTTGATTGAAAAAATTGATCAAAAATGCGAAATTATTTTCCTGGCAAATTACTCTTTTCGTTTCTGCGATCCTGATACGAAATCCGAAAAATTTTGATTAAAAAATTTGATCAAAAATGCGAAATTATTTACCTGGCAAATTACTCTTTTCGTTTCTGCGATCCTGATACGAAATCCGAAAAATTTTGATTGAAAAATTTGATCAAAAATGCGAAATTATTTTCCTGGCAAATTACTCTTTTCGTTTCTGCGATCCTGATACGAAATCCGAAAAATTTTGATTGAAAATTTTGATCAAAAATGCGAAATTATTTTCCTGGCAAATTACTCTTTTCGTTTCTGCGATCCTGATACGAAATCCGAAAAATTTTGATTGAAAATTTTTATCAAAAATGCGAAATTATTTTCCTGGCAAATTACTCTTTTCGTTTCTGCGATCCTGATACGAAATCCGAAAAATTTTGATTGAAAAATTTGATCAAAAATGCGAAATTATTTTCCTGGCAAATTACTCTTTTCGTTTCTGCGATCCTGATACGAAATCCGAAAAATTTTGATTGAAAATTTTTATCAAAAATGCGAAATTATTTTCCTGGCAAATTACTCTTTTCGTTTCTGCGATCCTGATACGAAATCCGAAAAATTTTGATTGAAAATTTTTATCAAAAATGCGAAATTATTTTCCTGGCAAATTACTCTTTTCGTTTCTGCGATCCTGATACGAAATCCGAAAAATTTTGATTGAAAAATTTGATCAAAAATGCGAAATTATTTTCCTGGCAAATTACTCTTTTCGTTTCTGCGATCCTGATACGAAATCCGAAAAATTTTGATTGAAAATTTTTATCAAAAATGCGAAATTATTTTCCTGGCAAATTACTCTTTTCGTTTCTGCGATCCTGATACGAAATGCGAAAAATTTTGATTGAAATTTTTTATCAAAAATGCGAAATTATTTTCCTGGCAAATTACTCTTTTCGTTTCTGCGATCCTGATACGAAATCCGAAAAATTTTGATTGAAAAATTTGATCAAAAATGCGAAATTAATTTCCTCTCAAATTACTCTTTTCGTTTCTGCGATCCTGATACGAAATACGAAAAATTTTGATTGAAAATTTTTATCAAAAATGCGAAATTATTTTCCTGGCAAATTACTCTTTTCGTTTCTGCGATCCTGATACGAAATCCGAAAAAATTTGGTTCAAAATTTTGATCAAAAATGCGAAATTATTTTCCTGGCAAATTACTCTTTTCGTTTCTGCGATCCTGATACGAAATCCGAAAAATTTTGATTGAAAAATTTGATCAAAAATGCGAAATTAATTTCCTCTCAAATTACTCTTTTCGTTTCTGCGATCCTGATACGAAATACGAAAAATTTTGATTGAAAATTTTTATCAAAAATGCGAAATTATTTTCCTGGCAAATTACTCTTTTCGTTTCTGCGATCCTGATACGAAATCCGAAAAAATTTGGTTCAAAATTTTGATCAAAAATGCGAAATTATTTTCCTGGCAAATTACTCTTTTCGTTTCTGCGATCCTGATACGAAATCCGAAAAATTTTGATTGAAAAATTTGATCAAAAATGCGAAATTATTTTCCTGGCAAATTACTCTTTTCGTTTCTGCGATCCTGATACGAAATCCGAAAAAATTTGGTTCAAAATTTTGATCAAAAATGCGAAATTATTTCCGTGCCAAATTACTCTTTTCGTTTCTGCGATCCTGATACGAAATCCGAAAAATTTTGATTGAAAAATTTGATCAAAAATGCGAAATTATTTTCCTGGCAAATTACTCTTTTCGTTTCTGCGATCCTGATACGAAATCCGAAAAATTTTGATTGAAAATTTTTATCAAAAATGCGAAATTATTTTCCTGGCAAATTACTCTTTTCGTTTCTGCGATCCTGATACGAAATCCGAAAAATTTTGATTGAAAAATTTGATCGAAAATGCGAAATTATTTTCCTGGCAAATTACTCTTTTCGTTTCTGCGATCCTGATACGAAATCCGAAAAATTTTGATTGAAAAATTTGAACAAAAATGCGAAATTATTTTCCTGGCAAATTACTCTTTTCGTTTCTGCGATCCTGATACGAAATCCGAAAAATTTTGATTGAAAAATTTGATCAAAAATGCGAAATTAATTTCCTCTCAAATTACTCTTTTCGTTTCTGCGATCCTGATACGAAATACGAAAAATTTTGATTGAAAAATTTCATCAAAAATGCGAAATTATTTTCCTGGCAAATTACTCTTTTCGTTTCTGCGATCCTGATACGAAATCCGAAAAATTTTGATTGAAAAATTTGATCAAAAATACGAAATTATTTTCCTGGCAAGTTACTCTTTTCGTTTCTGCGATCCTGATACGAAATCCGAAAAATTTTGATTGAAAATTAATATCAAAAATGCGAAATTATTTTTAAATTTTAAATTTTCGAAATTAGTTTTGGGTACACATTCTGAACCGCAAATTTTCAGCCGTGTTACATATTAAGAGCAAAATACCTATTTTAGTTACTAATCTCTTGATACTCTTTTATTTCCATTCTAAAATTTCCAAATTCTAATTCCACATGCATTCATTCATTCATTCATCGTTGACAATGTAGAAGAATCAATAGAATTAATTAGTTTTTGTGGCCCTTAAAAGGGCCGTTTTTGGGATTAGGGTTGCCGATAATTTTCCGTCGTCATATCTCCAGAAGATGATGGTGTGGCCGACTTCCTTCTCTTGGGAGGCGGTTTCTTGTGACGATCTCAAACACCTCTTGTTTCTTAGTATCCTGTAACACATTGTAAAATTTTAGGAAGCAGAAACGAAAAGAGTAATTTGGCACGAAAATAATTTTGCATTTTTGATGAAAATTTTCAATCAAAATTTTTCGGATTTCGCATCAGGATCGCAGAAACGAAAAGTGTAATTTTGCCAGGAAAATAATTTCGCATTTTTGATCAAATTTTTCAATCAAAATTTTACGGATTTCGTATCAGGATCGCAGAAACGAAAAGAGTAATTTGACACGAAAATAATTTCGCATTTTTGATGAAAATTTTCAATCAAAATTTTTCGGATTTCGTATCAGGATCGCAGAAACGAAAAGAGTAATTTGCCAGGAAAATAATTTCGCATTTTTGATCAAATTTTTCAATCAAAATTTTACGGATTTCGTATCAGGATCGCAGAAACGAAAAGAGTAATTTGCCAGGAATATAATTTCGCATTTTTGATCAAATTTTTCAATCAAAATTTTTCGGATTTTGTATCAGGATAACAGAAACGAAAAGAGTAATTTGGCACGGAAATAATTTCGCATTTTGTTGAAAATTTTCAATCAGAAGTTTTCGGATTTCGTATCAGGAACGCAGAAACGAAAAGAGTAATTTGCCAGGAAAATAATTTCGCATTTTTGATCAAATTTTTCAATCAAAATTTTACGGATTTCGTATCAGGATCGCAGAAACGAAAAGAGTAATTTGCCAGGAAAATAATTTCGCATTTTTGATCAAATTTTTCAATCAAAATTTTTCGGATTTCGTATCAGGATCGCAGAAACGAAAAGAGTAATTTGGGCGGGAAAATAATTTCGCATTTTTGATCAAATTTTTCAATCAAAATTTCTCGGATTTCGTATCAGGATCGCAGAAACGAAAAGAGTAATTTGCCAGGAAAATAATTTCGCATTTTTGATCAAAATTTTGAACTATAATTTTTCGGATTTCGTATCAGGATCGCAGAAACGAAAAGAGTAATTTGCCAGGAAAATAATTTCGCATTTTTGATCAAATTTTTCAATCAAAATTTTTCTGATTTCGTATCAGGATCGCAGAAACGAAAAGAGTAATTTGACACGAAAATAATTTCGCATTTTTGATCAAATTTTTCAATCAAAATTTTACGGATTTCGTATCAGGATTGCAGAAACGAAAAGAGTAATTTGCCAGGAAAATAATTTCGCATTTTTGATCAAATTTTTCAATCAAAATTTTACGGATTTCGTATCAGGATCGCAGAAACGAAAAGAGTAATTTGCCAGGAAAATAATTTCGCATTTTTGATCAAATTTTTCAATCAAAATTTTTCGGATTTCGTATCAGGATCGCAGAAACGAAAAGAGTAATTTGGGCGGGAAAATAATTTCGCATTTTTGATCAAATTTTTCAATCAAAATTTCTCGGATTTCGTATCAGGATCGCAGAAACGAAAAGAGTAATTTGCCAGGAAAATAATTTCGCATTTTTGATCAAAATTTTGAACTATAATTTTTCGGATTTCGTATCAGGATCGCAGAAACGAAAAGAGTAATTTGCCAGGAAAATAATTTCGCATTTTTGATCAAATTTTTCAATCAAAATTTTACGGATTTCGTATCAGGATCGCAGAAACGAAAAGAGTAATTTGCCAGGAAAATAATTTCGCATTTTTGATCAAATTTTTCAATCAAAATTTCTCGGATTTCGTATCAGGATCGCAGAAACGAAAGGAGTAATTTGGGCGGGAAAATAATTTCGCATTTTTGATCAAATTTTTCAATCAAAATTTCTCGGATTTCATATCAGGATCGCAGAAACGAAAAGAGTAATTTGCCAGGAAAATAATTTCGCATTTTTGATCAAATTTTTCAATCAAAATTTTTCTGATTTCGTATCAGGATCGCAGAAACGAAAAGAGTAATTTGACACGAAAATAATTTCGCATTTTTGATCAAATTTTTCAATCAAAATTTTACGGATTTCGTATCAGGATTGCAGAAACGAAAAGAGTAATTTTGCCAGGAAAATAATTTCGCATTTTTGATCAAATTTTTCAATCAAAATTTTACGGATTTCGTATCAGGATCGCAGAAACGAAAAGAGTAATTTGGCACGAAAATAATTTCGCATTTTTGATCAAAATTTTGAACTATAATTTTTCGGATTTCGTATCAGGATTGCAGAAACGAAAAGAGTAATTTGCCAGGAAAATAATTTCGCATTTTTGATCAAATTTTTCAATCAAAATTTTACGGATTTCGTATCAGGATCGCAGAAACGAAAAGAGTAATATGCCAGGAAAATAATTTCGCATTTTTGATCAAATTTTTCAATCAAAATTTTTCGGATTTCGTATCAGGATCGCAGAAACGAAAAGAGTAATTTGGGCGGGAAAATAATTTCGCATTTTTGATCAAATTTTTCAATCAAAATTTCTCGGATTTCGTATCAGGATCGCAGAAATGAAAAGAGTAATTTGCCAGGAAAATAATTTCGCATTTTTGATCAAAATTTTGAACTATAATTTTTCGGATTTCGTATCAGGATCGCAGAAACGAAAAGAGTAATTTGCCAGGAAAATAATTTCGCATTTTTGATCAAATTTTTCAATCAAAATTTTTCGGATTTCGTATCAGGATCGCAGAAACGAAAAGAGTAATTTTGCCAGGAAAATAATTTCGCATTTTTGATCAAATTTTTCAATCAAACTTTCTCGGATTTCGTATCAGGATCGCAGAAACGAAAAGAGTAATTTGCCAGGAAAATAATTTCGCATTTTTGATCAAATTTTTCAATCAAAATTTTACGGATTTCGTATCAGGATCGCAGAAACGAAAAGAGTAATTTGCCAGGAATATAATTTCGCATTTTTGATCAAATTTTTCAATCAAAATTTTTAGGATTTCGTATCAGGATAGTAGAAAGGAAAAGAATAATTTGGCACGAAAATAATTTCGCATTTTTGATGAAAATTTTGAACCAAAATTTTTCGGATTTTGTATCAGGATAACAGAAACGAAAAGAGTAATTTGGCACGGAAATAATTTCGCATTTTTGTTGAAAATTTTCAATCAAAAGTTTTCGGATTTCGTATCAGGATCGCAGAAACGAAAAGAGTAATTTGCCAGGAAAATAATTTCGCATTTTTGATGAAAATTTTCAATCAAAATTTTTCGGATTTCGTATCAGGATAGCAGAAACGAAAAGAGTAATTTGGCACGGAAATAATTTTGCATTTTTGATCAAAATTTTGAACCATAATTTTTCGGATTTCGTATCAGGATCGCAGAAACGAAAAGAGTAATTTGCCAGGAAAATAATTTCGCATTTTTGATGAAAATTTTCAATCAAAATTTTTCGGATTTCGTATCAGGATCGCAGAAACGAAAAGAGTAATTTGCCAGGAAAATAATTTCGCATTTTTGATGAAATTTTTCAATCAAAAATGCGAATTTATTTTTTTTTTCAGCCGTGTGAAATATTAAGAGCAAAATACCTATTTTCGTTCCAAATCTCTTGATACTCTTTTATTTCTATTCTAAAATTTCTAAATTCTAATTCCACATGCATTCATTCATTCATTCATCGTTGACAATGTAGAAGAATCAATAGAATTAATTAGTTTTTGTGGCCCTTAAAAGGGCCGTTTTTGGGATTAGGGTTGCCGATAATTTTCCGTCGTCATATCTCCAGAAGATGATGGTGTGGCCGACTTCCTTCTCTTGGGACGCGGTTTCTTGTGACGATCTCAAACACCTCTTGTTTCTTAGCATCCTGTTACACATTGTACAACTTTTGGAAGCAGAAACGAAAAGAGTAATTTGGCACGAAAGGTGTTTGTTGTTTAAACTTTTTCTCATAACAGATAACTAATATTCTGCATTATTTGGTGTACCACAAGTTGATTTGCACTTCGAAGAAGGAACTGGAAAAAGAAAACATCACTATAAAAATCACCCAGATTAAATATTGATTAAAAAAATAAGGCTAGTTGCAAATTTTAAAATCATTTGCAGATTAGCTCCTATTAACCTTTAAAAAATCATAAATTATATATTTTATATAGTACTTGCAATATATTCGTTAAAATAAAATTATGCAAGAATTGCTGCATTTGAATACATCAATATATACAAATGACAGGTTAATTGGACCTCCCTTCCTCGAACGCCTGTCAACGAAACGAAAACTGCATGCGGTTTGCGTAAGGCGTCTCCTGTACATGAAGGATTCGGTAATCATGCGTGAAAATCTCGTTTTCCTTTAGTATATATAAATGGGTTTCAAGATTTATGTAGTCATTTAAGTAAGACACCGCTGCACCGCACTTGAAATGGGGTGAGTATAATTTAAATATTTCGTAAATGAAACATTTAAACGGTTAAATTTTTGCGAATTTGTGTAGTGCTATATGAGAAGATCGTCCTGAAACATTAATTACACATTAATATTAATTAATGCACCTTTTGGCATTTTGAGTATGCAACCAAGATTGCATTATTTTGAAGTATACTGAACCTGAAAATTGATTGACAGTTGGTGCATACAGATTTGTAATTAAGATTTAAATTCTCAAAAAATAGATTTTGGTATATTGCGTTACAGTAGTTTAAAGAATAATAAATATTTGTGTTTCTGTGTAATTTTAATCTTGGACAGAATAATACGCTTTATTTATTAAAACAGATTTAAGTTTTGTTTTAAACATTTTTATTTGGACATTGGCTTTAATATCTGAAATAATTTGGGGCATCTGTAGTATGGGCTTTCTTCAAAAACAGACGTGTGATGTATTGGCACGGATAGGTTATCTAAATTTCGTGTAATAAACTTTATTAGTGTCAAATTTATTTTTGTCTATTAACACTTTCTTTGCAGTTCCGCGGCTAGAAGTAAGCCAGATTTCTTGAAATCATTTTTCTGCGTTTTCGTGGCGTTCGGATTCTTCGCAGGAATCCTGGGTTTCCCGGCGCCTCCTGACGATGACAGATTTCTGGATAGAGAGGTAAACGTCGTAGTGTCGATGTATTTGTTGTGTTTAGTCTGATCCGCTCTAGAACCTCTTGATGCCTTGCCCCTAAAAATTGACACAAAAAGTGTACTTTTCTATTTCTCTCGCGATTTCGACCGCTGAGAACACGAATTTCTCTCCCGTTTGTGAAAAAAAAGTCAAAATATTCGTTACCTCAATCATTTGACAGTATTGGTGTACTGGGAATACATTTTAAGCCTTTAATTATTTGGCAGATCAAGCAGCAATATTTTACTGAGAAAATGAGAAATGAAACACTTGAAATTCGTGAAATTTTCAACCGCTTTTTTTTCATATGGGCGCTAGAGGGATGCGGGAGGGGTTACGCTGAATTTCGCATGCATGACTTTAAAGAAGACGCTTCAAAGTTTTTCGCCTTCAAAGATTCATCAAAATCGATTGAAAATACGCCGAGTTATGGCGGTTTGAAAATGGTCGAAATTGTTTAATTTTTTTTCCTTCAGTATATTTCGTATTACTATCATGAACTACTAATACGTAAATATTAAAACAATTATACCGTGAGATCTAAAAAAATATTCAAAGCAGTTTATAAAGAAAAACTCGCATGTCTTTTCTTATTTCCTAAATTTTAAAATAAACACTGAGAAAGTCAGACTCGAATTTGGAAGCTTTTTTAGGAACTAGGAAAAGACACGCAGCTTTTTGTTATGACCTGCTTCGACTATTTATTTTTCGATCCAATGCTATTAAAGTTGATTTTGACAAAGCCAAGAGAGATTTTATGCGAGCGCTATTAGAAGGCGATTGCTGAACTCTTTGCGCTTGATTTTAAAGAATTTCAAGAGGACGTGTGGTTTCACCAACACATCAGACAATGGGGAATAAAAACAACCAAAACAATCATTTCATTGCTCAAAGTGAGGAGATTTCATGATTTTCATGTTTTAGTTTGCCAGTCCCGGCGGTCACCAGCTGGCCAGCTGGTTGATATCCCAGATCCGCAAGAACGAATACGCCGCCGCCGCCGCCGCCGCGAACGGACGCCTGATGGGCATGCCCTCGTCCAAACGAAACTCGGAACTCACCAGCTCCATCATGGGCATACCGCGCACCATGATCGACAATGGACGCTAGTAATCGATGTACCCTTGAAATCGATGTCAAATTGTGTAAACCGTATTTAAATAAATGTGCATGCTAGTGTCAATAATTTTTTTATTATCTATTCACCGTGTACACAATCGATGGTACGCTAATGGAAGATGTCTCAGTGGTTTTTACAAGCGCTCACATTAATATCGTGCGATGGTGGTTAAAACGTCCATCTATTAAAAACGCATTCAGGCCAAGGCGTACTGGAATAATTTGTCAGTGATGAATTTTTGTGATTTATACAAATCGTTCAATTATGGACGTAACAAACATGCCTTTAAATCTGAAGTTTACATAAAATATAGTCTTCTATTAAAATAAATAGATGGGTACTAAAAGATCAGGAGATTATAGAAGTAAAATAAAATTTTCGTTCAAATTTGGTCATCAGGTTTATGAGTTAGTAGTACCCAGGGGGTGGCTATCGGGCTTGAGCCTTATTATTTTTCATAAAATCATTGTTATTCGAGAATTTTTTTTAATTTATAATTATGAAACGATAATAGTTACAGCAAATTTATGTTAATAATAATTGTAGAGCATGCCAAAATGAACAACTTATAAAGAATAAGTTTTTTTCAAAATCCCTTTAGTTTTTGCGTAAACTGAGTTTTTGAATTTGAAGTAAAATTTTTCCATCTTTCATAATTTTGACGTTTTAAACGTCAGTTTCATCCGAGTCTACAAAACGCTAGATGTACATTTAAAATATGATTTTAATTAAAAATAAACCATGAAAGCGTAAATATAAATGGTACCATCAAGTCGAAGAAAGTAACATGATGGCCGTTCACCATTTTTTTAAATAAATTTAGATAATGCCTTACGTCACAACCAGGGGCGGCTCGTTATATAGAGCCAAGAAGCCATGGCACTACCTGTAGACTCAAGCTCAAGAATTTTTAACTAAGTTTTAAAAGAATTTTTCGCCAGTTTTAATGTTAAATAACGCCTGTATAACTTTATTGAATGAGAAAAATCGCAATGCAAATAGACAAACATGAGTAGACAATTTTCTAGAAGAGCAGGATATTTTTTTACTTTCTCTGTTACGAAGTAGGAGAAAGTATTGTGATAGGGAACATTTTTTCAAAAAAATTTTCAACGGAAATATCTGTTTTGGTGTTGCCATTTCAACAATTACTGGAAAAAAAAATTGTGTCTGTGTGTGTATCTCAAAAACTAATAGAGCAATAGATATGAAACTTTGAACATAAGTCTTATTTGATAATCCAATATTTTTTCAACATTTAAACAAATATTGAAGACAACAATAAAAAGAACATTTTTTGTTTGAAAATATTTTTAATAAAATCATTTTTATTTGAGGAAAAAAAAGATGAATTTTTTCTTCATTTTTGGTTTATAATTATGAAACGATAATAGTTACAGATAATTTATGTTAATAGTAATTGTAGAGAATGCCAAAATGAACAACATATAAAGAATAAGATTTTTTCGAAATCTCTTTGGTTTTTGAGTTAACTGACTTTTAGATTTTGAACAAACATTTTTGATTTTCATGTTTCATATTTTTGACGTTTTAAACGTCAGTTTCATCCGCTCGATGTACATTTAAAATACGATTCAAATTAAAAATTAACCATGAACCTGCAAATATAAATAACTATGGTACCATCAAATTGAAGAAAGTAACATGATGGCCACACCGCCATTTTTTCACCAGTTTTTAAATTGCACTAAATTCTCCACATTTTGTACTTGGTTAATTTATTTATTTATAATTTATTGTTGTATTATAACTATTTTATTTTAATTGTTTAAATTTTATTGTTTCGTCCTTTATTTATTTTACTAATTTGTATAGTACTAGTGCATTTTTTCAACATTTTGACTTTTGAGTTATTAAATCGGAGGTCACATTTGCCTGTTCTGTAATAAAAAAAAAAACAAAATATACAGTGTGTATCAGCCAAATGGAATAAATTCGATAATAAATAAATGGAGGCATGTTCGAAAAAACGCTCGGATATGCCGATTAGTATTTTTAGTTGCGCATTTTTTCCAATAAAAACGTTTTATACAGGGTGTGTCATTTAACAGAGACCAATACCAACTTTCTTATTTTAAATACAACACCCTGTATATTATTAAATTTTTAGAATGTTCAGAAAATTCTAGACATATTTCATGTATCATGTCCTATACCTATCTTCAACTGTTTATGAAACAAACACACACACACAGACACATTTTTTTTTTTCAGAAATTGTTGAAATGGCATATAGGGACCCCAAAACGGATATTTCCGTAAAAAAAAATTGAAAAACGTTTCACGATCACAATATTTTCTCGTACTTCGTAACGGATAAAGTAAAAAAGAATATTATTTGATTACAGAAATTCGCTACAATACACTCAAAAACTAATAAGTAAAAAAAAACAGTTGAAGATAGGTATAGGACATGGTACATGAAATATGTCTAGAATTTTCTGAACAATAAAAAAATTAGTGTTGCATTTAAAATAAGAAAGTTCGTATTGGCCTCTGCTACATGACTCACCCTGTATAACAAGTTTTTGCTGAAAAAAATGCGCAACTAAAAATACTTATCGTTGTATCCGAGCGTTTTGTCGAACACGCCCCCATTTATTTATTATCGAATTTATTCCATTTGGCTGATACACACTGTATAACTTCGAAAACGTGAAATTTGATTTTATAAAAAAAAAATTGTGATAACTTTTGAATTGCACTAAATTTGGTACATTTTTTCGTTAGAATCATCAACATCAGCAGTTTAGAAAATCAAAATCGCGATTGTAGAACATTGAAAGTACAAAAAAGTGCAATTTTTGCGTTTTGTGTTAATCTAACAAGAAAAATTCGTAATCTTTTTCAAAATTACACTAAATTTGCCATATGTTGTCATTTGAATCATCAAAATTAGAGAACGCTTTTTGGAATTTAAAAAATCAACATAACAATTTAAAATCTTCAAACTTTGAAAACGTGAAATTTTAACATTTTGCGTTGATTTGACGAAAATATTACTTAATCAACTTTTAAATTGCACAAAATTTGGCACATTTTGATGTTGGAGTCATCAAAATCGGACAACGCGTTCTGCAGTTGTGCAATTTAAAAAAATCAACATTTTGATTTTAAAATATTCGAATTTAAAAAAAGTGCAATTTTTGTTTTTTGTGTTAATTTTACGAGAACATTTTATAATCCGTTTTGAAATTACTCTAAATTCGCTATATTTTTACGTTTGAATCATCAAAGTCAGGCGCGTTTGGCTGTACTGCAATTTAAAAAAAATCAAAATCTTCGATTTTTGAAAACTTGAAACTTTGATGTTTTGCATTGATTTTACGAATATATTTCTTAACTAACTTTTTACTTGCACTAAATTTGACACATTTTGACGTTGGAGTAATAAAAATCGGACAATGCGTCCAGCAGTTATGTAGTTTCAAAAATCAAAATCGCAATTTACATCTTCGAACTTTGAAGACGTGAAGTTTTTTACATTGATTTTGCGAAAATCCAACCAACTTTTAAAATTTGGCACATTTTGACGTTGAATTTTTTTTCGAATTCTCGTTAGTTTTTGAATAAATTGACGGTAGAGATTATAAAAATTTGAAAGACTGTCATTTTCATCTTTCATAATTTTGACGTTTTAAGAGTCGGTATCATCTGATCCTGCAAAACATTTGATATACATAGTGCGCGACTTTCCTCTAAAATGCCCATTCATTAAACGTCTATGACTGATTCACATTAGACAAAAAGAGATGTCAGCTTTTTTGTCCGCAATTGTATATTTAAAATATGATTTACACTGGAAGTAAAAATATAAATAACTATTATACCATCAAAATCGGAGAGAGTACATGATGGCCACATCACCATTTTTCTTTATTCTAAAAATGTACTAACCATTTAAATGTCACTATAAATAGTTTAGTTTTCCTAACAAATGTAGGACACACTATTTTTCAATTATATTTTGAATTTATAAATATATATTGTATGATAAGTGGATCTACCACGAGTCGCCACTGGTCACAATACTGCCAATTTCTTTGGTGCCAATTTCATCGACACTACTGCAGTTTTAAAAATTCTAACTTGTCATTATCGAACCGATACGTTTTGTCTATTGCGAACGTCGTCGGCCTCCCCCCTAAAACGCCGCGGCGCTGCTTCTACTCCTTAATGACATGTTGGGTGTCACGGGGGATGAAACTAATCGAATTAACAGAGTGCAACTTTTAGTGACACGCCGGTTTTACGGCTTCCAAGTCAGTTTGTCGACGGGGGGTGGAATCTAGCCCTGAGTGCGCGTGGCACGAGGGGGTGGCACTGCTGCGGCTTGAATTTGCGGCTTCGACTGTTAAACCGGCGGGGCGGGAACACGAGGGAAGGAAGGGGTTCGATCCAAGCGGTAAAACTGCATGATTTACAATCATTTAACTTTGAATTACATAATTTTTACTGTCAGAATATTTGCCTGCAACAATGCAAAATTATTCGATTATTTAAAATATTAGTCTACAGCTTTGCAAAGTTGTCGAATATTTTCTTATTTTAACCAGTTTTACTGTAAAAATATTAGACTACAGCTCTGCGCAAATTTGACGATTATTTTCTTATTTTAACCAGTGGCGTTCCTGCAATTTATATTTATATTCATTGGAGTTTTATAATGCTAACCATCTTACTTGAATAATATTTTAAATTGAAAAACCCTCGCTTGTTGCAGAAGCATTAAATACATTAAATAAACACGAAAATACTGTAAATATGTATAAATAACATGTTCGTAAATCTGCAAAATTATAGTTCAATTATTTGCCAAAAACGCAATTTTTAATGTTTATAACTATACACCAGTGTTGCCAGATTGGGGGTATTTTTCCCCAAAATGGGGGTAAATTATTGTCTTGGGGTGTATTTTGGGGAACTTCAATCAATGGAGTATTTTTCTGGGTGGGTATTTTATACGAGGGGTATTTTTGGGAAAATCAATGAACATGTTATTACCTTTGCTATACTCGGCGCACCGAATAAGTGGTATGATCACGTTGCGTTCACCCCGCGTCCTCTTGATAGTTATAAAAAGCCTGATTCAAACAGTCTGCCACATTTTAGTTCTGTGCCGGAAATATAAATCTTTCTACTTTAATCCACAAATACTAACTAGGTATTTACCACTTCCTCATTAGTTGTAATTGAAAAAGGCTGATTTAAGGATAAAACGTAATCACTACATTTAAATAAGACAGGAAAACGCATACAAGCCTGATTAAAAATTTCGGCTGTGACACACGCTTCACATGCGTTAGCGCTGACCAATCAGCGAACATCACGCGAAAATCACGCAAACCCATTATACCACCGATTCGGTGCGCCGAGTATAGAAATCATCATTACCATACAGAAGTCAGCAATGAGGAAAAACCTGTAATATCATTTATGGAAGTTGTTATTGCCGTTTTCGTAATTTTGTTACCCCGAATGAGATGCTGCACTTTCATTTAAAAAATATGTATGTGTGCCGAAAAAAAGATGAAAATATTGAGGATGAAGATAAATTTTTATAATTATAATGCTTCAATTTTGTATATTTTCCACTGTATTTACGTTTTATTTTCAAAATTTATTATTTTGCAGAGGGACAGCGGCGTAATTTTGGGGGAGTTTTATTAAATATTTGGGAAATTAAAAATTGCTACTGGCAACACTCGTTGCCCTTAAATAAATTATTATTATTATATTAAATATTCAATCTTTTTTTATCGTTAGGCCTGGATTTAGATTTTTGACCTGCAGTTTCTGTATGACTGAATAATTTTTCTTCATTTTGGTTTAAATTTTCGATTTGTTTGTTAAAATTTTCGATTTTTTGGTCGGCATTTGTTTCTTTTTAGGCCCGAATTTTTGATTTTCTGCAGTTTCTTTATAACTGAATAATTTTTCTTCATTTTGGTTTAAATTTTCGATTTGTTTGTTAAAATTTTCGATTTTTCGGTCGGCATTTGTTTCTTTTTGGGCCCGAATTTTTGATTTTCTGCCCTATATTTCAACCTGAAATATTCACTTTTATGCGGTATTTTCGAGTTTTGGATTTTGTTTTCCTTTATCTTGTTTTAAACATTTTCGTTTTTAGTTGGCAATTTATTTTGAGCCAGAGTTATTTTTGGGACTGAAAATGGCAATTTTTGCATGCTTGATTTTTCATATTTTTATTTTTTTAGACCAGAAATTTTATTTTTATTTTTGCTTATAGTTTAGATGTTTGGTCTGGATTTTTGATTTCTTTAATTGTTCTAACTTTTAGAGTTTTTGATTTTGGTCTTTATTTTTGCATATAGTTTAGATTTTTAGTTTGCATTTTTGATTTCTTTATTTGTTCTAACTTTTAGAGTTTTTAATTTCGGTCAATTTGTTTTAATAGTTGACATTTTCTACATTTTTCATTTTTCAATTTTTTAAGTTTCTTTATCTCAATTATTTCAATTTCAATTTCAATTTCAATTTCAATTTATTTATTTCCAAAAAGAAAGTACATTCATGGGTGAATTTTAATGAGCGAATATTTGATTGGTCTACAATCTTGTTAATTTTTATGTGCGATTTTTTTATGTTTTGAGGGTATTTTCGAGTTTTTTGTATTGTCTGTCCTTCATTTTAGATTTTTTTAACCTAAGTTATTGTTTTTATGGGCGAATTTTTACTTTCTCCGTTACGAAGTACGAGAAAGTATTGTGATCGTGATTTTTTTTTGAAAATTTTTTTTTACGGAAATATCCGTTTTGGGGTCCTTAGATGCTATTTCAACAATTTCTGGAAAAAAAAAATTTGTATTTGTGTCTGTGTGTGTCTGTGTGTGTGTGCTGTGTGTGTGTCTGTGCGCGCTGTATCTCAAAAACTAATAGACCAATTGATATGAAACTTTGAACATAAGTTTTATTTGATAATCCGAAGAACTGAAAAGCTTTTGGTAAAATTTCGTACACCGGAAGTGGGCGTTTACCTTAACTGTTTTTTGTTTTTTGCCAATATTTTTTTAAATATGAAAAATATCACAAAAATATTTAAGCGAATATTGAAGACAACAAAGAAATGAACATCTTTGGTTTGAAAATATTTTTCATAAAATCATTGTTATTCGAGAAAAAAATTTATTATTTTTTTTTTCATTTTTGGTATACAATTATGAAACGCTAATAGTTACAGCAAATTTATTTTAATAATAATTGTAGAGAATGCCAAAATGAACAACTTCTAAAGAATAAGTTTTTTTCGAAATCTCGTTAGTTTTTGAGTAAACCGAGTTTTTGAATTTGAAGTACATTTTTCCATCTTTCATAATTTTGACGTTTTAAACGTCAGTTTTATCCGAGTCTACGAAACGTTTGATGCACACTTAAAATATAATTAAAATTGAAAATAAATCATGGAAGCGTAAATATAAATGATGCCATCAAGTCGGAGAAACTAACATGATGGCCACATCACCATTTTTTTAATTACTTTCTAGTTTTGAGTTTCGGCAATTTATTTTGGGAATCAATTTTTTAGCATTTTTTATTTATCAGGATATTTGATTGTTTGTTTATATCTGTGTTTTTTGTTTTCAAATTTTAGAGTTTTTGAACTATAAACCAGCATTTTCGAATATTTAGTTAATTTTTTTTTCAGGTCTGCATTTTTTTATTTTTGCCGAGAGTTTAAATTTTTAATTTTTTTGCCTGTATTCTTAGTTTTTTTTTTACCTTGATTATAAATTTTAACGAGCGATTTTTTTTTCGATTTTTAACCTGAATTGTTGATTTTTGTGTGCAAACTTTTGGCCGTTTTTTTAAAAAAAAAAATTTTAGATGTTTTAACCTGAATTATTGTTTTTATGGGCGAATTTTTTAAATTATTATTGAGTTTAGAGTTTTGGTAATTTACTTTGAGGTAAAGAGTTTTGGGGTTGAAAATGGCTAATTATTTTGGTTTTGCTTTAATTTCTAATTTTTAGCCTGCATTTTTATTGTTTTGACCAGAGTTTTTGTTTTTTTGGCCTATATTTTAGATGTTTTTGGCACATAAACCAAACTTTTCGTTTTAGTTGAAATTTTCTGTTTTTTTGACTGCATTTTTATTTTTTTACCAATGTTTTTAGTTCTGTTACCCTAATTATTAATTTTAATTGTAGATTTTAATGAGCGAATTTTTGGTCGATATTTTCGAGTTTTTTCGTCCAAGTTTTTGATTTTTTTGCCCTATAATTTAGATTTTGCAAACTGAATTGTTGATATTGTTGGCCTGTACTCAGTGGTGTATTGGAGGGGGAACGTGGGGGAACGACGTTCCGGCACCTTTTTTCAGAAACGGAACGCGTTTGTGATTGTTAATATTTTGTATAGTAAGAATAAAAAAAAATAAAAAAATTTACAAGTAAAACAATAGTTTTCTTAAAATAAGATGATCTCCGAAAAGCTTCTTGTGGAAAGTCGCGGACTATTTTGTTGCTCTCACCATGCGTTTCCTTACTTCTTATTTTACCAATACACCACTGCGGCTATACTTGATTTTTGTATTAATTTTAGGTTATTTATTTCATTTGAAATTTTTTGTTTTAGTGTTTGTTTTAGGATAAAACTAATGTACTTTGATATTTAGATAGAAAATACAGACTGCGCGATTTGTATTTAAGGAATTACTTAATTTTCAAATATTTCGATTCGATTTTTGATTTTTTTTTCGAACATTTTTAAATCAAAAAAATAATTTTTGTAGTCAATTTAGTTTTTTTTAGTAATTTTTAAATATAATACTTTGGCCCGGAATTAAACTGATCACCCGGTATAACTGGAACTGTTTGGAAATTATGGAAAAAAAAGCAAACCAATTTTAAGTAGTTAATTAGCGATGATTTCCGAAAAATAAAAGAATTATTTTAATTATTTGGAGGATACCACAGCACGATTAAATATTTTTCTAATTTTTTGAATGGCCTTTTTTATCTACCTACATATTTTCGGAAAAACGGAGTTATAAAACTTTTCTTTGTGCAAATTTCGAAATCTTATCAGCGCGCCTTCTCTAAATCCCAGTGTTGTCAGATTGGGGGGGGGTTCTCCAAAATGGGGGTAAATTAAGGTTTTCGTTTGTATTTTGAAGAACTTTTTCGGGGTGGATATTTTATGCGAGGGGTTTTCTGGGGGGTTTTTATAAAATATTTGGGGAAAATTAAAAATCACTCCTGGCAACACTGCTATACACGTCGATGTTACTCGATATTTCTCTTTCCGAGCTGAAATAAATTATTAAATCGCGTGGTTCAAGCAAGATGGAGCATCAATTATATCGCATTTTCCCCTTGAATTAAGATTTTATTTCCTAGATTCTCAATTCTAACTGTAATAATGTAATACCATCTTTGTCAAGATGGCTGATAATGTTTTGGGGTGCTAAGGAAATATTATTTCTTTGTAAAAGGCAAAGAAATACATAATTACACGTCAAAACTTTGGGACAAAAGTGCAATTTCTTGAAAAACTCGCCAAGAAAACGTTTAGTAAAAACTTATATTTTTCCAGAGTTGGGTTGTCTTTAGCTAAGCGCACACTTGTCCAAATCGGACGGACGGCACGC
This sequence comes from Ocypus olens, assembly GCA_910593695.2. Lineage (NCBI taxonomy): Eukaryota > Metazoa > Arthropoda > Insecta > Coleoptera > Staphylinidae > Ocypus > Ocypus olens. Next base: position 51,957,099 of record OU343053.1, read on the forward strand.
ATCGGCGTTTTTGAAGTTGGTGAACTTCGAAAAAAAATTGAAATTAATAAATTATGAGGTATATTAATTCTTTATACTCCTTATGGTTAAAAATGGATGAAGAATATTTTAACGTAGCAGAAATTTTCTAACCTCAATATTTAAAAAAAATGGCAAAGAATGAGAGAACGATTTTCTTAAACCAACTTTTACAATCCGAATCGATTTGATCGAAGTGCAACAAAGCGATCGGCCGTAAAACGAACCGAAACACGGTTGTAAACTGTTTCACAGTTGGTAATTTGCATCATAGCCGGCCCATTACGGTAATGTTTTAATGCGTGGGGATTACTAAAGATTACTAAATGATAGGGTCCCACCCCAGCCCAATAGACTAATGCACTACACAAAGGCCGTTTATTACGGCACAGTTTACACTGCGCTATGGTATGAATCTGAGAAACGCAGGGGTGAGAGAATGGACGCGCAGGGGGGGAGGGAGGGGGAGGAGAGGGCGGTTGCGACGCCGACGCTCTCCCCGCCGCTCGCAACAAGTTGCGACCCCCTGATTTATTATTATGTGTTTCGCGAATCTACCAGCCACCAGGCGGGCAATAAAAGGGAATTAATATTATTATTGCGTACCTTCCAGCGGGGATGACAGCCGCGCGTTCTTGATTTACGCGCGGCAATAACGTAAAGTGTGAAAAAATTGCATTTGCCTAATGAATCCACTATTTCAACAGTTGCGTATTTTTATTTGAGAGCGCGGCGTCAGTCAGGCGTTCGTAGACGTCCACGTGCGGTAAGTAGTATTTTCGTCCCTAGCAACAGACGCTTCATTGCTAGAGAAGCTAGCGTTACTTCAGACATTTTATTATCATGTGATATTGAAGAACTTTTGTGTAAAAGCGTATGTGGGCGTCAATCTAAAAGTAAGTTACGAGAGACGCTGCATATATAATTTTCCGTTACTCGAGGCATTTCTTCACTGTATTTTACGTACCCTGTATCAAAAAATGTAATTTCACCATAATTTATGCATTCAATCCTCATCTCAAGCACAAGAACAGACTTTTATACATAAAAAAAAATAAACAATACCTCTCACTCTTCTCTCATGACCCTAATAAAACGGGAATTCATTAGGCCGTTTTCGGGGACTTCCATTGTTCGCCGAGATTTTAATTAAGTCTACACCTCGAGACGGAAGAAGTGTCCAATTACAAGAAAAAAGCGAGGAGACGATGCCGTTTATTTCGTCGCCGCGTTCCGTTCCTTTAATTTCGTCAAGAGTCCAACAACTCTTGAAAAGTCGAGGAGGAAGGTCGCCGGGGAAAGGTGTGCGCGTTGCAGATCCGATGGCCCAGTGACCCAGTCTGATCGCCTGACCTCTAATCAGAAAGAACTGTTTTAATGGCTTCAATCGATATGTTTTTTTTTCTTCGGCGTGTGTGCAGTTTAAGGACATACCTTGTTTTTTTCTAAGGTTAGGTGACAGGATGTCATCACGTAGATTGTGAAAGGCGTTGGGCAGTTGGTTTGTAACAGCAGTTCTCAATCAGCTTGTCTACCGAGCCGTGGCTGATTTCACAATTACCATCCACTGGTAATGCGCGGTGGTATTTCGCCTACAGCTTGCCCACTGAGCCGTGGATGATTTCTCAGTGAACTCCCGGTGTTGGTGCGCGGTGGTATTCGGCATTCAGCTTGTCTACCGAGCCGTGGCTGATTTCGCCAATCTTAAATTTCCAAAGAACGGCGCCAGAAATTAAAAATAATAATTGTTTAACGGGCCAACATTTATTGCGTAGCTTAAACTTTTACAAATAAAAGTTTAAAATTTTAAAAATCTATTTTTTCGATTTTGGATGCCGAAATTACGAGTTTATTTAAGTTGCGCCTTTCCTCCTTCGATTAAAAAAAAAATAGAAAAACAATTGCTACAAACTGGAAACTTTGGAAATTTACGCAAAACTGTCTCTACTTTATGATCCAGTAAAAAAATAAAAACACCCCATCACTAGATTTCAAGATAATCCCACTAGAATCGAGTTTATTGAAATTTTGAAGTCGCGGATTTCCTCCTTTGATTAAAAAAAAAATAGAAAAACAATTGCTACAAACTGGAAACTTTGGAAATTTACGCAAAACTGTCTCTACTTTATGATCCAGTAAAAATATAAAGCTACCCCATCACTAGATTTAAAGATAATCCCACTAGAATCGAGTTTATTGAAATTTTGAAGTCGCGGATTTCTTCCTTCGATTAAAAAAAAAATAGAAAAACAATTGCTACAAACTGGAAACTTTGGAAATTTACGCAAAACTGTCTCTACTTTATGATCCAGTGAAAATATAAAAACACCCCATGACTAGATTTCAAGATAATCACACTAGAATCGAGTTTATTGAAATTTTGAAGTCGCGCATTTCCTCCTTCGATTAAAAAAAAAATTGAAAAACAATTGCTACAAACTGGAAACTTTGGAAATTTACGCAAAACTGTCTCTACTTTATGATCCAGTGAAAATATAAAAACACCCCATGACTAGATTTCAAGATAATCACACTAGAATCGAGTTTATTGAAATTTTGAAGTCGCGCATTTCCTCCTTCGATTAAAAAAAAATTGAAAAACAATTGCTACAAACTGGAAACTTTGGAAATTTACGCAAAACTGTCTCTACTTTATGATCCAGTAAAAATATAAAAACACCCCATCACTAGATTTCAAGATAATCCCACTAGAATCGAGTTTATTGAAATTTTAAAGTCGCGGATTTCCTCCTTCGATTAAAAAAAATAGAAAAACAATTGCTACAAACTGGAAACTTTGGAAATTTACGCAAAACTGTCTCTACTTTATGATCCAGTGAAAATATAAAAACACCCCATCACTAGATTTCAAGATAATCCCACTAGAATCGAGTTTATTGAAATTTTAAAGTCGCGGATTTCCTCCTTCGATTAAAAAAAAAAAATAGAAAAACAATTGCTACAAACTGGAAACTTTAGAAATTTACGCAAAACTGCTTTTCACATTTTATCTTTTAAGCTACAATTACCTTAACAATTTTTGTTTGTTTGTTAATTTTGATCTAATTTTATATTTCAACTGCGCACAATAAATGAATATTAAAAGAAGCACTTCAAACAGAAGAGTATCGCTCCCTCCTCGTTAGAGCGATTACATCGCAGATAATGCCCTCTCGAACACATGTCGGACCCTCATCCATATTTCCCGATATTGTAATCCCAATCCCAGTCCCGATGCCTAGGGTCCGCTCCGAGCACGACGACGCGACGCACGCTGTTTACTCGGGCGTCGCGACGCCCGTCGATTGAACGCCGTTGCTTGGATACTGCACATCTCCGTGATTAGCCACTCATCGCGAATCTCAAATAATACATCGCGATCGCGACAATAAGGGCAGATTAATCTTCATCATTACATCTCGTTGTAATGATAGCGAATATCATCGGAGGATTGGAAATAATTAGCGAAACGAAAGAAGTATTTATGTGCAATCATGAAATTTTATCCTAATGGTACAAAGTAAAAAACAAAAATCGACGTGTCCGAGGATTTTTTTAATGCGAATTTTTTGAGATAAAATTCAAATGTAACAGGGTGTCCCAAAATTGATATACGATCCCTAAGTTAAAATTTTCAAATGTGAACCCCTATTTTTTGTTGCATTTTTGGATTCTACGTAAAATTCTGAGTATATTTCATGTAGCGTACCCCATGTCGATGTTCATTTGTTTTCGAAGAAATGGCGTTCAAAAAAGTATAACTACTATTTTATTTCTGGTTTCATCGAAACATTGGAATTAATAAGGAAAAACCATTTCATTAAGTAAATAATGATTTTTCCTTATCAATTCCAATGTTTCGATGAAACCATGTTATCTTTTACTAGAAATAAAATAGCAGTACTTTTTTGAACGCCAATTCTTCGAAAACAAATGAATATCGACATGGGGTATGCTACATGAAAAATACTCAGAATTTTACGTAGAATCCATAAATGCAACAAAAAATAGGGGTTCACATTTGAAAATTTCAACTTAGGGGTCGTATCTCGATTTCGGGACACCCTGTACATTTGAATTTTATCTAAAAAAATGCGCGTTAAAAAATAATCAAACATGTGTCCGAGCATTTTTCTGAAAGAAAATGATCTGTACACAGTGTATATGTTTAAATTCCTTGGTAACGAGAATGCCAAAAAATAAATAAAAAATAACGTTCAACTAATGTAGTTTAGTTATTCGGTAACAAAAAAATCACAATTCCAGTTTCGACATTATCAATCTCGTATTTTTTTTGAAAATGTACAATTTTACGTATCTCAACACAACATTACTTTTTCAAAAATTACGACTTTACACATGAACGTCGCGGCGCTTTCCCCCGGAGGGGCGGCATCGCGAGTGACCATCATTAAAGCCTTCCTTTAACAAGGGGTAAAGCGGGCGAATTTCCCGCGGGAAGACCACGGCCGGCCGCCTCGCCGCCCGACGACACGGACGCCGGCGCCGCGCCGTCGGAGTCGCGCGGCGGCGGGGGGCGTCCGCCGTCGCCCCGCCTCCGCGCCCGGAAAACCGCCCATTTTCCCGGAGTAGCTCCGGAGCGGGTGCTCAGTGTAGCTTCTACCTGTTCGGAAGGCACCGCTCGTAATGTAATATGCTCAAGTGTCGCACTTTTTGTTCTTCCTTTTCTTGAGTTTTCTTGAGTGTGCGTGCGCGCGGATATATACCGGGAGTTCGGTAAAATCGAAATCGAAATCGAAATCGAGTGTTGGCGAAATTGAATTTTTCTCACGCGGAACCACCAGCACCTACCTGCCCAGAATTTCCGGGTGCCAGATTTTTCGCTGTTTTGGAGTTGTTCGATTCAGACAGGATGATCCTAAGGAGCGTTGTTGGATTATTCGTTTTTATATATGCAGGTATGTAAAGGTGATTTTAAATAAACAAAATCAATACTTGACTTTCGAATTTAATTACATCATTGTTTATTATATATATTTTTTTTTGATGAAAACTTTTATTTTTTGATATTCTAGTCATCGACAAGGAAAGCGTTACTTAACTTCAAAATTATTCATGAAATTATGACAATTGCAATCATTTTCTCTATTTTTTATATTTGTTTTGCTGAAAACTTTTAGGATTGAAACCATAGTCACTATACAATAAACAAGGTATTGACAAAGAAATGTTTTTTTTTTTATTTCAAAGTTAATTATTAAATTATTACAAATACGTTAATTCCTTTTTTTTTATAAAAACCATTGATGAATGCATCTATAGTCACTGTACAATTGTACAATAAACAAGGTATTTACAAAGAAAGTATTTTTAAATTTCATTAAATTACAATTGCAATTGTGATCATTTTTTTAGGTTTTTTAATTTTTTTCCCTGGCGTTGGCTATAAGGCCATCGGCCACTACAGTGATATACAGGGTGTATTTGAAATAACGGACAGGCATTTAAGGGCAAATACACAAAATATTTGTGAAGTCATTTCCGTCAAAATTTATTCGAAATTTTTTTTTAAATTTTCCTAATTTTTTAAACATTTTGAGAACTGATGCTTTTCTCATTTAATTAGGTCTGCATGGAATGTGTGTTTGTTTATTTAAAACGCGAGATACGATTTCTTGCCTCCGAAATTTGAAGTGTTATCGCAACGTTTTTTTTTTTTGTAAAAGATAAACAGTCCTCAAGTTCATTGACGGTTAAAGAGCACTCAGATATTTCCTACGCGCTTGTTGTAATTCGATATCTAAAGCCGATGCCGTTTAAAAATTAGGTCACATTACCACTGCCCCCAAATATGTTGCGTATTTTCACTCATTAACTTTAATACTTAATTACGGGCTTTTTGTTACAATTATAAACAAAATAATTGCGAATATTGTTTAAAAATAATATAATCTCTTTGTGGTTACGAGCCAGTTCGTTATTTCAAATACACCCTGTATATCTCTTACTTAATTAATTATTTAATAATTAATTTGCATTTGTAACTATTTACAAAAATAAAATAAAAAACACTTTAAAGGCTATTTAAAGTTCTTGATTAGTTTTTTAAATTATTATGTTTTTTTCTTTCCATTATTATTATATATTCTCTGTTATTTTTTGCCGGTTCCGCCGTCAAGAATATCATGTTTAGACAGTGTGGATAGAGTCTAAATATTGACTAGTTTTTCCAGTTATGTAAATACGTATTCATAATAAACTACTCGAAAATGAATAAGGATATTATAATTTTATGGAGTTGCAAATTTCCCAATTTTTGAGTAGTTTATTTAATAATAAACATAAAATTAATGTACGGTATATTTTCGCCAAAATGATTATCAAAATCGATTATTTTGCTTCTGTTACAATTATTTCAACACAATGTGGCACGTGTACGTTTTTATGCGATTTCTATATTTTTATATTTTTTTGTCGTCGCGCCTGCCAGAAACGTAGATTCACTAAATTAAATTAAAAAAAAACATGTTCAAATTAAAAAAAAAACAAATTATTATATTTGTTAAAAAAACTGATATCTTTTAAATACAAAAGCAAAAGAAATTAAAATATGCATTTCTAACTTCGAACAGATATAGCCTGTTCACTGGAATCTGGCGGCTGTAGTCGTAAAAGAGGGTCGTAGCTCGGTAAGTAGGAGGCGTCATCTTTTTTTATCTCAATCCAATCTTTGTTGAGAAGTACTGGTGTAAAAATGTTTATACCAATAGGAGAGAAGGACAGTAATAAATGTATCGGATGCAATTAGACGAACCACCAATACCTTTTCTTCGATTATGCGTCGATCCTCAGGGCGGACCGACCTCTTACGACCTCAGCCGCCATATTCCAGCGAACAGACTATATCAAAACAATTTATGTTACAAACAAATAAAAAACGTTTTCATAAAATATTATTTTTTAAAGTTATTAATCAATAAATATGTTTTTTTTCATCTGAAAAACTTATTACAATTTAAGTGCAACCGACTAAAAACGAAAATGAAAAGAACATTGTCGTTGCGTTTTACGTGGAATTTTAAAATGTGTTGGAATCAGAGAGTCCAATGGAACCGAACCCTAAACCGAAAACCGAAATTAACCGGAATTTTGGAACTAAAATTGCTCAATTACAAAATCGAAAGTGAAACCGGAACGAAATTTTGGTAACGGTAAATTTCGTTTAGAACGAAAATGATAACAACGGTTCTTTTCGGGTCAAAGTATATTTTACCTAACTGTACCGATTATCAGAAATAAGTGGAAAAACAATTGTCAAAATATTGAGGTTAGGTTATGTTGTTATTAAACTCAAAACAATAAAAATGCCTGGTCGAATAACAGAAAATTCAAAGGACAAATATGCAGAGGTTAATTTTTTTACAAAATGAAGCCGAAAATCGCACAGGTAAAATTTGGATTATTTAGATAAGGAGCAAAAAAAAATTATGAAGCAATTTCTGTCTCCCTCGCTGTGCGCAAATCAGTGGCGGCTCGAGGAACATGTTGATGGTAGAACCACTTATACAATGTACCCCCCCCTTTGAAAAAATGCCTGGTCAAATAACAAAAAATTCACAGGACAAATCATGTTAAAAAAAGATTGAAAATACGGCGTTATGCAGAGGTTATTTTTTTTTACAAAATAAAGCCGAAAATCGCACAGGTAAAATTTGGATTATTTAGATAAGGAGCAAAAAAAAATTATGAAGCAATTTCTGTCTCCCTCGCTGTGCGCAAACCAGTGGCGGCTCGTGGAACATGTTGATGGTAGAACCACTTATACAATATACCCCCCTCCGTTTTTCAAGAAAGAAAGAACGATTTATCTTCCTGGACCAAAGTAACTTGCAAAAAGTGTTTTAAGAATTAAAAATTCTTGTTGAGCTTCAAACCCTAGTGCCATGACTCTATATAACGAGCCGCCGCTGGCGCAAACTAGACAAAAAAAATTATATTTTTTCATGGTGATGGTTGTGACCGTTACTACGTGGTAATTTATTATAAAATCACTGAATAAAACACTAAAACACTTACTATGTTTTTTACCACAATTTATTTATTATAAATTGTGGTAAAAAACATAGTAAGTGTTTTATTCAGTGATTTTTTTAATTATATTTTTACTTTCTCGTGAAGATTTTTTACAAAAATTTTTCTTTACGAAATATCCGTTTTGGTAGGGACTCTAAAACGGATATTTCTGTAAGATGTGATCCGTGATGCGATTTCAACAAATTCTGGAAGAAAAATGTATGTCTGTGTGTGTGTGTGTCTGTGCGCGCTGTATCTCAAAAACTAATAGAGCAATTGATATGAAACTTTAAGCATACGTTTTATTTGATAAACCGAAGAATTGAAAAGCTTTTGGTAAAATTTCGTGCACTGGAAAGGGGTGTTTACCTTAACCGTTTTTTGTTTTTTGCCAATATTTTCTTAAATATGACAAATATCACAAAAATATTTAAACAAATATTGAAGACAACAAAGAAATGAACATCTTTTGTTTGTAAATATTTTTCATATTTTTTTATTTTTTTTATTTTTGGTTTATAATTATGAAACGATGATAGTTACAGAAAATTTAAGTTCATAATAGTTGTAGAGAATGCTAAAATTAACAACTTATAAAGAATAGGTTTTTTCGAAATCCCTTTAGTTTTCGAGTAAACTGAGTTTTTGAATTTGAAGTATAATTTTTCCATCTTTCATAATTTTGACGTTTTAAACGTCAGTTTCATCCAGGTCTACAAAATGCTCGATGTACATTTAAAATATGATTTAAATTGAAAATAAACCATGAAAGCGTAAATATAAATCGGAGGAAGTAACATGATGGCCACATCATCATTCTTTTTACCGAGTTATGACCGTTTGTGTGTCTTTATTTTAATTTAAAAAAAAAATGCTGACAAAAAACTAATCATCTCGGCGGAACGTTTTTGTGTTGAGCGTTTTTGGAAAAATCGACGACCCTGTAAAATTGTGAAAGAATTCGATTTGATTCTTACCAGATATTTCTCTTGTTAAACGAGGCAGGCACTGTGACTTTGGTAAAAATCTATCGACCAGTTTCGGGGCCTTGGCTCAAAATATGTGATTTCGCGCCTGTGCCGCCCCTGACTTTAGTTTTGCCTTCGGAGTGGTCCGCTCTATTCACAAAGCATCCTCCTGCAATATTTATACCGACACAAATTTCTATTTGAACCAAAAATGACCAAAATGTTTCCAGCCGTCCCGATGCATCTTTCAAGGACGTATTCTTTTTCTTTTAAAGGCGAAGAGCCAATTTTTTTAGGTTTAATAGCAGCGGCGGATCGTAGATTTCCATAGGTGAGACAAAGACAAAAATGCCGCTTGTGCTGCACTACTTACTCTAATAGAGGAAGCAAATATTCCGTTGCTTTTTCGGTCAAATTTTGCTTCACCGCCGAACATCCACGAGCCGCCCCTGAGTATACGACTAGCTTTAAATTTTTTGAAATATCCCCTACGGTTCTAGGGCGCGTTATTTGGCACCTATTGTAGGACATTTTTCTGGGTGCGATTTCACTCTCTGTTTTAAGTAGAAATTAACTTAAAAAAATTACCATCTCGTGCCCCCTTAACAATGAAAAGATTTTTCAAAATGTGACCAACATGCTTCTACCAGCCTTGATACTTCTTCCAACTGAAACATTGCAAATTCATGATTTTTTTCTTGAAACTAATTTCAAAAAATTTAAACGCAACAAGTACTACTCACGATTTCTTATTAATCACTAATCACTCTCATGTTCCATAAATCATTAAAAGTGACTCAAGCTCGTTACATAATAACGTAAGCGGGCAATTTGCAAGAATCCTTGTAAAAGAATGTAAACGAACAACATCCTCGCTATAATTAAATCAAATGGAAGTGTTTTTCTGGTGGAATTAGAAAGGAACGTAATTTGAGATACAAACAACAAATACTGATTATTCCAACAATCATTGTAGTCCTGGATCAAACATAAGTTAGAATTCTTTAATTTTAAGTTTGTATATTAAGTTTAAGTTTTTTGTTCCTGACATTTTACGTGTATAGCTAGATTATAAATAAACAGCTTCTTATTATTATTATTATTATTATTATCAATTTTTCACACATAGTTATTGAACGTGACAACTGTAAAATCGAAATCACTTCCAGAAAAAGACCAAACACAAAGACACAATTGCTTTCACATTAAGTAAACAAGAATGACATTGACTGTCAATGTTTGAGACGTTGATTCAACGATGCTGGAAGATGTTATTTCATGTTACGTTTACAGGAGATTTCACAATGTGGTCATAAATATCTCTGGCTTAAATTGACATAACACTGGTATTATATTTTCGACTGTGTAAACGATCTTTCAAATCCAAAATTTTAGATTAGGTTCTACGATTACATAACACTGCCGAACATCCACAAGCCGCCGCTGCTGCTGACAGAAAGATTGCGATTGTCAGAACAATATTTTTGGTTATGTCAATTAATTCGTGAGGTTATTGTACTGCCGGAGTTTACCAAAGATGTAAAATAACAAGTTCAAAGTAAATTCATCGCGAAGGAATAGAGCAAGCGTCTAAAATATATTAGAAAGAAGAAACGTGAATCATCGGATCTCATCAGTAAGTGATACGTCATATGACAAACAATATTTCATAGGTATTTTTTTCAGAAGGTGAATTAAATAACTCGCTATGATGGTTGGCCTTCTAAATAATCTGAGGATGTTAGCAACTTTCGATATTAAAACACCCGAAGACCTCTATTACTTTTTAGTTTTCCTCTATCTGTTTTCTTGGATCGTCATGTTTTGGATTTTTTTTTAAAAGTGAATAAATATGTGATATCAGTTATGGATGAAAATCCTTCTAGTTTCTAGTATGTTGTTTAAGCTTGCAGGTTTGTTTATTTAATCTTTTAACGACCATGGGCCACTATAGTGGCTCAGATTTAATATTTTTAGTTACCGCTTTTTATCATGAATTTTATAGTCAAAATAACTGATTATTGTAATTTCAAGTTTTTCTAATTTCTATAGGCTCTTCTTAGACGTTGTCCTGTCTTAACTATGAATATTTAATTAGAATTGGTATAATTAATTTAAAAAAAAATTGCGCCTAAAAAAAACTCTGGTTGTTTGGCGCTTGAAAAATCGAATAGTAACACTTCACTTTAAACAGATATAATGAAGAACCAATGAAGTACCAACAGTTAAATTTGACATGTAGCTAACCAATACATGTATTTAGGTAATGAAGTAATTTTAAAGCAAACTCGTAATTAATAAAGAAATTATGAACAAATTAGGTGACAAATTAAGAATAAAATGGTGTTTTTTGTGCCCATTTCCATTAATATTGATCAAAAATGCTAAAATTCCCTTGCTGGGTAGACAATAATGTAAATGACATATGTGCAAAATTGTAAAATAATCCAGTCACAACTTTTTGAGATTTCCAATCAAGAAAAATGTTCGAGAAGTTGCAGATCGCTGTAAAATCTATCAATTTTCGAAAACCAAACTGATTTTAAAATAGTATTGTTTTTTATTTTTGCTTTTTTTTGTGAAAACATTTAATTGATTGCATGACTTGCAAAAAAATGTTTTCGTTTGATTGGTTGTCCAAATAAAAATAATTTATTTTTTACAATTTTTGTACAATTTTTTCATGTTCGAAAAATCATAACTAGCTGTAAAAAAAGAGTAGCAAATTAAATCTCTGTTTTTTGTTTTTAACTAATTTTGAGAGTGGCATTTTTATTTTTCTTTATAATTTCAGTTTTGTGAAATCATTGTAAAATTTGCAAAAAGTTTTTTCATTTGATTACAAAAATAATTTATTTTTTACAATTTTTGAATTTCTTTAAGTCCGAAAAATCACAGTTAATTTTCGAAAAACAAACTAATTTTAAAAGAGTAGTATTGGTTTTTAATTTTTTTTAATTCTCGTTTTGTGAAAACATTTAATTAATGGTAAAATTTGCAAAAATTTTTTTTACATTTTTTGCACAATTTCTTCAAGTGATAACCAAAATTTTTAACACCTAAAAATTGAAGCACTTTAAAAAACCAACGAATTTCTGAAAAAAAGGTCTGTAAATTTAATTTAATTTGATTTCTGCAGTTTTCATTTTCTCAATATTGTTTTCAGAAAATTTACGAATCATGTCCTCTCGAGACGTTAAAAAATCTGTGTTTGGATCTCAAAAACAAATGCAGGTTTTGAAGTAAAATTGTAAGGTTGAGCTTTGACGATCCAAAGAACTGAAAAGCTTTTGGTAAATTTTTTTTGGTGGTGAAACGATTCCGACCAATAATACTCTTTGGAACTGTAACGTCAGCAGCAACTACTAATGGAAGCAGAAAGTAATTTCTGAAGCATTTACTGTTAAAAGCAGTTGAGGTTAGAAGGGCAGCATCACATTGAAACCTAAGAGCAAAAAAATTGAAATTAATAACGAAGGTCTAGTCCACAACATCTTCTCTACTGCGATGTTAAAACTTTTGGCATGTCAGAAGTCATGCTGAAACGGTGTTTAGTTACCTTTGCGATATTAAAGCTTCGGACATGTGAGGATTTTTTTTTCACTGTGATGTTAAAGCTTGGAACTTGTAAGAACAGTCATGGGTTAAACGGTGTCGAGTTGTCAACATCTTCACCACTGCGATGTTAAAACTTTCGGCATGTCAGAAGTCATGCTGAGACGGTGTTTAGTTACCTTTGCGATGTTAAAGCTTCGGACATGTGAGGATTTTTTTTCCACTGCGATGTTAAAGCTTGGAACTTGTAAGAACATTCATGGGTTAAACGGTGTCGAGTTGTCAACATCTTCACCACTGCGATGTTAAAACTTTCGGCATGTCAGAAGTCATGCTGAGACGGTGTTTAGTTACCTTTGCGATGTTAAAGCTTCCGACATGTGAGGAATTTTTTCCACTGCGATGTTAAAGCTTGGAACTTGTAAGAACATTCATGGGTTAAACGGTGTCGAGTTGTCAACATCTTCACCACTGCGATGTTAAAACTTCCGGCATGTCAGAAGTCATGCTGAAACGGTGTTTAGTTACCTTTGCGATGTTAAAGCTTCGGACATGTGAGGAATTTTTTCCACTGCGATGTTAAAGCTTGGAACTTGTAAGAACAGTCATGGGTTAAACGGTGTCGAGTTGTCAACATCTTCACCACTGCGATGTTAAAACTTTCGGCATGTCAGAAGTCATGCTGAGACGGTGTTTAGTTACCTTTGCGATGTTAAAGCTTCCGACATGTGAGGAATTTTTTCCACTGCGATGTTAAAGCTTGGAACTTGTAAGAACAGTCATGGGTTAAATGGTGTCGAGTTGTCAACATCTTCACCACTGCGATGTTAAAACTTTCGGCATGTCAGAAGTCATGCTGAGACGGTGTTTAGTTACCTTTGCGATGTTAAAGCTTCCGACATGTGAGGAATTTTTTCCACTGCGATGTTAAAGCTTGGAACTTGTAAGAACAGTCATGGGTTAAATGGTGTCGAGTTGTCAACATCTTCACCACTGCGATGTTAAAACTTTCGGCATGTCAGAAGTCATGCTGAGACGGTGTTTAGTTACCTTTGCGATGTTAAAGCTTCGGACATGTGACGAATTTTTTCCACTGCGATGTTAAAGCTTGGAACTTGTAAGAACAGTCATGGGTTAAACGGTGTCGAGTTGTCAACATCTTCACCACTGCGATGTTAAAACTTTCGGCATGTCAGAAGTCATGCTGAGACGGTGTTTAGTTACCTTTGCGATGTTAAAGCTTCCGACATGTGAGGAATTTTTTCCACTGCGATGTTAAAGCTTGGAACTTGTAAGAACATTCATGGGTTAAACGGTGTCGAGTTGTCAACATCTTCACCACTGCGATGTTAAAACTTTCGGCATGTCAGAAGTCATGCTGAGACGGTTTTTAGTTACCTTTGCGATGTTAAAGGTTCGGACATGTGAGGAATTTTTTCCACTGCGATGTTAAAGCTTGGAACTTGTAAGAACATTCATGGGTTAAACGGTGTCGAGTTGTCAACATCTTCACCACTGCGATGTTAAAACTTTCGGCATGTCAGAAGTCATGCTGAGACGGTGTTTAGTTACCTTTGCGATGTTAAAGCTTCGGACATGTGAGGAATTTTTTCCACTGCGATGTTAAAGCTTGGAAACTTGTAAGAACAGTCATGGGTTAAACGGTGTCGAGTTGTCAACATCTTCACCACTGCGATGTTAAAACTTTCGGCATGTCAGAAGTCATGCTGAGACGGTGTTTAGTTACCTTTGCGATGTTAAAGCTTCGGACATGTGAGGAATTTTTTCCACTGCGATGTTAAAGCTTGGAACTTGTAAGAACATTCATGGGTTAAACGGTGTCGAGTTGTCAACATCTTCACCACTGCGATGTTAAAACTTTCGGCATGTCAGAAGTCATGCTGAGACGGTGTTTAGTTACCTTTGCGATGTTAAAGCTTCGGACATGTGAGGATTTTTTTTTCACAGAGATGTTAAAGCTTGGAACTTGTAAGAACAGTCATGGGTTAAATGGTGTCGAGTTGTCAACATCTTCACCACTGTGATGTTAAAGCTTCCGGCATGTCAGAAGTCATGCTGAAACGGTGTTTAGTTACCTTTGCGATGTTAAAGCTTCCGACATGTGAGGATTTTTTTCCACTGCGATGTTAAAGCTTGGAACTTGTAAGAACAGTCATGGGTTAAACGGTGTCGAGTTGTCAACATCTTCACCACTGCGATGTTAAAACTTTCGGCATGTCAGAAGTCATGCTGAGACGGTGTTTAGTTACCTTTGCGATGTTAAAGCTTCGGACATGTGAGGAATTTTTTCCACTGCGATGTTAAAGCTTGGAACTTGTAAGAACAGTCATGGGTTAAACGGTGTCGAGTTGTCAACATCTTCACCACTGCGATGTTAAAGCTTGGGACTAAGAAGTCGTGGGTTAGTTAAATGATGTCGAGTTTTCAACATCTTCACCACTGCGATGTTGAAGTTTCGAATGTCACAACAGGGAAGGTATAATGGTCCTTAATATCTTCTGAGTACAGCCATGTTAACATCTTCACCACTGCGATTGTAAAGTTTGGGACATGTATAAGGACACTCTATCGACGTCAGAATCGTCGTGACTTTAAGGTCAGAGACAATAGTTAATACATTGACTGAATCTTTATTAGCATACACACAACTGAGTTAAATTCGCACCCGAAAATCACAAAAAAAATCCCACAAAAATTTTTAACCCCACCCAAAATTTTCTCACAACAACGACACCGATACATTCAGAGCACTCGTTCTCCTTTTTATTATTGAGGGCACCTCTTCTTGATCCCGGCATCCTTCAAACTGGTCAAGTGCCGAGCGTTGGAGAACCTGGACAGGTAGCACGCCGGAGGAAACTGCTTGCACTTAGGACACCCCTGACACTCGGTCCTCATGCACTGGTCCTGAAGACCGTTGCGCTTCGCGCAATCGCAACCGATGTAGGAAATGCCCGCGCGGATTTCCCTCGACCTCGGCCTCTTCTTCTGGTGGATGCACATCCTCGGAATGTAATCCGCGTAATCGTTAATCCCTTCATCGGGGATGGAAGTGTTGGACGCGCGCGCTTGCAGCTTCTTCTGCTGTTGTTTGTCGTCTTTCTTCGAACGCACACACTTCCCAGATTCCTCATCGACTTTCTTCTCCGCTTCTTCGGGCTTTCGTTTGGGTTTCTTCAACTTGGCCTGGCGATGAACCGCTTCCTCGCCATCCTCCTTCTTCTTACTCCTCGTGCTGGTGGAAACGGTATCATCGGAACTCTTCCTTTTAGCGCCCTTGGGTTTCCTACTAAAGACCGTCTCGTTCGATTCCTCGCCTTTGATGCATTTAGACATTTTGCTGATAACGGTCTCATCGGACGCCTCGCGCTTAACGGATTTCGGCACTTTGCTGCAAACCGACTCGAACGATTCCTCGCGATTGACGCCCTTCGGCCTTCTGATGTAAACCATTTCTTCGGATTCTTCGCGTTTGATGGCCGACGGTTTCTTGAAAACGGACGTGGCCGGCTTGGTGCCGATGCAGACGGTCATCTCGGACTTTTTCTTGGGCAGCTTGCGTTTGGGGCTTTTTTTTTGGGAGGCGCTGTCGACGGAATCGGAATCGGAACTTGAGTTTCCGTCGCCTCTGTCGCCGTGGTGTTTTTTCGGGCTTTTGACGGCGTAGATGGAGGCGATGAGTTCCGGTTTTTCTTGGGGTGAAGGTTCCTTACGTCTAGACGTGCATTTCTTAGGATAACAATCGTAAAATATTTATTTGATATACTTGGAAAAATACAAGAAGGCTAAGGCCGCGCGCACTTTGGATGCGTTTTCGTACGAATTTGATTCGTGCGGAAACGTACGAATACGCATGAACCATCCCGATCTACGCACAGACTGTGTGCGATTAGTCGTACGTATACGACGTCCGAAAACTATCCAAACTTGTTGCGATAGTATTTTGTGTGCGCACTCAATTCGTACGAACAGTATACGTTTACGCACGATAAGTGCGCGCGGCCTAAGTCTAAATTTGAATTTACGTAAAACATAATCCCCACAATTAAAATTAGACGATCAAATTTTTTCAGCTTATTTTCTGTACCAATATCAGCAATAATGTGGATTTAACTTTTATCATTCAGTGCATCGACAACCTCTTGATTATCAATGTTTGGTTGTTAAAAATCGATGGAAATAAAAATTGAATTCATGTTTTGCTGATCTCGAAATCTAGCGAAGGAATGTTTGCAGATTTTGACAGTTATATATTGTTTGAGTTAATCTAGAAAATTTTAAGTGTCTGGAAATTGTTTTTATATTTTTTAAGCGCTTGAGAAAAAGTGTAACTTTAGATAATTACAAATTTTATTCTCGCGGTTTTAAATCGAAATGTAGGGGATGTTTGCAGATTTTTATAGTATCGTGGAGTAATATGCTGTTTGAGTAAATTTAGAAAATTTCAAGTGTCTGGCAATTGTTTTTATATTTTTTAAGCGCCCGAGAAAAAGTGCAACTTTGGCACAAAAAATAAATTGTACACTTGTCCAATATTATAGTTCTTGTATTGTTAAAATAGCTCAAAACAATTTGTACTGATAATCAAAACTTAAAAAAAAATCAAAATCAAAAATTTTTCAATTTCTTAACCAAATCAAATTTAACCGTTTCTCATTCACACGGTTCGCACAACTTCAGATACTTACCTCCGGAATATTGTTTTGCTTCTCTTTCAGCTTTTGCATGGCTATACAAGGGGTGCACTTTCCGCATATGTCCTTCGGGCCGAAATTCAAGGGAAGTTGTTTTTTCATACTGCCGTCGGTGCCTAAACTTAAATTTTGCCTGCAAAATCCTCTTCGCTTCCACAAAGCGAGTAAATTTTGACATTTGTTGTTTCAACAAAGGTTACTGGATCCATTCCGGAGTTATTTTCCGCAAAGCGTGCCATGTTAGGGTGATATAATCCACCCTGTAGCACCGCTGACAACCGTAGTCCGAAGTTAGGTTATGGTTAAGTTGAGATTTAATATACAAAAAGATGAGCTACAGCTGATTTTTGACGTTCGCGGTCGATACGTTTTAGGGATCTTTAATTTTGGCCAACCAAAGGATATAATTCCAAAGCCAACTTTGTGCGAATGGAGTATAGATTGTTTTATATTCAATGAATATTGATTATATTGACTTAAAAAAAATGTGAATTCTTTAATTCCATGTGATAATGGTAACCAACTCTTTTGCAGAATCAGAATTTATAAGGAAAAGTAAAAAGGCATTTAAAAGAGGTCTAGAAATCTAGAGAACGAAATGATACGTCGGAAGAGTAGCAGATGGAATTCTCGCTGAACATTTAAGAAAACATAACGACTATTAAATATTAAAGATGCTTAAAACTTCGATATCTATGAAGCAATAATTTAAAAAAGCCATTCGTGAATTTATTATAAAGAAAAATGCTTTAGAGAACTGTTTGTATTCTTCATCCAGAAGTTCCATAATGCAGAAACTGTTAGAGTGACATTTCTTTGCGAAAATTGCTGCTTCTAGCTTTCAAAAATTGTTGGTAAATATCCATTCTTCACTTTACAATACCAAAACTTTTTTAAACGCACTAAATTTCACAAAATTGTTGTCAAAACTTTATCAGTCATTGCAGATGCTTGAAGCTTTCAGAAATTGTTTATAAATATCAAATCTTCAGTTTACAATACTGAAATTTCTGTTAGTCAAGCTAGGAACAAGATGGCGGCAGTTGGAATTTGAACGTTTTTTTAAACGCTCTGAATTTCACAAAATTGTTGTCAAAACTTTATCAGTCATTGCAGATGCTTTTAGCTTTCAGAAATTGTTTAAAAATATCCACTCTTCAGTTAACAGCACCGAAATTTCAGTTAGTCAAGCTAGAAACAAGATGGCGTCAGTTGGAATTTGAAAGTTTTTTTAAACGCTCTGAATTACACAAAATTGTTGTCAAAACTTTATTAGTCTTTGTAGATGCTTCAGGCTTTCAGAAATTGTTTATTAATATCTATTCTTTAGTTTACAATACTGGCATTTCTGTTAGTCAGGCTAGAAACAAGATGGCGTCAGTTGGAATTTGAAAGTTTTTTTAAACGCAATAAATTTCACAAAATTGTTGTCAAAACTTTATCAATGATTGTAGATGCTTCAGGCTTTCAGAAATTGTTTATTAATATCCATTCTTCAGTTTACAATACTTAAATTTCTGTTAGTCAAGCTAGAAACAAGATGGCGTCAATGGAATTTGAAAGTTTTTTTAAACGCACTGAATTTCACAAAATTGTTGTCAAAATTTTATCAGTGATTGTATATGCTTCAGGCTTTCAGAAATTGTTTATTAATATCCATTCTTTAGTTTACAGCACCGAAATTTCTGTTAGTCAATCTAGAAACAAGATGGCGTCAGTTGGAATTTGAAAGTTTTTTTTAACGCTCTGAATTTCACAAAATTGTTATCAAAACTTTATCAGTGATTGTAGATGCTTCAGGCTTTCAGAAATTGTTTATTAATATCCATTCTTTAGTTTACAGCACCGAAATTTCTGTTAGTCAATCTAGAAACAAGATGGCGTCAGTTGGAATTTGAAAGTTTTTTTAAACGCTCTGAATTTCACAAAATTGTTGTCAAAATTTTATCAGTCATTGTAGATGCTTCTAGCTTTCAAAAATTGTTTACAAATATCCATTCTTTAGTTTACACCACCGAAATATCTGTTAGTCAAGGTAGAAACAAGATGGCGTTAGTTGGAACTTGAAAGTTTTTTTAAACGCTCTGAATTTCATAAAATTGTTGTCAAAATGTTATCAGTGATTGTAGATGCTTCAGGCTTTCAGAAATTGTTTATAAATATCCATTCTTTATTTTACAATACTGCAATTTCTGTTAGTCAAGCTAGAAACAAGATGGCGTCAGTTGGAATTTGAAAGTTTTTTTAAACGCTCTGAATTTCACAAAATTGTTGTCAAAATTTTATCAGTGATTGTAGATGCTTCAGGCTTTCAGAAATTGTTTATTAATATCCATTCTTTATTTTACAATACTGCAATTTCTGTTAGTCAAGCTAGAAACAAGATGGCGTCAGTTGGAATTTGAAAGTTTTTTTTAACGCTCTGAATTACACAAAATTGTTGTCAAAACTTTATTAGTCTTTGTAGATGCTTCAGGCTTTCAGAAATTGTTTATTAATATCTATTCTTTAGTTTACAATACTGGCATTTCTGTTAGTCAGGCTAGAAACAAGATGGCGTCAGTTGGAATTTGAAAGTTTTTTTAAACGCTCTGAATTACACAAAATTGTTGTCAAAACTTTATTAGTCTTTGTAGATGCTTCAGGCTTTCAGAAATTGTTTATTAATATCTATTCTTTAGTTTACAATACTGGCATTTCTGTTAGTCAGGCTAGAAACAAGATGGCGTCAGTTGGAATTTGAAAGTTTTTTTAAACGCAATAAATTTCACAAAATTGTTGTCAAAACTTTATCAATGATTGTAGATGCTTCAGGCTTTCAGAAATTGTTTATTAATATCCATTCTTCAGTTTACAATACTTAAATTTCTGTTAGTCAAGCTAGAAACAAGATGGCGTCAGTTGGAATTTGAAAGTTTTTTTAAACGCACTGAATTTCACAAAATTGTTGTCAAAATTTTATCAGTGATTGTATATGCTTCAGGCTTTCAGAAATTGTTTATTAATATCCATTCTTTAGTTTACAGCACCTAAATTTCTGTTAGTCAATCTAGAAACAAGATGGCGTCAGTTGGAATTTGAAAGTTTTTTTTAACGCTCTGAATTTCACAAAATTGTTATCAAAACTTTATTAGTGATTGTAGATGCTTCAGGCTTTCAGAAATTGTTTATTAATATCCATTCTTTAGTTTACAGCACCGAAATTTCTGTTAGTCAATCTAGAAACAAGATGGCGTCAGTTGGAATTTGAAAGTTTTTTTAAACGCTCTGAATTTCACAAAATTGTTGTCAAAATTTTATCAGTCATTGTAGATGCTTCTAGCTTTCAAAAATTGTTTACAAATATCCATTCTTTAGTTTACACCACCGAAATATCTGTTAGTCAAGGTAGAAACAAGATGGCGTTAGTTGGAACTTGAAAGTTTTTTTAAACGCTCTGAATTTCATAAAATTGTTGTCAAAATGTTATCAGTGATTGTAGATGCTTCAGGCTTTCAGAAATTGTTTATAAATATCCATTCTTTATTTTACAATACTGCAATTTCTGTTAGTCAAGCTAGAAACAAGATGGCGTCAGTTGGAATTTGAAAGTTTTTTTAAACGCTCTGAATTTCACAAAATTGTTGTCAAAATTTTATCAGTGATTGTAGATGCTTCAGGCTTTCAGAAATTGTTTATTAATATCCATTCTTTATTTTACAATACTGCAATTTCTGTTAGTCAAGCTAGAAACAAGATGGCGTCAGTTGGAATTTGAAAGTTTTTTTTAACGCTCTGAATTACACAAAATTGTTGTCAAAATTTTATTAGTCTTTGTAGATGCTTCAGGCTTTCAGAAATTGTTTATTAATATCTATTCTTTAGTTTACAATACTGGCATTTCTGTTAGTCAGGCTAGAAACAAGATGGCGTCAGTTGGAATTTGAAAGTTTTTTTAAACGCTCTGAATTACACAAAATTGTTGTCAAAACTTTATTAGTCTTTGTAGATGCTTCAGGCTTTCAGAAATTGTTTATTAATATCTATTCTTTAGTTTACAATACTGGCATTTCTGTTAGTCAGGCTAGAAACAAGATGGCGTCAGTTGGAATTTGAAAGTTTTTTTAAACGCAATAAATTTCACAAAATTGTTGTCAAAACTTTATCAATGATTGTAGATGCTTCAGGCTTTCAGAAATTGTTTATTAATATCCATTCTTCAGTTTACAATACTTAAATTTCTGTTAGTCAAGCTAGAAACAAGATGGCGTCAGTTGGAATTTGAAAGTTTTTTTAAACGCACTGAATTTCACAAAATTGTTGTCAAAATTTTATCAGTGATTGTATATGCTTCAGGCTTTCAGAAATTGTTTATTAATATCCATTCTTTAGTTTACAGCACCGAAATTTCTGTTAGTCAATCTAGAAACAAGATGGCGTCAGTTGGAATTTGAAAGTTTTTTTTAACGCTCTGAATTTCACAAAATTGTTATCAAAACTTTATCAGTGATTGTAGATGCTTCAGGCTTTCAGAAATTGTTTATTAATATCCATTCTTTAGTTTACAGCACCGAAATTTCTGTTAGTCAATCTAGAAACAAGATGGCGTCAGTTGGAATTTGAAAGTTTTTTTAAACGCTCTGAATTTCACAAAATTGTTGTCAAAATTTTATCAGTCATTGTAGATGCTTCTAGCTTTCAAAAATTGTTTACAAATATCCATTCTTTAGTTTACACCACCGAAATATCTGTTAGTCAAGGTAGAAACAAGATGGCGTTAGTTGGAACTTGAAAGTTTTTTTAAACGCTCTGAATTTCATAAAATTGTTGTCAAAATGTTATCAGTGATTGTAGATGCTTCAGGCTTTCAGAAATTGTTTATAAATATCCATTCTTTATTTTACAATACTGCAATTTCTGTTAGTCAAGCTAGAAACAAGATGGCGTCAGTTGGAATTTGAAAGTTTTTTTAAACGCTCTGAATTTCACAAAATTGTTGTCAAAATTTTATCAGTGATTGTAGATGCTTCAGGCTTTCAGAAATTGTTTATTAATATCCATTCTTCAGTTTACAATACTGAAATTTTTGTTAGTCTAGCTAGAAACAAGATGGCGTCAGTTGGAATGTAAAAGTTTTTTTAAACGCACTGAATATCACAAAATTGTAGTCAAAACTTTATCAGTCATTGTAGATGTTTCAGGCTTTCAAAAATTGCTTATTAATATCCATTCTTTAGTTTACAATACTGAAATATCTGTTAGTCAAGCTAGAAACTAGATGGCGTCAGTTGGAATTTGAAAGTTTTTTTAAACGCTCTGAATTTCACAAAATTGTTGTCAAAATTTTATCAGTCATTGTAGATGTTTCAGGCTTTCAGAAATTGTTTATTAATATCCATTCTTCAGTTTACAATACTGAAATTTCTGTTAGTGAAGCTAGAAACAAGATGGCGTCAGTTGGAATTTGAACGTTTTTTTTAAACGCTCTGAATTTCACAAAATTATAGTCAAAACTTTATCAGTCATTGCAGATGCTTCTAGCTTTCAGAAATTGTTTACAAATATTCATTCTTCAGTTAACAGCACCGAAATATATGTTAGTTAAGCTAGAAACAAGATGGCGTCAATGTGTAAAGTTGGGTTGTGTTTAAATCTTAATTTAATACATAAAAATTGCTGATTTTTGGCATCCACGGTCAATATATTTTAAGGATTTTTTTTGACATAGGCTTGAGCTATAGCGTTAAGGAATTTTAATTTTGGAAAAACCAAAAACTTTTGCGAAAATAACTATTAGATAGAGTAGATCCCCTGGGTTCTGATTCTGAGTAAAATGTTTCAATTAAGCATTAGAACCAACTTAAAATGAGCTAAACGTACACAATACCATTTTAGTTAAATATATTTTCTAACAAGGAATAACATTCACAACTGGACCCTTCTCTCGTAGACATCAGTATAAACCATGTCTGGCTTTCCAATCGTCCGCCATCTTGACCAGATGTTTCCCGCTGCTGTAGGCGCTCGGTCCGCAGATCGGCGGATGCGTCAGGCACTCCGGCGACCCTTGGCATCCGGTTCTTCTGCAGTCGTCTTGAAGACCGTTGCGTTTCTCGCAGTCGCAGCCCACGTATAAAACCCCACCTCGAAGCTCATTGGATTTTGCCCGTTTCCTCTTCTTCGACACCTCCTTTTTCAAATCGGAGTCGTCTTTCTCTATATGTTTTTTCAAAGCGTGGTGTTTCTTTCGCGGCTTGTGGCCGTCATCGTCTATGAATATTGGTATCTGAAAATTGTGAAAATTATGTCTCCCAGAAATTGAGATTCAAATTTTACGCCAGTCTGGATAACACGGGGGGTTTGAAGACTTCGACGAAGTGTAAATGTTTCTCATAAAAAATGCATCTTACTTTAGTCCCAACAATGTTTATTTATTGAGATCAATGAAGTAAAAAAAAGTTCTTATGGAGTGCATAAGAACGGAATATACATAGTGGGCCAAAAAACGTTACAAGTAGTTTTGTACTCTCATACATCTTCGCGAGTTATTACTATTTTTGAATAATTAATATAATAGTGAAAAGCCCATTTTTTATAGATAAGATGAAGTACTACCTTCAAAGTGTAAACATTTTGTTTTTCAAAGGAATGTTTAACCCTTTCGGCCCTGGTGGTGGCAATTGCCACCGCAACATTTACATGTCTCTACTTACATACAAGCCATGTTTTTGCTGTTTATCACTAGATGTCACTTCAACAAAGCCTCACTAATTAATTCCTATACTAATTAATCAAATCAGTTCAAATTTGGTATTTATGGTCTTGAGAAGCTCCCCATCAATAATAATTAACAAAACAACTTTTTTTCAAATTTAGAAATCCAGAGCTGAAAGGGTTTGCTTTAGTTATTATTAAAAATATGAATATTTTCAATTTGTTCCGGTTTTTTTGGTCCACTTTGTATTTCTTTCGTTTCTTTGTAATCCCCTTCATGAATTATAATAAAATTTTTAGAGAGTTGAAACTAGTGGTTAGGTTAGGCTAGGCTGGGTGAGGTTAGGTTGGGATGGCGGCGTTAGAGACCAACCTGAGGTGGCAGGGTGGCAGGGAGACCTAAAAGCCAAGGCGGTCCAATGGGGTTCACCAGATACCGACCGAAGAGGGGAGGTGGTTCTGGAACTGGCGGTTACGTTGGACATTAGAGTCTGTAACAGGGGAGGGGCTCTTACATTCCAAAGAGGTAGGTCGCCGTCCCATATAGACCTCCACGCACGTGGACAGCAGGCGGTCGAGGCCCGCATCAGTGTGACGAGTTTACATCGAGTTTACACTCAACGAGCAGGGGAGGACTGGGACGCGCAATCCCAAGATGCGCTAGGTGACCAGCAGACTCAACGGGGAGAGGCTCAGCAGGCGGAGGGGGAATGGTGGGAAAGGGAGGAAGCAGAAGAGGGAGCCGACACACGTTACTGGATGACCAGCAGACTCAACGGGGAGAGGCTGAGGGAAGCACTGGCCAGCATCTCGCCTCCCGTTCTGGAAAACACGGAATCGGCAGCGACGCAGCTAACGGCTAAGATACAAAGAGCGTGTGAGCTGGCGGTTCCGAGGAGGAAGGCCGTAGGGGTCAGGCAGCTGGTTTATTGGTGGACGGCGAAGATAGGGGTCCTCCATAGGACGGCGACTGAAATTAGGATGAGGATGACTAGAGCCAGAGCCAGTGGTAGGCTGACGGAGGAACTGGTTGGGGAGTTTTTTTGGAGGCACAAGACGGTGTCGACGGAGGCCGCAGAGGTCCTGGCCTCATCCACTCCCCCAGACCTGACGATCATCGAAAGAGGTCGCGCCCACAGGGAAGTGGTTCAGGGGGGCTCCAAGCAAGGAAGCAAAGGCCAGGCTGCTCGACCGATGAAGTGGAGGAATCAAGGGAGCATGGACCAAGAAACTCGTTCTAGACCCGAGTCCCTGGGTACTTCCTCACTGGACACGGAGGCTACAAATCCTACCTGGTGAGGATCGGCAAGGCAACGGGCGCTAGATGCACTTCATGGATCCACGGAGCATACGCTGGTAGCGTCCCAGGGTGGGAGGTTGAAAGGGCAGAGCTTGCAGTCACGCTCCAGGCCCCGGTGGCAGCAGAGTCTCTGGTGGACCTGATGCTGAAGTCCAGGACAAGTGGGAGACAGTGGGCATCTTCTCCAAGGCCGTAATGAGGAAGAAGGATGTAAAGAAATGAGCGACCTGGGGCAAAGACTTTGGACTCAGGCTGTAGGGCACCAGGCGAGGAATGCCTCCGGTGACTTCGCTGGTGCCCCATTCTAAAGAATGGAGGTAAATAGACCTAACGACCTATCGCTGAGGTCATGCGCTGTCCTCACTGGACATGGATGCTACCAATCCTACCTGGCGAGGATCGGCAAGGCAGCGGGCGCTGGATGCACCTCATGGATCCACGAGATGGACGACGGGGAGCACGCACTGGTAGCATCCCAGGGTGGGAGGCTGAAAGGGCGGAGATTGCAGCCGTGCTCCAGGCCCCGGTGGCAGCAGAATCTCTGGTAGACCTGATGCTGAAGTCCAGGACAAATGGGAGACAGTGGGCACCTTCTCCAAGGCCGTAATGAGGAAGAAGGATGCAAACAAATGAGCGAAATAGGGCAAAGACTTCGGACCCAGGCTGTAGGGCACCAGGCGAGGAATGCCTCCGGTGACTTTGCTGGTGCCCCCAACTCAGAAAGAAAGGCTCCAAGCAGGGAAACAAAGGCCAGGCTGCTCGACCGCTGGCAGAACCGATGGAGTGGAGGAACCAAGGGAGCATGGACCAGGAAGCTCATCCTAGACCTGAGGCCCTAGGTACTTCCTCACTGGACACCGATGCTACCAATGGTGAGGATCGGCAAGGCAACGGGCGTTGGATGCACCTCATAGATCCACGAGATAGACGACGGGAAGCACGCACTGGTAGTGTCTCAGGGTGGGAGGCTGAAAGGGCGGAGCTTGCAGTCGCGCTCCAGGCCCCGGTGGCAGCAGAATCTCTGGTGGACCTGATGCTGAAGTCCAGGATAAGTGGGAGACAGTGGGCATCTTCTCCAAGGCCGTAATGAGGAAGAAGGATGCAAATAAATGAGCGAACTAGGGCAAAGACTTCGGACGCAGGCTGAAGGCCACCAGGCGAGGAATGCCTCCGGTGACTTCGCTGGTGCCCCCAACTCAGAAAGAGAAGACTTCTAAAGAATGGAGGTAAATAGACTTAGCGACCTATCGCTGAGGTCATAGGTCGTAGTATGAAAAAACTCTTTCATTAAAAAAGGTTAGGTTGAGTTGGGTTACGTTACGCCAGGTTGGGTTAAGTTGGGTTAGGTTACGCCAGGTTGGGTTAAGTTAGGTTAAACTGTTTGGATTGTAGATTAGAGTCCACACACCGCCCTCTATATCAGCTTAACTAAAACCACAAATTTTTGTTTAGGTTAATTTAAATTTCATTATTAATTGACTAGAAAACTTGACGCTAATAAGAACTACTAGTAGACAGTACTTATAGTTGGAATGAAATTCAATGGTGGTGGGTGGTACCTATGTCACCTTCCAATTAGTTAAACCAAAGACAGTGTTGTTACAAGAGAAGAAAATCTTGTTGCAGATGAATTAGCAAATTTAGATTTTGTCTCTCAATTAAAATGAATATTTGGCTTGTAGGTTAGGGCCCACCCATCGTCCTTCGTATCAGCTTAACTGAAGCCACAAGTCTCTGTTTGGCTTAATGTAATTCATCAGTTACCAGAAAATTTGAGATTTATAGAAACCACTGAAAAAAAGCTTTTGTATCCAAAGTTGAAGTTGAATTAAAGAGTGGTGGGTGGGCTTCCAATCAGTTAAACCAAAGACAGTGACTTTACAAGACAAGGATTATTGCAGATGAATTAACCCTTAACTGGTGACATGGTATTTGTGCCACACGACTGGTGACGTACTGTTGAGTTTTCAATAATTCGCTAGATGGTTACAAATAATAACAAAACCTTCGCGGTATCTTGGCCACAATTAAATAGTAGGAGGCTAGCTGGCCAGGCGGACCGACAGTTTAAGAGTTTAACACTTTCAGCCCTGGATTTTTAAATTAGAAAAAAATTTTTTTTTGTTAATTATTATTGATGGGGAGCTTCTTAAGACTATAAATACCAAATTTGAACTGATTTGATTAATTAGTGAGGCTTTGTTGAAGTGACATCTAGTGATAAACAGCGAAAATTTGGATTGTCATAGTAAGTAGTCATGTAAATGTTGTGGTGGCAATTGCCACCACCAGGGCCGAAAGCGCTAAGAGTGAATGTTAAAATGTAATGGGTCTCACCGACCCAGGGTCACCAGTTAAGGATTAAAAATATAATTTAAAACTACTTAAAACATTAGCAAGACTATAAAAAAATAATAGTTTTTACATAGCTTTAAATTATTTTAATACACAACAGTAACCGCTCGCGGGGTGACTCATGGTACGGCCGAGGTAGCAATATAGACAGGTAAGAGATGGCTGGCAACTACCTCTGCTACCTCGGTCGTACCATGAGTTACCCCGCGTGCCGTCACCGGACTAACCAAGAGCGTATCAGGTTTTGATCCCAGTGGCGTGGCGTGGTGTTCCTTGTGCTTGGTGCAAGGCTCCCCCTTGTGCTTAGTACAAGGCTCCCCCTTGTGCTTGTGCTTCGCATGCCAATCGTGATCCGCATCGCCGTGTAAACACGGGGCCCCGCAGGTCATACACGGGGGCGGCTTCTGCCCGCAGCACTTACAAAGAAACCCCTCCATTATCCTCCAACTGACCAGTTACAAAAGTTACCCCCCATAAAATTTTCGAAAACCGAAGAAATAATACACTGAGAATTTGGATAAGCGGCTCCACCGCCCACACGCCGTCTGTCACTCGCGGAACGTCGCTTTTTCGATGTTCGCTTGTTTTTTTTTTCCCGGCCCGTCGCCCGGATTTCCACAACACCCTCAAATACGAGCGTATACATAAACACGGACAGGCGCATCCCGGGCGGGAACGGGCAATTAAATAGTTCTCCCCCGCCCCCGCGGCCCCTCTTTACACACTTGATACCCGAAATGAACTCAATATTAGTGTTTGCCGAGTCTGTGCGGTTATGTGTTTGCTCTGAACTTGAAACTGGATGCGTCCGCGGATCCGAAACTTTTCTTCCGCGCCCCGGGGGATAACCGAGAGGGTGGCCGTGTTTAACGTTCTGGTTGGCGGCGATGAAGAAGTTACGGTTGGGGGGCTTTCGACGAAGTTCTGATGGCTGTTGAGCGAGCGCGTGTGTTTTTAAAACGTTTGGGGCAAACAAAACCGCTGAGTTTTTTTTTCTTGGCGAGAATATTTATGAATGAAATTTTAGTGGCGGCTGGTGGGGTGACGCATGGTGCAGCCAGGGTAGTAAAGATGGGTGCGGTGGAGATGCATCCTGATCAATCACTACTTCCGCTGGCCGTACCATAAGTCACGCCGCCAGCCGTTACAATTGAAACTGTATTAAACGTTGTCTACTGTAACTAATATTTGCATCCGCAAATTGCAGCAAAGTAAACATTTCTGGTTTTAGTAATAATTAGAGAATCTACGTTTGAATCGGATTTGTCACCGCTGGCAAAGTAAAGGTTTCAAAGCTGGTTTCAGTAATAAATACTTTTTAATCAGATTTAGCTCGGCGTTTGCAGATGTACTACGGTGGCGCCGAGATCCGCGTCCGCAACATGTTCGCTTCTACCCAGCCGACGCGTATCGCTCAAGCGCGCGCCTATGAGAAATCAGTGTAATTAAAAAGTTCACTCTCGCTGGAGAATCGCGTGTGGCATGATCAAACGAGAGAGATAGCGATATGTTTGTTGATAAAAACAGCTGCGATCACATTTATTTTGACAGGTACTTAAAATTTTGACAGATAAATCTTGAATAAAAAGTTTTTACAATTGCCCAAAAAAATAATCCGAACTTTGCGGTTCGAAATATCGATGATCAAAAATGATATTCCTCCAAAAATGTCACTGAAAATTCCACATTTTTCACGACAGATACTTGAAATTTTGACAGATTAATTTTGAATAATAAGTCTTTACAATTGCACGAAGAAAATAATCCAAACTTTGCGGTTGCAAAAATGGTTGCGGTAGAAGACAAAAGCCGATGATCAAAAATGATCTTCCTCCAGAAATATCGCTGAAAATTCCACATTTTTCACGACAGACACTTGAAATTTTGACAGATTAATCTTGAATAATATGTCTTTACAATTGCATACAAAAAATAATCCAAACTTTGCGGTTGCAAAAATGATTGCGGTAGAAGACAAAAGTTGATGATCAAAAATGATCTTTTTCTAGAAATGTCACTAAAAATTCTACTTTTTTCACGACAGTCACTTGAAATTTTGACAGATGAATCTTGAATAACAAGTCTTTATAATTGCCTAGAGAAAATAATCCAAACATTGCGGTTGCAAAAATGTTTGCGGTAGAAGACAAAAGCCGACGATCAAAAATGTTCTTCTTCCAGAAATGTCACTCAAAATTCCACATTTTTCACGACAGACATTTGAAATTTTGACAGATGAATCTTGAATAATATGTCTTTACAATTGCCTAGAGAAAATAATCCAAACTTTGCGGTTGCAAAAATAGTTGCTGTAGAAGACAAAAGCCGATGATCA
The DNA here is from genome assembly GCA_910593695.2 of Ocypus olens. Lineage (NCBI taxonomy): Eukaryota > Metazoa > Arthropoda > Insecta > Coleoptera > Staphylinidae > Ocypus > Ocypus olens. The sequence goes on from OU343053.1 coordinate 51,987,072, forward strand.
AAAATGATCTTCTTCCAGAAATGTCACTGAAAATTCCACATTTTTCACGACAGATACTTGAAATTTTGACAGATGAATCTTGAATAATATGTCTTTACCATTGTCTAGAGAAAATAATCCGAACTTTGCGGTTGCAAAAATGGTTGCGGTAGAAGACAAAAGCCGATGATCAAAAATGATCTTCCTCCAGAAATGTCGCTGAAAATTCCACATTTTTCACGACAGACACTTGACATTTTGACAGATAAATCTTGAATAATATGCCTTTACAATTGCACAAAGAAAATAATCCGAACTTTGCGGTTGCAAAAATGGTTGCGGTAGAAGACAGAAGCCGATGATCAAAAATGATCCTCTTCCAGAAATGTCGCTGAAAATTCCACATTTTTCACGACAGACACTTGAAACTTTGACAGATGAATCTTGAATAATATGTCTTACAATTGCCTAGAGTAAATAATCCAAACTTTGCGGTTGTAAAAATGGTTGCGGTAGAAGACAAAAGCCGATGATCAAAAATAATCTTCCAGAAATATCACTGAAAATTCTACATTTTTCACGAGACACTTGAAATTTTGACAGATGAATCTTGAATAATAAGTCTTTACAATTGCACAAAGAAAATAATCCGAACTTTGCGGTTGCAAAAATGGTTACGGTAGAAGACAAAAGCCGATGATCAAAAATGATCTTCTTCCAGAAATGTCACTGAAAATTCCACATTTTTCACGACGGACACTTGAAATTTTGACAGATGAATCTTGAATAATATGTCTTTACAATTGCCTAAAGAAAATAATCCAAACTTTGCGGTTACAAAAAACGGTTGCGGTAGAAGACAAACACTTACCACCAAAAATGCAATTTTTGGAATCGTTGCCCTTGAAACTTCGTTTTAGTTTCAACGGGTGCTTGAAATTTTGATAGATTGTTGTTGAATAATGTGCCTTTAAAATTTCTCAAAACAAACAATCCGAACTTGGCAGTAACAAAAATGGTTGCGATACAAAACAAACATTTATGACCAAAAATGCGATTTTTTTATATTTTGGCTTTGAAACTTCGTATTAGTTTCGTATTAATTTTGACAGATTATTGTGGAATAATGTACCTTTAGAATTCCTCAAAACAAACAATCTGAACTTGGCAGTAACAAAAAATTTTGTGATACAAAACAAACATTTATGACCAAAAATGCGATTTTTTTGATAATTTGGCTTTGAAACTTCACATTAGTTTTGTATTAATTTTGACAGATTATTGTTGAACAATGTGCCTTTAGAATCCCTCAAAACAAACAATCTGAACTTGGCAGTAACAAAAATGGTTGCGATACAAAACGAACATTGATAAAAAATGCGATTTTTTTATATTTTGGTTTTGAAAATTCGTATTAGTTTCGTATTAATTTTGACAGATTATTGTTGAATAATGTGCCTTTAGAATTCCTCAAAACAAACAATCTGAACTTGGCAGTAACAAAAATGTTTGTGATACAAAACAAATATTTATGACCAAAAATGCAATTTTTTGATATTTTGGCTTTGAAACTTCGCATTAATTTCGTATTAATTTTGACAGATTATTGTTGAATAATGCGCCTTTAGAATCCTTCAAAACAAATAATTTGAACTTGGCAGTAACAAAAATGGTTGCGCTACAAAACGAACATTGATGACCAAAAATGCGATTTTTTGATATTTTGGCTTTGAAACTTCGTATTAGTTTCGTATTAATTTTGACAGATTATTGTTGAATAATGAGCCTTTCGAATCCCTCAAAACAAACAATCTGAACTTGGCAGTAACAAAAATGTTTGTAATACAAAACAAACATTTATGACCAAAAATGCGATTTTTTGATATTTTGGCTTTGAAACTTCGTATTAGTTTCGTATTAACTGTGACAGATTATTGTTGAACAAGAATTTAGAATCCTTCAAAATAAACAATTTGAACTTGGCAGTAACAAAAATGGTTGCGATATAAGAAAAAAAAATTATGACCAAAAATGCGATTTTTTGATATTTTGGCTTTGAAACTTCGCATTAGTTTCGTATTAATTTTGATAGATTATTATTGAACACTGCGCCTTTAGAATTCCTCAAAACAAACAATCTGAACTTGGCAGTAACAAAAATGGTTGCGATACAAAACAAACACTTATGACCAAAAATGCAATTTTTTTATATTTTGGCTTTGAAACTTCGTATTAGTTTCGTATTAATTTTGACAGATTATTGTTGAATAATGTGCCTTTAGAATTCCTCAAAACAAACAATCTGAACTTGGCAGTAACAAAAAATTTTGTGATACAAAACAAACATTTATGACCAAAAATGCGATTTTTTTGATAATTTGGCTTTGAAACTTCACATTAGTTTTGTATTAATTTTGACAGATTATTGTTGAACAATGTGCCTTTAGAATTCCTCAAAACAAACAATCTGAACTTGGCAGTAACAAAAATGGTTGCGATACAAAACGAACATTGATGATAAAAAATGCGATTTTTTGATATTTTGGTTTTGAAAATTCGTATTAGTTTCGTATTAATTTTGACAGATTATTGTTAACCAATATGCCTTTAGAATTCATCAAAACAAACAATCGGAATTTAGCAGTGACAAAAATTGTTACTCTATAAAACAAACATTGATGACCAAAAATGCGATTTTTTGATATTTTGGCTTTGAAACTTCGTATTAGTTTCGTATTAATTTTGACAGATTATTGTTGAATAATGTGCCTTTAGAATTCCTCAAAACAAACAATCTGAACTTGGCAGTAACAAAAATGTTTGTGATACAAAACAAATATTTATGACCAAAAATGCAATTTTTTGATATTTTGGCTTTGAAACTTCGCATTAATTTCGTATTAATTTTGACAGATTATTGTTGAATAATGCGCCTTTAGAATCCTTCAAAACAAATAATTTGAACTTGGCAGTAACAAAAATGGTTGCGCTACAAAACGAACATTGATGACCAAAAATGCGATTTTTTGATATTTTGGCTTTGAAACTTCGTATTAGTTTCGTATTAATTTTGACAGATTATTGTGGAATAATGTGCCTTTAGAATCCCTCAAAACAAACAATCCGAACTTGGCAGTAACAAAAATGGTTGCGATACAAAACAAACATTTATGACCAAAAATGCGATTTTTTGATATTTTGGCTTTGAAACTTCGTATTAGTTTCGTATTAACTGTGACAGATTATTGTTGAACAAGAATTTAGAATCCTTCAAAATAAACAATTTTAACTTGGCAGTAACAAAAATGGTTGCGATATAAGAAAAAAAAATTATGACCAAAAATGCGATTTTTTGATATTTTGGCTTTGAAAATTCGCATTAGTTTCGTATTAATTTTGGCAGATTATTATTGAACACTGCGCCTTTAGAATTCCTCAAAACAAACAATCTGAACTTGGCAGTAACAAAAATGGTTGCGCTACAAAACGAACATTGATGACCAAAAATGCGATTTTTGAATGTATTGGCCTTGAAACTTCGTACTAGTTTGGTATTAGTTTTGACAGATTATTCTTTAAAAATGTGTCTTTAGTGTTGCCTAAAAAAATAGTCAAAACTTTGTAGTAAAAACGTTATGGTTGCGCTAGAAGATAATTGTTGATTAGTAAAAATTAACATTTTGCAGAAATTGCTTTGCGAAAGTATTTCCTTGGAATTACTTCCTTCTAATGAGAATCCTGAATTCAACCGAAAGATCGAATTAAATTAATTTACATTTTGTAGTATTTTATTCACAGCGCATATATTTCCTGCTAATATTACACAATTGATATTTTAAAATTAAACATTTTGACTTGCGGGAGCACCATTGTAGAAATAAAAATTACCATCGAAATTCCGGTAACCGTAGGTTGGTGCGCTTGGGTAGAACTGCTGTTGCGGTTGTTGCTGCTGCTGCTGCTGCTGCTGCTGGTGCATATATTGCGGACATTGATGATACGTTGTTTGGCAGCAATTATGGAATCCTTGGTTCATCGAGTACCACTGAGGAAATTGGAAGAAACGTGGCACGTCCTCCTTATCGCTGTCTTCGGACGTCGTGGAGTCAGTCTGCGCCTTCGGCGTGTACCGCTCCAGTACCGCATCGTTCGGGTTTATATACGAATTGCCCATTATTGGATAGCAGAAGTACTTTGTTTGGCCGTCGGGATCGTCGGTAGTAAAAGGGCATTTGTAGCAAACCTTTAAAAAAATATATGTGGATTCACTCAAGAGTGATGATGATAACTCTGACTACGTCGTCCTGAATAAAAAAATTGTTGAAATGCGATTGAGGGCATTTGTAGCAAACCTTTAAAAAAATTTTTTGTCGGTTCACTCAAGAGTTTTTTTAGAAGAATTTGTTGAGATGAGTTTGTAGCATTTGTTTACCAAAAATTCAGGTGCTTTAAATTCGGCATTCCTGGGCTCCGGACATGCTTTTATGAAGCACGTGAAGGGGTCTGGTAATCTCGCCACTGGAGGTGGCTTATTCTCCGCATCGACCTTCACGTCCTCCTCCTTTTTCTCGGCGGTTTGCTGGTCCTTCTGGTTTTCACTCATTTTGAAACATACCACGAACTTTTATACGGATACCGGAATTTTTAAGACAGCGACATCATACATGATAATTTTGCTTAGACAAAATGACATTAGGAAAATAAACATTAAGCCGTAACCTAGGCAATATCTTAACAATTTTCTGGATAATTTAAATAAATCTCTATTTTGGTTTCAAGTTTATATTTAAAAAAAAGATTACAGTAAACAGTCTACTCGTCTACGGCTTGTGTGTGAAACAGTGACGGTTCGCGGGGTTTTTTTCTGGTACGGCCGAGGAACAAGAGGTGCGGTCACGCAGCCAGCCGTCTCTGCAACTGACCCTACCTATCTGTATTACCACCTCTTGTTCCTCGGCCGTACCAGAAAAAACCCCGCGAACCGTCACTGGTGTGAAAGTCGTACTTTCATCACCTGTACCTTCAAATTTCGAAATAATCGCGAACACCCTCGCTGTTCAACTCAGAGATGGAACAACATTTTACAAGCTCACTAAAAAAAACTGACGAATATGAATTTCTGAAAACTTCTTGCGTCTCGTGTTGTGTGTTTAACGTATTTCGTTGGGTAACAAGGATGAGGTTTGTAGGGACACGGTTATAATGAGGGTGAAAGTGAGTGTATTAGGGGTAATGGACAGACATCAAGCGGACGCCAGCGGGATCGAGTCAGACATGCAGGCTTTTAGCTTTTTGTGCTCGCTTTGGTTTGCGGGGGACGGGTCGGGGCGAAGGGGGTGACGAGCCGGGGGTTGCTTTCCATTTATAAATCGTCCGTAGATGATACCACCCTCGCTCCAAGCGAAAACGGGGACGTGACTCGGCGCGATTTTATTTTTTTCAAGGCAAGGTATTTTAATCTTCCGCGATCGATCCATCATGTCAATGCATGGTAATTAATAATTCGCAAAATTTTATATTCACTTTCATCGGATATTAGTGAATGAGAAATAGCAACAAAAAAAATTCAATATTCATTCAAATTTAAAATATTGTTTAAAATTGAAAACCCTTACTTGTTGCAGAAGTATTAGGTAAATTTAAAAAGACTTTTCAGAGTAAATAATATTATTAGTTACAAAGTAACGGATATATACACATTAAAATCTTGTTAGGATAGAAAAATTAATAGGGTGACATCTACTGTCTAATTCCCATAACAAACTTAATTATTCTTTTCTTTAATTATACCAATTTTTTCACATCAAAATCATGTTAGGATAGAAATAATATTTGGGCGACATCTATTGTCTAATTCTCGTAACAAACTTAATTTCTTTTTTTAAGTAAAGATGATTAGGGAATCGAGAATGATAGGAAATTGGCTTAGCCAGCTAGGGCATTCAGCCACAACCGATATATAGTTCATATTCATATTTAAATGAAATGGGGACTAACACTAGACACCCAGGGAGCCGCACGGCCATTTTTCATGTAACAAACTTAATAATTATATCAATTTTCATAAAATATTAATTGGGCGACATCTATTATCAACAAACTTTAATTATATAAATTTTACAGTTGTGTTGAACTTAATAAATTGTGTGTTTTGCGGTTGGCAGGTCAGTAAGGAGGAAGAGAAAAATAAAATTAAAAAAAAACGGTACCATCAAGAGACAATACCGTTCGGAGCAAAATCAAGTGTCCGCTGTTTGATGAGTGGGTCATTGCTCTAAAGACGTGAAAGTCGCGCCATCATATTCCCATGGTTCATCGCGTGCGTGTTTGTGTCGTAACGTACTGTTGTTAATGGACACATTCCAATTTGTGGCTGAACTAGTTCGATGCTGCGGATATGCTGGTTTAAAGCGGGAACTTTCTAATCCAGGACATGACGAAAAAAAATGTATCGCGAGCCTTTTGTGAATGAACTTTCCTATTAATTGTTCAGCAGAAATCGCTAAAAAAAACAAAACTTAATTGCCCGCGTGAGAATTAAAGCATTTCAGTCGATAGCCCAAATAGAGTTACCACATTATACCACATTATGCAACTGCTGTACTTTTAACTACTATTTTCGTTTGAATAAAGATAGTTCTCTCTCTTCATTACAAAAAAAAAAAAAATTCTATTAATTCGTCTCAAAAATTAGTGGAATTTCAAAAAACTTAATTTTTTATAATTTTTTTAATTTGGGCAATGTTGAAGTAAATTTAATGTAACTATTATCATTTCATAATTACAGTAAAAAATACAAAATTGTGTAATATGTATTATTTTTTTAGATACAGCACCTACAGGCAGTCACACAGAAATAAAGAAACAACTTTTTTTCAAAAATCGTCGGAATTGTCTCCATTGGTCTCAAAATTGATATTTCCGTTAAACAGAATTTTTAAAATATTTTCAAAAAATTGTCGAAATCGTCTCTAGAGACCTCAAAGAGGATATTTTTGAAAAAAAAAAAATTTGAAAAATTTTCACCATGATAATACTTTTCCAATTTTTTTCAAAATTGTTACCTCGAGTCATACAGCACCTACAGGCACACAGAAATAAAGAAACAACATTTTTTTTTCAAAAATCGTCGGAATTGTCTCCATTGGTCTCAAAATTGATATTTCCGTATATAAATTGTTCATTTTGGCAATGTTAAAGTAAATTTAATGTAACTATTATCATTTAATAATCATAATAAAAATGACAAAATTGTATAATATGTATCAATTTTTGAGATGCAGCACCCACAGACAGACTCACAAAAACAAAGAAACAACTTTTTTTTCAACCCTTGTCGGACTCGCCTCTATTGGTCTCAAAATGGATATTTGCGTAGAATAAAATTTTTGAAAATTTTTCCAAAAATTATCGGAATCGTCTCTAGGGACCTCAAAATGGATATTTCCCATAAATTTTATTTCTATGCACGAGCCATTGAATCGACAAACATTTCGAGAATAAATTGAGATGGAAACATTAATATAGAGATCGTTGGTGAAGGTAAATGAATTTTTAACCATTTGCAAATTTCTTTGTCCGCAGTTTTAAATGCACCTTTTTATACATGAGATGAATTATCACCATAATACTTTCCCAAAAATTTTAGGAATCGTCTCAAATCTTTAAAATTTTTTCGAAAATTATCGGAATCATCTGCAAGGACCTTAAAATGGATATATCTCTTAGAAGAAAAAATTAGAAAAATTTCACCATCACGATACTTCTCCAAAATTTATCGGATTCATCTCTGAGAATCTGAAAATGGATATTTACAGAATTTTTTTTTTAAACTTTCACCATTACAATAATTTTCCAAAAATTATCGGAATCGTCTCTGGGAATGCCAAAACGGATATTACCGGTACATTTTTTTAAACTTGCAGCATTAAAATACTTTTCGAAAAATTGTCCTCATAACGATAAAAAATAATTATGCAAAACATTCACCATCGCAACACTTTTCCAAAAATTATTGGAATCGTCTCCAGGGACCTCAAAAGGATATTTCCGTTAAAAAATAATTTAAAAGAATTTTCACGATCATAGCAATTTTCCAAAAATTATCCGAATCATCTCTAAGGACCCCAAAATGGGTATTTCAGTTAACAATTAGTTTTCAAAAATTTCTACCATTACAATACTTTTCCAAAAATTGTCGGAATCGTCTCTAGGGATCTCAAAACGGATATCTCCGCTAAAAAAAAATATTTAAAAGGATTTTCACGATCATAATAATTTTCCAAAAATTATCGGAATCATCTCTAGAGACCCCAAAATGGATATTTCCGTTAACAATAAGTTTTGAAAAATTCCTACCCTTTCCAAAAATTGTCGGAGTCGTCTCTAGGGATCTCAAAACAGATATTTCCGCTAAAAATATATTTAAAGGAATTTTCACGATCATAATAATTTTTCAAAAATTATCGGAATCATCTCTAGAGACCCCAAAACGATCATAATAATTTTAATATTTCCGTTCAAAAATAGTTTTGAAAAAAAATTACTATCACAATACTTTTCCAAAAATTGTCGAAGTCGTCTCCAGGGATCTCAAAACGGACATTTCCCTTAAAAAAATATTTAGAGGAATTTTTACGATCATAATAATTTTCCAAAAATTATCGGAATCATCTCTAGAGACCCCAAAACGGATGTTTTAGTTAACAATTAGTTTTCAAAAATTTCAACCATTACAATACTTTTCCAAAAATTGTCGGAATCGTCTCTAGGGATCTCAAAACGGATATTCCGCTAAAAAAATATTTAAAGGAGTTTTCACGATCACAATAATTTTCCAAAAATTATCGGAATCATCACTAGAGACTCCAAAACGGATATTTTAGTTAACAATTAATTTTGAAAAATTTCAACCATTACAATACTTTTCCAAAAATTGTCGGAGTCGTCTCTAGGGATCTCAAAACGGATATTTCCGCGACTTTTCACGATCATAATAATTTTAATATTTCCGTTCAAAACTAGTTTCGAAAAAATTTTACCGTCACAATACTTTTTCAAAAATTATCGGAATCATCTCTAGAGACTTCAAAGCGGATATTTCCGATTTTTTTTTTTATTTTCATCATCATAATATGTTTCCAAAAATCATGACCTGAAAACAGGTATCTTAATTTTTTTTTAATTTCATCATCACAATACTGGACTATCAAAAAGAGTCCAGAGTCATCTCTGGAAACCCCAAGCAAATATTTAGAAAAATTTTCTCAGTCACAATACTTTCCCAAAAAAATGTCGGATTCGTCTCTTCGAGACCCCGAAGCGGATATTTTTGGTAAAGAAAATAATTTTGAGAAATTTTCGTCATCACAATACTTTTCCAAAACTTATTGGAATCGTCTCCAGAGACCTGAAAGCGGATATTTCCGGTAAGAAAAAAAATTTAGAAAAATTTTGACCATCGCAATACTATTCCAAAAATTATCGGTATCTCTTGAGACCTCAAAGCGGATATTTTTGGTAAAAAACATAATTTTGAAAAAATTTCATCATCACAATACTTTTCCAAAAATTATTGGGATCGTCTCTAGAGACCTGAAAGCGGATATTTCCGGTAAAAAAAAAATAATTTCGAAAAATTTTGACCATCGCTATACTATTCCAAAAATTATCAAAAGCAGATATTTCTGGCAAAAAAAATCAGAATTTTTACGAAAAGATAATAGCTGATTACCTGCGTATAATTACGGTTAGTTTCTCCTTGATTGCGGAAGCACGCAATCCATTCACACGATTAATTGTGCCTCAAGTAAGATGTCTGCGTGTGGTTGCGTCAACACTCTAACAATTGGGAAAAAGAAACCTTCGGGTTTAATGTCTTCTGGAGGTATCGTGCAATTATCACAGATATAATCAGTTCATGTGTAATGGATGACGTAATCGGGCAATGTATTAGTGAGAAGAAATTTAACACTAATTTGTGTGTGGGGCAGATGATTTTCAAAAGCGTAACTGGTATGTTGGAGGTTGAATATTTATAGATTCTTTATAGATTACTTTCTGTCTTTATTTAGGCTATTGAAATTAGCAAAACTAATAAATCTGCGAATAATTCTTATCAAGTGGAACAATCGCCTCATCAACATATAAATCATCATTATATTCTTCAGCGTGAATTTTGTTTTAGAAATCCATTTTTGCACTTCTATTCAAAATGAGAGCTGTAGGTTAAACCCATTAACGATTTCAACACCGCAGCAAGGTATTGCATAATTTTCAAAAAAAAAGAAAAATTGGAGCAAGTCCACGTGTAACGAACCACGAATATTGCTTTCATCGGAAGGCCAAGGTGAAAATGCAAACGCCCGGAGGGAAAGTGAACGCTGGAACTGGGACAAAACATCTCGTGAATAAATTTTGAGTGAAATGACTGTAATCTTTATAACTGGGTCAAAATGAATAGAACATGTTTACAATTGGTGATATGTCAAACCAGCGGCGGCTCGTGAAGTTCATAATAAATCGAACATATTAACAATTAGAGATATGTCAAACCAGCGGCGGCTTATGAAGCTACGGAAGAAAATGTTGAGCGATACAGCAGTTAAATATTTGCTTCCACCTTTTTCACGAAACTACGAATACAGTTTCGAAAGTATGAAAACATATTATTTGATTGGCTGAAAGACCTCCGGTCGATAGCCAATTAAGAATTGCGGACAAAACTTAAATTTTTATATGTATGTTATATATAATTGTATCAATTCTTAAATAAAGATGTTTGTATGTATTATTTGAATAATACATTTTAAATAAATTACCCAGGAGTACAAATGATTTTTTTTTCTAAATTACAGAAATGTTAGTATTTAAATTGTTTATAATCATTATTATAAAACAAATAAATCCGTGCCACTCTGCAGAATATATTTACAGAGGTGAATTCAAAATTTCACCTTTAAGTCTTTATCAGTTTGTTAATACTATTTTAAATAAAATTAGTGGTAAGCGCCAGGACCCTTCAAAGTAGTACAGCACGAGTGGCATCTCTGCACGAGCCCGCTGCTATATCAAACTGAATTGATTTGATTTTTTTCCTTTCCATTTAACCAAATTTTAATATTTCAATCAGAATTGAAAACTCTCACTTCTCGCAGAAACATTAAATAAAAACTAAAAGTAGCCTAAAAAAGTAACTCTGCAAAATTGAGTCTTACTAATACTATAATCTTTGTAAGACTCAATTTTAAAGATTTACGAAGAGGTTGAATATTTATAATTTATTCGGCGTCAAAAAAAGCGCCAAACGAAAAATCTCGATTTTTCAAACCGTCGTAACTTGGTTCAATTTGGTCGAAAATCGATGAATCTTTCAGTATGGGAAAGATTCAAGTTTTATCTTTAAGAATGTGTAGTTGATTTTGACCCCAAGTCCAACCCACCCCCCGTAACAACGCGATGGAAAAAAAATGTTTTTTATGTAAAAAATTGTCCAACTTTGACAAGCTGTACCGTGCGCGAAAAAAAATCGGTGGGAATTTAACCACAATAGCAGAAAAAATGAAACAATTTCCTTCAAATGCCGTAAAAATTCGAGTGGTTTCGATGATTTGGAGCAAAGTTATGAATTTTTGAAAAAAAATGACATTGAAAATGAAAACAATTTGTATAAATGTAACCAAAAACATTTTTTGTATGGATTTTCAGGGGGTCACGAAAGTCGAAAACTTCTTAGATCGTAAAATTCCATCGAGTTTCGTGCAAAATTCGCCTAGTTATGGCCAAAAAGGCGTAAAATGTAATTTTTTTTCAAAACTGCATAACTTCGCGCCAAATCATCGCACCGACTTGAATTTTTGAATTGGAGGAAAATGATTGAACTTTAATGCCATGCTGACCGATTGAGTCCACGATTTTTTTTGCAGACGGTACAAGAAACCTAATTTGCACATTTAAACTTCAAAAACATTTTTTTTTTCCTTTAGGGGTGGCAGGGGGTGGAATCGTTTTAGCAACAAAACAATTCACATGACGTTAAAGAGAAAATTTAAAACTGTTCAGACTGCAAAAGCTCATCGATTTTGGTGCAAAATTAGACTATGGCCAAAAAAGTGAAAAATTTATTTTTTTCAAAAATTCACAACTTTGCTCCAAATCATCGAAACGACTCGAATTTTCAAGGCATTTGAAGGAGATTGATTACATTTTTCTGCCCTTGTGGTAAATTTCCCGCCAATTTTTTTTGCAGACGGTACAGCTTGTCAAAGTTAGACATTTTTTTACATAAAAAAACATTTTTTTTCCATCGTGTTGTTACGGGGGGTGGGTTGGACCCACACATTCTTAAAGATAGAACTTGAATCTTTCCCAAACTGAAAGATTCATCGATTTTCGACCAAATTAAATCAAGTTACGACGGTTTGAAAAATCGAATTTTTCGCGCTTTTCTTTTTTGAGTGTATTTTGTTTCTATTTAAATTATCTAACGCGCGTGCAACAACTAAAGTGTAATGGATAAGAGCGCGAGCACCTGCCTGCTGCATCAAGAGTCGAGTGGGTTCGCTTATCCGCCCGGGCGGAACATTTTTCTGACGGAGAAATATCCGCTTATATTATTCATTTCGAAGTTATTTAATATATACACAAAGAATTTCGTTAGACAAATCTCCTACGCCAATAAAAGAAAAACTACAGTTTTATGTTACAGCGGACAATCGGATATTCAATCAAATCTCAAACGGCATGTTATTTGGAGGACACCCTGTATACACCGGGAGATGTATGCATTTGATTGTTGATGTTTTGAGTGAAAATATTGATTCTGGAGTTGTGTTGTAAGTGGGAGAATGGAAGAAAAAAGTGGATATAAATCGTGCAGACTGGAGCGTCGCCGTGTTATTCCCGAATTCTCCTGAAGGATGCTGGATGTCATGCGTCACAATAGACGACATAATCGACTCCGAAATCTTCCTCACAATGGATCCACTGCATTATAAGTATAGATTGGAATGCGGGGGAGGGAATTCCTCATCCATCCGCAGCCCTCTCTTGTGTCATCGTCGACTAAATACGTCATAAAATTCTGAAAGTGATATATCTGCGAAAACTTCATGACATTATTACTATACCTTCAAGAAATACGATGAAACGTTTCGATTACTATATTTTAGGGACTGGTATTGAAAAATCACTGTTACTGATAGGTGGATTTTACCGTGACTGTAACTGGGACTGCTACTTAAACTGTTATTTCTACTTAAAATCAAAATTATTAACCAAACCGTGACTGCGACTTAAACTGCGATTGCTACTTGAAAAGTGATTGCTACTTTAACTGCGATTGCTACTTAAAAAGTGATTGCTACTTAAAACGTGATTGCTACTTTAACTGAGATTGCTACTTAAAACGTGATTGCTACTTTAACTGCGATTGCTACCCCATTATTAAGCCTTTCTTTCCCGAAGATGCCACACGACATCATATCTTTTATCAGGTCCCTGTAATCTGTATTTTGATTATTTTTGGTACGATTTTCCCAAAGAGTCATGATTTTGTTTTCTGGAAAACTAGGGAGACATTTTTTTATTTAATTTTTTGAGTTAGAATATGTTGTTAAATCAAGAATTTCACAAAAAAATATTTTGTTTTAATAACTGTGCCGATTATTGGTGACGGAGAAAACCACCTACCACCACTGATGACCATCAGGGTTTATTTTGGTCGCGATAAACGCAGCGTTTTTTGTAGTGTTAAAAGTGTTGTTGCTATGAGGAACAAATTTTTACAATACTGGCTGCGTAAAAAATTTTCATAGTAAAAGGGCTAAAAGAAGTCACATTTTAACGAAAGAGATGAAACTATATTTTATATTACGTACAACAGAACCCCATATCATCTTTAAGAGTTATTGCAGCACAGTTTCAAATAACTTCAGCTTCAGACATTAAAAGGATTTAAATAAAATTCTTACAAGTTTTCAAATCAGGAGTCATGGAACTACCTGTAGTTTCAATTTTTACTTTCTCCGTTACGAAGTACGAGAAAGTATTGTGATCGTGATTTTTTTTTCAAAATTTTTGTTTGCGGAAATATCCGTTTTGGGGTCCCTGGATGCCATTTCAACAATTTCGGGAAAAAAATTTTTTGTGTCTGTGTGTGTGTGTGTCTGTGTGTGTGTGTGTGTGTGTGTGTGTGTGTGTGTGCGCGCTGTATCTCAAAAACTAATAAACCAATTGATATGAAACTTTGAACATAAGTTTTATTTGATAATCCGAAGAACTGAACAGCTTTTGGTAAAATTTCGTACAACGGAAGTGGGTGTTTACCTTAACTGTTTTTTGTTTTTTGCCAATATTTTCTTAAATATGAAAAATATCACAAAAACATTTAAACAAATATTGAAGACAATAAAGAAATGCGATTATTTTGTTTTTTTTTTTTTCATTTTTGGTATACAATCATGAAACACTAATAGTTACAGTAAATTTATGTTAATACTAATTGTAGAGAATGCCAAAATGAACAATTTATGAAGAATAAGTTTTTTTCGAAATCTCTTTAGTTTTTGAGTAAACTGAGTTTTTGAATTTGAAGTACATTTTTCGATCTTTCATAATTTTGACGTTTTAAACGTCAGTTTTATCCGAGTCTACGAAACGTTCGATGCACACTTAAAATATGATTTAAATTGAAAATAAACCATGGAAGCGTAAATATAAATGATACCATCAAGTCGGAGAAAGTAACATGATGGCCACATCACCATTTTTTTTAAATTAATTCTTAAAACATTTTTTCACCAGTTACTTTGGTCTAGGAAGATAAATCGTTCTTTCTTTCTTCAAAAAATAAGGAGGGGGGGGGGGGGGTCTATATTGTATAAATGGTTCTACCATCTACATGTTTCACGAGCCGCCACTGATTATAGCTGGAAACAAAATGACAACCATCCAAAGTTGAAAAGGTGAGAAAAAAATTGCAGGCTGCGCTTATAAAAATTGCAAAAAATTCATTTCGGCCAAAGTAACCTTCAAAATTTCAGAATGCATCAAGAATGAACCTAACTTTAATAATCCACTTCAATATTTGACACATCGTGGCTGGAAACAAAATGGCAACCATCAAAAGTTGAAAAACGGAGAAAAAAATTGAAGTCTGCGCTTATAAAAATTGTAAAAAAATCATTTTGCTCAAAGTAATCTTCAAAATTTCAGAATGCATCAAGAATGAAACTAACTTTAATAACCCACTTCAATATTTGACACATCGTGGCTGGAAACAAAATGGCAACCATCAAAAGTTGAAAAACAGAGAAAAAAATTGCAAGCTGCGCTTATAAAAATTGTAAAAAATTCATTTCGGCCAAAGTAACCTTTGAAATTTCAGAATGCATCAAGAATGAACCTAACTTTAATAATCCACTTCAATATTTGACACATCGTGGCTGGAAACAAAATGGCAACCATCAAAAGTTGAAAAACAGAGAAAAACATTGCAGGCTGCGCTAATAAAAATTGTAAAAAATTCATTTCGGCCAAAGTAACCTTCAAAATTTCAGAATGCATCAAGAATGAACCTAACTTTAATAATCCACTTCAATATTTGACACATCGTGGCTGGAAACAAAATGGCAACCATTAAAAGTTGAAAAATAGAGAAAAAAATTGCAGTCTGCGCTTATGAAAATTGCAAAAAATTCATTTCGGCCAAAGTAACTTTCAAAATTTCAGAATGCATCAAGAATGAACCTAACTTTAATAATCCACTTCAATATTTGACACATAGTGGCTGGAAACAAAATGGCGATTTTCAAAAGTTGAAAAATAGAGAAAAAAATTGCAGTCTGCGCTTATAAAAATTGTAAAAAATTCATTTCGGCCAAGTAACCTTCAAAATTTCAAAATGCATCAAGAATGAACCTAACTTTAATAATACACTTCAATATTTGACACATCGTGTTTGGAAACAAAATGGCAACCATCAAAATTTGAAAAACAGAGAAAAAATTGCAGTCGGTGCTTATAAAAATCGTAAAAAAATAATTCCGGCCGAATTAAGCTTTAAAATTTCAAAATCCCCTTCAACATTTGACACATTATAGCCAGAGGTGGCTCATTATATAGAGCCAAGGAGCCATGGCACTTCCTGCAGTTTCAAGCTCCGCAAGAACTTTTAATTAATTCTTAAAACTCCAGTTACTTCTGTCTTTCTTCAAAAAATGAGGAATATTGTATAAGTGGCTCTACCATCAACATGTTCCACGAGCCGCCACTGTTTCAAATCATTAGAAATTATCAAATGAAGACAGAGGCAAACGAACGGAATTCTGTGAAACCGTATTTAACTTTATTCGTAATGCGTTAAGCTGTGTCACTGTCACCTTTGTGTACTTGGTTGCATACAATTTCATGCGTTGATGTGATTATTTTACGATTGAACATAGGCGTTAATAGTAGTAGACATGTATCTGAGGAAACAAAAACTTATAAATCACTCTAGGAACGCAATATAGTTTGATTTGAATAGAGTGGGCGTATTTGTGTTAATTTCGCGTGACTTTGATGAATTCGTCGCCTAGGTTGCAATATCGGAAATCGTGTGGGCGCACCAACGCAAATTTACTTCCTTCGCTCGTTGTTCTTTTTTTATTGCGCGGTAATTGCGCCAGAACTGAAATTGATGAGGGTGGATCTGTATGTCTTGCGTGGGTGTAATTGTAATGTAGTGAAGCACGCGGGTTCAGCAGCTTTCTCAGTATCACATTCTTCTTCAAATTGCGCCAGTGTGCAGAAGTTTTTTCCACCGTCTTTCTTTTCATTTTTAGATAAAACTTTAGTTTCGGAAAATAAAATTAATGAAGTTATGTTCACACATTTTTAAGGAAAATTTAGGCCTAAAATTAATGAGGTTATGTTCATACATTTTTTAGGAAAATTTAAGAAACGTTTTGACGTCATCAATTTAATGAAATAAACTCTATTTTCATTTCATTAAATTGATCAAAACGTTTCTTAAATTTTCCTAAAAAATGTGTGAATACAACCTCATTAATTTTAGGGAAGTATTAGCCAGGAAAGTTGATGTTGCAAATTAATTTAAAACATTTTGGAAACTAAGTTATATTGCCAACAGAACAACAAAGATATTGCATTTTCATTAATGATTTTGACAGATATGGCATTCGAATTCTTTCAATATTTAATTTTTATCGAGTTGCTTGTGGCTGTGCGTATCAATTTATTTCAAAACATTTTGATAATTCACTTTAGACTCTAACCAGCTCTTCAGATTTAGGTTTGCGATAATCATCCTCACAAAAAAATTTTTAAGCCCCCCCACCCTGCATGTCATAATAAATTTATTAATTACATTCAGTATATCCTGTGAAAAGAATCTACAAGTTGTCCATGATGTTATTTAGATAATCATCTGCAACCCCTCCTCGTACACCGATAAAGTATATCAGTTACATCTCCATAAACGCGTACAATAGCTGGCAGCTAGTACATCAAAGGTGGATCGCGGGAGGGGGGGGGGGGGGGCGGCAATGGAGCGGAAGACAAATGAATACGTCACGCGATCGATGCGTCATCTATTGTGCGGAATCCCCGGCGGCGGCAGATCTGTCTAGCGATGGCAGTTCGGGCCACCCTCCCCCTCCTGCTCCTTCCTCTCCTCGTTACGAATATTAAGGCCTTATTAAAAGGACATTCATTATCCTTTATGAGCGTGTAACGGGGATTTCATACGCTCCGCTACTTAGTAATCAGCGCCTTTTCAGCTAGCAGAATCAATTAACGATGCCCGAGGAATAGATGATGAGCGGGGATGCTCGAAACTTTGGATCCTCTTACTAATCACTTAACGGGGATACGGCGAAAGTATTGTGTCAACGAAAAAGCTATCAGTGAAAGCTCTTTGATATTGATGGAAAATATACTTTAATTATACTGTAAGACCTCGGAGTGGATAGCAGAATGATTTCTAAAACATGCAAGAAACTATTCTGAACGCCTTGGAGAAAAAAAGATATGGAGCGCGGGCTTCGTAACTCTACGCTCCATTCAGTGACGGTCGAGGAACAAGAGGTGGTAATACAGATAGGTAGGGTAAGTTGCAGAGACCGCACCTATCTATATTACCACCTCTTGTTCCTCGGCCGTATCAGAAAAAAACCCGCGAACCGTCACTGGCTCCATTTCAAAACGTAGTTTTTCAGCAAAAATCATTAATTGTGACGGCAATGAAATTAACTTTTTAAGAATTTGTGTACATACAGTGATTATTTTTTTGTGTTTCATTTTCCATCGTATAAATTTATCTGAATGAAAAGATTTTTTTCATAAACCGCAAAGTTGCTCCTTAAATCTTTCCCTCTCCGTCTGTTTTTTCATGGGGATAAAAAGTTAATGATACGCAGATTAACTTCTGTCATCCGGGCGGCTTTTTTCCCACTCTGAGTAATTTGTAGCGGACGACCGAAGTCATCATCATCATCGGAGAGTGGCGGCGGCGGAGGGCTCCCCCCTGGATTAATTCCGGAATCGGCTATCGATCCGGAGCCCTTGAGCCCTTGGCGCCTTATCGCTTTCGCACATGAACTCCTCGATTAAGAACACGTTCGATTCCTCTGTGTTTGACTTGGTCACACTCTTTTTTTTTTTTTAATCCGACTGTTTCTCCGTTTTCCTTTTCCAGTGTAAACAACCGACAGAGCTCCCACTCGGCGGATTAAATTACTTCGGAATATTACGATCGTTTAACGCGAACGGACCGAAACGAACGAGATCGAAAAATAATAGCTGATATTTTACTCTAATTTTTTTTTCTTGCGCTGATTTTTGACGAAAACGAAAATTGCATTTATAATTTTTTCCTGAAGAAACCACTGGTTCGATTAAGGGTTTATACATATCGCCATAAAGATCTCTTCAATACCCTTCAGAAAACATACCTGCCCAACCACAAATGTCAATTTGAAGCTCGTAGCGCGTTAGCAAAGCAAACTCAAAAATGGAAAAAATCGAAAAAAATTATTTTTTTAATAATCGTCGAAGACCCTTATGTAATCTATTGGCGTTAAAAAAAATCATCTAGAAAAAATTGTAAACAAGTTGGCAAGTCACCATGAACATTATTAAAAATTTGGGAAAAAAGACAATTTTTTCAGACTTGACGGCTAAATGAAGAATCCAAATCGATCGCTGTTTTCAAATCCGTGCTCCTTGTGTGTAAATTGGTCGGATTCAATTAAATTTGGCGATTTTTAATTTTTGACGAAAACTTGAAAAATAACCCGAGTGTAAGCATTCTTACTTAAAAATGATTTCTTGAAGAAACCACTGGTTCGATTCGGGGTTTCTATAGGTCACCAGAAAGATCCCTTCAAGCATGTACTTTCCCAACCACAAATGTCTATTTGAAGCCCGTGACGCGTCAGCAAGAAAGAAAACGCAAAAATAGAAAAAATCGAAAAAATCACCTTTTTTTAATAATCATCGTAGACCTTCATGTAATACTTTTTTTTTTCATCAGCAGAACAAGTTGGATCAATTGGCGTTAAAAAATTTCATCTAGAAAAAAATGCAAAAAAGTTTGTAAGTCACCACGAACAGTGGCGGCTCGTGGAACATGTTAACGTGTTGATGGTAGAGCCACTTATACAATATACCCCCTCCCCTTCTTTTTTTTTTGAAGGAAGAAAGTACGATTAATCTTCCTAGATCAAAGTTACTGGCGAAAAAGTCTTTTAAGAATTAATTGAAAATTCTTACTCCATGGCTACTTGGCTCTATATAACGAGCCGCCCCTGCCAGATGAATTCCACGTTATTCACAACAACAAGAAATATTCCAGTAAGATCGAATTCGTGACAATAAAAATAAGGCCGCGACAAGGTGTTACCAGATCACCAGGTGTATCAGAAGACACTAGTTTCGTGATTTATCGGTCGGCGTATACTGATACTTAGCTGGTTTTAAAACGTCCTCCATTAATTATAAATAATATTAATTTAGAAAATAATGTACGCTTTAAATCCTTGAAAATTTAATTTATAAAGCCGCAACAGGGTGTTACCAGATCACCATTTAAATTGATAAAGCCTCGGCAAGGGGTTACCAGATGACCATTTTAATTGATAAAGCCGCGACAAGGTGTTACCAGATCACCAGATCAGAAGTAACCAGTTTCGCGATTTATCGGTCGACATAGACTCAAACTTAGCGGGTTTTAGAACGTCCTCCATTAATTGTAGATAATACTAATTTAGAAAATAATGTACGCTTCAAATCCTTAAAATTTTAATAGATAAAACCGCGATAAGGTGTTACCAGATCACCATTTAAATTGATAAAGCCGCGACAAGGTGTTACCAGATCACCAGATCAGAAGAAACCAGTTTCGCGATTTATCGGTCGACATAGATTCAAACTTAACGGGTTTTAAAACGTCCTCCATTAATTGCAGATAATACTAATTTAGAAAATAATGTACATTTCAAATCCTTAAAATTTTAATAGATAAAACCGCGATAGGGTGTTACCAGATCACCATGTAAATTGATAAAGCCGCGATAAGGTGTTACCAGATCACCATTTAAATTGATAAACCCGCGATAAGGTGTTACCAGATCACCATTTTAATTGATAAAGCCGCGACAAGGTGTTACCAGATCACCAGATCAGAAGTAACCAGTTTCGCGATTTATCGGTCGACATAGACTCAAACTTAGCGGGTTTTAGAACGTCCTCCATTAATTGTAGATAATACTAATTTAGAAAATAATGTACGCTTCAAATCCTTAAAATTTTAATAGATAAAACCGCGATAAGGTGTTACCAGATCACCATTTTAATTGATAAAGCCGCGACAAGGTGTTACCAGATCACCAGATCAGAAGAAACCAGTTTCGCGATTTATCGGTCGACATAGACTCAAACTTAGCGGGTTTTAAAACGTCCTCCATTAATTGCAGATAATACTAATTCAGAAAATAATGTACACTTCAAATCCTTAAAATTTTAATAGATAAAACCGCGAGAAGGTGTTACCAGATCACCATTTAAATTGATAAACCCGCGACAAGGTGTTACCAGATCACCATTTAAATTGATAAAGCCGCGACAAGGTGTTACCAGATCACCAGATCAGAAGTAACCAGTTTCGCGATTTATCGGTCGAAATAGACTCAAACCTAGCGGGTTTTAAAACGTCCTCCATTAATTGCAAATAATACTGATAATATTAATGCACTGTAAGTTAGTAGGATAACCAATACACGTCTATGCCCTCGTCCGGATTTGAACTTCGGACGCCGCACAGCGAACCACAGCCCAAAAAAACCTGGCCATTGTATGAAAATGTATATATAATAGCAAAATGTTTCCTTAATTTAGGTTTTTGAGGTCGCTGATTACGAATTCGATGCCCAAATTTTGAAATTCAAAATGGCGGATTCAATATGGCGGATCAAATATGTCAAAATTGATCAACTTTGTGCAAAATTGCATTCAAGGGTGCTTTTGAGGTCGTTGATTATGAATGTGATGTCAAAATTTTGTTAATTCAAAATGGCGGATTCAATACGGCGGGTCAAATAAGTCAAAATTGATCAAATTTGCGCAAAATTGCATTCAAGGGTGTTTTTGAGGTCGTTGATTATGAATGCGATGTCAAAATTTTGTTAATTCAAAATGGCGGATTCAATATGGCGGATAAAATATGTCAAAATTCATCAAATTTGCGCAAAATTGCATTCTAGGGTGCTTTTGAGGTCGTTGATTATGAATGCGATGTCAAAATTCAAAATGGCGGCTTCAATATGGCGGATAAAATATGTCAAAATTCATCAAATTTGCGCAAAATGGTATTAAAGGGTGCTTTTGAGGTCGTTGATTATGAATGCGATGTCAAAATTTTGAGATTCAAAATGGCGGATTCAATACGGCGGGTCAAATATGTCAAAATTCATCAAATTTGCGCAAAATGGCATTTAAGGGCGCTTTTGAGATCGTTGATTCTGAATGCGATGTCAACATTTTGAAATTCAAAATGACGGATCCAGTATGGCGGACCAAACATGTCAAAATTAATCAACTTCGAGCAAAATTTTACTTAACCTCTTCACGCCCAGGTCGCCACATGTGGCGACAACCGAAAAAATATTTTACGAATAAAAGCGATATCTATGTTTTAATATTTTTTTTTTGCATAAATGAGTAAGGGGAACAATATTTCGTAGAAAAACGTAAAGACAACAAAAAGTATTTTTTCAATAAATCTGGGATTATGCTGCAAGCATGGGCGCGAAGTGGTTAAGAGTGTTTTTGAGGTAGCTGGTTATGAATTAGATGTCAAAATTTTGAAATTCAAAATGGCGAATCCCATATGGCAGACCAAATATGTCAAAATTCATCAAATTCAAGCAAGATTTTATAATACAAGTTTTAACGATGAAAATGGCAAAATGTACCATTTCATGTCAAATTTACAAGGTTGGGAAAATGTGTCGGAATACGTAATTTTTGGCTAAACGTCTATTTTTTCCTTATTACTTTTAAAAGAAATGTTTATAGTTTAATTTATTCTATTCGGTGACTTTTAATTTTTAACAGCTACCTTAATTTTAAAGATATGATGTCATCAGCATCTGTATATTTCTACATTTTCAAATAGACACCTTTTCAACAATTACAATGATGCAGGGTTTGGTGAGTGTACGATTTGTGGTTTTGGAAATATTAAATAAAAAAATTCTATTATTGAATTCATTTTGTCATGCAATTCGGTTTATTTATTTATTATATTTATTAATATCATTTATTGTTTATATATTTATTTATTAGGTCATATTTCCGGGCATGTCAAAAATAACTAAAACACTTTTAACTTTGTTTTGTATAACTTATATATTTTATTTTTGTGACTCGAGTTTCGGT
This sequence comes from Ocypus olens, assembly GCA_910593695.2. Lineage (NCBI taxonomy): Eukaryota > Metazoa > Arthropoda > Insecta > Coleoptera > Staphylinidae > Ocypus > Ocypus olens. The sequence goes on from OU343053.1 coordinate 52,009,989, forward strand.
AATACAAACAAACAAACAAACAAACAAAAATAAAATATATAAGTTATACAAAACAAAGTTAAAAGTGTTTTATTATAATATTTAAAATGTATAACGAAGTAGAAGCCTCCAGCATAAACAATATAATAACTAATACGTTACGAATTTTCACGAAAAGTCGCGATAAAATAAATTCGGGCAATTTCGGGCAGCTAAATTTTGTAAAATCCAATGAAATACATATAAACTCGTCATACAAGCTTAATAACATAGCGGTGCCGCGCGGTGCTGATTTTGTAGTACTCACTTTATCTAAAATTCGATTTGCAGAAAAGATGTTAGAATGTTTATTTGTTTACTGTGGATGTTATTCGTTTTAATAAATTGAAAAAGGGCTTAATTTACCCAAGAAGGTCCTATCCATGCCGTATTTTGATAAAAACTTCGTAACAGTCGCCCCAAATCACACTACTCACACGTGAACATCTATTCGAAATAATTATTTAGTTCTAGTAAGCAGTTGACTGGTGACTTCCGAGACGCGGGAAACAAAAACATGTGACTGTAATGCACTCTAAGTGTTAGATTAGCGTGCACTGACTCCTTCTTGAGGTGATATAATGGAACTAAACTTAAAAAAGGGGATTTTTGTGGCCCACTGTGCGCCGGCAGAATATACGTAGCAAAAATATTCCATTGAAATTTAATTTCACTACTTTAAATTGACACTTTTCCTAATTTTTCTCAAGTCTTACATATTTCACGTTTGCTGATAAGACGTGTTGCGTAAATATGACGAATGCAAATCCCCTACAGCGGAATGACCCGTTGATCCGAATTCCGAGGCGCAAAAAAAAGTGTCCGGAGTCACCCCTGGCAACCGTCCCGGGCCGCGCGGGGTCGACTCATCAACGTCGACCCCGGAGGCAAAAGAGTGCACGCGTGTCCCTTTCGGCCTCCTTAAAATCCCGACAAAAGACCAGAAATGACGTTACGCGCCAAAAAAGTGCCGTAATTAATGGGGGAAGGGGGGGACGAGCCGCCTGGATATATACAAGTCGATAAATCCCCTCGGATCCCCCCGGAATAAAACAAATCCGTACAGAGCTCCGGGGATGTGCGGCAGGTTTAAAGAAAACGTCTGCAGTCTTAAATTTATAAATGGGGACCGATCCTCCTCGCTTGTTTCACGGGGCCCGACGTCCATTAACTGATTAAAATAAAACGTTTCACTTTGATTAATATCAACCCCTGGTTTAAGGGGTGTTGGGGCAGGGGTTGTACACAATGTTCGCGAGTAGATGCGTCTATGCGTTTGGATTAAACGAAACACTTTTTGTCGAATGATATCTTAATTGAACTCAATTAATACTTTAGATAAAAATAAAAGTTTAACGTTCTTGAAATGACAGAGAGAGAGAGAGAGAGAGAGAGAGAGAGAGAGAGAGAGAGAGAGAGAGAGAGAGAGGGGGGTAGATAAAGTTTTGAATTCGTAGAAATTGCTTTTCAATTTTTTCAATCATCTGGGAAATGGGATATTTTAAAAATTCACTCTTCTCGCTTGACGTGCGATTATTGGAAAATCTAGCGGTGGGATGTTATCTGATTTTCATGGGATATCAAAGGGGGATGGTTGCCGAGTGTTTTTGGAAAATTTTGAATTCGTAGCAATTGTTTTTCAATTTTTTCAATCATCTGGGAAATGGAATATTTCAAAAATTCACTCTTTTTGCTTCACGTGCGATTATTGGAAAATCTAGGGATGGGGTGTTTTCTGATTTTCATGGCATATCAAAGGAGGATGGTTGACGAGTGTTTTTGGAAAATTTTGAATTCGTAGCAATTGTTTTTCAATTTTTTCAATCATCTGGGAAATGGGATATTTCAAAAATTCACTCTTCTCGCTTGACGTGCAATTATTGGAAAATCTAGGGATGGGGTGTTTTCTGATTTTCATGGCATATCAAAGGAGGATGGTTGTCGAGTGTTTTTGGAAAATTTTGAATTCGTAGCAATTGTTTTTCAATTTTTTTAATCATCTGGGAAATGGGATATTTCAAAAATTCACTCTTCTCGCTTCGCGTGCGATTATTGGAAAATCTAGGGGTGGGGTGTTTTCTGATTTTAATGGCATATCAAAGCATGATGGTTGGCGAGTGTTTTTGGAAAATTTTGAATTCGTAGCAATTGTTTTTCAATTTTTTCAATCAGCTGGGAAATGGGATGTTTAAAAAATTCACTCTTCTCGCTTCGCGTGCGATTATTGGAAAATCTAGGGATGGGGTGTTTTCTGATTTTCATGGCATATCAAAGGAGGATGGTTGCCGAGTGTTTTTGGAAAATTTTGAATTCGTAGCAATTGTTTTTCAATTTTTTCAATCATCTGGGAAATGGGATGTTTAAAAAATTCACTCTTCTCGCTTCGCGTGCGATTATTGGAAAATCTAGGGATGGGGTGTTTTCTGATTTTCATGGCATATCAAAGGAGGATGGTTGCCGAGTGTTTTTGGAAAATTTTGAATTCGTAGCAATTGTTTTTCAATTTTTTCAATCATCTGGGAAATGGAATATTTCAAAAATTCACTCTTTTTGCTTCACGTGCGATTATTGGAAAATCTAGGGATGGGGTGTTTTCTGATTTTCATGGCATATCAAAGGAGGATGGTTGACGAGTGTTTTTGGAAAATTTTGAATTCGTAGCAATTGTTTTTCAATTTTTTCAATCATCTGGGAAATGGGATATTTCAAAAATTCACTCTTCTCGCTTGACGTGCAATTATTGGAAAATCTAGGGATGGGGTGTTTTCTGATTTTCATGGCATATCAAAGGAGGATGGTTGTCGAGTGTTTTTGGAAAATTTTGAATTCGTAGCAATTGTTTTTCAATTTTTTCAATCATCTGGGAAATGGGATATTTCAAAAATTCACTCTTCTCGCTTCGCGTGCGATTATTGGAAATCTAGGGATGGGGTGTTTTCTGATTTTCATGGGATATCAAAGAAGGATGGTTGTTGAGTGTTTTTGGAACATTTTGAATTCGTAGCCATTGTTTTTCAATTTTTTTAATCAACGGGGAAATTGGATATTTTAAAAATTCACTCTTTTCGCTTCACGTGCGATTATTGGAAAATCTAGGGATGGGGTGTTTTCTGATTTTCATGGCATATCAAAGGAGGATGGTTGTCGAGTGTTTTTGTAAAATTTTGAATTCGTAGCAATTGTTTTTCAATTTTTTCAATCATCTGGGAAATTGGATATTTCAAAAATTCACTCTTCTCGCTTCGCGTGCGATTATTGGAAAATCTAGGGATGGGGTGTTTTCTGATTTTCACGGCATATCAAAGGAGGATGGTTGGCGAGTGTTTTTGGAAAATTTTGAATTCGTAGCAATTGTTTTTCAATTTTTTCAATCATCTGGGAAATTGGATATTTCAAAAATTCACTCTTCTCGCTTCGCGTGCGATTATTGGAAAATCTAGGGATGGGGTGTTTTCTGATTTTTATGGGATATCAAAGGAGGATGGTTGTCGAGTGCTTTTGGAAAATTTTAAATTCGTAGCAATTGTTTTTCAATTTTTTCAATCATCTGGGAAATGGGAGTTTTCAAAAATTCGTTCTTCTCGCTTCACGTGCGATTATTGGAAAATCTAGGGATGGGGTGTTTTCTGATTTTCATGGCATATCAAAGGAGGATGGTTGGCGAGTGTTTTTGGAAAATTTTGAATTCGTAGCAATTGTTTTTCAATTTTTTCAATCAACAGGGAAATGGGATATTTCAAAAATTCACTCTTCTCGCTTCGCGTGCGATTATTGGAAAATCTAGGGATGGGGTGTTTTCTGATTTTCATGGCATATCAAAGGAGGATGGTTGCCGAGTGTTTTTGGAAAATTTTGAATTCGTAGCAATTGTTTTTCAATTTTTTCAATCAGCTGGGAAATGGGATGTTTAAAAAATTCACTCTTCTCGCTTCGCGTGCGATTATTGGAAAATCTAGGGATGGGGTGTTTTCTGATTTTCATGGCATATCAAAGGAGGATGGTTGCCGAGTGTTTTTGGAAAATTTTGAATTCGTAGCAATTGTTTTTCAATTTTTTCAATCATCTGGGAAATGGGATGTTTAAAAAATTCACTCTTCTCGCTTCGCGTGCGATTATTGGAAAATCTAGGGATGGGGTGTTTTCTGATTTTCATGGCATATCAAAGGAGAATGGTTGGCGAGTGTTTTTGGAAAATTTTGAATTCGTAGCAATTGTTTTTCAATTTTTTCAATCAGCTGGGAAATGGGATGTTTAAAAAATTCACTCTTCTCGCTTCGCGTGCGATTATTGGAAAATCTAGGGATGGAGTGTTTTCTGATTTTCATGGCATATCAAAGGAGGATGGTTGCCGAGTGTTTTTGGAAAATTTTGAATTCGTAGCAATTGTTTTTCAATTTTTTCAATCATCTGGGAAATGGGATGTTTAAAAAATTCACTCTTCTCGCTTCGCGTGCGATTATTGGAAAATCTAGGGATGGGGTGTTTTCTGATTTTCATGGCATATCAAAGGAGAATGGTTGGCGAGTGTTTTTGGAAAATTTTGAATTCGTAGCAATTGTTTTTCAATTTTTTCAATCATCTGGGAAATGGGATGTTTAAAAAATTCACTCTTCTCGCTTCGCGTGCGATTATTGGAAAATCTAGGGATGGGGTGTTTTCTGATTTTCATGGCATATCAAAGGAGAATGGTTGGCGAGTGTTTTTGGAAAATTTTGAATTCGTAGCAATTGTTTTTCAATTTTTTCAATCAGCTGGGAAATGGGATGTTTAAAAAATTCACTCTTCTCGCTTCGCGTGCGATTATTGGAAAATCTAGGGATGGGGTGTTTTCTGATTTTCATGGCATATCAAAGGAAGATGGTTGCCGAGTGTTTTTGGAAAATTTTGAATTCGTAGCAATTGTTTTTCAATTTTTTCAATCATCTGGGAAATGGGATGTTTAAAAAATTCACTCTTCTCGCTTCGCGTGCGATTATTGGAAAATCTAGGGATGGGGTGTTTTCTGATTTTCATGGCATATCAAAGGAGGATGGTTGGCGAGTGTTTTTGGAAAATTTTGAATTCGTAGCAATTGTTTTTCAATTTTTTCAATCAGCTGGGAAATGGGATGTTTAAAAAATTCACTCTTCTCGCTTCGCGTGCGATTATTGGAAAATCTAGGGATGGGGTGTTTTCTGATTTTCATGGCATATCAAAGGAAGATGGTTGCCGAGTGTTTTTGGAAAATTTTGAATTCGTAGCAATTGTTTTTCAATTTTTTCAATCATCTGGGAAATGGGATGTTTAAAAAATTCACTCTTCTCGCTTCGCGTGCGATTATTGGAAAATCTAGGGATGGGGTGTTTTCTGATTTTCATGGCATATCAAAGGAGAATGGTTGGCGAGTGTTTTTGGAAAATTTTGAATTCGTAGCAATTGTTTTTCAATTTTTTCAATCAGCTGGGAAATGGGATGTTTAAAAAATTCACTCTTCTCGCTTCGCGTGCGATTATTGGAAAATCTAGGGATGGGGTGTTTTCTGATTTTCATGGCATATCAAAGGAGGATGGTTGCCGAGTGTTTTTGGAAAATTTTGAATTCGTAGCAATTGTTTTTCAATTTTTTCAATCATCTGGGAAATGGGATGTTTAAAAAATTCACTCTTCTCGCTTCGCGTGCGATTATTGGAAAATCTAGGGATGGGGTGTTTTCTGATTTTCATGGCATATCAAAGGAGAATGGTTGGCGAGTGTTTTTGGAAAATTTTGAATTCGTAGCAATTGTTTTTCAATTTTTTCAATCATCTGGGAAATGGGATGTTTAAAAAATTCACTCTTCTCGCTTCGCGTGCGATTATTGGAAAATCTAGGGATGGGGTGTTTTCTGATTTTCATGGCATATCAAAGGAGAATGGTTGGCGAGTGTTTTTGGAAAATTTTGAATTCGTAGCAATTGTTTTTCAATTTTTTCAATCAGCTGGGAAATGGGATGTTTAAAAAATTCACTCTTCTCGCTTCGCGTGCGATTATTGGAAAATCTAGGGATGGGGTGTTTTCTGATTTTCATGGCATATCAAAGGAAGATGGTTGCCGAGTGTTTTTGGAAAATTTTGAATTCGTAGCAATTGTTTTTCAATTTTTTCAATCATCTGGGAAATGGGATGTTTAAAAAATTCACTCTTCTCGCTTCGCGTGCGATTATTGGAAAATCTAGGGATGGGGTGTTTTCTGATTTTCATGGCATATCAAAGGAGGATGGTTGCCGAGTGTTTTTGGAAAATTTTGAATTCGTAGCAATTGTTTTTCAATTTTTTCAATCAGCTGGGAAATGGGATGTTTAAAAAATTCACTCTTCTCGCTTCGCGTGCGATTATTGGAAAATCTAGGGATGGGGTGTTTTCTGATTTTCATGGCATATCAAAGGAGGATGGTTGCCGAGTGTTTTTGGAAAATTTTGAATTCGTAGCAATTGTTTTTCAATTTTTTCAATCATCTGGGAAATGGGATGTTTAAAAAATTCACTCTTCTCGCTTCGCGTGCGATTATTGGAAAATCTAGGGATGGGGTGTTTTCTGATTTTCATGGCATATCAAAGGAGGATGGTTGGCGAGTGTTTTTGGAAAATTTTGAATTCGTAGCAATTGTTTTTCAATTTTTTCAATCAGCTGGGAAATGGGATGTTTAAAAAATTCACTCTTCTCGCTTCGCGTGCGATTATTGGAAAATCTAGGGATGGGGTGTTTTCTGATTTTCATGGCATATCAAAGGAGGATGGTTGCCGAGTGTTTTTGGAAAATTTTGAATTCGTAGCAATTGTTTTTCAATTTTTTCAATCATCTGGGAAATGGGATGTTTAAAAAATTCACTCTTCTCGCTTCGCGTGCGATTATTGGAAAATCTAGGGATGGGGTGTTTTCTGATTTTCATGGCATATCAAAGGAGAATGGTTGGCGAGTGTTTTTGGAAAATTTTGAATTCGTAGCAATTGTTTTTCAATTTTTTCAATCATCTGGGAAATGGGATGTTTAAAAAATTCACTCTTCTCGCTTCGCGTGCGATTATTGGAAAATCTAGGGATGGGGTGTTTTCTGATTTTCATGGCATATCAAAGGAGAATGGTTGGCGAGTGTTTTTGGAAAATTTTGAATTCGTAGCAATTGTTTTTCAATTTTTTCAATCAGCTGGGAAATGGGATGTTTAAAAAATTCACTCTTCTCGCTTCGCGTGCGATTATTGGAAAATCTAGGCATGGGGTGTTTTCTGATTTTCATGGCATATCAAAGGAGGATGGTTGCCGAGTGTTTTTGGAAAATTTTGAATTCGTAGCAATTGTTTTTCAATTTTTTCAATCAGCTGGGAAATGGGATGTTTAAAAAATTCACTCTTCTCGCTTCGCGTGCGATTATTGGAAAATCTAGGGATGGGGTGTTTTCTGATTTTCATGGCATATCAAAGGAGAATGGTTGGCGAGTGTTTTTGGAAAATTTTGAATTCGTAGCAATTGTTTTTCAATTTTTTCAATCAGCTGGGAAATGGGATGTTTAAAAAATTCACTCTTCTCGCTTCGCGTGCGATTATTGGAAAATCTAGGCATGGGGTGTTTTCTGATTTTCATGGCATATCAAAGGAGGATGGTTGCCGAGTGTTTTTGGAAAATTTTGAATTCGTAGCAATTGTTTTTCAATTTTTTCAATCAGCTGGGAAATGGGATGTTTAAAAAATTCACTCTTCTCGCTTCGCGTGCGATTATTGGAAATCTAGGGATGGGGTGTTTTCTGATTTTCATGGCATATCAAAGGAGAATGGTTGGCGAGTGTTTTTGGAAAATTTTGAATTCGTAGCAATTGTTTTTCAATTTTTTCAATCAGCTGGGAAATGGGATGTTTAAAAAATTCACTCTTCTCGCTTCGCGTGCGATTATTGGAAAATCTAGGCATGGGGTGTTTTCTGATTTTCATGGCATATCAAAGGAGGATGGTTGCCGAGTGTTTTTGGAAAATTTTGAATTCGTAGCAATTGTTTTTCAATTTTTTCAATCAGCTGGGAAATGGGATGTTTAAAAAATTCACTCTTCTCGCTTCGCGTGCGATTATTGGAAAATCTAGGGATGGGGTGTTTTCTGATTTTCATGGCATATCAAAGGAGAATGGTTGGCGAGTGTTTTTGGAAAATTTTGAATTCGTAGCAATTGTTTTTCAATTTTTTCAATCAGCTGGGAAATGGGATGTTTAAAAAATTCACTCTTCTCGCTTCGCGTGCGATTATTGGAAAATCTAGGCATGGGGTGTTTTCTGATTTTCATGGCATATCAAAGGAGGATGGTTGCCGAGTGTTTTTGGAAAATTTTGAATTCGTAGCAATTGTTTTTCAATTTTTTCAATCAGCTGGGAAATGGGATGTTTAAAAAATTCACTCTTCTCGCTTCGCGTGCGATTATTGGAAATCTAGGGATGGGGTGTTTTCTGATTTTCATGGCATATCAAAGGAGAATGGTTGGCGAGTGTTTTTGGAAAATTTTGAATTCGTAGCAATTGTTTTTCAATTTTTTCAATCAGCTGGGAAATGGGATGTTTAAAAAATTCACTCTTCTCGCTTCGCGTGCGATTATTGGAAAATCTAGGCATGGGGTGTTTTCTGATTTTCATGGCATATCAAAGGAGGATGGTTGCCGAGTGTTTTTGGAAAATTTTGAATTCGTAGCAATTGTTTTTCAATTTTTTCAATCAGCTGGGAAATGGGATGTTTAAAAAATTCACTCTTCTCGCTTCGCGTGCGATTATTGGAAAATCTAGGCATGGGGTGTTTTCTGATTTTCATGGCATATCAAAGGAGGATGGTTGCCGAGTGTTTTTGGAAAATTTTGAATTCGTAGCAATTGTTTTTCAATTTTTTCAATCAGCTGGGAAATGGGATGTTTAAAAAATTCACTCTTCTCGCTTCGCGTGCGATTATTGGAAAATCTAGGGATGGGGTGTTTTCTGATTTTCATGGCATATCAAAGGAGGATGGTTGCCGAGTGTTTTTGGAAAATTTTGAATTCGTAGCAATTGTTTTTCAATTTTTTCAATCAGCTGGGAAATGGGATGTTTAAAAAATTCACTCTTCTCGCTTCGCGTGCGATTATTGGAAAATCTAGGGATGGGGTGTTTTCTGATTTTCATGGCATATCAAAGGAGGATGGTTGCCGAGTGTTTTTGGAAAATTTTGAATTCGTAGCAATTGTTTTTCAATTTTTTCAATCAGCTGGGAAATGGGATGTTTAAAAAATTCACTCTTCTCGCTTCGCGTGCGATTATTGGAAAATCTAGGGATGGAGTGTTTTCTGATTTTCATGGCATATCAAAGGAGGATGGTTGCCGAGTGTTTTTGGAAAATTTTGAATTCGTAGCAATTGTTTTTCAATTTTTTCAATCAGCTGGGAAATGGGATGTTTAAAAAATTCACTCTTCTCGCTTCGCGTGCGATTATTGGAAAATCTAGGGATGGGGTGTTTTCTGATTTTCATGGCATATCAAAGGAGGATGGTTGCCGAGTGTTTTTGGAAAATTTTGAATTCGTAGCAATTGTTTTTCAATTTTTTCAATCAGCTGGGAAATGGGATGTTTAAAAAATTCACTCTTCTCGCTTCGCGTGCGATTATTGGAAAATCTAGGGATGGAGTGTTTTCTGATTTTCATGGCATATCAAAGGAGGATGGTTGCCGAGTGTTTTTGGAAAATTTTGAATTCGTAGCAATTGTTTTTCAATTTTTTCAATCAGCTGGGAAATGGGATGTTTAAAAAATTCACTCTTCTCGCTTCGCGTGCGATTATTGGAAAATCTAGGGATGGGGTGTTTTCTGATTTTCATGGCATATCAAAGGAGAATGGTTGGCGAGTGTTTTTGGAAAATTTTGAATTCGTAGCAATTGTTTTTCAATTTTTTCAATCATCTGGGAAATGGGATATTTCAAAAATTCACTCTTCTCGCTTGACGTGCAATTATTGGAAAATCTAGGGATGGGGTGGTTTCTGATTTTCATGGCATATCAAAGGAGGATGGTTGCCGAGTGTTTTTGGAAAATTTTGAATTCGTAGCAATTGTTTTTCAATTTTTTCAATCAGCTGGGAAATGGGATGTTTAAAAAATTCACTCTTCTCGCTTCGCGTGCGATTATTGGAAAATCTAGGGATGGGGTGTTTTCTGATTTTCATGGCATATCAAAGGAGGATGGTTGCCGAGTGTTTTTGGAAAATTTTGAATTCGTAGCAATTGTTTTTCAATTTTTTCAATCATCTGGGAAATGGGATGTTTAAAAAATTCACTCTTCTCGCTTCGCGTGCGATTATTGGAAAATCTAGGGATGGGGTGTTTTCTGATTTTCATGGCATATCAAAGGAGGATGGTTGCCGAGTGTTTTTGGAAAATTTTGAATTCGTAGCAATTGTTTTTCAATTTTTTCAATCATCTGGGAAATGGGATATTTCAAAAATTCACTCTTCTCGCTTCGCGTGCGATTATTGGAAAATCTAGGGATGGGGTGTTTTCTGATTTTCATGGCAAATCAAAGGAGGATGGTTGCCGAGTGTTTTTGGAAAGTTTTGAATTCGCAGCAATTGTTTTTCAATTTTTTCAATCATCTGGGAAATGGGATATTTCAAAAATTCACTCTTTTCGCTTCGCGTGCGATTATTGGAAAATCTAGGGATGGGGTGTTTTCTGATTTTCATTGCATATCAAAGGAGGATGGTAGTCGAGTATTTTTGGAAAATTTTGAATTCGTAGCAATTGTTTTTCAATTTTTTCAATCATCACGGAAATGCGATTTTTCAAAAATTCACTCTTCTCGCTTCACGTGCGATTATTGGAAAATCTAGCGGTGGAATGTTTTCTGATTTTCATGGCATATCAAAGGAGGATGGTTGTCGAGTGTTTTTGGAAAGTTTTGAATTCGCAGCAATTGTTTTTCAATTTTTTCAATCATCTGGGAAATGGGATATTTCAAAAATTCACTCTTTTTGCTTCACGTGCGATTATTGGAAAATCTAGGGATGGGGTGTTTTCTGATTTTAACGGCATATCAAAGCATGATGGTTGTTGAGTGTTTTAGGAAAGTTTTGAATTCAAGTACAAGAAAAGTTACAACCTCCGCCCATAGATAAAATAACTTAGCCTTAACCCTTTTGATGTGTGTATACGCGGGATCCGGATATATACGCATTTATACGCAGCATACCAGTTAAGCGTTTGAAAATCATAAGGCGCAGCGAAAGGGTTAAAACCGAGCGACAATAATATTTTAAAATAATCAAATCACGGCCCGGCGCCTCCACCAGAAAGTTACCCGGCTCTATTCTGCATTGCACCTCATCATAATAAACCTCTTTCCCCTTTCCCCGCCCGGTACCCATTCGTGCTTAAGCGGGCCCATTGTCTTAACTGCGCCATGTTGTGCTTTGAGTTTAATTAAACAAACTTTAATCTGGGCTGCGAGGCATTGTCGCCGAGACAGAAACCTGTTGTTGTTGCTCCATTTTATTGGCGGCGCAAAAGGAGGACGAGGAGGAAGAGGCCTAATCTGCATTCCGAGATTGACGGGCCGACGACGGCTTTGATGTGGAAATGCGAAAAACACGGCCCCGCTGAATTATTCATGAGCGTTTCTGTAAATATAAATCCGGAGAATGGAACCGTCCAAATTTCAACGCTCGAGTGTCTAAACTTGTATAAAATAGTTGTAAACTTAAAATTTGCTTTTTATGAACAAAAATAATCATAAATTTCAATCTCAGCATTTCAAGAAATTATATTTTTATCAACGTAAATAATTTTGTGTGCGGAACGTGCCTCCCGCTGCAACCAGCGTTTTCCCTCTCGGCTCTCCGTGCAACCATCCATCCATCCAGCGGATATCGATCTCCGATCATGTTATTATGTGCTCCTCGGTCCACCGAGACCGAATCCACGTAATCCCTCCCGATGGATCTGTTATTGCCGGTTTATACTTGTATCGCCCTCTTTCTGCTTTCCACTCGTGTGATCCACTCTCCTCCGCTCCCCGAGGACCTCGTCAAATTTCCATCTCCAATTTGCCCGCACAAAACGGCCACACATCGTAAAAGAATCACCGTCGAGGATTTATTGCACCACTAACATTTATTTCCTATTCTGATCAATAAATGTTAACAACAAGTACAGAGGGTGTACCAGAACACCCAAAACATTTTAAAGTTATTTAGGCGTGTCAAGGTACATGACTCATCCAGGGTGTCATGTTTAATTTTTTTGGAAAAAAAAATCAACAAACGGTTAAGGTAAAACACCCACTTCGGGTTATTGGAATTTTACGAAAGGCTCTTTCACTTGGAATTATCAAATATTAGGGGTCCTAATAATTCCAAGCTTCGCCACGAATCTTCGAAACTTCTAATCTTTAAGACTTCGTAACTTCGAATCTTCGAAACTTCTAATCTTTAAGAGTTCGATCTCCGCAAATTCGAATCTTCGCAACTTCAAACCCTCGCAACTTCGAATCTTCGCAACTTTGAATCTTCTCAACTTTGAATCTTCGAAACTTCTAATCTTCAAAACTTTGAATCTTCGCAAATTTGAATCTTCAAAACTTCGAATCTCCGCAAATTAGAATCTTCGCAACTTCAAATCTTTGAAATTTAGAATCTTCAAAACTTCAAACTTTATCTATGAAGCTTCGAAATTTCGCATTTGAAAACCTTCCAAGAAAAATTCCAGCCCTAAAGCTTCTGTTCAAAACTTCATTTTACTTGAGCATTTTTCAAAATTCCAATTATAACTTTTAGATGCTACTAATTGCCATCTCCATTTCTTCAATGCCCCGCTCATCACATGCCCCGCTCATCACCATAATCAACGGGATTTAGGGGGGTGGTTCAGTCGGCGATCCCTTTATCACTGTTTGCATTCATCTGTAAGCCGTGCACGTTATCAATCTTGCATTATTTCTAGTCCGGGGCACTTGTGCGTAAGTCCGATCCGGTTTAGCGCCCTAATAAAGTGGAGCGGCCCCGGAGCCGAGGGGGGTGTCGCCGGCCCTAACTCAATATATTATATGGATTTTTATTGCCTTGTAGCGTTGGGGGCGCCGGCTATAACGATGACTGCCACCGGTAAATTGATTCGGTTATTGCCGTAAAGAATACTACCGCGTCCATTTATCCTCGCCACGACCCGAATTTCGCACGTTAACCTCCAACGGCGGTTTCTAGGTGTTGAGTGTCAGTTTTATCAGTTTCTATTGATTGACCAGTGTTCGTTGTTTTGTTGTCGTGTGCGAGTGTTAAACATGTGGCCTTTTGTTTATCATTACTGGATTGTTGATGGCCTGATGATAAACGTTCAAAATTAGATCATCGATTGAGTAACTTTCCTGTTATTTCATTATAAAAATATTTCCAAACACAAATCCAGAATTGAGGCCAAAGAGGAGAAAAACGAGAGAAATTGATTGCCGTTAAAAAATTTCAGCTAACTTCAATAGCAAAAAAATTAGTCAGTCACCATGAGGATTTTGGAAAATTTACGAAAATAATTGATTTTTCAAACTTTGATCGGCCGTAGCGGCCAAACGAAAACTCCAAATTGAACGCGGTTTGCAAATCTGAGCTCCTCGTACATCAATTAGTCGCATTAGAGATTTTTAATTTTTGATGAAAACTTGAAAAAAGACATGAGTAAACCCCTTGGAAATTTGTTAAAAAATGCAACTTTCTTAATAATCATCGTAGACTATTGAATTTAACTTTTTTTTCATCAGAAAGGCGAGAGAAATTGATTGCCGTTAAAAAATTTCAGCTAACTTCAATGGCAAAAAAATTAGTCAGTCACAGTGAACATTTTAGAAAATTAAATAAAATAATTGATTTTCAGACTTTGAACGGCCGTAGCGGCCAAACGAAAACTCCAAATTGAACGCGGTTTGCAAATCTGAGCTCCTCATACGTCAATTAGTCGGATTAGAGATTTTTAATTTTTGATGAAAACTTGAAAAAAGACATGAGTAAACCCCTTGGAAATTTGTTAAAAAATGCAACTTTCTTAAAAATCATCGTAGACTATTGAATTTAACTTTTTTTTCATCAGAAAGACGAGAGAAATTGATTGCCGTTAAAAATTTGAGCTAACTTCAATGGCAAAAAAATTAGTCAGTCACAGTGAACATTTTTGAAAATTTACGAAAATAATTGATTTTTCAGACTTTGAACGGCCGTAGCGGCCAAACGAAAACTCCAAATTGAACGCGGTTTGCAAATCTGAGCTCCTCGTACGTCAATTAGTCGGCTTAGAGATTTTTAATTTTTGATGAAAACTTGAAAAAAAGACATGAGTAAACCCCTTGGAAATTTGTTAAAAAATGCAACTTTCTTAATAATCGTCGTAGACTATTGAATTTAACTTTTTTTTTCATCAGAAAGACGAGAGAAATTGATTGCCGTTAAAAAATTTCAGCTAACTTCAATGGCAAAAAAATTAGTCAGTCACCATGAACATTTTAGAAAATTAAATAAAATAATTGATTTTTCAGACTTTGAACGGCCGTAGCGGCCAAACGAAAACTCCAAATTGAACGCGGTTTGCAAATCTGAGCTCCTCGTACGTCAATTAGTCGGATTAGAGATTTTGAATTTTTGATGAAATCGTGAAAAAAGACATGACTAACCCCCTTGGAAATTTTGTTAAAAAATGCAACTTTCTTAATAATCATCGTAGACTATTGAATTTAACTTTATTTTCATCAGAAAGACTAGAGAAATTGATTGCCGTTAAAAAATTTCAGCTAACTTCAATAGCAAAAAAATTAGTCAGTCACCATGAACATTTTAGAAAATTAAATAAAATAATTGATTTTTCAGACTTTGAACGGCCGTAGCGGCCAAACGAAAACTCCAAATTGAACGCGGTTTGCAAATCTGAGCTCCTCGTACGTCAATTAGTCGGATTAGAGATTTTTGATGAAAACTTGAAAAAAGACATGAGTAAACCCCTTGGAAATTTGTTAAAAAATGCAACTTTCTTAATAATCATCGTAGACTATTGAATTTAACTTTATTTTCATCAGAAAGACTAGAGAAATTGATTGCCGTTAAAAAATTTCAGCTAACTTCAATAGCAAAAAAATTAGTCAGTCACCATGAGGATTTTTGAAAATTTAAGAAAATATATGATTTTTCAGACTTCGATCGGCCGTAGCGGCCAAACGAAAACTCCAAATTGAACGCGGTTTGCAAATCTGAGCTCCTCGTACGTCAATTAGTCGGATTAGAGATTTTTGATGAAAACTTGAAAAAAGACATGAGTAAACCCCTTGGAAATTTGTTAAAAAATGCAACTTTCTTAATAATCATCGTAGACTATTGAATTTAACTTTATTTTCATCAGAAAGACTAGAGAAATTGATTGCCGTTAAAAAATTTCAGATAACTTCAATAGCAAAAAAATTAGTCAGTCACCATGAGGATTTTTGAAAATTTAAGAAAATAATTGATTTTTCAGACTTTGATCGGCCGTAGCGGCCAAACGAAAACTCCAAATTGAACGCGGTTTGCAAATCTGAGCTCCTCGTACGTCAATTAGTCGGATTAGAGATTTTGAATTTTTGATGAAATCGTGAAAAAAGACATGACTAACCCCCTTGGAAATTTTGTTAAAAAATGCAACTTTCTTAATAATCATCGTAGACTATTGAATTTAACTTTATTTTCATCAGAAAGACGAGAGAAATTGATTGCCGTTAAAAAATTTCAGCTAACTTCAATGGCAAAAAAATTAGTCAGTCACCATGAGGATTTTTGAAAATTTAAGAAAATATATGATTTTTCAGACTTCGATCGGCCGTAGCGGCCAAACGAAAACTCCAAATTGAACGCGGTTTGCAAATCTGAGCTCCTCGTACGTCAATTAGTCGGATTAGAGATTTTGAATTTTTGATGAAATCGTGAAAAAAGACATGACTAACCCCCTTGGAAATTTTGTTAAAAAATGCAACTTTCTTAATAATCATCGTAGACTATTGAATTTAACTTTATTTTCATCAGAAAGACGAGAGAAATTGATTGCCGTTAAAAAATTTCAGCTAACTTCAATAGCAAAAAAATTAGTCAGTCACCATGAGGATTTTTGAAAATTTAAGAAAATAATTGATTTTTCAGACTTTGATCGGCCGTAGCGGCCAAACGAAAACTCCAAATTGAATGCGGTTTGCAAATCTGAGCTCCTCGTACGTCAATTAGTCGGATTAGGGATTTTTAATTTTTGATGAAAACACGAAAAAAAGACATGAGTAAACCCCTTGGAAATTTGTTAAAAAATGCAACTTTCTTAATAATCATCGTAGACTATTGAATTTAACTTTTTTTTCATCAGAAAGACGAGAGAAATTGATTGCCGTTAAAAAATTTGAGCTATCTTCAATAGCAAAAAAATTAGCTAGTCACCATGAACATTTTAAAAAATTTAAAAAAATAATTGACTTTTCAGACTTTGAACGGCCGTAGCGGCCTAACGAAAACTCCAAATTGAATGCGGTTTGCAAATCTGAGCTCCTCGTACGTCAATTAGTCGGATTAGAGATTTTTAATTTTTGATGAAAACACGAAAAAAAGACATAAGTAAACCCCTTGGAAATTTGTTAAAAAATGCAACTTTCTTAATAATCATCGTAGACTATTGAATTTAACTTTATTTTCATCAGAAAGACGAGAGAAATTGATTGCCGTTAAAAAATTTCAGCTAACTTCAATGGCAAAAAAATTAGTCAGTCACCATGAGGATTTTTGAAAATTTAAGAAAATATATGATTTTTCAGACTTCGATCGGCCGTAGCGGCCAAACGAAAACTCCAAATTGAACGCGGTTTGCAAATCTGAGCTCCTCGTACGTCAATTAGTCGGATTAGAGATTTTGAATTTTTGATGAAATCGTGAAAAAAGACATGACTAACCCCCTTGGAAATTTTGTTAAAAAATGCAACTTTCTTAATAATCATCGTAGACTATTGAATTTAACTTTATTTTCATCAGAAAGACGAGAGAAATTGATTGCCGTTAAAAAATTTCAGCTAACTTCAATAGCAAAAAAATTAGTCAGTCACCATGAGGATTTTTGAAAATTTAAGAAAATAATTGATTTTTCAGACTTTGATCGGCCGTAGCGGCCAAACGAAAACTCCAAATTGAACGCGGTTTGCAAATCTGAGCTCCTCGTACGTCAATTAGTCGGATTAGAGATTTTGAATTTTTGATGAAATCGTGAAAAAAGACATGACTAACCCCCTTGGAAATTTTGTTAAAAAATGCAACTTTCTTAATAATCATCGTAGACTATTGAATTTAACTTTATTTTCATCAGAAAGACTAGAGAAATTGATTGCCGTTAAAAAATTTCAGCTAACTTCAATAGCAAAAAAATTAGTCAGTCACCATGAACATTTTAGAAAATTAAATAAAATAATTGATTTTCAGACTTTGAACGGCCGTAGCGGCCAAACGAAAACTCCAAATTGAACGCGGTTTGCAAATCTGAACTCCTCATACGTCAATTAGTCGGATTAGAGATTTTTAATTTTTGATGAAAACACGAAAAAAAGACATGAGTAAACCCTTTGGAAATTTGTTAAAAAATGCAACTTTCTTAAAAATCATCGTAGACTATTGAATTTAACTTTTTTTCATCAGAAAGACGAGAGAAATTGATTGCCGTTAAAAAATTTCAGCTAACTTCAATGGCAAAAAAATTAGTCAGTCACAGTGAACATTTTAGAAAATTAAATAAAATAATTGATTTTCAGACTTTGAACGGCCGTAGCGGCCAAACGAAAACTCCAAATTGAACGCGGTTTGCAAATCTGAGCTCCTCATACGTCAATTAGTCGGATTAGAGATTTTTAATTTTTGATGAAAACTTGAAAAAAGACATGAGTAAACCCCTTGGAAATTTGTTAAAAAATGCAACTTTCTTAAAAATCATCGTAGACTATTGAATTTAACTTTTTTTTCATCAGAAAGACGAGAGAAATTGATTGCCGTTAAAAAATTTCAGCTAACTTCAATGGCAAAAAAATTAGTCAGTCACAGTGAACATTTTAGAAAATTAAATAAAATAATTGATTTTCAGACTTTGAACGGCCGTAGCGGCCAAACGAAAACTCCAAATTGAACGCGGTTTGCAAATCTGAGCTCCTCATACGTCAATTAGTCGGATTAGAGATTTTTAATTTTTGATGAAAACTTGAAAAAAGACATGAGTAAACCCCTTGGAAATTTGTTAAAAAATGCAACTTTCTTAATAATCATCGCAGACTATTGAATTTAACTTTTTTTTCATCAGAAAGACGAGAGAAATTGATTGCCGTTAAAAAATTTCAGCTAACTTCAATGGCAAAAAAATTAGTCAGTCACAGTGAACATTTTTGAAAATTTACGAAAATAATTGATTTTTCAGACTTTGAACGGCCGTAGCGGCCAAACGAAAACTCCAAATTGAACGCGGTTTGCAAATCTGAGCTCCTCGTACGTCAATTAGTCGGATTAGAGATTTTTAATTTTTGATGAAAACACGAAAAAAAGACATGAGTAAACCCTTTGGAAATTTGTTAAAAAATGCAACTTTCTTAAAAATCATCGTAGACTATTGAATTTAACTTTTTTTTCATCAGAAAGACGAGAGAAATTGATTGCCGTTAAAAAATTTCAGCTAACTTCAATGGCAAAAAAATTAGTCAGTCACAGTGAACATTTTTGAAAATTTACGAAAATAATTGATTTTTCAGATTTTGAACGGCCGTAGCGGCCAAACGAAAACTCCAAATTGAACGCGGTTTGCAAATCTGAGCTCCTCGTACGTCAATTAGTCGGATTAGAGATTTTTAATTTTTGATGAAAACACGAAAAAAAGACATGAGTAAACCCCTTGAAAATTTGTTAAAAAATGCAACTTTCTTAATAATCATCGTAGACTATTGAAGTAAACTTTTTTTTTATCAGAAAGACGAGAGAAATTGATTGCCGTTAAAAAATTTGAGCTAACTTTAATAGCAAAAAAAATAGCTAGTCACCAGGAATTTTTTAAATTTAAAGCATACTAATAATTTTATTTTTTTAATTTCAGGATTATGTAGAACGCACACAGAACCCTATTATGGAGTACTCATAGGTCCGCTTCAGAATTTTGCCCACGGCATTAGCGGTACCGTTTATGCCGTGGATGAAAGTACCCTTTTCGTGAAGGGTTTTTCCTATGATGGAACGGGTCCGGATGCGTTCTTCTGGATCGGTGCTTCCCCTAGACCCAGCCCTGATGGGATCATCATCCCATATCCAGAAGAATATGTTGGCAGGTAAGCAAAACGACGTATTTAGTTAGAAATTTCACAAACACCGCAACAAGGTTATTTTATTTATTTGAATAGTAATATAAAATTTCTATTATAATTTGGATTTCAAAGTATCGTGTAAAGTTTATAATAAAACGCAGAAACAGGTTGCTGATCTTCCAAGTATACTTTGAGAGTCCTGGATAAAAATTAAAAATTAAAAATTAAAAATTAAAAATTAAAAATTAAAAATTAAAAATTAAAAATTAAAAATTAAAAATTAAAAATTAAAAATTAAAAATTAAAAATTAAAAATTAAAAATTAAAAATTGAAAATTAAAAATTAAAAATTAAAAATTAAAAATTAAAAATTAAAAATTAAAAGTTAAAAATTAAAAATTAAAAATTAAAAATTAAAAATTAAAAAATGAAAATTAAAAATTAAAAATTAAAAATTAAAAATTGAAAATTAAAAATTAAAAATTAAAAATTAAAAATTAAAAATCAAAAATTAATAATTAAAAATTAAAGATTAAAAATTAAAAATTAAAAATTAAATATTAAAAATTAAAAATTAAAAATTAAAAATTAAAAATTAAAAATTAAAAATTAAAAATTAAAAATTAAAAATTAAAAATTAAAAATTGAAAATTAAAAATTAAAAATTAAAAATTAAAAATTAAAAATTAAAAATTAAAAATTAAAAATTAAAAATTAAAAATTAAAAATTAAAAATTAAAAATTAAAAATTAAAAATTAAAAATTGAAAATTAAAAATTAAAAATTAAAAATTAAAAATTAAAAATTAAAAATTAAAAATTAAAAATTAAAAATTAAAAATTAAAAATTAAAAATTAAAAATTAAAAATTAAAAATTAAAAATTAAAAATTAAAAATTAAAAATTAAAAATTAAAAATTAAAAATTAAAATTAGCTTATGTTCAAAGTTTCATTTAAAAATAAAATGTAATGGTTTTTGAGATACCGATATACACTGTGTATCAGCCAAACGGAATAAATTCCATAGTAAATATTTAGGGGCGTGTTCGACAAAACGCTCGGATACGTCCATTAGTATTTTTAGTTGCGCATTTTTTTCAGGAAAAACTTATTATACAGGGTGTGTCATGTAGCAGAGGCCAATACCAACTTCTTTATTGTAAATGCAACACCCTATATATTATCCAATTTGATGTGGCAACTAATTCCGCGGGACAGAGTGTAAAGTTTGGATTGTATGTATACCAATTCAAAATCAAAAGAATTGCGAAGTGAATCCTTCGCGCGCTTCTCCGTCACGGATCGAGCAGACAGACATATTGAACACTTGTTATATGCCTTCTAGCAACTTATGATACATTAGAATATGATCAATCACTTCCGTTTTGTCAGATGGGGATGTTAAAAAAAATATCTGAACAGATGAGTTTGTGTGGTGAATGGGGATGAAAATTTAATAAGGATAATGGACGCGGAGTAGCACCAGCACCAGCAGTGGCGTAGTCGAGAGGGGGGTTAGCTTGTGTAAATTCATCGTAGCTAACCACACCACACCCCCCGAACTCCTCTATATATCTCTCTCTCGGTGCACGCGACTAGAAATCGCGCAGTTAATAAAGACGTCGAGCTGACTTCATCACAATTACCGCCCCCCCTGCTAACCGACCTACCCCCTAGATGCCAGCGTTCCTCACCGGAGGGGATCTTTCCGGCTATTCCACCAACCCTAGTTGCCATGTCATCAGTTACCGCTCTGTTTCGGCATAATTTCTAGCTTTATGTCTCTTATTTCGTAATTTTTTTTGCATAAAAAACGCCACAGATCGCGTACGCCAATAGGCAAAATAGCAAACAACATCGCCAACTTTGTTAATTAATTAAATAATAGGAGTAAAATATTTTGAAGGAGGCTAAGAAACTTTGATTTCTCCCACATAGAGCTCATTTAAATACTGCTTTAAATTTTAGTTTTGTCACTTTTATTTTGCTTTTTCATTTTGCATATTTAAGCACGTCCATAAATCTTTTTTCGAATTTATAAAAAACCGTCCATAAAGGGGTGATTGTAATCAGTGAACGAAAGAGACAATTATGTTAATGTCCTAATAGCCGTATCCTGTTGTAGCCCCGCAGGAGGGATGATTTAAATAGAGGGGGTGTTACACTATATATTTAATCAGACCGGCAGCGGCAGCACCAGAGGCAAAGGGAAGATGAATGGCTATGATAGCCCTATTTGCATATAAATAGATGGAATGCTTTACCCGTTTATACAGACAACTTTATTGTATTCCGACTAATTAGTGCACCCTCCAACAAATCATTATGAAAAATTAAGCTAATTTATCGATTCTGTTATAAAAACAAAACAGAAAATAAAAATATAGAATCACGTGAGTGCATGCATCATCGCTTCCCCGCCCTCTGTTGATAAGACTTGGAACTATTATATTTTGCTTCACTTGCCTTTAAATTGCCAAATCTCGATACTCGATAGTTATCCGTACATTTTCTTTTCGATCAATCGAAAAGTTAATCAAGTAAGCCGTCCAAAAAAACAAGCCATTAACGCCTTAAGAAATCCGAGCCTTCCCCCCACCACTCGATTCCGTTCCGATCATCTATTTACATTATAAAACATAAATATCCCCCGTCTGATCGCACCCCTCTTTCACACGGAAACGATCTATTTTTCCCCGTCCCTTCCGTCCCTCATTTCGGGCCATTAATTTATCCGTGGCAGTGATTATGCCCTCTTCCCCATTGACACGTCAATCCGCTCCTCCTTTCCTCGGACGAGATATCATCGCCGGGGACGATTTAGGGATCATCCCCCCTCCCCCCTCAACCACCCTTTTCGCAGATTCTCGTCGTGAATAAAACATGACAAGGTTTTTATTATTTCTCGTGTTGTCGGCGGTTCGGGGAAGGGATGGAGTGGAGTGGATCTCGATCCCCCGGCCCCTGTGCGGAACGAGCCAATTTATGAAATGTGTCTGGGCGCTCGCATTGAAACGCCACTGTTTGTTATACAAGCACATCAATTTCGTATAATGCTCCCTTATTTCCACTTCGCAGTCATAAGAATGGAACAGCGGGCCGGGAATGCAAAAGTTCCTTTAATAAAATTCTTTTTCACGAAGGATATTTTTAGTGTAATAGCAAATAGAACACTGAAACAGTGGCGTACACACAGGGGTTTTTATAGAACGCTGCAGCCGATTTTATGTAAAAAAAATTAGCAAATTTTCGAAGAATTAAATTTTAAGTTTTTTTTTTAGTTTTTTAGTTTTAAGTTTAAATATACTGTAATTACACATGTATTTTATATCTATGGATAAATATTTATTTTTGTTTTTAAATTAAATTTTTTTTTATTATTTTTTATATTGTTGTAATATTAATTTTAATTTCTAATTTGTAATTTTGTAAAATGAATTATCCGTGAAATACATATTATTATTATTATTATTATTATATTAGTAAAAGGTGTCCTTACAAGAACTTGAATTTAAAATTAAAGAAAGACGTATTTAAATTTAATTCTTCGAAAATTTTTGATTTGCAAAAAATAAAAATTGACGTAAATATGTTAGTTAAATGTGTCCCAAGAAGAACTTGAATTTAAAAATATAAAAATGACAGTATTTAAATTTAATTCTTCGAAAATTTACTCAATTTTGAATAACGTTTTGGCATAAAGTCGGCTCGTGAAAGTTAAAATAAAAATCTTGTCTGAACAAGAACTTGAATTTAAAATGATAAAAATGACAAGTATTTAAATTGAATTCTTCGAAAATTTACTGAAATTTTGAATGACTTTTTGGCATAAATTCGGCTCGTGAAAATTAAAATAAAAATTTTCTCTCAACAAGAACTTGAATTTAAAATGATAAAAATTACAAGTTTTTAAATTGAATTCTTCGAAAATTTACTGAAATTTTGAATGACGTCTTGGCATAAAGTCGGCTGCAGCGGCAGCTCGTGAAAGGTAAAAAAAATCTTGTCTCAACAAGAACTTGAATTTAAAATTATAAAAGTGACAGTATTTAAATTGAATTCTTCGAAAATTTACTGAAATTTTGAATGACATTGTGGCATAAAGTCGGCTCGTGAAAGTTGAAATAAAAATCTTGTCTCAACAAGAACTTGAATTTAGAATTAAAAACATTACAGTATTTAAATAAAATTCTTCGAAAATTTACTGAAATTTTGAATGACGTTTTGGCATAAAGTCGGCTCGTGAAAGTTAAAATAAAAATCTTGTCTCAACAAGAACTTGAATTTAAAATTATAAAAATGGCTGTATTTAAATTGAATTCTTCGAAAATTTGCTGAAATTTTGAATGACGTTTTGGCATAAAGTCGGCTCGTGAAAGTTAAAATAAAAATCTTGTCTCAACAAGAACTTGAATTTAAAATTATAAAAATGACAAGTATTTAAATTGAATTCTTCGAAAATTTACTGAAATTTTGAATGACTTTTTGGCATAAATTCGGCTCGTGAAAATTAAAATTAAAATTTTCTCTCAACAAGAACTTGAATTTAAAATGATAAAAATTACAAGTTTTTAAATTGAATTCTTCGAAAATTTACTGAAATTTTGAATGACGTCTTGGCATAAAGTCGGCTGCAGCGGCAGCTCGTGAAAGGTAAAAAAAATCTTGTCTCAACAAGAACTTGAATTTAAAATTATAAAAGTGACAGTATTTAAATTGAATTCTTCGAAAATTTACTGAAATTTTGAATGACGTTCTGGCATAAAGTCGGCTCGTGAAAGTTGAAATAAAAATCTTGTCTCAACAAGAACTTAAATTTAGAATTATAAAAATGGCAGTACTTAAATTGAATTCTTCGAAAATTTACTGAAATTTTGAATGACGTTTTGGCGTAAAGTCGGCTCGTGAAAGTTAAAATAAAAATCTTGTCTCAACAAAAACTTGAATTTAGAATTATAAAAATGGCAGTATTTAAATTGAATTCTTCGAAAATTTACTGAAATTTTGAATGACGTTTTGGCATAAAGTCGGCTCGTGAAAGTTAAAATAAAAATCTTGTCTCAACAAGAACTTGAATTTAAAATTATAAAAATGGCTGTATTTAAATTGAATTCTTCGAAAATTTACTGAAATTTTGAATGACTTTTTGGCATAAATTCGGCTCGTGAAAATTAAAATAAAAATTTTCTCTCAACAAGAACTTGAATTTAAAATGATAAAAATTACAAGTTTTTAAATTGAATTCTTCGAAAATTTACTGAAATTTTGAATGACGTCTTGGCATAAAGTCGGCTGCAGCGGCAGCTCGTGAAAGGTAAAAAAAATCTTGTCTCAACAAGAACTTGAATTTAAAATTATAAAAGTGACAGTATTTAAATTGAATTCTTCGAAAATTTACTGAAATTTTGAATGACGTTGTGGCATAAAGTCGGCTCGTGAAAGTTGAAATAAAAATCTTGTCTCAACAAGAACTTGAATTTAGAATTAAAAACATTACAGTATTTAAATAAAATTCTTCGAAAATTTACTGAAATTTTGAATGACGTTTTGGCATAAAGTCGGCTCGTGAAAGTTAAAATAAAAATCTTGTCTCAACAAGAACTTGAATTTAAAATTATAAAAATGGCTGTATTTAAATTGAATTCTTCGAAAATTTGCTGAAATTTTGAATGACGTTTTGGCATAAAGTCGGCTCGTGAAAGTTAAAATAAAAATCTTGTCTCAACAAGAACTTGAATTTAAAATTATAAAAATGACAAGTATTTAAATTGAATTCTTCGAAAATTTACTGAAATTTTGAATGACTTTTTGGCATAAATTCGGCTCGTGAAAATTAAAATAAAAATTTTCTCTCAACAAGAACTTGAATTTAAAATGATAAAAATTACAAGTTTTTAAATTGAATTCTTCGAAAATTTACTGAAATTTTGAATGACGTCTTGGCATAAAGTCGGCTGCAGCGGCAGCTCGTGAAAGGTAAAAAAAATCTTGTCTCAACAAGAACTTGAATTTAAAATTATAAAAGTGACAGTATTTAAATTGAATTCTTCGAAAATTTACTGAAATTTTGAATGACGTTCTGGCATAAAGTCGGCTCGTGAAAGTTGAAATAAAAATCTTGTCTCAACAAGAACTTAAATTTAGAATTATAAAAATGGCAGTACTTAAATTGAATTCTTCGAAAATTTACTGAAATTTTGAATGACGTTTTGGCGTAAAGTCGGCTCGTGAAAGTTAAAATAAAAATCTTGTCTCAACAAAAACTTGAATTTAGAATTATAAAAATGGCAGTATTTAAATTGAATTCTTCGAAAATTTACTGAAATTTTGAATGACGTTTTGGCATAAAGTCGGCTCGTGAAAGTTAAAATAAAAATCTTGTCTCAACAAGAACTTGAATTTAAAATTATAAAAATGGCTGTATTTAAATTGAATTCTTCGAAAATTTACTGAAATTTTGAATGACTTTTTGGCATAAATTCGGCTCGTGAAAATTAAAATAAAAATTTTCTCTCAACAAGAACTTGAATTTAAAATGATAAAAATTACAAGTTTTTAAATTGAATTCTTCGAAAATTTACTGAAATTTTGAATGACGTCTTGGCATAAAGTCGGCTGCAGCGGCAGCTCGTGAAAGGTAAAAAAAATCTTGTCTCAACAAGAACTTGAATTTAAAATTATAAAAGTGACAGTATTTAAATTGAATTCTTCGAAAATTTACTGAAATTTTGAATGACGTCTTGGCATAAAGTCGGCTGCAGCGGCAGCTCGTGAAAGGTAAAAAAAATCTTGTCTCAACAAGAACTTGAATTTAAAATTATAAAAGTGACAGTATTTAAATTGAATTCTTCGAAAATTTACTGAAATTTTGAATGACGTTCTGGCATAAAGTCGGCTCGTGAAAGTTGAAATAAAAATCTTGTCTCAACAAGAACTTAAATTTAGAATTATAAAAATGGCAGTACTTAAATTGAATTCTTCGAAAATTTACTGAAATTTTGAATGACGTTTTGGCGTAAAGTCGGCTCGTGAAAGTTAAAATAAAAATCTTGTCTCAACAAAAACTTGAATTTAGAATTATAAAAATGGCAGTATTTAAATTGAATTCTTCGAAAATTTACTGAAATTTTGAATGACGTTTTGGCATAAAGTCGGCTCGTGAAAGTTAAAATAAAAATCTTGTCTCAACAAGAACTTGAATTTAAAATTATAAAAATGGCTGTATTTAAATTGAATTCTTCGAAAATTTACTGAAATTTTGAATGACTTTTTGGCATAAATTCGGCTCGTGAAAATTAAAATAAAAATTTTCTCTCAACAAGAACTTGAATTTAAAATGATAAAAATTACAAGTTTTTAAATTGAATTCTTCGAAAATTTACTGAAATTTTGAATGACGTCTTGGCATAAAGTCGGCTGCAGCGGCAGCTCGTGAAAGGTAAAAAAAATCTTGTCTCAACAAGAACTTGAATTTAAAATTATAAAAGTGACAGTATTTAAATTGAATTCTTCGAAAATTTACTGAAATTTTGAATGACGTTTTGGCATAAAGTCGGCTCGTGAAAGTTGAAATAAAAATCTTGTCTCAACAAGAACTTGAATTTAGAATTAAAAACATTACAGTATTTAAATAAAATTCTTCGAAAATTTACTGAAATTTTGAATGACGTTTTGGCGTAAAGTCGGCTCGTGAAAGTTAAAATAAAAATCTTGTCTCAACAAAAACTTGAATTTAGAATTATAAAAATGGCAGTATTTAAATTGAATTCTTCGAAAATTTACTGAAATTTTGAATGACGTTTTGGCATAAAGTCGGCTCGTGAAAGTTAAAATAAAAATCTTGTCTCAACAAGAACTTGAATTTAAAATTATAAAAATGGCTGTATTTAAATTGAATTCTTCGAAAATTTACTGAAATTTTGAATGACGTTTTGGCATAAATTCGGCTCGTGAAAGTTAAAATAAAAATCTTGTCTCAACAAGAACTTGAATTTAGAATGATAAAAATGGCAGTATTTAAATTAAATTCGTCGAAAATTTGCTGAAATTTTAAATGACGTTTTGGCAAAAAGTCGGCTCGTGAAAGTTAAAATAAAAATCTTGTCTGAACAAGAACTTGAATTTAAAATGATAAAAATGACAAAAATTTAAATTGAGTTCTTAGAAAATTTGCTGAAATTTTGAATGACGTTTTGGCATAAAGTCGGCTGCTGCGGCGGCTCGTGGAAGTTAAAATAAAAATCTTGTCTCGAGTAGAACTTGAATTTAAAATTATAAAAATGACAGTATTTAAATTGAATTCTTCAAAAATTTACTGAAATTTTGAATGACGTTTTGGCATAAATTCGGCTCGTGAAAGTTAAAATAAAAATCTTGTCTGAACAAGAACTTGAATTTAAAATGATAAAAATGACAAAAATTTAAATTGAGTTCTTCGAAAATTTGCTGAAATTTTGAATGACGTTTTGGCATAAAGTCGGCTGCTGCGGCGGCTCGTGGAAGTTAAAATAAAAATCTTGTCTCGAGTAGAACTTGAATTTAAAATTATAAAAATGACAGTATTTAAATTGAATTCTTCGAATATTTGCTGAAATTTTGAATGACGTTTTGGCATAAAGTCGGCTGTAGCGGCGGCTCGTGAAAGTTAAAATAAAAATCTTGTCTCGACAAGAACTTGAATTTAAAATTATAAAAATGGCAGTACTTAAATTGAATTCTTCGAAAATTTGCTGAAATTTTGAATGACGTTTTGGCAAAAAGTCGGCTCGTGAAAGTTAAAATGAAAATCTTGTCTCAATAAGAACTTGAATTTAGAATTATAAAAATGACCGTATTTAAATTGAATTCTTCGAAAATTTACTGAAATTTTGAATGACGTTTTGGCATAAATTTGTCTCGTGAAAGTTAAAATAAAAATCTTGACTTAACAAGAACTTGAATTTAGAATTATAAAAATGGCAGTATTTCAATTGAATTCTTCGAAAATTTGCTTCACATTTTTTTCACATAAAGTCGGTTGCAGCGGCGGCTCGTGAAAGGTAAAATAGAAATTGACATAAATATGTTAGTAAAATGTGCCGCAACAAGAATTTAAATTAAATTCTTCGAAAATTTGAATGACATTTTGGCAGTCGGCTGCAGTGGCGGCTTGTGAAAGTTAATACTTGCTTCAAAGAGAAAAGGGGTTTTTAATGTCGGCTATTCGACCTGTTGGAAAAAAAGGGTTTTTGGTACTCGGCCCGTAACTGATTGTGGCGTGATTGATTAAAAAATCGTAATAATATTTTACACAGAGTTACATAAAGGATGAATGTTGGTTTCTATAGAATTATATTTTTCATAAGTATTACTAATAATGTGTAATTTAGTGCTAAAAAATAGAAATTTTCAATATTAAATAAAATTTAAATCAACGCTAAAATCTCATTTGTTTTACTATAGAGGCTTAGATTGATTCTTTAAAAATAAATTTCATTAAACCAAATTAGTTTTATCTGAAAAATAAGGACGCAATTACGTAAGAGCTGGACCACATCATATTTACCTCGGTCAATTTTCTAGGTACGTGGTCGGCCGGTTATCGTTAGACCATAATTGAACAACACATAAAAATACCTTTAAGCAGCGGCGGCTCGTGAGGTGAACACCCCCCCCCCATATTAGCTGAATTTCCTCTACAGGCCTATAATTAGTAATAGTCCCTCTATCATCTGACTTAAGTAGTTAATAAATAGCGTACTACTTTAAAAGAAAAAATTGTGTTCTCAACATTCAGAATTAATCCCGTTACACACAAAATAAAAAATCTCCGGCTCCTTCCCAAAGCTTTCCTAATACCCCTCGCGAGTGCGCCGTCGAAACAAAAAGAGAAACAAGCCGGTGAAACGTATTTAATTAACAGCGGCTACAAAAAAGTACCGGCTTCCCGAGGGACGGGGGTCTAAAAACAGTATTTACCGGAACAAAATAAACGTTTAACCGGTCTTTGCGGATCGTTCCCGACCGGGAGCGCAAAAAAAATCCTCCGTCCGTCCGTTCCCCTGTGGAGGGAAAGGGGATCGCGCCTCTCTGTCTGGAGTGGTGGCGGCCCATCGTCGGCCCTTCTTCTTCGCATTAAACGGCTTAGCGATATCATTGGTAACGACATAAGCGGATTTCAAATTCGGTTGCCGTGGTTACCGTCCGATTATGTGCGTCCGCGTGTTATTGTGAGTTTCCCCGATTTATATTTAATTACAAAATTTTATGGAATTTGCGAGATGTGCATGTGTCCAAGTGCGTGCGAATTTATTAAAAGATTTTGGTTCGAGCCCTTGAACTCCACCACCAAGTTGGAAAGATTTTCAGCGGTTTTTCTCGAGTTTTTTCGCCAGAATTAAATTCTTGGTAATCCATGACGAATTTTTACTTTCTCCGTTACGAAGTACGGGAAAGTATTCTGATCGTAAAAAATTTTTCAATTTTTTTTTTACGGAAAATCCGTTCGGCTTTGAAATAACTTCCTTTGGTTCGATTCCGGGTTTCTACACATCACTGGAAAGATCCCTTCAAGACGCCTCGGAAAATATACTTTCGCAAGAACAGATGTCAATTTGAAGCCCGTGACGCGTCAGCAAAGAAAACTCGAAAATGGAAAAAATCGACAAAATCAACTCTTTTAATAATCATCGTAGACCCATATGGAATACATTTTTCTTCATAAGAAGAACGTGCTTAATCAATTGGCGTTAAAAAATTTCATCTACGAAAAAATGCAAAAAAATTGGCATGGACATTTTCAAAAAAAGCCGATTTTTTCAGACTTTGATCGGCTGTAGCGGCTGAACGAAAACTCCAAATTGAACGCGATTTTCAAATCTGTTGTAAATTAGTCGGATTCAATCAAAAGTGGTGATTTTTATTTTTTGACGAAAACTTCGGCTGTATCATCAGTCACCTCGCGAGCCATCACTGCTCTGAAGTGCCAATATTAATCATTTCTTAATGGCGAATATTATCGGTCGCCCATCCTACCTCAACCCGAACCAATGTTACTTAACTCTCGCGATCGGTGAAGCCAAATGAGTGGTTTTCATGCCGAATTTATGTGTAATAAGACAAAGGGTGATGTATTTGAATTGTATTTTGCAGAAGTTATTGCCGATGGGATTATTATTTCAACGGATTCTCGGGGACTAGGGCCTAATCGTTTATGTTTTGTTTCAGGGATCCCCCGGTCTTAAGGGCTTACAAAAACGCCGACATAATCCTGCGATTGCCGATGGGCAAAAGGCTCAGGGATATCCGATGGCTTTCCGTCTGGTGTCGGCGGTTCACGGTAAGTGATAATTGGTTTATACTTGGGTTACATTTCCACCCTATGAAAAAACATTTTCAAACAGATGATCGATCAATATTCCGCGCTAATTGAAAATCAAAACCACTAATCGCAATCCGCGGAACGACCGGGGAGTGCACTCCGCATTTATCAATTTATCAATTTATCAAATTACAATTAAGGGCGAAAGGAGGATTTTCGAAACATTAGCATAACGCGGGGGACGCGTCGGCCCCATTTTGATTTATAATCTGACGGGGCCCGCGCGCCGCGCCGCTCACCCGCCCGCTGCGACAATTACATTTTCCAATCAAACCTAATGCCTCCTAACTTGGTTTAGGGGCGCGCGCGCCCCCCGAATTTCCGACGGCGGCGCTTTTCCCTCGCGGTCCATTGCCCCCGTTGTGTCCCCGTTGTGTCCGTCATGCTAAACCGGCTTCATGTTTGCCGGTCCCGAAACACTAAATCAAGAATATTTATTGCTTATTAGATAAAACGCTGGCGCGCCTCTAAAAAATATATATCACTCAACGCGCCAACTGCCCTGTCACGTGTTATTTTTTTTTACGCAAAAAATTATTGTCATGCTAAAGGGGAGCTTTGGAATATACTGGGTGTTTCAGACCACGAAATACAAATCGGATTGATATACAAAAAAATACGCCTAAATTTTTTTTTGAGTTCTATCATGTGGTGTGAAATTTAAACCACCAACCCTCCCCCCTGGGGCGGGGTAGGGGGTAACTTTGAAATCTTAAATAGGTACCCCTATTTTTTATAGCAGATTTGACTTCTACTCTAAAATATATTAGGTTTTTATTCGAAACATTTGTTTCGATTAGCAAAGAAAAAAATTTTTTTTTATTAAAAAAATCCTGTTTGTCATTACAAACATTCATACATTACCATAATAGAAAATAATATAATGGAATTTGACCATCAAATTGATTTTTATTCGTTTCTACGATTTTTTTTTACAAAGAATTTTTTTTTTTTTGCTTATTTCTGACATAAAATTACGAGTGTCTTCAAACAACGCCTTATTTAAGAGATGACTACGTAAAAAATGTCGTAATCTATCATTTGATGCGAGAAATAAATATGTTTTTGCTGAATATAGCGCCAACTGTCGCTCATCGAAATTTTTTTTTCGGATAAAAACCTAATATTTTTTAGCATAGAATCCAAATCTGCAATAAAAAATAGGGGTGCCCATTTAAGATTTCTCCCCGACCCAGGGGGGAGAGGGGGCGGTTAACATTTCACACCACATGATAGGGCTCAAAAACATTTTAGGAAATATTTTTTTTTTATCTCAATCCGATTCGTATTTCAGGAGATATTTGGGGTGAACGGGTGGTCTGAAACACCTTTTATATGCGTGGGTGTGATGGCCATAGTGAATTGGACTGAACAAAACGCAACAGTCGGAACGTATAAAAAATATTTAGAAATTAGTTTACGTGCGTTAGCGCGCTAGAACTAATGCGGAGGGTCCTGGGTTCGAATCCCGGCGAGGGCATGGGTGTTTGTGGATGTCTAATTTCATGTAATATGAATAATGTATTAAAAATCATCGGTTGTGGCTGAATGACCTACGCTGTCCCATATCATCCATAATTCCCCAAACCCAAATTCCTTCCTTTTATAAAACAAAAAATGAGTTTAACAAGACTGGGCCTAAAAGCTTGTAAAGTTATCTGGGCGTCGATCTACGTACAAAACGTATCCCCCCAGATCTTACCCCAGGGCAGAGCCCTGCAGAAGCGGGTTTTTGAAAGCCCGGCCCGGCCCGGCCCGGCCCGACAGTGAAAATTTAAAACCCGGCCCGGCCCGGCCCGGCCCATTGCAAAGAAAATGTGTTGCGGGCCCGGCCCGGAGCTGAATATTCAAAGCCCAGCCCGGCCCGGCCCGTCTCCGAAAAATGTTGAATTAAATAAATAAAATTACTGGACCTATGTACTCCTTAAAATTCCAAAAATACATTGAATTCATGTTAATAACATTTTTTTTTTCAATTCAATTGTTGCTTTCCAAATTATAATAAAATTAAATTCATCCAAATTATCCATCGGAAAGCCCGGCCCGGAGTTTGAAAAATACGGTACGGTACGGCCCGGCCCGGCCCGATGTCGGGCCGGGCCGGGCTTTCCGGGCAATGCTTCTCCAATTTTTAATTCTATTTTATTTAGTGTTTGGCCCTCGCAAGGTGCAAGGGTAATCCCCTCCCCAGATCTTATGAGTAAACTTTGGGGGACGCAATATTGTTCCAATTTTTCGTGCTAGTTTTTTTTTTAGTTTTTGGGCTCGCCAGTATTACAGTAACCGTCTATGACATGCAAGGAGCAAAAACACATCATCGATCGCAGGAATTTAATTAAACTAAACTCCTTTCATCCACCACCAAAGGTCTTAAGAGGGTGGCTACTGGATGGTAGAGAAAAGGTTGACTACCCATTATCTACGAGAATGATTGGTTGTATCCTGTTGCAAGGATGCATAAAGATCTTTCCGATGTTCTACTAGAATTTTGATGAACAAAATTGCACTCCAAATACAAAACTTACGTCTAAAGGTAGGCATACACGTACAGGCAATTGGGATTGGACTGAGCCGAGAACTGGGAAGCAGTCCAGGCGTATAAAAATATCATCGTTGATGATGCTATGATGACAAACTAAATTAGCAAAATCGCGAGAAGAACCAACAACCACCACCAGTCAATACCGAAACTTGAAAAACTTTGCGGAGGATGTTTCCTTAAAGATTTTCTCAGGAAAATCTTCTCTGTGTGTGCGCGAAGTTTCGATAGAGGAAATCCAGAAGGCTTTTTCCTCGAGGATTTCCTGTACTTAAGGACACAAATCAAATTCTTGGTAAATATTGAAGTAGTAAATAAATTTGAGGCAACCTCACTTGTTGCAGAAGCATTAAATAAAATTTAATTTTATTCACATATTCAGGCTATATTTCGTTTTATTAAAAAAAAAATTACTGAAGTAGTGTTGGAACTCATTTTTATTTTTCATTTTTTTACGAAGTCACGTCTTCAGTAAATCTCAACATCCGGTTCTCTAAACCTTCTCTCTTCGATCCTTCAAAATTCTGCGACTGCTGGTTCGAGATCAAAGTGTGTTTTTTTTTGTTCGGATGGAAAGATTCTACTTCAATTTTGGTAAACAATATTGCACTCCAAATACAAAACTTACGTCTAAAGGTAGACATACACGTACAGGCAATTGGGATTGGACTGAGCTGAGAACTGAGCAGCAGTCCAGGCGTATAAAAATATCATCTATGGTGACAAACTAAATTTGCAAAATCGCGAGAAGAACCAACAACCACCACCAGTCAACCTGAAACTTTCAACTTTGAAAAACTTGGCGGAGGCTGTTCCTTGAAGATTTCCTTAAGAAAATCTTTTCTGTCTGTGCGCGAAGGTTCGATAGAGGAAATCCCCAAGGAAATCCAGAAGGCTTTTTCCTCAAGGATTTACTGTACGCGTATCGCTACCTTAAGGACACAAATCAAATTCTTGGTAACTACTGAAGTAGTAAATAAATTTGAGGCAACCTCACTTGTTGCAGAAGCATTAAATAAATTTAAGTTTATTCACATATTCAGGCTATATTTCGTTTTATAAAAAAAATACTGAAGTAGTGTTGGAACTCATTTTCATTTTTCATTTTTTTACGAAGTCACGTCTTCAGTAAATGTCAACATCCGGTTCTCTAAACCTTCTATCTTCGATCCAAAATTCTGCGCCATGGTAAAACAACTAATACAGCAAATAAGAACATATTAAAGAATACATAAACAATTCAATTTTTATTGTTAGCAGTTGCCGGTAGATGGCAGTACACGTACCACTGAGGGCAAGTAATAAATAAAAATTTCGTTCACGGGAGACCGAAAGCTTTTTGTGATTTATAATTTGCAAAATATAAATCAGTGGTCATTTCGTACGGAATATCGAACACAGGGACCAACTGGAAAGATAATTCATGTGTGGTACAAGAAGTTCAAAGCAACAGAATGCTTGTGTGATAAGAAACGAAGTGGTCGTCGGCCGTATCCATCTGGATATGCTACAATTGTGGTTAATGCAGCAATTAGAGGAACGCGTTTCAACAAGATGGGACTGATCCCCATTTTCTGTGTTTAAAAGACCGACGACAAGATGACGTTTGGTCTCTGAGTACCCTGATTGGTGGAAGCGGTTGGCCTGGTTGCCTGGGAGCAATCCTCTTGGAGGTGGCTCTGGCCTGCGTGGCTGGGGCTTACTCTTTGGAGGTGTTCATGTCAAGGACGTTGCCCATGGGAACAGTGGGGATGTCTTTGATGTAACGGCGCCTGATGGACTCAGCGGACATCGCCACTATTTGGGACTATTATTCGAGGTTGGCAACACTAACTGAATTGGGATCAAAGCGATCGGTACCTTTTCCATTTAAGGTAATGACGAGACGATCGCTCATAGTTTTTCACTTGAAGACTTTATGTATTTAGAGGTGGCTCTGGTCTGCGTGGCTGGGGCTTACTCCTTGGAGGTGTTCATGTCAAGGACGGCGTATACGTTACCCGTGGGGACAGTGGGGATGTCTTTGGTGTAACGGCGCCAGATGGACTCAGCGGACATCGCCACTATTTGGGACTATTATTCGAGGTTGGCAACAATGACTGAATTGGGATCAAAGCGATCGGTACCTTTTCCATTTAAGGTAATTACGAGACGATCGCTCATAGTTTTTCACTTGAAGACTTTATGTGATCAGATGTTGTTGTAGTGGAAAATGACTCCCTCGGTTGTGATTGAATGTGGCCTTGTAACAAAGAAGGTTATTTTTCCGCGATAGGATTTTTAAGAGATGAGTATACGTCTTACCGTTGCCCCGCAGGATAAACAGCTTCTACATTGGGGAATGAATTCAGCTTAAAAATGTTTCCAACAATTTATATCAATTTCCATTGTTATTTAATTATCGCGCGAAAGCAGTTAAAATAAATTGCGAATTGAATTATATTAGCGGGAAAGGCGGAACTTGGCGCCAATTTCCAAGTTGAGAAATATTTCTCCAACACTTTGACGTTTATCCCCGAGAGGAAATAAATTGGAATGTAAATGTGAAGTTCCCATTATCTGCGTGGGTTAATCGACGTGAATCGAGAGGCCGCAGGAGGCGCCGAAGATAATGAAAGAGAGTATGTAACGTTAAATGGGTTTCGTCGAATAACGCCATAAATCCGTCGGGACGGGGACAGGTTGCCATTTTGGCAAATGTATCCAACCAAAGTTTGCGCCCCGGGGAGTGCCGCCCCCGCGCAGGTCGATATTGTGATACTGTGATTCCCGGGGCAGGCGCCACCCACCCCCGAAACGCCGCCTCCGACAAACCGACTCCCAAACACCACGTTTCACTACATTACTACGGATTTATACTGCACACACACACATAAATACATACAATGTACGAAAACCGAAATTATTATCGGCTCGCCATTATCCATAACGATGTCAGAAGACCGAGCTGACCATTAAAATGTCAACAATAACACAATTACTGGACGATTTAGAAAAATACATTTTATACGATTGTGGCAGGAAATCGTTAACTGGTATTAATGGAAATATCGTTGTTGATAATTGCCTCATGAATGCCAATTTATTTAAATCGTTTAAGTGTTTACAAACACCTTAACCATGCCTAGGGCGCAGGGCGTTAAAGGCTCATAGGCTCAAGTAAGACTAATGTTTTTTTTTTCGAGGGTCCGCTTTAGTAAAAACTCCAAAAAAACATGATTTTAAGGTCACCTCAACTTTTGCTATAAATGGCGCTCAATATGGGGCATTTCCTGGGGTCGAAAAATGATTATCTACTATGAGGTAGAGCAGGCATGTCAAACTTGTTTACCACCAAGGGCCACATCAAGTATTACACACAAGCCGCGGGCCGCATTACCAAAAAAAAAACTACAATTGAAACCAAACACAAAATAATTATTTTTACTTTGTATATAATTTTTTTATTTAATATTTGATAACAACCTTGCCGGCCCGCAGACAACTTGTAAGCGGGCCGCATGGGGCCCGCGGGCCGCGTGTTTGACATGCCTGAGGTAGAGGAAGATCTCTATAAATTTATAGGCGCTCGTTTGTTTAATAATATTTAAACCCCGACTAATTAGCAATCAAACTAAAGGTATTAAATAAATGGCGCCCAACTTAGAGGAATTTCATTATATTGAATTGAGAGGTGGGCTGTGATTATTTTTGATAAAAATGGAGGGAGCTTTTTCAAAGTTTAATGATAAAATATAAATCACAAATAATCAACAATTATAAAAGTGGCGTCCAACGTGGGGCATTTCCTTGGATCAAAATAAATGTAACGGTTATAAATATTTTTCATTATATTGATTTGAGAGGTGGGTTGCGAATATTCTTTATGAAATAGAGGGACCTTTTTAAAGTTTAATCATAAAATATAAATCACGAATAATCGACTATTAAACTAGAGACGTTATAAAAGTGGCACATCAATATTTTAAGGTGACAACTTTTGCTATAAATGGCGTTTAATATGGGGCATTTTCTGGGGTCGAAAAACGATTATCTACTGTGAGGTAGAGGAAGATCTCAATAAATTTATAGGTGGCCATTTGTTTAGTATATTGTACAACGAGCATATAATAATGGCTATTAATCACGAGAACGATGTTTGCGGAATGAGCCGTAGGCCAGGGGAGCAAACAGTTTGAGTGATTAATAGCCATTATATGCGAGTTCTACACTATACTCTGTTCACGAAAATTAAAATCAAAATTAAAATCAAAATCAAAATCAAAATTAAAATCGAAATTAAAGTTGTAATTACAATTGAAAAAAAAAATTAAAATCAGTAAACAAAATATTATCATAAATCGCGTTGTGTGAATTAAAGCGCGAATTAGCGTGTTTAATACGCATACGCATTTGCGTGTTTAATGCGCGTATTAAACACGCAAATGCGTGTTTAAGAAATTGAGTGTTAAATTTACCCCATTAATGCTGCCCATAGAATTAAATAATGCGCACATTATAACATTTTCGTGAACAAAAATATTTAAACCCCGACTAATTAGATATCAATAAATGGCTCCCAATTAGAGGCATTTAATTGTTTTAAATTGAGAGGCATGCTGCGATTATTCTATAGAAGTTTAATAATAAAATACAAATCAGGAATAATCGAC
This sequence comes from Ocypus olens, assembly GCA_910593695.2. NCBI lineage: Eukaryota > Metazoa > Arthropoda > Insecta > Coleoptera > Staphylinidae > Ocypus > Ocypus olens. Next base: position 52,047,859 of record OU343053.1, read on the forward strand.
AATTAAACTAGAGATATTATAAAAGTGGCGCCCAACGTGGAGCATTTCCTTGGATCAAAACAAATGCAAAGATTATGAATATTTTTCATTGTGTTGAATTAAGAGGAAGACTGCGATTATTCTTTAAAAGTGGCGCTCAACATGGGGCATTTCCTTGAATCAAAACAAATGCAACGATTATGCATTTTTTTTTCATTGTATTGGATAAAGAGGAAGGCTGCGATTATTCCTTAAAGAGAGAGATTTTTTTAAGTTTAATCATAATATTTAAAACTCGATTAATCGACAATTTAAAAATATTTAAACTCCGACTAATTAGCTATCAATAAATGGCGTCCAATTATAGGCATTTAATTGTATTGAATTGAGAGGCACGCTGCGATTATTCTATAGAGAGAGATTTTTAAGTTTAATAATAAAATACAAATCAGGAATAATCGACAATTAACCCAGAGATATTATAAAAGTGGCGCCCAGTGTGGGGCATTTCCTTGGATCAAAACAAATGCAACGATTATGAATATTTTTCAATGTATTGAATTAAGCGGAAGACTGCGATTATTCCTTAAAAGTGGTGCCCAATATGGGGCATTTTCTTGGATCAAAACAAATGCAACGATTATGCATTTTTTTCATTATATTGGATTAAGAGGAAGGCTGCGATGATTTCTTAAAGAGAGAGATTTTTTCAAGTTTAATCATAATATTTAAAACTCAATTAATCGACAATTTAAAAATATTTAAACTCCGACTAATTAGCTATCAATAAATGGCGTCCAATTAAACGCATTTAATTGTATTGAATTGAGAGGCACGCTGCGATTATTCTATCGAGAGAGATTTTTAAGTTTAATAATAAAATACAAATCAGGAATAATCGACAATTAAACCAGAGATATTATAAAAGTGGCGCCCAACGTGGGGCATTTCCTTTGATCAAAACAAATGCAAAGATTATAAATATTTTTCATTGTATTGAATTAACAGGAAGACTGCGATTATTCTTTAAAAGTGGCGCTTAACGTGGGGCATTTCCTTGAATCAAAATAAATGCAATGATTATGATTTTTTTTTCATTGTATTGAATTAAGAGGAAGACTGCGGAAATTTCTTAAAGAGAGAGATTTTTTTAAGTTTAATCACAATATTTAAGTTTAATAATAAAATACAAATTAGGAATAATCGACAATTAAACTAGAGATATTATAAAAGTGGCGCCCAACGTGGGACATTTCCTTGGATCAAAATAAATGCAAAGATTATAAATATTTTTCATTGTATTGAATTAAAACGAAGACTGCGATTATTCCTTAAAAGTGGCGCTCAACGTGGGGCATTTCCTTGGATCAGAACAAATGCAACGATTACGCATTTTTTTCATTGGATTTGATTAAGAGGAAGGCTGCGATTATTCCTTAAAGAGAGAGATTTTTTAAGTTTAATCATAACATTTAAAACGCGATTAATCGACAATTAAACTAGATATTATAAAAATGGCGCCCAACGTAGGGGCGTTTCCTTGGTACGAAAGAAATGCGAAGACTGTTCCCTACGAGAAAGACAAAACTCTCTTTGATTTTGCAGACGCTAGTTTGTAAACCAAGCGCCATAGGCGCTATACAGGGTGGCCACAAGAAGGGTATTAATTTTTGATCTAACTGTACTTAGCGTAGTTAGACCTTGTAAGGGTTTGCTTTTTGTTTAGCAAGCTTAGGCTAGAGACATCGAGCTGAAAACAATTTGAAAATCTCAGTTTTGAAAATCTCTGATCTGAAAATCTCAGTTTTGAAAATCTCAGTTTTAAAAATCTCAGATTTGAAAATCTCGGATTTGAAAATTTCAGATCTGAAAATCTCAGTTTTGAAAATCTCAGATTTGAAAATCTCAGATTTGAAAATCTCGGTTTTGAAAATCTCAGATCTAAAAATCTCAGTTTTAAAAATCTCAGATTTGAAAATCTCGGATTTGAAAATATCAGTTTTGAAATGGATGTTATAGACGAAACAGGATTACCAGAGGAGTAAATCTTCAGACATTATAAAAATGGCGCCCAACGTAGGGGCATTTCCTTGGATCGAAAGAAATTCGATGTCTGTCCTCTATGAGAAAGACAAAAATCTCTTTGATTTTTCAGACAGGAATTTTTTTCTGGGGTATAAATTTGAATCAATTTTGAGTAATTTTGGAAATTTTCCAGTCCGTAGCGGTTGATGTAATATGTTTTTAACGCTCTGAAAATTGTGCAACTCTAGAATGACTTAAGGGCAGTTTGTGTGCGATTATCTTGAGGGGTATTTGGTATTTTTTTGTAATTTTGGAAATTTCAAAGTTTTTATATTTTTTTAACCCTCGGCATATTGTGCCACTTTATAATGATTTATTTACAGTTCTCGTGTGATTATTTAATAAACTACTTAAATAATGTTGCGAGATTTTTTCCTAGATTAAAGATGAATCAATTTTAAATAATTTTGAAAATTTTGGGAATTGTTTTTATATTTTTTTAAGCCCTAGGCGTATTGTACGACTTCAGGATGACTTAATCACAGTTTTGGTGTAATCATTTAAATAATATTGTAAGTTTCTTTCTTAGACTTAAACTAGAATAGATTTTGAGTAATTTTGGAAATTTCCAAGTTTGTGGTAATTGTTTTTTAAACAAAATAATAAGTCAAGCTATATTCCAACAAAAAAATATAAATCCTTGACGTTAAAGGGTCATTGATAACGACTTTAATATAACAACACAAAACTCGACCACAGGAAGTAATGAGATACAAAAGGAATGCAACAAAAGAAGGATAACAGTTGTTTTTATAACGAAAACAATTGTTTTATATGTAAAATTATTAATTAACAATCTTAAAATTTTCCTCGCTTTCCACGGTTAATGAGGAAACTCTTTCTTTTACTAGGAAATTATTAAATGAGCATCAAAGTCCACATTTTCCTTTCATCCCTAGACGTCTCCATTTTCTGCAACGAAAGAAAGAGCCTTAAAGAGCGCAAATTACCGGCCTTAATTAAGTACGCCCGTGCGGGAATTATTAATCGGAGGAAAGAGGGGCCATTTTTGCTTTATTTCCTCTCTCACTGAAAAGTTTCGGTTTAAAAAATGGCCTTAGAAGTACAGCGGGGAACGTATTCCGAATGAGTTGGCCGGCTATTCTTCGGAGGTGCCGGGGTGGAACACCCCTCGGAGCCCCAACGAGCAAGAGCAAGCACTTTTACCACCCTCCAGTGGCGGCGCGAGTTACACATCAACCGCAGTCATGACACGGTCTGACACTCATATTGTGTCCCTTTTGTCTCTCAGACGTGATTCTAATTTGTTCCGGGGGTCTGTTTTCGACGCGCCCGACTAATAAAGGAAAAAAACCTTATGAATATTTCCTTATACATTTATTACGTACATCATAGTCGACGATGATTAATTCATTTGTCTGCGCTAGGAAAATTAAATGTATTTTAATGTAATAGTAATTTACGATACAAGTAACGTTATGAAGGTTTTTATATTACGAGAGAAAAGTTCGAAATGTATTTTTATTTTTATTATTTTTTTAATTCTCGAGTAATTTAAAAACCAATAACGTTACGTGTGTCGTAACACGGTTTATTAAAACAACTAATTATATACAGTGTGTTCGCAAAAATTCTACACATACGGGAAACATTTTTATTATTCGTTTTACGAAAAAAAGTTACTTTTTATAAAAAGTTCTACGTTCTTAGAAAGGAAAATGCGACTAAGAAAATTTAAGATACCATATACAGGGTGGTCAAAAAAATTAAAAAAAAACAAAATAAATCGTAAAGATACTCAAGTGTAAATTTTAAAACAACTAATAAAATACAGTGTGTTCACTAAAATTCTCCACATACGGGAAACAATTTTACGATAAAAAGTCATTTTTTATAAAAAGTTCTACGTTCTTAGAAAGGAAAATGCGACCAAGAAAATTTAAGATACCATATAGAGGGTGTTCAAAAAAACTTAAAAAAAACAAAATAAATCGTAAAGATACCCAAGCGTAAATATTAAAACAACTAATAAAATACAGTGTGTCCACTAAAATTCTCCACATACGAGAAACAATTTTACGATAAAAAGTCATTTTTTATAAAAAATTCTACGTTCTTAGAAAGGAAAATGCGACTAAGAAAATTTAAGATACCATATAAAGGGTGTTCAAAAAAACTTAAAAAAAACAAAAGAAATCGTAAAGATACCCAAGCGAAAATATTAAAACAACTAATAAAATACAGTGTGTTCACTAAAATTCTCCACATACGGGAAACAATTTTACGATAAAAAGTCATTTTTTATAAAAAGTTCTACGTTCTTAGAAAGGAAAATGCGACCAAGAAAATTTAAGATACCATATAGAGGGTGTTCAAAAAAACTTAAAAAAAACAAAATAAATCGTAAAGATACCCAAGCGTAAATATTAAAACAACTAATAAAATACAGTGTGTCCACTAAAATTCTCCACATACGAGAATCAATTTTACGATAAAACGTCATTTTTTATAAAAAGTTCTACGTTCTTAGAAAGGAAAATGCGACTAAGAAAATTTAAGATACCATATACAGGGTGGTAAAAAAAAAACAAAATAAATCGTAAAGATACTCAAGTGTAAATATTAAAACAACTAATAAAATACAGTGGGTTCACTAAAATTCTCCACATACGAGGAACAATTTTACGATAAAACGTCATTTTTTATAAAAAGTTCTACGTTCTTAGAAAGGAAAATGCGACCAAGAAAATTTAAGATACCATATACAGGGTGTTCAAAAAAACTTTAAAAAAACAAAATAAATCGTAAAGATACCCAAGGTAAATATTAAAACAACTAATAAAATACAGTGTGTCCACTAAAATTCTCCACATACGAGAAACAATTTTACGATAAAACGTCATTTTTTTATAAAAAGTTCTACGTTCTTAGAAAGGAAAATGCGACTAAGAAAATTTAAGATACCATATACAGGGTTGTCAAAAAAATTAAAAATAAAACAAAATAAATCGTAAAGATACTCAAGCGTAAATATTAAAACAACTAATAAAATACAGTGTGTTCACTAAAATTATCCACATACGAGAAACAATTTTATTATCCGTTTTACGTAAAAAAGCCATTCTTTATAAAAAGTTCTACATTGAAAGAATAAGCGAATGAGAAAATTTAATGTAAAATTTACAGGGTGGTCAAAAGAATAAACAAATCGTTAAGTCGCACTATTTTGTTATGTTAGAAAAAAAATAATGTAATGGAAAATGGATTTTTTTACTTCTCCAATGAAATGGTAGAAATTTCTTTTACAAAAACAAAATATAAAATGTTCTACATTCTTGGAAAAGAATGTGCGACTAAGGAAATTTGAGATATCATCTACAGGGTGGTTTTATGTTCGAGAAAAATATAATGAAATTTTTTTTAAGTCTCCAATTTTCTTCAACAAAAAATATTTTCTGGGTTGAGTAAAAGTTAATAAGAAGTTTGGTGGGTGGGCTTTATTCTAGAATCCAATTTAAAAAAAAATGTTTAATGAAAACCGTCAAAAAGCGAAATCATGTTTGTTTATAGTCTGGCCGCGCTACGATGGCATCTGAGGTGATGGTGCAGTATCGGTTATTATTTATAAATCAGTGGTTCTTAAAAGTTTACAGATAACTTTGGAAATAAAAATATGCATGCAGCCCAACATGTTCGTTTATTGAGAACGGCCATTCGACACCCCGCACAACACGCAAATGAGGGTGGCCCAAATTAATCACCTCGGATGCCATCGTAGCGCGGCCAGACTATACCAATATCTCCACAGCAAAGAGTTGCGTTTAGATATACAGGGTGTTTCAGAGCTCTGGGAATGGTCAATCACATGCTTGTTTTTCAAAATTTCGAAAAATGTTTTATACAAAAGTTGTGTATAATAGTGAGCTGCACGCCCTAAAAATATTTAAATTTATACAGGGTGTCTCATAACAAAGTTACAGACCAAACTTATGTTTTTTTAATGGAACACCCTGTATATTTTGTGATTTTTGAATTATATGGAGCAAATAAAGGTGAGTTACTTCAATACTCCCTATACCTATTGTTTGCCATTTTCGAAATATTTGAAGATTTGTTGAAATGCATGGTCTGGGTGAAATTTTATTTTTGCCCCAGTGATTGACGTTGAACGATTAAAATCATTTCTATTATTTGGTTGAAGGTTCGAACTATAGAGCCAACCATGATTTCATACAAAAAATTATACTGGGTGATAAAAAAATGCGGTTGAAAAACCGAACTTTTAAAGTTAAATAACTTCGTTTTTTCAAATGGCACACCCTGTATTTAGTAACGTATTCTTAAGTAGAATGCAATTATCTTTCAGATTGTATAAGAGTTCTCTGTTCCTAATTGTATTCGGCGATTATCATATCAGGAATAATTATTATAATCTGAAAGATAATTGGATTCTACTTGAGAATACGTTACTAAATACAGGGTGTGCCATTTGAAAAAACGAAGTTATTCAACTTTATAAGTTGGGTTTTTCTACCGCATTTTTTTTATCAACCAGTATAATTTTTTGTATGAAATCATGGTTGGCTCTATAGTTCGAACCTTCAACCAAATAATAGAAATGATTTTAATCGTTCAACGTCAATCACTGGGACAAAAATAAAATTTCATCCAGACCATGCATTTCAACAAATCTTCAAATATTTCGAAAACGGAAAACAATAGGTATAGGGAGTATTGTAGTAACTCACCTTTATTTGCTCCATATAATTCAAAAATCACAAAATATACAGGGTGTTTCATTTAAAAAAACATAAGTTTGGTCTGTAACTTTGTTATGAGACACCCTGTATAACTTTAAATATTTTTAGGGCGTGCAGCTCACTATTATACACAACTTTTGTATAAAACATTTTTCGAAATTTTGAAAAATAAGCACGTGATTGACCGTTCCCAGAGCTCTGAAACATCCTGTATATAACAACAAGCTCTATTGAGTTTTTCGAACATGTGCTTCCAACGACCCCTACGATCCAAAGGGTTAAATAAAGTAAATCTTACAAATTTTGGTTACACTTTAACTCATCTTTTAATGATTTCACTTTTATTTTTTAATAGCAAGAAACTAAACATTTTCGTTTTCCAGGTCGACTTCGGAGAGGTATTCATCCCTCCCAACCTCGAGGTGCCCAAACCCAGGGTCCTTCCGGAATTCAAACGCCTGGCGCACGGTTTACGCTCCGACAACATCAGCATCCTCGACGCCAAGACCTTCTACATCCCCAACCTGCATTACGACGGCGCCGGCCCCGACGCCTACTTCTGGGTGGGCAACGGGACCGAACCCACCCCCTTCGGCATCAAGGTGCCCAACGAGATGGGCTCCCAGGACCCCCTGCGCGGTTACCTGGGCGAGGACATCGAGATCCAGCTGCCCGGCTCCCTCACCGTCTACGACATCGACTGGCTGGCGGTGTGGTGCGTCCAGTACCGCCACAACTTCGGCCACGTGATGATACCCAAAGAACTGCACGTACCCCCGGCGCTCGGTCAGACCAAAATCTCGGTAAGTAACGCGGGGTGCCACACTAGCGAAACTAACTGCTGCTTTTCCTCACGCATAGCCGCCCTGGTGGTACAATCCTGTAAGTATTGGGTACGGTGATGTGCGATTTTAGGTCGCGTTTTCGAAATCCGTTCGAACTTTTGCCGGGTGTCGAAGCCGGGACGTGCATTAATTGAGTTTTTCTTCCGTTAAGACAAGTTCGACGCCGCGTCCCCCCTCCCCGACTAACTGTAGGGAATTTCTCGACAAGCGGGTCCAGGTGTTGTGGGAGCTCAAGGGTGATCACCTCCAGGTCACGCTCAGGGCGAAAATCAAGGAGGACCAGTACGTCGCCTTCGGACTCAGCGGTGCGCAAAATCGTCCGCAAATGGTAATTATCTTACACTTACTGATGGTAAATTAAAATATGCACGTGCTCAAAAATAATTGGGATTGTTTTTGGATCAATCGTGAGGTTAGTTGTAAAGCAGGGGTCACATGACCTCAATAGCTGTACCAGCGCCATGTGGACGATTGTAGCAGCAGCTGGTACAGTTGAGATCGTTTTACTTTGCCAACCAGCGGTTCATGAAACAGCATCGTGTGACCGCCGCTTAACAGTCATTGTAATTATGTTTGCGATTCCAACCAGCAGCGGCTCGTGGATGTTCGACGAGGAGGCGAAAGAGAATTTTACCAAAATAGCAGTGCCATATGTGCTTTCTCTATAAGAGTAAGTAGGGCAGCACGAGCGGCATCTCTGTCTTAACCCTTTTACTGCTAACAAGTTTTGGAAGCAGCGCTCTAGAAGCTCAAACGTTTTTTTTTCTTGATAGTGTGGAGTCGTACTGTAACTTACTTTTGAACTCAAAAGGATTTGAAAAATGGAACTGCAATTCGTGTATATGTTGATTAAGCCTAAAGCCACAGGCCCACTTACCATCGAATATACATGACGCATTTAGACGTCATCAGCACTCAATAGGTTAACCTGCGCAACGAATATACAAGAGCCGCCACTGATTCAATCACAATCACTGCCATGTGTAGACATCATGATCATGCTTGAACAAACCTTTTGTCTCAAAAATAAATTTTTAATTGTTCAGGTCGGAGGCGATGTAACCGTAGCCTTCTACGACACCGACGCGCGCGCCTTCAAAGCGGTGGACTACTACATGTCCCACCCCGCGCAATGCGACGGGATGTCCGGAGTCTGCCCTGACGAGCGCATCGGCGGCCGAAACGACGTGACGATGGTCTCCGGCGATCGCAGGAACGGCGTCACGACCGTTACCTACACCCGCCCGCTGCAGACCAACGAGGCCATCAACGACAGGGCCATACCCACCGACGGTCCGACCAGTGTGGTGGTGGCCATCGGACCCCTCAACCTTAGGAAAGAAGCGAACGCTCATAGTATGTCGGGGAAGAACACTGAGGACTTCAAGATCGACTTCACCGATATGAACGACGCCGAGTGCACGGGAAGTCTCGAGAGTTTGGTCGATGAAGATGGACCCAAACCGTGGCCTACTAGAAAAATTATCGGTAAATTTCAAAATCTGATATCTGGAATTTAGGATATTATTTATTTTAAAACTCTAACGACCACAATAAATTCGTAGAATCATGGTAACTTTTACCAGCGGGCGTATACGCCCGCTCCTAAAGGTCAAATTTTTTAAACTGCTTCCTGTATATTCGTAGAACCATTAAAGCTGCTAAAGGTCAAATTTTTGAAACAGCTTCCTCTATATTCGTAGAGCCATAGTAACCGCCCGCTGCTTAAGGTCAAAGTTTTGAAACTGATTCCTCTATATTTGTAAAACAATAAAAGCTACTAAAGGTCGAATTTTTTAAACTGCTTCCTCTATATTCGTAGAACAATAAAAGCTACTAAAGGTCAAATTTTTGAAACAGCTTCCTCTATATTCGTAGAGCCATAGTAACCGCCCGCTGCTTAAGGTCAAATTTTTGAAACTGCTTCCTCTATATTTGTAGAACGATAAAAGCTACTAAAGGTCGAATTTTTTAAACTGCTTCCTCTATATTCTTAGAACAATAAAAGCTACTAAAGGTCAAATTTTTGAAACAGCTTCCTCTATATTCGTAAAACCATAAAAGCTACTAAAGGTCAAATTTTTAAAACTGCTTCCTCTATATTCGTAGAACCATAAAGCTACTAAAGGTCAAATTTTTAAAACTGCTTCCTCTATATTCGTAGAACCATAAAGCTACTAAAGGTCAAATTTTAGAAACAGCTTCCTCTATATTCGTAGAATCATAAAAGATACTAAAGGTCAAATTTTTTAAACTGCTTCCTCTATATTCGTAGAACCATAAAAGCTACTAAAGGTCACATTTTTTTAACAGCTTCCTCTATATTCGTAGAACCATAGAAGCTACTAAAGTTCAAATTTTTGAAACAGCTTCCTCTATATTCGTAGAACCATAAAAGTTACTAAAGGTCAATTTTTTTTTAAACAGCTTCCTCTATATTCGTAGAACCATAAAAGCTACTAAAGGTCGAATTTTTTTAGTTGCTTCCTCTATATTCGTAGAACAATAAAAGCTACTAAAGGTCAAATCTTTAAAACAGCTTCCTCTATATTCATAGAACCATAGTAACCGTTGTATACGCCCGCTGCTTAAGGTCAAATATTTGAAACTGCTTCCTCTATATTTGGAGAACCATAAAAGCTACTAAAGGTCGAATTATTTAAACTGCTTCCTCTATATTCGTAGAACCATAAAAGCTACTAAAGGTCGAATTTTTTAAACTGCTTCCTCTATATTCGTAGAACAATAAAAGCTACTAAAGGTCAAATTTTTAAAACAGCTTCCTCTATATTCATAGAACCATAGTAACCGTTGTATACGCCCGCTGCTTAAGGTCAAATATTTGAAACTGCTTCCTCTATATTTTTAGAACCATAAAAGCTGCTAAAGGCCAAATTTTTGAAACAGTTTCTTCTATATTCGTAGAAGCATAGTAACCGTTGTATACGCCCGCTGCTTAAGGTCAAATTTTTGAAACTGCTTCCTCTATATTTTTAGAACCATAAAAGCTGCTAAAGGCCAAATTTTTGAAACAGTTTCCTCTATATTCGTAGAACCATAGTAACCGTTGTATACGCCGGCTGCTTAAGGTCAAATTTTTAAAACTGCTTCCTCTATATTTTTAGAACCATAAGAGCTGCTAAAGGCCAAATTTTTAAAACTGCTTCCTCTATATTTTTAGAACCATAAAAGCTGCTAAAGGCCAAATTTTTGAAACAGTTTCTTCTATATTCGTAGAAGCATAGTAACCGTTGTATACGCCCGCTGCTTAAGGTCAAATTTTTGAAACTGCTTCCTCTATATTTTTAGAACCATAAAAGCTGCTAAAGGCCAAATTTTTGAAACAGTTTCCTCTATATTCGTAGAACCATAGTAACCGTTGTATACGCCGGCTGCTTAAGGTCAAATTTTTAAAACTGCTTCCTCTATATTTTTAGAACCATAAAAGCTGCTAAAGGCCAAATTTTTTAAACAGTTTCTTCAATATTTTTAGAACCCTAAAAGCTGCTACTAAAGGCCAAATTTTTGAAACTGCTTCCTCTATATTTTTAAAACCATAAAAGCTGCTAAAGGTCAAATTTTTGAAACAGCTTCCTCTATATTCGAAGAACCATAATAACCGTTGTATACGCCCGCTGCTTAAGGTCAAATTTTTGAAACTGCTTCCTCTATATTTTTAGAACCATAAAAGCTGCTAAAGGCTAAATTTTTAAAACTGCTTCCTCTATATTTTTAGAACCATAAAAGCTGTTAAAGGCCAAATTTTTTAAACAGTTTCCTCTATATTTTTAGAACCATAAAAGCTGCTAAACGGTCAAATTTTTGAAACAGCTTCCTCTATATTCATAGAACCATAGTAACCATTGTATACACCCGCTGCTTAAAGCCAAATTTTTGAAACTGCTTCGTCTATATTTTTAGAACCATAAAAGCTGCTAAAGGCCAAATTTTTGAAACAGCTTCCTCCATATTCGTAGAACCATAGTAACCGTTGTATACGCCCGCTGCTTAAGGCCAAATTTTTGAAACTGCTTCCTTTATATTTTTAGAACCAGAAAAGCTGCTCAAGGCCAAATTTTTTAAACTGCTTCCTCTATATTTGTAGAACCATAAAAGCTGCGCTGCTAAAGGCCAAATTTTTGAAACTGCTTCCTCTATATTTTTAGAACCATAAAAGCTGCTAAAGGCCAAATTTTTGAAACAGTTTCCTCTATATTCGTAGAACCATAGTAACTGTTGTATACGCCCGCTGTTTAAGGTCAAGTTTTTGAAACCGCTTCCTCTATATTTTTAGAACCATAAAAGCTGCTAAAGGCCAAATTTTTAAAACTGCTTATTTGTAGAACTATAAAAGCTGCTAAAGGCCAAATTTTTGAAACAGCTTCCTCTATATTCGTAGGACCATAGTAACCGTTGTATACGCCCGCTGTTTAAGGTCAAGTTTTTGAAACTGCTTCCTCTATATTTTTAGAACCATAAAAGCTGCTAAAGGCCAAATTTTTTAAACAGTTTCCTCTATATTCGTAGAACCATAGTAACCGTTGTATACGCCCGTTGCTTAAGGTCAAATTTTTGAAACTGCTTCCTCTATATTTTTAGAACCATAAAAGCTGCTAAAGACCAAATTTTTGAAACTGCTTCCTCTATATTTGTAGAACCATAAAAGCTGCTAAAAGCCAAATTTTTGAAACAGCTTCCTCTATATTCGTAGAACCATAGTAACCGTTGTATACGCCCGCTGCTTAAGGTCAAATTTTTGAAACTGCTTCCTCTATATTTGTAGAACCATAAAAGCTGCTAAAGGTCAAATTTTTGAAACTGCTTCCTCTATATCTTTAGAACCATAAAAGCTGCTAAAGGCCAAATTTTTTAAACAGTTTCCTCTATATTCGTAGAACCATAGTAGCCGTTGTATACGCCCGCTGCTTAAGGTCAAATTTTTGAAACTGCTTCCTCTATATTTTTAGAACCATAATAGCTGCTAAAGGCCAAATTTTTGAAACTGCTTTCTCTATATTTTTAAAACCGTAAAAGCTGCTAAAGGCCAAATTTTTGAAACTGCTTCCTCTATATTTTTAGAACCATAAAAGCTGCTAAAGGCCAAATTTTTGAAACTGCTTCCTCTATATTTGTAGAATCATAAAAGCTGCTAAAGATCAAATTTTTGAAACAGCTTCCTTTATACTCATAGAACCATAGTAACATTAGCAGCGGGCGTATACGCCCGCTACTGAATCTCATATTTTTGAAACAGCTTCCTCTATTACTTCCTCTATACTAAAGATCAAATTTTCATACTTGATTAATTTTGTTATGAATTATTTTAGGTGAAACAACCTTTACAGCAAGGATCGGACCCACGGGCGGTAAACGCGGCTACACGCCCATCACCGGACAACCCTCATGGGGCATAGCCTGGTACATCAACGACCTTCTGATACCGGAATTGTATTTGGAACGGGGGCAAACGTACACCTTCATCGTCGAAGGCGGCGACGACAGCACGAATCCCGCGAGGTATCATCCCTTCTACATCACGGATTCCCGTGAGGGGGGTTTCGGTCAAAAGTACGAGGACGAGCAGAAGAAGCAGAAGGTGTACGCCGGTGTGGCGTACGATAGTAAGGGGTACCCGAATCCGACGGCCGCTGGAAGGTATTGCGAATGGGCGCATAAGACCATCGACAAGTCCGCGGAGAAGGAAACCTTCGCGGACTATTTCGAAACGTTGAGGTTGGATTGTGATGATGGCGAGCCGTCGTATTTGAATTGGACTGTACCTGCGGATGCTCCGGATTTATTATATTATCAGGTAACTTGTTATTTTACAGTTGGCCATATTTTTTTATTTCAAAAATAAATCAATCGTATATATCTCGAATTTTTCTTCGAATATTTCCTATTTCCTAGGTTCAACGCTTCGAAGATACACAAAAAATCTTCGAAGATTGAAGTTTCGAAGATTCGAAGGTTCGAAGATTCAAGTTTTGAAGATTAGACGTTTCCAATTTTTTTCGTTTCTTCGGATTCTTTGAAGATTCGAAGTTGCGAAGCTTCGTATTATTAGAACCCCTACTTCAAAGCTACGTTTCTAATTTTATTATTTCAGTGTAACTCTCATAACAACTTAAGCTGGTTCGAAGGTTCGAAGCCTTCGAAGTTTCGAAGATTCGAGGTTGCGAAGCTTCGTATTATTAGAACCCCTACTTCAAAGCTACGTTTCTAATTTTATTATTTCAGTGTAACTCTCACATCAACCTAGGCTGGTTCGAAGGTTCGAGGCCTACGAAGTTTCGAAGTTTCCTTCGTTTCTTCGGATACTTCGATTCTTCGAATCATCAAAGCTTTGAAGAACAACCTAGGCTAGTTCGAAGGTTCGAAGCCTACGAAGTTTCGAAGATTCGAAGTTTCCTTCATTTCTTCGGATTCTTCGAATCATCGAAGCTTTGAAGTTGCGAAGCTTTGAAGTTGGACCCCTACTTCAAAGCTACATTTTTAATTTTATAATTTCAGTGCTACTCTCACAACAACCTAGGCTGGAAGATCAACGTGGTGGACCCGGGCTACATCGACCGCCAGAACAGCTCGGTTAACAACGGCCAGTCGACGATGCCCTTCGTAGCCCTGGCGGCCATCTGCCTGCTCGCCGTTTCGGCCCTGTCGATACACTCCAGGGGGCGCATTTTCTAACACCCCAACCACCGCCAACCACAAAACACCGACTGATTTTTCAATTCCGGGCGAAGCATTCGAAAAATTTAAGAAAAACGCACGCGCGTGCGCGCCTCGAAATCGCAAGAGGGGGAGGGGAATCAAACCTTAATAAATAACAAACCAAACTTGTATCAATTCAACGGTCAATGTCTTTTTTAAAAAGCGACAATAAATGTTAAGGTTTTCAACGGATAACTGTGACAAAAATAATGTCAATATTTACGTGGTTGACAATAATAATAATAATAAATTAACAATAACACTTAAGATGTGCACAAATCTGACAATAATTTTCAGAGATAAGATATATATAGGAAGATTTTATCATTATTCATATCGTAAGGCTGTTTTACACAGACAATAATAAATAATTAATTATTGGATATTAATTATATCAATGTCTTTGTCATATCGTTTTTTGAGACGGATGCACACACGTCCCACGTGTGCCCTTTGTATTTTTAATAAATGAATAAATAAATAAATAAACAAGGATTCTTTGTGAACGAGGCTGTTTTAAGACGCTGACAATAATTCAGTAATTGCGGTCGGTGATTACTTTCTCATGTACTCACTCACACATATCTATATAATTCATATCTACGAGTAATTTACGGAATAAAAAAAAATGCTTCAAATTACGGATTCGATCGACTGGTGCGTTAAGTCGTAAATTGGCCCTTCTATATGAAATTGTTTTCTGTAATAAATTGTTGTGTTTTTAATGTAAATTTTTGTTTAACAAATAAACCTTGACTAATATTTACAGACCTCGTTGGGCATCATCAGCTCAAAGCAGTCAGATGTTGCTAAGCAACGAATCAATTCATTATTCAATTTAAGGATTAAAATGTTCAAAGAGAAACGTTTATACATTTTTCGACTTTAATTGTTCACCTAGCGCTAATATTTGTAGACCGGTTTCAGCCTTATTGGGCATCATCAGTTCAATTTATTCAAATGTTGCTAAGCAACGAATCAATTCATTATTCATATTTTGGAATTAGTGTGATTTAACAATATTTTTTGACATTTTTTTAATTTAATTGTTTACCTGACTCTAATATTTGCAGACCGATTTGAGCCTTATTGGGCATCAGCAGTTTAATTTAATCAGATGTTGCTAAGCAACGAATCAATTCACTATTCATATTTTAGAATTAGTATGACCAAGAAATGTATGACAAACATTTATTAACAATATTTTTCGACATCTTTATTTAATTATTTACCTAGCACTGATATTTGCAGACCGGTTTGAGCCCCATTGGGCATCATCAGTTCAATTCATTCAGATGTTGCTAAGCAACGAATCAATTCATTAATCATATTTAAGGATTAGAATGTTCAAGAAATTGAACAAACATTTATTAACAATATGTTTATTTTTCGACATCTTTAATATAATTGCTTACCTAGCGCTAATATTTGCAGGCGGGTTTGAGCCTTATTGGGCATCATCAGCTCAATACAGTCAGACGTTGCTAAGCAACGAATCAATTCACAGTTAATATTTAAGAATTAAAATGATTTAATAATCATTTTTAATTTATTTTTTTGAATAAAATTATTGGGAATGAATTAGAAAAAGAAGCATTCACTTCCGGTTTAAAAAAATCTGACGAAAAGCTTTTTATTTCTTCACTTACAAACATTTTTCAAAAATGCTCAAAATCGTCCTAAAGATGACTATTTTCGTCAAAATTTCATCCGGAAAATTTTAAAAATATTTACACCAAATTTTTCCAGTATTAAGCTCCAATAATCGAGAGGTTGTAAAGTTTAAAGTTTGTTACAACTGTTTTTTTTTAATATTTATTTGAGCAGTTTGAAAAATTTCGAACTTCAAATTAGAAAGTACATGTGTTCAAGTGTGATTATTTCAAAATCTAGCGTTAAATTATATTTTTATTTTTACAAAATCACGAAGTACACTAAATTCTAAGTACCTTTGCAAAGTTTAAAGTTTGTTGCAACTGTTTTTATATTTATTTGAGCAGTTTGAAAAATTTCGAATTTCAAATTAGAAAGTACATCTGTTGAAGTGTGATTGATTCAAAATCTGGCGTTACGGCATATTCCGATTTTTGTAGAATCGTGAAATTCTAAGTACCTTTGTAAAGTTTGAAGTTTGTTGCAGCTGTTTTTATATTTATTTGAGCAGTCTAAAAAAATTCGAACTTAAAATTTGAAAAGTGTGATTATTTCAAAATCTAGCGTTAAGTCATATCCCGATTTTTTATATAATCATAAAGCATAATGTATTCTAAGTACTTTTAAAAAGTTTGAAGTTTGTTGCAACTTTTTTTATATTTATTTGAGCAGTCTGAAAAAATTCGAACTTAAAATTTGAAAAGTGTGATTATTTCAAAATCTAGCGTTAAGTCATATCCCGATTTTTTATATAATCATAAAGCATAATGAATTCTAAGTACTTTTAAAAAGTTTGAAGTTTGTTGCAACTTTTTTTATATTTATTTGAGCAATCTGAAAAAATTCGAACTTAAAATTTAAAAAGTGTGATTATTTCAAAATCTAACGTTAAGTCTTACCCAGATTTTTGTAGAATCACAAAGAACAATAAATTCTTAGTACTTTTGAAAAGTTTGAAGTTTGTTGCAATTTTTTTTATATTTATTTGAGCAGTCTGAAAAAATTCGAACTTAAAATTTGAAAAGTGTGATTATTTCAAAGCTAGCGTTAAGTCGTACCCCGATTTTTATATAATCATAAAGCACAATGAATTCTAAGTACTTTTGAAAAGTTTGAAGTTTGTTGCAACTGTTTTTATATTTATTTGAGCAGTCAGAAAAAATAGAACTTAAAATTTGAAAAGTGTGATTATTTTAAAATCTCGCGTTAAGTCATACCCCGATTTTTATATAATAATAAATCACAATGAATTCTAAGTACTTTTAAAAAGTTTGAAGTTTGTTGCACCTTTTTTTATATTTAATTGAGCAGTCTGAAAAATTTCGAACTTAAAATTTGAAAAGTGTGATTATTTCAAAATCTGGGGTTAAGTAATACCCCGATTTTTGTAGAATCATAAAGTACAATACATTCCTAGTACTTTTGTAAAATTTGAAGTTTGTTGCAACTGTTTTTTAATTTATTGAGCAGTCTGAAAAATTTCGAACTTAAAATTTGAAAAGTGTGATTATTGCAAAATCTGGGATTAAGTAATACCCCGATTTTTGTAAAATCATAAAGAACAATACATTCTTAGTACTTTTGCAAAGTTTGAAGTTTGCTGCAACTGTTTTTTTTTTTAATTTATTGAGTAATCTGAAAAATTTTGTACTTAAAATTTGAAAAGTGTGATTATTTCAAATTCTGGGGTTAAGTAATACCCCAAATTTTGTAGAATCATAAAGAACAATAAGTTCTTAGTACTTTTGGAAAATTTGAAGTTTGTTGCAACTGTTTTTGAATTTATTGAGCAATCTGAAAAATTTTGAAAAGTGTGATTATTTCAAAATCTGGGGTTAAGTAACACCCCGATTTTTATAGAAACATAAAGTACAATAAATTCTTAGTACTTTTGGAAAGTTTGAAGTTTGTTGCAACTGTTTTTTTAATTTATTGAGCACTCTGAAAAATTTAAACTTAAAATTTGAAAAGTGTGATTATTTCAAAATCTAGCGTTAAGTCATATCCCGATTTTTATATAATCATAAAGCACAATGAATTCCAAGTACTTTTAAAAAGTTTGAAGTTTGTTGCAACTGTTTTTATATTTATTTGAGCAGTCTGAAAAAATTCGAACTTAAAATTAGAAAAGAGTGATTATTTCAAAATCTGGGGTTAAGTAATACCCCGATTTTTATATAATCATAAAACACAATGAATTCTAAGTTCTTTTAAAAAGTTTGAAGTTTGTTGCAACTTTTTTTATATTTATTTGAGCAGTCTGAAAAAATTTCGAACTTAAAATTTGAAAAGTGTGATTATTTCAAAATCTGGGGTTAAGTCATACCCCGATTTTTATAGAATCACAAAGAACAGTCAATTCTTAGTACTTTTGCAAAATTTGAAGTTTGTTGCAACTGTTTTTTTTTTAATTTATTGACCTGCCTGAAAAATTTTGAACTTAAAATTTGAAAAGTGTTATTATTGCAAAATCTGGGGTTAAGTAATACCCAGATTTTTGTAGAAACATAAAGAACTATTAATTCTTAGTACTTTTGCAAAGTTTGAAGTTTGTTGCAACTGTCTTTTTAATTTATTGAGCAGCCTGAAAAATTTAAATATAAAATTTGAAAAGTGATAATAATACCCCGATTTTTGTAGAATCATACAGAATAATAAATGCTAAGTACTTTTAAAAAGTTTTAAAAAATTTGTTGCAACTGTTTTTTTAATTTATTGAGCAATCTGAAACATTTTGAACTTAAAATTTAAAAAGTGTGATTACTTCAAAATCTAGCGTTAAGTCATACCCCGATTTTTATATAATCATAAAGCACAATGAATTCTAAGTACTTTTAAAAAGTTTGAAGTTTGTTGCAACTTTTTTTGTATTTATTTGAGTAGTCTGAAAAATTTGGAACTTAAAATTTGAAAAGTGTGATTATTGCAAAATCTGAGGTTAAGTAATACAGCTATTGTTGTAGAATCATAAAGAACAATAAATTATTAGTACTTTTGCAAAGTTTGAAGTTTGTTGCAACTGTTTTTTTAATTTATTGAGCAACCTGAAAAATGTTGAACTTAAAATTTGAAAAGTGATAATAATACCTCGATTTTTGTAGAATCACAAAGAACAATAAATTCTTAGTACTTTTGAAAAGTTTGAAGTTTATTGCAACTTTTTTTATATTTATTTGAGTAGCCTGCAAAATTTTGAACTTAAAATTTGAAAAGTGTGATTATTTCAAAATCTAACGCTAAAAATCATATTCCAATTTTTGTAGAATCATAAAGTACAATACATTCTAAGTACTTTTGAGAAGTTTGAAGTATGTTTTTCTATTTATTTTATCAGTTGAAAAAATCAGCTTTAGAACTAAATTTAGATTTTTAACTGTAACATTAAAACACACCGATTTTCCGTTATAAATCTTCGGCACGTCATCACTCGATAATTATTACAGATGCGGAAAAACGTTTCAATTAAAAATTGTAAGCCTGTAATATATGCTTTTAATATTTTTTTTTCCAAAAATATTTAATATTTTGCACCAAAAATTTTCAAAATCTGCTGATGCGTTCCCAAAAAAAACTGAAAAACAATAGTTGAGTTTTATTTTTGAGCGCATTAGTAGAACATTTTGCACCAATAATTTTTCAAATTTGCCGACTCGTTATTCTCAAAATAACTGAAAAACAATAAAAGGTCAGGTTTAATTTTTTTGAGCGCATCGATATCTATTCGATTAGTGTTGTTTTCACTAAGAATTTTCAAAATCTGGTGTAGCGTTCAAAATTTATTATCAAATTTTTTTTTTCTGAGCGCATCGATATTTATTCGATATGTACAACATTTTGCAGTAAGCATCGATAATTATTGGATTAAAACAACATTTTGCAGCAATAATTTTCAAAATCTGGTGGTGCGTTCAACAGTTACTAAAAAAAAAAAAACAGAAAAACAATGATTAAAACTTTTTTCTCGTGCGTTTATTTTCTATTTTACTGAAGAGATGGTTTCAGACTTCTATATCATCATCAAGTGTGATCAAATTAGAGTCTATTCAGTAAGTTTGAAGTTTTTTTAAATTGTTTTCATATATTTTTAATCGTTTGGAAAAATGCGTAACTTGGGAATTATTAACATTATATCGTGTGAGCCACAAAATTTTGTTTTACAGTTGGCTGTGAGATAAATGAGGTATGTCGGATTTTATTACGTCATGAGGTTTAAAAAAATTAATTAATCTCAGACATGCCTGCTATGTTTCTCTCTCTCTCTGTCAGGTAAGGCCAATTTGGAAACAAAATTATGTGGCTCACACCTTACTATCCAAAAATCATATATAAAATATATAAAAAGTGCATATTTTTCGATTAGCCAAAATTACAAGATTCGAACCCAGGACCTTCCACATTAAACTGTTATCATGTTATTAACCTTGACAATAATTAGTGCTCAATTTACATTACGATAAATACTATTTATAAATATGTGGGCACGTAACAAAGATTTTAAAATATAATCTGACAATAAACACTGTGATTAGTTTATAAAATAATTAAGATTTTAGGCTTAACTGTTGATTTTAAAAAATATTAAAGTTAATACGACGATTTTAGCAACTTTAGTCATTCACAAATAATTGCAAGATCATTTATATCGTTAAGTTTTATAATTACATAACTTCGTAAATCTGTGATTTGAGTCTTTGTAAGACTTTACAAAAGTCTTGATAGAGACTATAATAAACCAAATTATTTATTGCTGCAATTAGAATGTGACAAACATTGAAGTACACAATAGAAAACCTTTTTATTACAAATAGTTTTTACCAAGTAACACAAGATTTTCAAATTAACATATCTCGTGTACATACTAATCAAGTCATCGACTATCTATAGACATGTTTCTTGTAAATCAAACTGTTTATTACTGACATGACCACAATAGAAAACCTTTGTGTTACAAATAGTTTTTTATTATCAAAGTAACACAGGAATTTTTAAATTAAAATACCTCATTTATTAAAATACTAATCAAGTCATCGACTATCTATAGACGTGTTTCTAGATTGATCTCGCTTTGCGTCTTATTTGTCAGTAAAATAAATTTCAGATTGAAGGGCCAATTTACGTAAAAAAACGAACAATTTTTTAAAATAAATAATAGACAGAAAGGTCGCAGAACAAACGGTTGATTGTAATTGCTTTGTACAAACTACGCTAAATAAAAAAAAACTTGATTTAAAAGAAAAAAAACTATACTTATAGGTGTTAAGTTTTGCATATTTTATATTAATTTTTTACAAAAAAAAATAAACATATAAATAATCGTAAGTAATTGAATAGTTCAAGTAGCGGATTTATACAAATTTAGGTGTTTACGTGTAATTAAACATTTTTCAAAATCTTCGTTTCAACCAAAGAATGTACGAGCGCGCTATTTTTCCATCGTAATCGTGGAAGCGGGTTAATTTTATTGGAGTGCCTTTTGTAAGATAATTTTTCACTTTTCGAGAGGTCAATAGTTGATTTTGCGTTGTTGGGGAACGGGCTGTTTTCGTTTCGAGGGAGGACGTCTTGTGAACTGTTTGTAAATCTTCTCATAAAGCTCTATACATATATATTTAAGTGGAACTATGGATGTACTAATGCTAGTTAATAATGACGTTTTGTTTCAATAAATTTGATGTGAGATTGCCGACGCTTTTATATCCTATTTAAATAAATGGTGACCGTATTTGTAATTACCTGTAAAATTGTGATGATTTTTTAAGGTCCTCAATCCAAATCCTAATATTTCAAATATGAATCATAAAATAAATGTAAATCTTTGAACTTATTTTTAGAGTTGCGAAGTTTCAAAGTTTCGAAGTTTCGAAGTTTCGCAGTTGCGAAGTTTCGAAGTTTTCAAAGTTTTCGAAGAATCGAAATTGCCGTAGGTTTCGACTTTTTCATCCCCAAATCCAGATCCTAAACGTAGTATACAGGGTCATTTTTTAACTCAGAACATATGATTGATAATGTCTATGTTCTATGTTATAATAATCACATCAACGCATTGCAATGTATTGACAATGTAGGCAACCATACTTACACTCAGTTTTATTTAATTGTCAAAATTGTGTTATTAATAAAAATGTATTACACCACCGAAGAAAGAATACAGATAATTAATTGGTACAAGAGTGGGAACAGCATTCGACGTGTTAGAGATTTGTTTTCGGTTGAGTATCCAAGCAGACAAACTCCATCCATCTCAACAATTTGTAATATTGTCCATCATTTTGACAATACTGGCTGCGTTAGTAATTTTCACATTAAAAGGGCTAAAGGAAATCACATTTTAACGAAGAGATGAAACTCAACATTTTATGTTACGTAGAGCAGAACCCCATATCATCGTTAAGAGTTATCGCAGCACAGTTTCAAATAAGTTCAGCTTCCGTTTACAAGACATTAAAAGAATTTAAATACAATGCTTACAAGTTTTCAAATCATCAGCAACTATCAAATGAGGACAAAGGCAAACGAACAGAATTCTGTGAAACCGTATTTAATTTAATTAACCTAACATTATTCGTAATGCGTTCTGTGTCACTGTCACCGTTGTGTACTTGGTTGCCTAAATTGTCAATACATTGTAATGCGTTGATGTGCTTATTATAACATAGAACATAGACATTATCAATCATATGTTTTAAGTTAAAAAAAAGACCCTGTATTTAAAATATTTATCATAAAATAAATTTAATTCTTTGAACTTATTTTTAGAGATTTCTAGCCGCAATTTTGAGAAATCATGTTGTTGAGACTCGACTTTAAATCAAAAAGCATTTCTCGAACCCGATATAGAGGTAAAACATGTTTTATATTTTTACGATTTTGTCGACGAGGAAATTGTTGTCATTGAAGTGTAACTTATAAAATATTCCATTAGCACAGTTTTTCATGCGTTTTATGCAGTGACTCATGGTACGGCCGAGGCAGCAGAGGTAGTTGCCAGCCATCTCTGCAACCGACCCTACCTATCTGTATTGCCACCTCTGCTAGCTCGTCCGTACCATGAGTCACCCCGCGAGCCGTCACTGCTCTTGTGTGTATTACTTCAAAATTACTATTTTTAGTAATTTAAATTATTTTCACAATTTAGCAATCCAATGACGCGACTATCGCCATTCTGTATTTTCACTCAACTACAATAAAATATTATATGCAACACAACGTACACTGCACATTGATTTCTGTTATAGTGGTCGAATTAAAAAAAAACAACTTAGGAGTCAAGGTCATTCGCGTTCCAACAAAACCTGTAAATAAAGTTTTACTTAAAAAATAAATGATTTATTTTAGTCTCTAAACGAGACTTGTTTAGATTTTAATAAACTAGGGTAATCAGTAATCATACATCCAGATTTTTCGCGATTTGTGCATAGATTTTGTATATTCAAGCTTAATTTGTTCAAAATATTTAAAACAATAGTATCGTGTGCCTATGTGTGATTCAAGTAGTCTGCAATGTGGTAAATTTTGGTGGGCAAAATGACTCCTTTTTGTGAGTCAGCTCATTGAATCTCAATTCAAAATTCGAAAATTTTCTAATTTACCTAAAAAATTTCATATTTTACCATGAAAACAAAATGGTGAGAAAAAACAAAAAGAAAGGTCCTCACCAGCGGCGGCTCGTGGATGTTCGGCGGTGGGGCAACTTAAGAAAATTTGACAACTACAGGAACGAAATATTTATTTCCTCTATAAGAGTAAGTAGTGCAGCACAAGCGACATCTTTGTCTTAGACCTCCTTACAGAAATCCACGAGCCGCCGCTGGTCCTCACTTCTAAAATTTCACGCAAATTGAACTTAAAATTTACACAGGAGTCACATAACTCCTCGACTTATGAGTTACCCATCTCTAATAGTTTACCTAAGGTAATCAGATTTTAACATCGGCGAAGCGGGACGATTGACGAAAGAAAAAATGGTTCTCGGTTTTCAAAATGTATTACTTTCAAGAAGAGCAAAGAAGGTCCCCGATTTCCAAATTCGTTAAAATTCATTACTTTCAAACACGAGGTAAAAGCGAAGAGCAAAAAAGGCCCCGCTTTCCAAATTCATTACTTTCAAACACGAAATAAAAACGATCCTAATAAGCTTCGCAACTTCACAGAACCCGAAGAAACGAATCCGAATCCGAAAAAACTTCGATTCTTCGAATCTTCGAAGAATCGAAGCTTCGAAGTTTAGAAGTTTAGAAGTTTAGAAGTTTAGAAGTTTAAAAGTTTAGAAGTTTAAAAGTTTAGAAGTTTCGAAGTTTAGAAGTTTCGAAGTTTATAAGTTTAAAAGTTCAAAAGTTTCGAAGTTTAGACGTTTAGAAGTTTAGAAGTTTAGAAGTTCAAAAGTTTCGAAGTTTAGACGTTTAGAAGTTTAGAAGTTTAAAAGTTTGGAAGTTTAGGAGTTTAAAAGTTTAGAAGTTTAGAAGTTTAGAAGTTTAGAAGTTTAGACGTTTAGAAGTTTAGAAGTTTAGAAGTTTAGCAGTTTAGAAGTTTAGAAGTTTAGAAGTTTAGAAGTTTAACAGTTTAGAAGTTTAACAGTTTAGAAGTTTAACAGTTTAGAACTTTAGGAGTTTAGAAGTTTCAAAGATTCGAAAGCTCGTTGTTTCGAAGTTTCGAAGTTTTCGAATTTTTCAAATAATCGAAGTTTCGAAGTATTCGACTTTTTCAATCCCAAACCCCTAAACAGTTAAAACAGATTTAGACTTTTAAATAATTGAAAAAAAATACCTCGCAATCCCAACATATATTGGAATATTTTTAAAGTTTTGAAATACTTTGATATAAATGAACGTTTTCATTTGTCAATATTCGTGAAACGATACATTGGCCTGCATTCAAACATCACATTTAAGCTACGCGCACACTTGTCGGAATCGGACGGACGGCACGCATCGGCAAAAATTGGTTAACACAGTTGTAAACGAGTCAACGCACATTTATCGGTACGGCATGGAACGGATAAATGTGCGTTGACTCGTTTACAACTGTGTTGAGCAATTTTTGCCGATGCGTGCCGTCCGTCCGATTCCGACAAGTGTGCGCGTAGCTTTAGAGTTGCTTTTAACTAAATGATGGAAAAATGCGAGAATATTCGAAATAAATAGAACGAAAATCAAAGGAATTATGAGAAAAGTTATGTATGCAGCTGATTCAAAATTTTGAATGTGTTATATGTACGTATTTTCACATCATTTCTTCTTCTTTCGTTGTATTTATTTTCAATTTGTATTTCCCACTGAAATAAATATACGTTGTCATATTATTTTCGCAGTTTTTCAGCATTTAGTTAAAAGCGACTAATATAATATATCATATAATACAATATGGTTTCAGCAAGACGGTGCACCCCTCGCACTAGGCGTGTTTATTGACAATTGCTTTACGAATAGGTGGATTGGCAAATGAGGACCGATAGAGAGATGAATGCGCAGAATTGGCCAGGAAAATATTCAAAATGTTCAAGAAGAATTTCTACTTGTTCGAGAAAAAAAAACCGCCTATTGCGGGGATGCGCCGTCTTGCTGAAACCATATTGTATCATATGGAAGGCCAAGATCATTGTTGTTTGGAAAAATTGCTACAAGCGCCAGAACAAGGTCATTTTGCAAAAACTTTAAATATCAAGTTCTCACCTTCAATTGCCATTTACTCGAAAATTGTCTTATGTAAGATGGCAATATTTTTATACTGCCAGTTCGACAATGAAAAGATCTCTCAAAATCAAAAACAAAAATAGGGGGTACCATTTAAAATCAAAGTGGCGGACGTCATAACTCAGAAACAAATGACGACTGAAAATTGACTTTCATGCAAAAATGTGTATTTTTATAAAAGAAAATCGACCTGTTGGAGGATTTTTTCCAAAAATATTTTATTTCGGTTTTACTGAACATATTCCATACTCCTAGGTGCGCACTGTATGGGTCAATCAAGTTGGTGTCGCGTCAGTTTCTTTAAAAATATCGATTGCGTCGATTGGACAGCTTTTTGTCGAAACTTCGAAACCTCGATTCTTCGAATCTTTGAAGCTTCGAAACTTTTAAACAGCTTTTTCCGAAACTTCGAGTACTCGAAGCTTTGAAACTCGGATTCTTCGAAGCTTTGAAACTCCGATTCTTCGAATCTTCGAAACTTTGAAACTACGAATATTCGAAACTTCTAAACTTCTAAATTTTAATCTTCGAAGAGTTTCTTTGAATCTTCAAGGCTTCGAACTTTCGAAATTAGAATTGTTCGAAGAAAATCCTTTTTTACTAAAGTCGGGACTTTCTTTAATCGGGTCAATCAGTTTGGTGTCGCGTCAGTTTCTTTAAAAATATTTATTGCGTCGATTAAACAGCTTTTTTTGCAAAACTTCGAATCTTCGAAATTTTTAAACAGCTTTTTTCGAAACTTCGAATCCTCGAAGCTTCGAAACTCCGATCCTTCGTATCTTCGAACCTCCGATTCTTCGAATCTTCGAAACTCCGATTCTTCGAATCTTCGAAACTTTGAAACTACGAATATTCGCAAGGAGTTTCTTCAAGGCTTCGAACCTTCGAAATTGGAAATCTTCGAAGAAAATCCTTTTTTACAAAAGTCGGGACTTTTTTTAATAAGCGCGGGGTGCGGGACAAATGATTAAAAATCGGGACTATCCCGTCAACATCGGGACTATCCCGCCAAAATCGGGACGTCAGGTCACCTTACATTAAAGCCCAATTTACATGAATAAACTTTAGAGGAAACGATTAGATTTGTAAGAGCTAGAAAATATAGTGTTCGCAACCATAGTCGCGCGTAAGTAGTGCTGCATATACAATATGTTTAAAACCGCAGAATAAACGAAACACACGAGCAGCACACATATTTCATCGAATTCGTTCCAAATACATATAATAGTAAAGGATCAATTTTAATTCCTGACCGGATCCAAGGTCAACTTTGCGAAAATATGATCAAACCTTCATTCCTTCAGCCAAATTCAGTGACGGTTCGCGGGTTTTTTTCTGGTACGGCCGAGGAACAAGAGGTGGAACAAGAGGTGGTAATACGTCAGTTGCAGAGACGGCTGGCTGCGTGACCGCACCTATCTTGTTCCTCGGCCGTACCAGAAAAAAACCCGCGAACCGACACTGGTACTTTGCTTAAAGTTGGTAGACATTGTTTACGATAGCCGAGGGTGAAGACCCTATGCTAATCAACCAACCCTGTTAATAAAAATTTGTCTGAAATTTGTGTAGACTTACGCCACTGGAATAATCGAATGTAAATATTATAGACTTAAAATTATCAGATATAATTAAATTTAGCGTGTGCTAGATTGAAAATGTGTAAAAATAGATAAGATAAACATTATCGTAGGATGTGGGGAACGATGTGTGGCAAATATGAGTATATGTCTATATTTACAATTCCTCGCCCATTTCCCAATTGTAATCGATTATCTTTACTTAAAACCTGCAAGGATTCCGTGAATGTTAAAGTGGGCGAAATCATGTACAGAGCAGTGACGGTTCGCGGGGTTTTTTCTGGTACGGCCGAGGAACAAGAGGTGGTAATACAGATAGGTGCGGTCACGCAGCCAGCCGTCTCTGCAACTGACCCTACCTATCCGTATTACCACCTCTTGTTCCTCGGCCGTACCAGAAAAAACCCGCGAACCGTCACCGCTACTAAAATATTCGTGGACTTTTTCTATTTTTTGAAAATGCTTTTATGATTTAAGGCCCTTTTAATGCTTTAATAGAAACAGCTCTGTATCAACCTGGAGAAGATTTTAACGTAAAATTTAAATGTTTTTGTTTAAAAATGCGGCTATGAAATGGGAAAACTATATCAGAGGCGGACGTATAGCCTTAAATGATAATTATTATTAATCTGTAAGTAAAAGCATTTTAAGTGAAACTCTCGTTAAGCTTGCGCCATAAATATCACATTTTCTGTTAATTAGCAGCAGCGCTAGGAAAATACTTGTTCGTTCTGCTTGAAAGACAGCACCTGTCTCTCCCAGAGTAAAACTCGATATCGATGTTACCCATGAATATTTTATTTTTGATACAATTTACGGCGTGCAATTATTTGATGTTCGATTTCACTGTTTGCACGCTAACACTTTTTGTAATCGATTTGTGCAATTACATACTGCGCCTGAAATTAATTTAATTTGAATTACCAGTGTGCGTATTGGCGGCCTCGAGAATGCGTAATGATTTGTTTGTTTCGGTTTCGTGTTAAACTTAGTGCGGTCGCGAATTCTGGTGGAAAGCGTTCGCCAGTGACGGTCGGCAGTCGAGATAAAGTTTTATCGGAGTGCTGATGTTGGCGATGAGCGCCAGTTTGTCGACTGTTGGTTCGTGAGTGAGATGTTGCGTGTTGTCTACGGGGCGACGCTGGTCGTCGCGGCGCTCTTTCTGCACGGGTGCGTCGCTGGCTTGATACAGGGCAAGGTCGGCGAGCAACAGAAATTCGATGTTGGAAGGGATATTATATACGACATTTCTTACCCTCATTCAAATGTAAGTATGAAATTGTTAGATTTATATTTAACTTTGCAAAGGTTTTCATGAATGAACACACGCATCTTCTAAAAAAAAAAAATACATTACGTAGAATCTGATGTATGCGGTTGATTTGTTTCCTCGTGAATAACTCACTAAAGTTATAGAAAGCGTTACGTTATTTGAACATTAAATATTGTTCCCCATCAGAACACCTACAGACCGGTTTCGACCTTTCATGTCTCATCAGTGTAGTTAGTTGCTGATGGGGAAACGGAGATTACTATTGGAATATAAGTATTCCAAACACCATTAAAGGTAGAAACGCGGAATCCACTTTGGCGTTTCTACCGTTACGATATTTGATAATAACTCGATAAAACCATAGTCAAAATTGTGATTCAAAATGTCTTAACAATTTGCATATACATTTTACCGCTCTTGCTGGATCTCCCATCAGGCGCATTTATTTTGAAAACAGAGCAATTAATTAAAAAGGTCATGGTGTATTGGATATCTAAACTGTTGTGTAACACCGGTTTTACCATATTTGACCGCGTCTCGCTGTTTGGATCTGAAAACCATTTAGGCTGCTCTTCGGTGGCGTAATTTCACTCAAATGTAGATTAGCATATTATACGTATTAAGGCCTTCGATGCATTTCCTAGTTACGCCACTGATTTCTCTTGGTTGCGCATGTTTGGCCGCTTCGTGAGGGAGTTGCTCCTCTCACTCGGATTTTGACCTTATGTCTATCTGTTTACGTAAATATTTATTTGGTACTACGTTCTTTATTTACCGATCTGATCAAATCAGTGAAGGAAACGTAAACAATTGTATAAGTGAGCAGACTATACGTACCTATATAGAGGATGAATTGTGAAATATATCACAAAAACAAGCTTTTTTTACCAATATATCAGAAAATGTTACATGATTTCTACGTTAATATTTTTGTATTTTGATAATACAACTAATTGACTCATTATTCCAAATAATAATTTAAAACTCGTTTGCCATATAAAAAAAACTACAAACTAAATAGAGACGTTTAGTACTTACAAGACTGGTAATGAAATAAAAGTTTTTTTTTTCGAAAAGCATACAAATATTGCTGAATCGCCAAAAACAAAAATACATAGCTGAGAAATATTTTAAAATTGCATCCTCTATCACAGCGGTACGCAACCAATGTTCCAGGTTGCATGAGCATTATAAGAAATGTACTTAATTTTCGTTTATTTTAAAAAACAAACTCAAAATTTTCATGCCTCAAAAATAATTATTTTTATTTTTTTAAATTTTTACGGTGGCCTAGTGAGTAGAGCTCCTGCTCACAGACCTCGTGGTCGTAGGTTCGAATCCCAGCCGTGCGGTCACTTTTTCGGAACGAAGAAGTGGCCGTGCGGGTCCATGGATGTTTAGTGTGTCCCATTCATTATTAAAAATGAAATCTCAAAACTATACAGGGTGTCCCAGAAGTCGACGTCAAGATGAAATCTTTTAACAGACCAAGTCATGAGAGTTATCAGAAAAATATAAAAAAAAATCAAAATAATGTATTTAAAAAATTATGGCCATTTAAAAAAAGAAACGAAAAAATCTACAGCCTGTGACGGTCTTTGATTTCTTGCAAGCATAAAAAATGTTCAACATCAATTAAAATTACAAAAGATGTTCAAACTGCCTTCCTTCAGCCTCAATACAGGCTCGACATCTTCTTAAAAATTAAGTTAAGTGTTCGAGATTACATAACAAAAAAAATTATTAAAAAAAGATGATATTTGTAGTAACAGGAGTGAAAAGACCGTCACAGGCTGTAGATTTTCTCGTTTTTTTTTTAAATGGCCATAATTTTTTAAATACATTATTTGGATTTTTTTATATTTTTCTGATAACTCTCATGACTTAGTCTGTTAAAAGAATTAGGCTTCACGTCGACTTCTGGGACACCCTGTATATTGATAGTGGCCGAATAGCTAGATGCTTATGCCACTTCCCCAAATCATCCGCGCTTCCTTAACCCAAATAAACATCCTTCCTTAAAAAAAAAAACAAAATGAACACAACGAAACACTCGTTTTGACATGTCAAAATGTAAAAAAATGTGGTAAACCCCACCAGTCAAAATAATATTTTTAAATTCTTCCATGGCAACGATTGTTGTTAGGAATAGAAACAAATTAAATCACCAAACGCTTTAAAGTGGGAAGAATTCAAAAATATAAAAAACTTAAAATGCCTACAAAAAAATATTTCAGGTGTTTCAGAATTTTTGACCTGTATATTGAAGATTTTGTATTTTAAGTTAATAGCGACTAACGATAGAGCAGTTAGACTCTGCAAAAAAAGTAACATATTTTTGACCATTTTTTGACATTTCAGGTGAACATTGATTTTGTATTTCAATAGCGAATAACGATAGAGCAGTTAGACTCTGTATTCAGATTTAAAATTTATTAAGGACAAAATTCTTAAATTTAATCTTATCTGCTGCTACTACATAACTTTCTCTCCTCGAAATGGTACCGTTTTTTAGATAATCGTGAATATCCTTGAAGGCAATCGGGTCAGTTAACTTGACCTTAAATTCCGTAACATTTACATTTACACCAAACTACACTATAATTTTCTTAACTCGCGGAATTCCCTATTTGTGTAAAAAATTACAAGGTTTCAAGGTCGGAAATTTTTATTGTTGTTTATTCTAACTAAACATTGTAATGAATCGTTCACGAGATTTCTTAAAACCGCCTGCGGTGGGGAATTCACATTGGTACACAAAATACCAATGTGCAGTAGTTCTTATTAATCATATCGCAAAAAATAATTAATGACAAAGTTTTTCTTCGGTGAAAAAATTAACTGAATCGGTTAGTTCAGACAGGCGCGTATGCTTTATTTATTTTTTTACACACATACATATCTTTATTGGTAGATAATTTGGTTTTTATAATATGGATTACATTATTGCTTTAATTATGTACTTATGGTCAGTGGCGGCTCGTGGAAAAGTTTGATGCCACTTTTTTGAAGAAAGAAAGAACGATTTATCTTCCTAGACAAAAGTAACTGGCAAAAAAGTGTTTTAAGAATTAATTAAAAAATCTTACTGAGCTCGAAACCACAAGTAGTACCATGGCTCCTTGGATATATATAACGAACCGCCCCTGCATTTAATACACCAAGCGTAGATTTTGAATTTTAGTAAAGAACCGAGCGTAGAGTTAAGAAAATTTGTAAAAATTTCCAGCTGCTGAAAAATTATAAAAACAATTGCCATCGACTTGAAACTTTTCAAATGCACTCAAAACACATTCTAGATTAAGATTATGTCAAAATCCATTCAATGCTCCAAGCGTAGATTTTGAATTTTCGTAAAGAACCGAGAGCAGTTAAGAAAATTTAAAAAAATTTCCAGCTGCTGGAAAAAATATAAAAACAATTGCCATCGACTTGAAACTTTTCAAATGCACTTAAAACATATTCTAGATTAAGATTATGTAAAAATCCATTTAATACTCCAAGCGTAGATTCTGAATTTTCGTAACGAACCGAGCGCAGAGTTAAGAAATTTTGTAAAAATTTCCAGCTGCTGGAAAAATATAAAAACAATTGCCATCGACTTGAAACTTTTCAAATGCACTTAAAACATATTCTAGATTAAGATTATGTAAAAATCCATTCAATACTCCAAGCGTAGATTTTGAATTTTCGTAACGAACCGAGCGCAGATTTAAGAAATTTTGTAAAAATTTCATGCTGTTGAAAAAATATATAAAAACAATTGCCATCGACTTGAAACTTTTCAAATGCACTTAAAACATATTCTAGATTAAGATTATGTAAAAATCCATTCAATACTCCAAGCGTAGATTTTGAATTTTCATAAAGAACTGAGCGCAGAGTTAAGAAATTTTGTAAAAATTTCATGCTGTTGAAAAAAATATAAAAATAATTGCCATCGACTTGAAACTTTTCAAATGCACTTAAAACATATGCTAAATTATGATTATGTAAAAATCCATTCAATGCTCCAAGCGTAGATTTTAAATTTTCGTAAAGAACCAAGCGTAGAGTTAAGAAAATTTTTAAAAATTTCCAGCTGCTGAAAAAAATATAAAAACAATTGCCATCGACTCGAAACTTTTCAAATACACTCAAAACACATTCTAGATTATGATTATGTCAAAATCCATTCAATGCTCCAAGCGTAGATTTTGAATTTTCGTAAAGAACCGAGAGCAGTTAAGAAAATTTTTAAAAATTTCCAACTGCTGAAAAAAAATATAAAAATAATTGCCATCGACTTGAAACTTTTCAAATGCACTTAAAACATATTCTAGATTAAGATTATGTAAAAATACATTCAATACTCCAAGCGTAGATTTTGAATTTTCGTAACGAACCGAGCGCAGATTTAAGAAATTTTGTAAAAATTTCATGCTGTTGAAAAAAATATAAAAATAATTGCCATCGACTTGAAACTTTTCAAATGCACTTAAAACATATGCTAAATTATGATTATGTAAAAATCCATTCAATACTCCAAGCGTAGATTTTGAATTTTCGTAAAGAACCGAGCGCAGAGTTAAGAAATTTTGTAAAAATTTCATGCTGTTGAAAAAAATATAAAAATAATTGCCATCGACTTGAAACTTTTCAAATGCACTTAAAACACATTCTAGATTAAGATTATGTAAAAATCCATTCAATACTCCAAGCGTAGATTTTGAATTTTCGTAACGAACCGAGCGCAGATTTAAGAAATTTTGTAAAAATTTCATGCTGTTGAAAAAATATATAAAAACAATTGCCATCGACTTGAAACTTTTCAAATGCACTTAAAACATATTCTAGATTAAGATTATGTAAAAATCCATTCAATACTCCAAGCGTAGATTTTGAATTTTCGTAAAGAACTGAGCGCAGAGTTAAGAAATTTTGTAAAAATTTCATGCTGTTGAAAAAAATATAAAAATAATTGCCATCGACTTGAAACTTTTCAAATGCACTTAAAACATATGCTAAATTATGATTATGTAAAAATCCATTCAATGCTCCAAGCGTAGATTTTAAATTTTCGTAAAGAACCAAGCGTAGAGTTAAGAAAATTTTTAAAAATTTCCAGCTGCTGAAAAAAATATAAAAACAATTGCCATCGACTCGAAACTTTTCAAATACACTCAAAACACATTCTAGATTATGATTATGTCAAAATCCATTCAATGCTCCAAGCGTAGATTTTGAATTTTCGTAAAGAACCGAGAGCAGTTAAGAAAATTTTTAAAAATTTCCAACTGCTGAAAAAAATATAAAAACAATTGCCATCGACTTGAAACTTTTCAAATGCACTTAAAACACATTCTAGATTAAGATTATGTAAAAATCCATTCAATACTCCAAGCGTAGATTTTGAATTTTCGTAACGAACCGAGCGCAGATTTAAGAAATTTTGTAAAAATTTCATGCTGTTGAAAAAAATATAAAAATAATTGCCATCGACTTGAAACTTTTCAAATGCACTTAAAACATATGCTAAATTATGATTATGTAAAAATCCATTCAATGCTCCAAGCGTAGATTTTAAATTTTCGTAAAGAACCAAGCGGAGAGTTAAGAAAATTTTTAAAAATTTCCAGCTGCTGAAAAAAATATAAAAACAATTGCCATCGACTCGAAACTTTTCAAATACACTCAAAACACATTCTAGATTATGATTATGTCAAAATCCATTCAATGCTCCAAGCGTAGATTTTGAATTTTCGTAAAGAACCGAGAGCAGTTAAGAAAATTTTTAAAAATTTCCAACTGCTGAAAAAAATATAAAAACAATTGCCATCGACTTGAAACTTTTCAAATGCACTTAAAACACATTCTAGATTAAGATTATGTAAAAATCCATTCAATACTCCAAGCGTAGATTTTGAATTTTCGTAACGAACCGAGCGCAGATTTAAGAAATTTTGTAAAAATTTCATGCTGTTGAAAAAATATATAAAAACAATTGCCATCGACTTGAAACTTTTCAAGTGCACTTAAAACATATTCTAGATTAAGATTATGTAAAAATCCATTCAATACTCCAAGCGTAGATTTTAAATTTTCGTAAAGAACCAAGCGTAGAGTTAAGAAAATTTTAAAAAATTTCCAGCTGCTGAAAAAAATATAAAAACAATTGCCATCGACTCAAACTTTTCAAATACACTCAAAACACATTCTAGATTATGATTATGTCAAAATCCATTCAATGCTCCAAGCGTAGATTTTGAATTTTCGTAAAGAACCGAGCGCAGATTTAAGAAATTTTGTAAAAATTTCATGCTGTTGAAAAAATATATAAAAACAATTGCCATCGACTTGAAACTTTTCAAGTGCACTTAAAACATATTCTAGATTAAGATTATGTAAAAATCCATTCAATACTCCAAGCGTAGATTTGGAATTTTCGTAAAGAACTGAGCGCAGAGTTAAGAAATTTTGTAAAAATTTCATGCTGTTGAAAAAAATATAAAAATAATTGCCATCGACTTGAAACTTTTCAAATGCACTTAAAACATATGCTAAATTATGATTATGTAAAAATCCATTCAATACTCCAAGCGTAGATTTTAAATTTTCGTAAAGAACCAAGCGTAGAGTTAAGAAAATTTAAAAAAATTTCCAGCTGCTGAAAAAAATATAAAAACAATTGCCATCGACTCAAACTTTTCAAATACACTCAAAACACATTCTAGATTATGATTATGTCAAAATCCATTCAATGCTCCAAGCGTAGATTTTGAATTTTCGTAAAGAACCGAGAGCAGTTAAGAAAATTTTAAAAAATTTCCAGCTGCTGAAAAAAATATAAAAACAATTGCCATCGACTTGAAACTTTTCAAATGCACTTAAAACACATTCTAGATTAAGATTATGTAAAAATCCATTCAATACTCCAAGCGTAGATTTTGAATTTTCGTAACGAACCGAGCGCAGATTTAAGAAATTTTGTAAAAATTTCATGCTGTTGAAAAAATATATAAAAACAATTGCCATCGACTTGAAACTTTTCAAATGCACTTAAAACATATTCTAGATTAAGATTATGTAAAAATCCATTCAATACTCCAAGCGTAGATTTTGAATTTTCGTAACGAACCGAGCGCAGATTTAAGAAATTTTGTAAAAATTTCATGCTGTTGAAAAAATATATAAAAACAATTGCCATCGACTTGAAACTTTTCAAGTGCACTTAAAACATATTCTAGATTAAGATTATGTAAAAATCCATTCAATACTCCAAGCGTAGATTTGGAATTTTCGTAAAGAACTGAGCGCAGAGTTAAGAAATTTTGTAAAAATTTCATGCTGTTGAAAAAAATATAAAAATAATTGCCATCGACTTGAAACTTTTCAAATGCACTTAAAACATATGCTAAATTATGATTATGTAAAAATCCATTCAATACTCCAAGCGTAGATTTTAAATTTTCGTAAAGAACCAAGCGTAGAGTTAAGAAAATTTTAAAAAATTTCCAGCTGCTGAAAAAAATATAAAAACAATTGCCATCGACTCAAACTTTTCAAATACACTCAAAACACATTCTAGATTATGATTATGTCAAAATCCATTCAATGCTCCAAGCGTAGATTTTGAATTTTCGTAAAGAACCGAGAGCAGTTAAGAAAATTTTTAAAAATTTCCAACTGCTGAAAAAAAATATAAAAATAATTGCCATCGACTTGAAACTTTTCAAATGCACTTAAAACATATTCTAGATTAAGATTATGTAAAAATCCATTCAATACTCCAAGCGTAGATTTTGAATTTTCGTAACGAACCGAGCGCAGATTTAAGAAATTTTGTAAAAATTTCATGCTGTTGAAAAAAATATAAAAATAATTGCCATCGACTTGAAACTTTTCAAATGCACTTAAAACATATGCTAAATTATGATTATGTAAAAATCCATTCAATACTCCAAGCGTAGATTTTGAATTTTCGTAAAGAACCGAGCGCAGAGTTAAGAAATTTTGTAAAAATTTCATGCTGTTGAAAAAAATATAAAAATAATTGCCATCGACTTGAAACTTTTCAAATGCACTTAAAACATATGCTAAATTATGATTATGTAAAAATCCATTCAATGCTCCAAGCGTAGATTTTAAATTTTCGCAAAGAACCGAGAGCAGTTAAGAAAATTTTAAAAAATTTCCAGCTGCTGGAAAAAATATAAAAACAATTGCCATCGACTTGAAACTTTTCAAATGCACTTAAAACACATTCTAGATTATGATTATCTCAAAATCCATTCAATGCTCCAACCGTAGATTTTGAATTTTTGTAAAGAACCGACCGTAGAGTTAAGAAAATTTGGAAAAATTTCCAGCTGCTGAAAAAAAATATAAAAATAATTGCCATCGACTTGAAACTTTTCAAATGCACTTAAAACACATTCTAGATTATGATTATGTAAAAATCCACTTAGTCAGTGGCGGCTCGTGGAACATGTTGATGGTAGAGCCACTTATACAATATATCTCCTTACTCCTTTTTTGAAGAAAGAAAGAACGATGTATCTTCCTAGACCAAAGTAACTGGCGAAACAGTGTTTTAAGAATTAATTAAGAAATCTTGCTGCGCTTCGAACTACAAGTAGTGCCATAGCTCCTTGGCTCTACATAACGAGCCGCCCCTGCTTATGGTTAACAACTGGATTTTTTGCGATTACTAACTAGCTTTATTGTTCAGTTACATTGTATGCGTACTTTTATAGTTATTTGCGTCATAACGAGGAAGCGAGCTGTTTGGATTTTAGTGTTCCCGCGGTCGTTAAGGCCCTTTAACAGCGTGTGATACGTACAACGGTTTTCGTCTCTCAAAAAAAAATCTCGCCTAGTGCGAGGATGCGCCGTCTTGCTGAAACCATATTGTATTATATAGAAGGACAAGATATTTTTGTTTGGAAAAAAGCGCATTTTGCAAAAACTCTAAATATCCAGCTTTTTCACCTTCAATTATCATTTACTGGAAAAAATTCTTATGTGAGATGGCAACATTTTTATACTGCCGGTTCGATAATGAAAGGATCTCTCAAAATCAAGAATAAAAATAGGGGGTTGTCATTTAAAAAGAAAATGGCTGACGTCGTTACTCGAAAACAAACGACTACTGAAAATCGACTTTTATACAAAAATGTGTATTTTTATAAAAGAAAATCAACGACCTCCCTTTATACCGAGTTTAATAATTCTTTGAAATTCCTTACATTATTCAATCGAATTTTAATTTATCCAATTATTTAATTTCGAGGATTTTTTCAAAAAGATTTTATTTCGGTTTTACTGAATATATTCCATACTTTAGGCGCGCGCTGTGTATGAAATATTTATAAACAAAAACAGTAATTGCTTCAAAATTTCGAAGAGGATTTCATAAATATAAATTAATATAATAATAATACTAATAATAATAATAATAGGTTATCGGTGGTGCTAACAGGTTATGAAATATTGGTAAATTAACGGATTTATAAATAAAAAATATGTACAAAACTTAAATGCCTATTTATCATCATGGTGTTCAGATTGAAAAAAATATATTATTTATTATTGTAGATACATAAGTTAATAAATAAAATACAGGTAACTTGAATTAAACAACTTTCGACGTTTTTTTACCACTATTTATTTATTGCAGTTTCGACCTTTGCAGGTCATTATCAAGTGTTGTATATAACACATATCAAGTGTTGTATACAACACATATCAAGTGTTGTATACAACACTTGATAATGACCTGCAAAAGTCCAAACTGCAATAAATAAATAGTGGTAAAAAAAACGTCGAAAGTTGTTTAATTCAAGTTACCTGACAATGGACTACCACATAGTAACGGTCGCAACCATCATCTTCATAAATAAAATACAGTCTATAAATTACTAGCCACACCCTTTATAACCAGTTTTATAATTCTCTGAAACTCCTTGCATCATTTAATCGAATTTTAATTTATCCAATTATTTAATTGATTTCCGGTAACTGCATCAGCCTTGATTAAATATTGAAACTAATTCAGGATCAATTAGTTGTCAATTATTTGGAATGCCAAAGTAAATAAAATGCATATGTATTTATGTTATCAACTTAAACTACTTTCCAGCCGTCCTGAATAAATAACGCGCGTGTGGAAGAATTTATGGTCAGATGTTTTCGGTTCACCTCATCAAAAATTCGTTTCATTTTGATTAGTAGGTAAAGAGTCAACATTATTGTAATCATATATTGTTATTGAATAGTTAAGCAAGAGATTATCGAATGCGTATGGGAAGAGTGTAATTGCTATCAGAGGGTTTATTTTATTAAATTATTTTCACCAAGGGTGGCGTAGAAAAAGTAAGCAGTGTCATTATTTTTCAAACAGCGAATTTTGTTTTTGTACTGAAATAAATTTATTGATTCATTTGTTCATTTATTAATCTCAAATTGTATACATACAGGGTGTTTCAGAGCTCTGGGAACGGTCAATCACGTGCTTATTTGTCAAAATTTCGAAAAATGTTTTATATAAAAGTTGTGTATAATAGTGAGCTGCACCCCCTAAAAATATTCAAATTTATACAGGGTGTCTCATAACAAAGTTACAGACCAAAGTTATGTTTTTTTGTTAATGGAACACCCTGTATTTTTTGTCATTTTTTAATTATATGGAGCAAATAAAGGTGAGTTACTTCAATACTCCCTATACCTATTGTTTGCCGTTTTCGAAATATTTGAAGATTTGTTGAAATGCATGGTCTAGGTGAAATTTTATTTTCGCCCCAGTGATTAACGTTGAACGATTAAAATCATTTCTATTATTTGGTTGAAGGTTCGAACTATAGAGCCAATCATGATTTCATACAAAAAATTCTACAGGGTGATAAAAAAAATGCGGTAGAAAAACCCAACTTATAAAGTTAAATAACTTCGTTTTTTCAAATGGCACACCCTGTATTTAGTAACGTATTCTTAAGTAGAATCCAATTATCTTTCAGATTATAATAATTATTCCTGATATGATAATCGCCGAATACAAGAAAACTATGAAGATTAGGAACAGGGAACCCTTATACAATCTGAAAGATAATTGGACTAAAAGTTTGCACTAAAAGTTTTCAAATTTAACTTTCAGTTTACTTTAAATATTCCCAAAAATACGATTTGGGGCATTTTTGAAAATAATATAAAACAAGTACAAAGATCTCAAGCTTGAAACTGCTAGTTTTATAATAAATCTATGCAAGAAAAAAAATTAAAGGTGAGCCTTTCTTCGTTTTAATAATTTTGCAGCACTAAAACTCCCGTTTTAAGTTAATTTTCAATTTATAATTTTTTCTTCAATTTCCTCAATACTTAATATTATGTAAGGACAAACAATCTAGAGCATCATTAAGGTAGTTTTGCCTTGGAATCCATAAAATTAACAGAGTTAGATGCATTTACGCAATTTTTTTTTCAGCCAAAAAATGGTTACGAAGCTTAAAATATCCGCAAAAAAAATTATGAGCCTAAAAATGTTTCTTACATTAGTTTTGAACTCACCTAATGTTGGGCAATAACTGGTAAAAAAATTAGGAAAATCAAAAATGTTGAGCAACAAATTTTATTGTATTTTGGTGATTTCAATGCACATTATACCATGAGATCAAAAAGTAGAAAATAGTTAGCAGTACATTTTCTAAAAATCCAGTATAATATTAATTGGTTTATATTAAAACTTTATTTCATTTTTCTAGGAAATGTCTTTATGCAACATAATAAAGATAGGAAAAACAAAAATGTTGAGCAACGCGGTCTTGGTGATTTCTGATGACAAGAATATTGTGTAAACTATAGTCAGAAATCTGTACGATATAATAGTATAACCAAATTAAAAAAAAAAATTATAAAATTTTAGCTAAAAATGTATTCATTTCAGAGCCAAAACCCTTATCGAATCCAAGTATGGAGCCCGTTGGCAACAGTGAGTCTTCCCATACTTGTCGTGGTGCGTCAACAGAGGAGAGTAGTTTCCTGGCAGGTTCCACTCTTGGTGGATACACCTACCGGAACAACGGAGTACCAGAACACCGCAAGAACGTTGTGTTACGATAGCGATGAAGCCATTGAGAGTTTCAGTAAAGGTAACAACAGTTATTGCTCCAAATATCATAAAACAATTATTTTAGTGGCATTAAATTATAGTTCCCCATCACCGACACACTACAGATGGGTTTCGGACCATTAGTTCCCATCAGTGCAGTCAGATGGTGTGGAATCGGAATTATTATGGGTGTAATAATGCTTTTAATACAATAGCTGTACAGCAAATAACAAACAAAATTAAAAGTTTTGGCAGCTTTCAAAAATGATGTCACAGGTTTAGGGGGAGAGGGGGTCAGCGGAAATATGACGGTTTGTTTTCCTAAAAATAAATTTAAAGGTACATGGTGCGACACCTTGTAACGTGGGCAGGGGTTAAGTATAACGAAAAACTCGTGCCATCATTTATGGAAACTAGGGGTACTAATAATTCGATTTTTTGAAGAATCTGAAGAAACGACGAGAACGAAGTTTTCGAGTTTTGGATTTTTTTAATCCCAAAACCTTAAACAAAATTTTTTATCTCGAAAACCCAAGACCGAACATAAGTTGTGATACTGAATTAACAACTAACTAATGTATTGGTACGGAAAAAAATAATAACATATCTTGCAAAATTAACCGTTTCTAATAATTAAAAAATAATTTGATCAAAAATAATTTTTTCAAATGTCAATATTTACGAAATGACACAACATTACATTTTGAATATTTTTTTTACTATCGTTACATTTCTGTAAAAAATTGCCTTTTCTGATTAAACTTCTAAACTAAAAAAATCGAAGCTTCGAAACTTCAAATCTCCGAAACTTTGAAACTTCGAATCTTCAATCTTCGAAAATTTTCTATAAATCTTCGAATTTTCAAAGCTTCGAACGTTCGAAATTGGAAATCTTCGAAGAAAAATTCCAGCCCTACTGGAAACCGGTTCAAGTTTCAAGTTTCTAAATTTAACTTTAATGATTAGTCATTGTATATAGAGAAAGAAATTTCTTTAGCATTTTTTTTTTCCTCCTCTGCCCATTTATTCATTTCCACTGTAGAAAATGGTCAGACCCCTCCATTTTTCTATCGCGGCTTTCTTTTCTCCTTCATTTAAGACTATGTAATCTACAATAGTTTTCCCCTTTCTCCCACATATACAAATTCTCCTCCTTACCACCATTCAAACCGTTTTCTAGCTATTTTTCGATCATTTTTCTTTCTTCCTCAATTATTACTTGATCTTTATCTTTGCACTAGAGATGGGCGAAATGAATTGTTTGTGAGCTGCGTCACTTAAAACAGTCAGTGAAAAAGAGTCGACTTTAGGAATCACCTCGTGACTCCTATGTGGTAAATTGCCCCCTGAAAAATATTGAAGAGCAAAAAAAATATCCTCACTTCCAAAATTTTCCAAAACAAAGTAGAGACCAAAAAAAAGGTCCCAAACAATTTTTCTTGGCTCAAATAGAGCTGCAAATTTCCACAAGAGTCACTTGACTCCGGAAGTTAGCTAGTGACTCCCATGTGGTAAATTTCCCTCTGAAAAGTAGTGAAGAGCAAAAAAAATATCCTCACAAAGTAGAGACCAAAAAAAGGTCCCGACTTCCAAACAATTTTTCTTGTCTCAAATAGAGCTGCAAATTTCCACAGGAATCACTTGACTCCGCGACTCACTTCTCACAGTCGACTCACTCATGAGCTCCCTATCTCTACTTCGAAGAATTGTTCATGGCTCAAATAGAGTTGTAAATTTCCACAGGAGTCACTTGACTCCGGAAGTTAGCTAGTGACCCCCATGTGGTCAATTTTCCTCTGAAAGAGCAGAAAAAAATATCCTCACTTCCAAAATTTTCCAAAACAAAGTAGAGACCAAAAAAAGGTCCCAAACAATTT
The DNA here is from genome assembly GCA_910593695.2 of Ocypus olens. Lineage (NCBI taxonomy): Eukaryota > Metazoa > Arthropoda > Insecta > Coleoptera > Staphylinidae > Ocypus > Ocypus olens. The sequence goes on from OU343053.1 coordinate 52,090,354, forward strand.
TTCATGGCTCAAATAGAGCTGCAAATTGCCACAGGAGTCACTTGACTCCGACTCACAAACAATTTTTCTTGGCTCAACTAGAGCTGCAAATCTCCACAGGAGTCACGTGACTCCCTGACTCACTTCTCAGATTAGATTCACTCATGAGTTACCTATCTCTACTTTGTACCTTGTATAGATGCTTCACCTAATCGGATGAGAAGCGCTAGGTCTTTCGGATATCATTTAATCTTAAGACCTGATTCTTTTTTTTTATAGTTAGAGGATTTCAAATATTCAAAAAAGACAACATCAGAAGGAATTTCACACTATCCCTTTCGACATCTTCAACCCTCGGAGTTGTAGTCTACGTCAAAGTGGAAGAAGTCAAGCAGTTCTTCATCCAAGGAGACATTCAGTACAACGCTACATTTTCTCCCAGCGAACCGGTCTATTTTTCCTACAACTTTCCGGAAGCCCTGATGAAGGGAAAGGACATTAAAACGGTGCTGATTCACATCACGTCTAATGATTCGACGTGTTTCGTGGTATCAGCACAACCAAAATTGGTAAAAATATATATTTTTTTTTTTTAATAAAAGGAAGGATGATTGACGGAAATTTGGGTTGGGGAATTATGGATGATATGGGACATTGGCTTAGACATCGTAGGTCATTCAGCCACAATCGATTTTTTATAATATTTGATACATATTAAATGAAAATAGACATCCACAAACATCCATGCCTTCGCCGGGATTCGAACCCAGGACCCTCCGCATTAGTTCTGGCGCGCTAACGCACGCGGCTAGTGGGCCGGCAAAAATATATTTATTTACTAAAATTAGTTAGAAATATAATACTACTAAGGAAGAAAGATATTTTGACCAAGAAAATGTATATTTTATTTTAGTGTCCAGTGAGAGATCTAAATGATGATATTTCGTTTGAAGGAAATTTCCAGACCGTGAATACGAAAGGGGGATTGACAATTTCAGTAAGTATTAAAACTATGTATGTCTGTCTGTCCATCTGTAACATGTCAATTTTTTTGTTTTTTTATTCAATCTAGCCGTCATTTTTCACGGATACTCGCTATTTAATTATTAAATCCTAGTGGTGTATTATACAATAACAACATTGACATTCACCCATGGATGGATTGCATAATCCGCAACCAACCATATCCAATGTTTTTTCTTCGCTAATAAATTACTTTTAAACATCCATGAACTTGATTAATAATTTCATATTAAAAATTAACAGCACTTGGAAATGCACGAACTTGGGATGAAAAACTTGCTTACATCACCAATCACCTGAAGCCAACATTGAAATTGTGGATCCAGTGATCTAATCGGCAAAGGCTATACGTCCGCCTGTGATATACTTTTTGCCATTTCATAGTCGCATTTTTAAACAAAAAACGAATTTTACGGTAAAATTATTTTAAAAATCTTCTCTAGGTTGATACAGAACTATTTTTCATTAAAACATTTAAAAAGGCATTAAATCATGGAAACACAAATACCACAAATATTTCAGTAGTCAACTACAATAAAAAAGTGAGTTTAACCTCTTCAAGGACAGAAACACATTTGTGTACGTTTAAATATGATGAACACATTTCAAACAAAAACGATTTAGTTTAATGCTGCCATCTCATGTCAAGCACTAAAAGCTGCCATAGTTATGCATTTCCATGCAGACACCTCCTGTCCGGTCCTACTGGCGAGATATCAATTGTTTCTTAAAATATCTGAAACATTAAAATTAATTTGTCCCCGAAGAGGTTAAAAGAAAATTTCTACAAAGGTGCAAAATGGGAAATAAAATTCAATTTTTTTTGAAAAATCTGCTGAAATCACTTGTGATATGTAGAAGCACCGCCCAAGTCCTCAAGTTCCTACATATTACCATTCCCGAATGTCTGCACCAAAACGAGAGTGTTTAATTTCTTTCCTTTTGTTTGTAAATCTGAACGTGACTACGTAGAATCCACGTGCACTAAAAATATGCATAGCAGAGCTGTGAAGTGCCAATCGGATTAACTCAATATTTATCATGGCAGCAGTTAACATTTCCTTCTACATGTTTTAAATTCCTTAAATTAAGATATATCTGTGCAAGTACAATTGTTTTGATAAACACAACATATTACAATAAAAATAGATCTAGTTCTCTAAAGCTAAATTATTTTTTTAGAGACGAGTTTTTGGCAACGGCTTCTATTTGGTCTTCGTGGCGAAAGGCAACAATTTCGAGTGCAGCGAGCGCAACTCTTTGCTTCCTCAGCCCAGAGAGACCCAAATGACCACGATTGGACAGACTTCTCAAATTACGTTCGAAGTCAGGACCGGAAAGACGGCCAAGGAATACGTCAAGGCGACCATGATCATTTTTGGAAGCTGCGTTGGTGTGTGTTTGATGTTTGCCCTCATCACATACCTCTACTACTTATTCGGAAACTACAGAAAAATGAGCTTGAAGGACTTTGGTAAGGATTTCGAAAGTTAATTATAATTTCTAAATGCACTTAATTGCTTATTGCTTGATGGAATAGTTATAGCATCTTTTTGGTGGTATTTGGAAATGTGATTCATAGCGGATTGAACCATTGAAGGCAGACAATAAGATGTAGGGCTGGAATTTGTCTTCGAAAGGTTTGAAGCTACGAAGATTCATAGAAAATCTTCGGTGATTGAAGTTTCCATGTTTCGAAGGTTCGTAGTTTCAAAGATTAGAAGTTTGGAAGATTCGATTTTTTTTCGATGTAGGGCTAGAATTTTTCTTTAAAGATTTGGAGATTCAAAGAATAGAAATTCACAGTATAAAAAATCTTCGAAGATTGAAGTTTAGATGATTCAAAGTTTCGAAGATTCGAAGGTTTGATTTTTTACTTTCTCCGTTACGAAGTACGAGAAAGTATTGTGATCGTGATTTTTTTTTCAAAAATTTTTTTTACGGAAATATCCGTTTTGGGGTCCCTAGATGCCATTTCAACAATTTCTGGAAAAAAAAAATATGTGTGTGTGTGTGTGTGTCTGTCTGTGTGTGCTGTATCTCAAAAACTAATACAGCAATTGATATGAAACTTTCAACATACGTCTTATTTGATCTGAAGAACTGAAAAGCTTTTGGTAAAATTTCGTACACCAGAAGTGGGTGTTTACCTTAACTGTTTTTTGTTTTTTGCCAATATTTTCTTAAATATGAAAAATATCACAAAAACATCTTAACAAACATTGAAGACAACAAAGAAATGAACAGCTTTTGCTTGAAAATATTTTTCATAAAATCATTGCTATTTGAGAAAGAAATTTATTAATTTTTCAATTTTTAGTTTATATTTATGAAACGATAATAGTTACAGCAAATTTGGGTGAATAATAATTGTAGAGAATGCCAAAATGAACAACTTCTAAAGAATAAGTTTTAGTCGAAATCTCGTTAGTTTTTGAGTAAACCGAGTTTTTGGATTTGAAGTACAATTTTTCCATGTTTCATAATTTTGACGTTTTAAACGTCAGATTTATCCGAGTTTACGCAACGCTCGATGTACATTTAAAATATGATATAAATTGAAAATAAACCATGAAAACGTAAATATAAATGGCTATGATACCATCAAGTCGGAGAAAGTAACATGATGGCCACATCACCATTTTTTTAGTTTCGAATTTTCGAAGTCTCATTTCGCGAATATTGTTAATTTATATCTAATTATTTCAAATGTATTAAAAACGATTAATTTTACAACATATGTTATTGTTTTTTCCCTTGCCAAAACATTAGTTTGATGTTAATTAATTATTAAAGCAACCCAGCATGCGCATCTTAAGTTTCGTCTAGGGGTTGCGAGGTAAAATTTTTGAAAATACATAAAAATTTAAATCCCAAACTGTTCAGGGTTTTGGGATTAAAAAAATCGACTTTCCAACTGCACAACCTCGATTTTTCTAAAAATTCGAAAGACTTCGAAACTTTGCAACTTCGAATCTTCGAAAAATTTAAAAGTTCTCTTCGTTTCTTCAGATTCTTCGAAGCTTTGAAGTTGCGAAGCTTCGAATTATTAGAACCCCTAATAAGGTGGAAGTGTCCAGTTGTTGAAGAAGATGGCTGCAACTGCTACTACGATTATTCGAAAAATTCGAAGACTTTGAAACTTTGCAACTTCGATACTTCGAATCTTCGCAACTTCAAATCTTCGAAAAATTCAAAGTTCTCTTCGTTTCTTCAGATTCTTCGAAGCTTTGAAGTTGCGAAGTTGCGAAGCTTCGAATTATTAGGACCCCTAATAAGATGGAATTGTCCAGTTGTTGAAGAAGATGATAGCAACTGCTTCTACGTTGCAATCCATAATTAATCCGAATTAGAAAATTTAAATATTTTTAGGGCGTGCAGATCACTATTACACACAACTTTTGTATAAAACATTTTTTCGAAATTTTGAAAAATAAGCACGAGATTGACCGTTCCCAGAGCTCTGAAACACCCTGTATACATACATACAATAAATAGTCTATAATTGTTTATGTTTAATTTTGCAGGTCCTCCTCAACCTATGATTGCTTACTTCGAGGATGACGCGCCAGACACGATCATCCAAAAAACTGACCTGAAAGTAGCGGACTTTGTGAAGAAGGGCACCAGGAATCACAGAAAGGCGTATAATTATTTCTACCACATCGCCAACATCGCCATTTTCTATGGTATTCCAGTCATCCAGCTAATGGTTGCATATCAAAGAGTATGTCGATTTATTCATAATTTATTTAGAAGAGTTGCAACTGCTGCATATTATCATTCATGATAAATTCAAGACAAGTCTTTGGTGTGCTTTATATTTGGCATATGGCCCATTTGCTTACTTTATAGTTTTTAAATCGCCAATGTAGAGTTGTACCAAGCACTCGAGGCATCTTAAATTTAATTATCTCCGGAGATTTGTTGCCGCGTTCTTACGAACATTTTCTCGCTCTGCGCAAACTTTACCCTCACAAATCTGGAGTAGTTGGTAATACTGTACACAGTTTTTAGATGAATCAAATTCAATTTGTTGTTCTTCCATTATGCTATTGTTTCTAGTTGGATAAATTTTGGAACATTTTTCGTTTTTGTGCATGTTATAGATCGGAATTGCTCATGCACAAAAAAACGAAAAATGTTTCTAAATTTATAATAATAATAATAATAAATTGCTTTATTTGTAGAAACAAAAGACAAAAAAAAGTAATAGCATCAATAACACAGTAACTTAAAAGTAGATACATAAATAAATATTAATGCGAGAAAGATAATAACGCAAATCCTAAGAAAGAATAATTTTGTCTTATTTAGGATTTTTAAAAGTGGTAAACTGTAAACTGTTATATGCAAACGCATCTAAACATCGACGCAACGATTTTTTTTAAATATTTTGATAGGGCCCACCCACCACGTTTCGTTTCCATTTCACTTCAACTTAAAACAATATTTCTGGATAGATTTAAAACTTTCGAATAGGGCCCACCCACCACGTCTTCTTTTTAATATTCTGATAGGGCCCCACCACCACATTCATTTCCATTTCAATTGAACTTGAAAAAATACTTCTAAAAGTAATATCAGAAAAATATTGAATGTTTCACTTCACTTATATTTAATAGTAGTAAGTTAATTTTTGGAATCATTCCTTGTATTCTACGAGCAACACTTCAAGTTCTTAGAGGTGTTCCTCAAGCTTCATCTTAGAAGACACAATTTTTGTTCCTTTTTTTAAATATTGTAATACACGTTTCGTTTCCATTTGAATTCAACATAAAAAAAAACTATGTCTACAAAACAATTTTCAGCCCTTACTCTAAAGTAAATATCAGCCAAAAATATTTCTGGATAGTTTTAAAACTTTGGAATAGGGCCCACACACCACTTTTTTTTTAATATTGTAATAAGGCCCATCCACCACGTTTCTTTTTAATAATATAATAGGGCCCACCTACGTTTTCATTTCAATTTCAATAATTCAACTCAGAAAAAAAATATTTCTGGATAGTCAATAATTACCTACAACTTTTATATATCTTAAATATATAAGGCTAAAAAGTTACTTTGACGCTTTGGTATAGTGGTATATCAAACTTTAAAAACAGTTTTAATTTATTTCAAAAATCTGCAATTCAAACGTTCGGCAACATTATTTAATTATAGTGTACGTAAGACTTCATTTTGTTAAATGAGCAGGTTGAATATTCATATATTCATATACTCAATCGTAGTGGCTGCATTTTCCAATTGATTGTAAAGGAAAAGAAAAGTCACTCACCAAAGCGTCACGGCGTCCACTGCATACTCACGGAGCTACCGATTTGCTAAAGATGCACTCGTGAAGGCTCTACCGCCTTTCTTCAAGATGGATGAAACGGAAAATCCCACCAGCACTACACACCTAGTGTCTCTCCAACGCTTCCGGTATTAAATCTTACAAACCCAACACACACACTTCACACACTCACAGTTAATTTGATAAAAGCAACTCACGATGAACACCTCTTGGTTTTTCCGCGGCCGTGATCGAAAAAAAAACCGCACGTACTTGGAGACGGTGACCTGCAGACTGGCCCGATTGTGTTCTTATCACTGCAGCGTGCCGGATTGGGAACAGATAAGAATGGGAAATCTGCAACAACAAAAAAAAATAGCCTCAGGTGTTTTAAAACTGCCATGCGATTAACGAGAGGGAATAATTAAAATGTATTCTTCGTAAAACTTGTTAAAGCCTGCATTGACTACAGAGAGCAAGTGAATTACAATTACAATATAAAAAAAATGATTTTCAGACTCTGATCGGCCGCAGCGGCTAAACGAAAACTCCAAATTGAACGCGGTTTGCAAATCTGAGCTCCTCGTACGTCAATTAGTCGGATTAGAGATTTTGAATTTTTGATGAAATCGTGAAAAAAGACATGACTAAACCCCTTGAAAATTTTGTTAAAAATTGCAACTTTCTTAAAAATCATCGTAGACTATTGAATTTAACTTTATTTTCATCAGAAAGACGAGAGAAATTGATTGCCGTTAAAAAATTTCAGCTAACTTCAATAGCAAAAAAATTAGTCAGTCACCATGAGGATTTTGGAAAATTTACGAAAATAATTGATTTTTCAAACTTTGATCGGCCGTAGCGGCCAAACGAAAACTCCAAATTGAACGCGGTTTGCAAATCTGAGCTCCTCGTACGTCAATTAGTCTGATTAGAGATTTTGAATTTTTGATGAAATCGTGAAAAAAGACATGACTAACCTCCTTGGAAATTTTGTTAAAAAATGCTACTTTCTTAAAGATCATCGTAGACTATTGAATTTAACTTTATTTTCATCAGAAAGACGAGAGAAATTGATTGCCGTTAAAAAATTTCAGCTAACTTCAATAGCAAAAAAATTAGTCAGTCACCATGAGGATTTTGGAAAATTTACGAAAATAATTGATTTTTCAAACTTTGATCGGCCGTAGCGACCAAACGAAAACTCCAAATTGAACGCGGTTTGCAAATCTGAGCTCCTCGTACGACAATTAGTCGGATTAAAGATTTTGAATTTTTGATGAAATCGTGAAAAAAGACATGACTAACCCCCTTGGAAATTTTGTTAAAAAATGCAACTTTCTTAAAAATCATCGTAGACTATTGAATTTAACTTTATTTTCATCAGAAAGGCGAGAGAAATTGATTGCCGTTAAAAAATTTCAGCTAACTTCAATAGCAAAAAAATTAGTCAGTCACCATAAGGATTTTGGAAAATTTACGAAAATAATTGATTTTTCAAACTTTGATCGGCCGTAGCGACCAAACCAAAACTCCAAATTGAACGCGGTTTGCAAATCTGAGCTCCTCGTACATCAATTAGTCGGATTAGAGATTCTAAATTTTTGATGAAATCGTGAAAAAAGACATGACTAACCCCCTTGGAAATTTTGTTAAAAAATGCAACTTTCTTAAAAATCATCGTAGACTATTGAATTTAACTTTATTTTCATCAGAAAGGCGAGAGAAATTGATTGCCGTTAAAAAATTTCAGCTAACTTCAATAGCAAAAAAATTAGTCAGTCACCATGAGGTTTTTGGAAAATTCACAAAAATAATTGATTTTTCAGACTTTGATCAGCCGTAGCGGCCAAACGATAACTCCAAATTGAACGCGGTTTGCAAATCTGAGCTCCTCGTACGTCAATTAGTCGGATTAGAGATTTTAAATTTTTGATGAAATCGTGAAAAAAGACATGACTAACCCCCTTGGAAATTTTGTTAAAAAATGCAACTTTCTTAAAAATCATCGTAGACTATTGAATTTAACTTTATTTTCATCAGAAAGACGAGAGAAATTGATTGCCGTTAAAAAATTTCAGCTAACTTCAATAGCAAAAAAATTAGTCAGTCACCATGCGGATTTTGGAAAATTTACGAAAATAATTGATTTTTCAAACTTTGATCGGCCGTAGCGACCAAACGAAAACTCCAAATTGAACGCGGTTTGCAAATCTGAGCTCCTCGTACGTCAATTAGTCGGATTAGAGATTTTAAATTTTTGATGAAATCGTGAAAAAAGACATGACTAACCCCCTTGGAAATTTTGTTAAAAAATGCAACTTTCTTAAAAATCATCGTAGACTATTGAATTTAACTTTATTTTCATCAGAAAGACGAGAGAAATTGATTGCCGTTAAAAAATTTCAGCTAACTTCAATAGCAAAAAAATTAGTCAGTCACCATGAGGATTTTGGAAAATTTACGAAAATAATTGACTTTTCAGACTTTGATCGGCCGTAGCGGCCAAACAAAAACTCCAAATTGAACGCGGTTTGCAAATCTGAGCTCCTCGTACGTCAATTAGTCGGATTAGAGATTTTAAATTTTTTATGAAATCGTGAAAAAAGACATGACTAACCCCCTTGGAAATTTTGTTAAAAAATGCAACTTTCTTAAAAATCATCGTAGACTATTGAATTTAACTTTATTTTCATCAGAAAGACGGGAGAAATTGATTGCCGTTAAAAAATTTCAGCTAACTTCAATAGCAAAAAAATTAGTCAGTCACCATGAGGATTTTGGAAAATTTACGAAAATAATTGATTTTTCAAACTTTGATCGGCCGTAGCGGCCAAACCAAAACTCCAAATTGAACGCGGTTTGCAAATCTGAGCTCCTCGTACGTCAATTAGTCGGATTAGAGATTTTGAATTTTTGATGAAATCGTGAAAAAAGACATGACTAACCCCCTTGGAAATTTTGTTAAAAAATGCAACTTTCTTAAAAATCATCGTAGACTATTGAATTCAACTTTATTTTCATCAGAAAGGCGAGAGAAATTGATTGCCGTTAATAAATTTCAGCTAACTTCAATAGCAAAAAAATTAGTCAGTCACCATGAGGATTTTGGAAAATTTACGAAAATAATTGATTTTTCAAACTTTGATCGGCCGTAGCGGCCAAACGAAAACTTCAAATTGAACGCGGTTTGCAAATCTGAGCTCCTCGTACGTCAATTAGTCGGATTAGAGATTTTGAATTTTTGATGAAATCGTGAAAAAAGACATGACTAACCCCCTTGGAAATTTTGTTAAAAAATGCAACTTTCTTAAAAATCATCGTAGACTATTGAATTTAACTTTATTTTCATCAGAAAGACGAGAGAAATTGATTGCCGTTAAAAAATTTCAGCTAACTTCAATAGCAAAAAAATTAGTCAGTCACCATGAGGATTTTGGAAAATTTACGAAAATAATTGATTTTTCAAACTTTGATCGGCCGTAGCGGCCAAACCAAAACTCCAAATTGAACGCGGTTTGCAAATCTGAGCTCCTCGTACATCAATTAGTCGGATTAGAGATTCTGAATTTTTGATGAAATCGTGAAAAAAGACATGACTAACCCCCTTGGAAATTTTGTTAAAAAATGCAACTTTCTTAAAAATCATCGTAGACTATTGAATTTAACTTTATTTTCATCAGAAAGACGAGAGAAATTGATTGCCGTTAAAAAATTTCAGCTAACTTCAATAGCAAAAAAATTAGTCAGTCACCATGAGGATTTTGGAAAATTTACGAAAATAATTGACTTTTCAGACTTTGATCGGCCGTAGCGGCCAAACAAAAACTCCAAATTGAACGCGGTTTGCAAATCTGAGCTCCTCGTACGTCAATTAGTCGGATTAGAGATTTTAAATTTTTTATGAAATCGTGAAAAAAGACATGACTAACCCCCTTGGAAATTTTGTTAAAAAATGCAACTTTCTTAAAAATCATCGTAGACTATTGAATTTAACTTTATTTTCATCAGAAAGACGAGAGAAATTGATTGCCGTTAAAAAATTTCAGCTAACTTCAATAGCAAAAAAATTAGTCAGTCACCATGAGGATTTTGGAAAATTTACGAAAATAATTGATTTTTCAAACTTTGATCGGCCGTAGCGACCAAACGAAAACTCCAAATTGAACGCGGTTTGCAAATCTGAGCTCCTCGTACGTCAATTAGTCGGATTAGAGATTTTGAATTTTTAATGAAATCGTGAAAAAAGACATGACTAACCCCCTTGGAAATTTTGTTAAAAAATGCAACTTTCTTAAAAATCATCGTAGACTATTGAATTTAACTTTATTTTCATCAGAAAGACGAGAGAAATTGATTGCCGTTAAAAAATTTCAGCTAACTTCAATAGCAAAAAAATTAGTCAGTCACCATGAGGATTTTGGAAAATTTACGAAAATAATTGACTTTTCAGACTTTGATCGGCCGTAGCGGCCAAACAAAAACTCCAAATTGAACGCGGTTTGCAAATCTGAGCTCCTCGTACGTCAATTAGTCGGATTAGAGATTTTAAATTTTTTATGAAATCGTGAAAAAAGACATGACTAACCCCCTTGGAAATTTTGTTAAAAAATGCAACTTTCTTAAAAATCATCGTAGACTATTGAATTTAACTTTATTTTCATCAGAAAGACGAGAGAAATTGATTGCCGTTAAAAAATTTCAGCTAACTTCAATAGCAAAATAATTAGTCAGTCACCATGAGGATTTTGGAAAATTTACGAAAATAATTGATTTTTCAAACTTTGATCGGCCGTAGCGGCCAAACCAAAACTCCAAATTGAACGCGGTTTGCAAATCTGAGCTCCTCGTACGTCAATTAGTCGGATTAGAGATTTTGAATTTTTGATGAAATCGTGAAAAAAGACATGACTAACCCCCTTGGAAATTTTGTTAAAAAATGCAACTTTCTTAAAAATCATCGTAGACTATTGAATTTAACTTTATTTTCATCAGAAAGACGAGAGAAATTGATTGCCGTTAAAAAATTTCAGCTAACTTCAATAGCAAAAAAATTAGTCAGTCACCATGAGGATTTTGGAAAATTTACGAAAATAATTGATTTTTCAAACTTTGATCGGCCGTAGCGGCCAAACCAAAACTCCAAATTGAACGCGGTTTGCAAATCTGAGCTCCTCGTACATCAATTAGTCGGATTAGAGATTCTGAATTTTTGATGAAATCGTGAAAAAAGACATGACTAACCCCCTTGGAAATTTTGTTAAAAAATGCAACTTTCTTAAAAATCATCGTAGACTATTGAATTTAACTTTATTTTCATCAGAAAGACGAGAGAAATTGATTGCCGTTAAAAAATTTCAGCTAACTTCAATAGCAAAAAAATTAGTCAGTCACCATGAGGATTTTGGAAAATTTACGAAAATAATTGACTTTTCAGACTTTGATCGGCCGTAGCGGCCAAACAAAAACTCCAAATTGAACGCGGTTTGCAAATCTGAGCTCCTCGTACGTCAATTAGTCGGATTAGAGATTTTAAATTTTTTATGAAATCGTGAAAAAAGACATGACTAACCCCCTTGGAAATTTTGTTAAAAAATGCAACTTTCTTAAAAATCATCGTAGACTATTGAATTTAACTTTATTTTCATCAGAAAGGCGAGAGAAATTGATTGCCGTTAAAAAATTTCAGCTAACTTCAATAGCAAAAAAATTAGTCAGTCACCATGAGGATTTTGGAAAATTTACGAAAATAATTGACTTTTCAGACTTTGATCGGCCGTTGCGGCCAAACGAAAACTCCAAATTGAACGCGGTTTGCAAATCTGAGCTCCTCGTACGTCAATTAGTCGGATTAGAGATTTTAAATTTTTTATGAAATCGTGAAAAAAGACATGACTAACCCCCTTGGAAATTTTGTTAAAAAATGCAACTTTCTTAAAAATCATCGTAGACTATTGAATTTAACTTTATTTTCATCAGAAAGACGAGAGAAATTGATTGCCGTTAAAAAATTTCAGCTAACTTCAATAGCAAAAAAATTAGTCAGTCACCATGAGGATTTTGGAAAATTTACGAAAATAATTGATTTTTTAAACTTTGATCGGCCGTAGCGGCCAAACAAAAACTCCAAATTGAACGCGGTTTGCAAATCTGAGCTCCTCGTACGTCAATTAGTCGGATTAGAGATTTTAAATTTTTGATGAAATCGTGAAAAAAGACATGACTAACCCCCTTGGAAATTTTGTTAAAAAATGCAACTTTCTTAAAAATCATCGTAGACTATTGAATTTAACTTTATTTTCATCAGAAAGACGAGAGAAATTGATTGCCGTTAAAAAATTTCAGCTAACTTCAATAGCAAAATAATTAGTCAGTCACCATGAGGATTTTGGAAAATTTACGAAAATAATTGATTTTTCAAACTTTGATCGGCCGTAGCGGCCAAACCAAAACTCCAAATTGAACGCGGTTTGCAAATCTGAGCTCCTCGTACGTCAATTAGTCGGATTAGAGATTTTGAATTTTTGATGAAATCGTGAAAAAAGACATGACTAACCCCCTTGGAAATTTTGTTAAAAAATGCAACTTTCTTAAAAATCATCGTAGACTATTGAATTCAACTTTATTTTCATCAGAAAGGCGAGAGAAATTGATTGCCGTTAATAAATTTCAGCTAACTTCAATAGCAAAAAAATTAGTCAGTCACCATGAGGATTTTGGAAAATTTACGAAAATAATTGATTTTTCAAACTTTGATCGGCCGTAGCGGCCAAACGAAAACTTCAAATTGAACGCGGTTTGCAAATCTGAGCTCCTCGTACGTCAATTAGTCGGATTAGAGATTTTGAATTTTTGATGAAATCGTGAAAAAAGACATGACTAACCCCCTTGGAAATTTTGTTAAAAAATGCAACTTTCTTAAAAATCATCGTAGACTATTGAATTTAACTTTATTTTCATCAGAAAGACGAGAGAAATTGATTGCCGTTAAAAAATTTCAGCTAACTTCAATAGCAAAAAAATTAGTCAGTCACCATGAGGATTTTGGAAAATTTACGAAAATAATTGATTTTTCAAACTTTGATCGGCCGTAGCGGCCAAACCAAAACTCCAAATTGAACGCGGTTTGCAAATCTGAGCTCCTCGTACATCAATTAGTCGGATTAGAGATTCTGAATTTTTGATGAAATCGTGAAAAAAGACATGACTAACCCCCTTGGAAATTTTGTTAAAAAATGCAACTTTCTTAAAAATCATCGTAGACTATTGAATTTAACTTTATTTTCATCAGAAAGACGAGAGAAATTGATTGCCGTTAAAAAATTTCAGCTAACTTCAATAGCAAAAAAATTAGTCAGTCACCATGAGGATTTTGGAAAATTTACGAAAATAATTGACTTTTCAGACTTTGATCGGCCGTAGCGGCCAAACAAAAACTCCAAATTGAACGCGGTTTGCAAATCTGAGCTCCTCGTACGTCAATTAGTCGGATTAGAGATTTTAAATTTTTTATGAAATCGTGAAAAAAGACATGACTAACCCCCTTGGAAATTTTGTTAAAAAATGCAACTTTCTTAAAAATCATCGTAGACTATTGAATTTAACTTTATTTTCATCAGAAAGACGAGAGAAATTGATTGCCGTTAAAAAATTTCAGCTAACTTCAATAGCAAAATAATTAGTCAGTCACCATGAGGATTTTGGAAAATTTACGAAAATAATTGATTTTTCAAACTTTGATCGGCCGTAGCGGCCAAACCAAAACTCCAAATTGAACGCGGTTTGCAAATCTGAGCTCCTCGTACGTCAATTAGTCGGATTAGAGATTTTGAATGTTTGATGAAATCGTGAAAAAAGACATGACTAACCCCCTTGGAAATTTTGTTAAAAAATGCAACTTTCTTAAAAATCATCGTAGACTATTGAATTTAACTTTATTTTCATCAGAAAGACGAGAGAAATTGATTGCCGTTAAAAAATTTCAGCTAACTTCAATAGCAAAAAAATTAGTCAGTCACCATGAGGATTTTGGAAAATTTACGAAAATAATTGATTTTTCAAACTTTGATCGGCCGTAGCGGCCAAACAAAAACTCCAAATTGAACGCGGTTTGCAAATCTGAGCTCCTCGTACGTCAATTAGTCGGATTAGAGATTTTAAATTTTTTATGAAATCGTGAAAAAAGACATGACTAACCCCCTTGGAAATTTTGTTAAAAAATGCAACTTTCTTAAAAATCATCGTAGACTATTGAATTTAACTTTATTTTCATCAGAAAGACGAGAGAAATTGATTGCCGTTAAAAAATTTCAGCTAACTTCAATAGCAAAAAAATTAGTCAGTCACCATGAGGATTTTGGAAAATTTACGAAAATAATTGATTTTTCAAACTTTGATCGGCCGTAGCGGCCAAACCAAAACTCCAAATTGAACGCGGTTTGCAAATCTGAGCTCCTCGTACGTCAATTAGTCGGATTAGAGATTTTGAATTTTTGATGAAATCGTGAAAAAAGACATGACTAACCCCCTTGGAAATTTTGTTAAAAAATGCAACTTTCTTAAAAATCATCGTAGACTATTGAATTTAACTTTATTTTCATCAGAAAGACGAGAGAAATTGATTGCCGTTAAAAAATTTCAGCTAACTTCAATAGCAAAATAATTAGTCAGTCACCATGAGGATTTTGGAAAATTTACGAAAATAATTGATTTTTCAAACTTTGATCGGCCGTAGCGGCCAAACCAAAACTCCAAATTGAACGCGGTTTGCAAATCTGAGCTCCTCGTACGTCAATTAGTCGGATTAGAGATTTTAAATTTTTTATGAAATCGTGAAAAAAGACATGACTAACCCCCTTGGAAATTTTGTTAAAAAATGCAACTTTCTTAAAAATCATCGTAGACTATTGAATTTAACTTTATTTTCATCAGAAAGACGAGAGAAATTGATTGCCGTTAAAAAATTTCAGCTAACTTCAATAGCAAAAAAATTAGTCAGTCACCATGAGGATTTTGGAAAATTTACGAAAATAATTGATTTTTCAAACTTTGATCGGCCGTAGCGGCCAAACAAAAACTCCAAATTGAACGCGGTTTGCAAATCTGAGCTCCTCGTACGTCAATTAGTCGGATTAGAGATTTTAAATTTTTGATGAAATCGTGAAAAAAGACATGACTAACCCCCTTGGAAATTTTGTTAAAAAATGCAACTTTCTTAAAAATCATCGTAGACTATTGAATTTAACTTTATTTTCATCAGAAAGACGAGAGAAATTAATTGCCGTTAAAAAATTTCAGCTAACTTCAATAGCAAAATAATTAGTCAGTCACCATGAGGATTTTGGAAAATTTACGAAAATAATTGATTTTTCAAACTTTGATCGGCCGTAGCGGCCAAACCAAAACTCCAAATTGAACGCGGTTTGCAAATCTGAGCTCCTCGTACGTCAATTAGTCGGATTAGAGATTTTGAATTTTTGATGAAATCGTGAAAAAAGACATGACTAACCCCCTTGGAAATTTTGTTAAAAAATGCAACTTTCTTAAAAATCATCGTAGACTATTGAATTCAACTTTATTTTCATCAGAAAGGCGAGAGAAATTGATTGCCGTTAATAAATTTCAGCTAACTTCAATAGCAAAAAAATTAGTCAGTCACCATGAGGATTTTGGAAAATTTACGAAAATAATTGATTTTTCAAACTTTGATCGGCCGTAGCGGCCAAACGAAAACTTCAAATTGAACGCGGTTTGCAAATCTGAGCTCCTCGTACGTCAATTAGTCGGATTAGAGATTTTGAATTTTTGATGAAATCGTGAAAAAAGACATGACTAACCCCCTTGGAAATTTTGTTAAAAAATGCAACTTTCTTAAAAATCATCGTAGACTATTGAATTTAACTTTATTTTCATCAGAAAGACGAGAGAAATTGATTGCCGTTAAAAAATTTCAGCTAACTTCAATAGCAAAAAAATTAGTCAGTCACCATGAGGATTTTGGAAAATTTACGAAAATAATTGACTTTTCAGACTTTGATCGGCCGTAGCGGCCAAACAAAAACTCCAAATTGAACGCGGTTTGCAAATCTGAGCTCCTCGTACGTCAATTAGTCGGATTAGAGATTTTAAATTTTTTATGAAATCGTGAAAAAAGACATGACTAACCCCCTTGGAAATTTTGTTAAAAAATGCAACTTTCTTAAAAATCATCGTAGACTATTGAATTTAACTTTATTTTCATCAGAAAGACGAGAGAAATTGATTGCCGTTAAAAAATTTCAGCTAACTTCAATAGCAAAATAATTAGTCAGTCACCATGAGGATTTTGGAAAATTTACGAAAATAATTGATTTTTCAAACTTTGATCGGCCGTAGCGGCCAAACCAAAACTCCAAATTGAACGCGGTTTGCAAATCTGAGCTCCTCGTACGTCAATTAGTCGGATTAGAGATTTTGAATTTTTGATGAAATCGTGAAAAAAGACATGACTAACCCCCTTGGAAATTTTGTTAAAAAATGCAACTTTCTTAAAAATCATCGTAGACTATTGAATTTAACTTTATTTTCATCAGAAAGACGAGAGAAATTGATTGCCGTTAAAAAATTTCAGCTAACTTCAATAGCAAAAAAATTAGTCAGTCACCATGAGGATTTTGGAAAATTTACGAAAATAATTGATTTTTCAAACTTTGATCGGCCGTAGCGGCCAAACAAAAACTCCAAATTGAACGCGGTTTGCAAATCTGAGCTCCTCGTACGTCAATTAGTCGGATTAGAGATTTTAAATTTTTTATGAAATCGTGAAAAAAGACATGACTAACCCCCTTGGAAATTTTGTTAAAAAATGCAACTTTCTTAAAAATCATCGTAGACTATTGAATTTAACTTTATTTTCATCAGAAAGACGAGAGAAATTGATTGCCGTTAAAAAATTTCAGCTAACTTCAATAGCAAAAAAATTAGTCAGTCACCATGAGGATTTTGGAAAATTTACGAAAATAATTGATTTTTCAAACTTTGATCGGCCGTAGCGGCCAAACCAAAACTCCAAATTGAACGCGGTTTGCAAATCTGAGCTCCTCGTACGTCAATTAGTCGGATTAGAGATTTTGAATTTTTGATGAAATCGTGAAAAAAGACATGACTAACCCCCTTGGAAATTTTGTTAAAAAATGCAACTTTCTTAAAAATCATCGTAGACTATTGAATTTAACTTTATTTTCATCAGAAAGACGAGAGAAATTGATTGCCGTTAAAAAATTTCAGCTAACTTCAATAGCAAAATAATTAGTCAGTCACCATGAGGATTTTGGAAAATTTACGAAAATAATTGATTTTTCAAACTTTGATCGGCCGTAGCGGCCAAACCAAAACTCCAAATTGAACGCGGTTTGCAAATCTGAGCTCCTCGTACGTCAATTAGTCGGATTAGAGATTTTGAATTTTTGATGAAATCGTGAAAAAAGACATGACTAACCCCCTTGGAAATTTTGTTAAAAAATGCAACTTTCTTAAAAATCATCGTAGACTATTGAATTTAACTTTATTTTCATCAGAAAGGCGAGAGAAATTGATTGCCGTTAAAAAATTTCAGCTAACTTCAATAGCAAAAAAATTAGTCAGTCACCATGAGGATTTTGGAAAATTTACGAAAATAATTGACTTTTCAGACTTTGATCGGCCGTAGCGGCCAAACGAAAACTCCAAATTGAACGCGGTTTGCAAATCTGAGCTCCTCGTACGTCAATTAGTCGGATTAGAGATTTTAAATTTTTTATGAAATCGTGAAAAAAGACATGACTAACCCCCTTGGAAATTTTGTTAAAAAATGCAACTTTCTTAAAAATCATCGTAGACTATTGAATTTAACTTTATTTTCATCAGAAAGACGAGAGAAATTGATTGCCGTTAAAAAATTTCAGCTAACTTCAATAGCAAAATAATTAGTCAGTCACCATGAGGATTTTGGAAAATTTACGAAAATAATTGATTTTTCAAACTTTGATCGGCCGTAGCGGCCAAACCAAAACTCCAAATTGAACGCGGTTTGCAAATCTGACCTCCTCGTACATCAATTAGTCGGATTAGAGATTCTAAATTTTTGATGAAATCGTGAAAAAAGACATGACTAACCCCCTTGGAAATTTTGTTAAAAAATGCAACTTTCCTAAAAATCATCGTAGACTATTGAATTTAACTTTATTTTCATCAGAAAGGCGAGAGAAATTGATTGACGTTAAAAAATTTCAGCTAACTTCAATAGCAAAAAAATTAGTCAGTCACCATGAGGATTTTGGAAAATTTACGAAAATAATTGATTTTTCAAACTTTGATCGGCCGTAGCGGCCAAACCAAAACTCCAAATTGAACGCGGTTTGCAAATCTGAGCTCCTCGTACGTCAATTAGTCGGATTAGAGATTTTGAATTTTTGATGAAATCGTGAAAAAAGACATGACTAACCCCCTTGGAAATTTTGTTCAAAAATGCAACTTTCTTTAAAATCATCGTAGACCTTTGAATTTAACTTTATTTTCATCAGAAAGACGAGAGAAATTGATTGCCGTTAAAAAATTTCAGCTAACTTCAATAGCAAAAAAATTAGTCAGTCACCATGAGGATTTTGGAAAATTTACGAAAATAATTGATTTTTCAAACTTTGATCGGCCGTAGCGGCCAAACCAAAACTCCAAATTGAACGCGGTTTGCAAATCTGAGCTCCTCGTACGTCAATTAGTCGGATTAGAGATTTTGAATTTTTGATGAAATCGTGAAAAAAGACATGACTAACCCCCTTGGAAATTTTGTTCAAAAATGCAACTTTCTTTAAAATCATCGTAGACCATTGAATTTAACTTTATTTTCATCAGAAAGACGAGAGAAATTGATTGCCGTTAAAAAATTTCAGCTAACTTCAATAGCAAAAAAATTAGTCAGTCACCATGAGGATTTTGGAAAATTTACGAAAATAATTGATTTTTCAAACTTTGATCGGCCGTAGCGGCCAAACGAAAACTCCAAATTGAACGCGGTTTGCAAATCTGAGCTCCTCGTACGTCAATTAGTCGGATTAGAGATTTTGAATTTTTGATGAAATCGTGAAAAAAGACATGACTAACCCCCTTGGAAATTTTGTTCAAAAATGCAACTTTCTTTAAAATCATCGTAGACCATTGAATTTAACTTTATTTTCATCAGAAAGACGAGAGAAATTGATTGCCGTTAAAAAATTTCAGCTAACTTCAATAGCAAAAAAATTAGTCAGTCACCATGAGGATTTTGGAAAATTTACGAAAATAATTGATTTTTCAAACTTTGATCGGCCGTAGCGGCCAAACGAAAACTCCAAATTGAACGCAATTTGCAAATCTGAGCTCCTCGTACGTCAATTAGTCGGATTGGAGATTTTGAATTTTTGATGAAATCGTGAAAAAAGACATGACTAACCCCCTTGGAAATTTTGTTCAAAAATGCAACTTTCTTTAAAATCATCGTAGACCATTGAATTTAACTTTATTTTCATCAGAAAGACGAGAGAAATTGATTGCCGTTAAAAAATTTCAGCTAACTTCAATAGCAAAAAAAATAGTCAGTCACCATGAGGATTTTGGAAAAATTACGAAAATAATTGATTTTTCAAACTTTGATCGGCCGTAGCGGCCAAACGAAAACTCCAAATTGAACGCAATTTGCAAATCTGAGCTCCTCGTACGTCAATTAGTCGGATTGGAGATTTTGAATTTTTGATGAAATCGTGAAAAAAGACATGACTAACCCCCTTGGAAATTTTGTCAAAAAATGCAACTTTCTTAAAAATCATCGTAGACCATTGAATTTAACTTTATTTTCATCAGAAAGACGAGAGAAATTGATTGCCGTTAAAAAATTTCAGCTAACTTCAATAGCAAAAAAAATAGTCAGTCACTATGAGGATTTTGGAAAATTTACGAAAATAATTGATTTTTCAAACTTTGATCGGCCGTAGCGGCCAAACGAAAACTCCAAATTGAACGCATTTTGCAAATCTGAGCTCCTCGTACGTCAATTAGTCGGATTGGAGATTTTGAATTTTTGATGAAATCGTGAAAAAAGACATGACTAACCCTCTTGGAAATTTTGTCAAAAAATGCAACTTTCTTAAAAATCATCGTAGACCATTGAATTTAACTTTATTTTCATCAGAAAGACGAGAGAAATTGATTGCCGTTAAAAAATTTCAGCTAACTTCAATAGCAAAAAAAATAGTCAGTCACTATGAGGATTTTGGAAAATTTACGAAAATAATTGATTTTTCAAACTTTGATCGGCCGTAGCGGCCAAACAAAAACTCCAAATTGAACGCGGTTTGCAAATCTGAGCTCCTCGTACGTCAATTAGTCGGATTAGAGATTTTGAATTTTTGATGAAATCGTGAAAAAAGACATGACTAACCCCCTTGGAAATTTTGTTAAAAAATGCAACTTTCTTAAAAATCATCGTAGACTATTGAATTTAACTTTATTTTCATCAGAAAGACGAGAGAAATTGATTGCCGTTAAAAAATTTCAGCTAACTTCAATAGCAAAAAAATTAGTCAGTCACCATGAGGATTTTGGAAAATTTACGAAAATAATTGATTTTTCAAACTTTGATCGGCCGTAGCGGCCAAACCAAAACTCCAAATTGAACGCGGTTTGCAAATCTGAGCTCCTCGTACGTCAATTAGTGGGATTAGAGAATTTGAATTTTTGATGATTTCGTGAAAAAAGACATGACTAACCCCCTTGGAAATTTTGTTAAAAAATGCAACTTTCTTAAAAATCATCGTAGACCATTGAATTTAACTTTATTTTCATCAGAAAGACGAGAGAAATTGATTGCCGTTAAAAAATTTCAGCTAACTTCAATAGCAAAAAAATTAGTCAGTCACCATGAGGATTTTGGAAAATTTACGAAAATAATTGATTTTTCAAACTTTGATCGGCCGTAGCGGCCAAACGAAAACTCCAAATTGAACGCGGTTTGCAAATCTGAGCTCCTCGTACGTCAATTAGTCGGATTAAAGATTTTAAATTTTTGATGAAATCGTGAAAAAAGACATGAATTGGAAATTTTGTTAAAAAATGCAACTTTCTTAAAAATCATCGTAGACCATTGAATTTAACTTTATTTTCATCAGAAAGACGAGAGAAATTGATTGCCGTTAAAAAATTTCAGCTAACTTCAATAGCAAAAAAATTAGTCAGTCACCATGAGGATTTTGGAAAATTTACGAAAATAATTGATTTTTCAAACTTTGATCGGCCGTAGCGGCCAAACCAAAACTCCAAATTGAACGCGGTTTGCAAATCTGAGCTCCTCGTACGTCAATTAGTCGGATTAAAGATTTTAAATTTTTGATGAAATCGTGAAAAAAGACATGAATTGGAAATTTTGTTAAAAAATGCAACTTTCTTAAAAATCATCGTAGACCATTGAATTTAACTTTATTTTCATCAGAAAGACGAGAGAAATTGATTGCCGTTAAAAAATTTCAGCTAACTTCAATAGCAAAAAAATTAGTCAGTCACCATGAGGATTTTGGAAAATTTACGAAAATAATTGATTTTTCAAACTTTGATCGGCCGTAGCGGCCAAACGAAAACTCCAAATTGAACGCATTTTGCAAATCTGAGCTCCTCGTACGTCAATTAGTCGGATTGGAGATTTTGAATTTTTGATGAAATCGTGAAAAAAGACATGACTAACCCTCTTGGAAATTTTGTCAAAAAATGCAACTTTCTTAAAAATCATCGTAGACCATTGAATTTAACTTTATTTTCATCAGAAAGACGAGAGAAATTGATTGCCGTTAAAAAATTTCAGCTAACTTCAATAGCAAAAAAATTAGTCAGTCACCATGAGGATTTTGGAAAATTTACGAAAATAATTGATTTTTCAAACTTTGATCGGCCGTAGCGGCCAAACGAAAACTCCAAATTGAACGCATTTTGCAAATCTGAGCTCCTCGTACGTCAATTAGTCGGATTGGAGATTTTGAATTTTTGATGAAATCGTGAAAAAAGACATGACTAACCCCCTTGGAAATTTTGTTAAAAATTGCAACTTTCTTAAATATCATCGTAGACTATTGAATTTAACTTTATTTTCATCAGAAAGACGAGAGAAATTGATTGCCGTTAAAAAATTTCAGCTAACTTCAATAGCAAAAAAAATAGTCAGTCACCATGAGGATTTTGGAAAATTTACGAAAATAATTGATTTTTCAAACTTTGATCGGCCGTAGCGGCCAAACGAAAACTCCAAATTGAACGCGGTTTGCAAATCTGAGCTCCTCGTACGTCAATTAGTCGGATTAGAGATTTTGAATTTTTGATGAAATCGTGAAAAAAGACATGACTTGGAAATTTTGTTAAAAAATGCAACTTTCTTAAAAATCATCGTAGACTATTGAATTTAACTTTATTTTCATCAGAAAGGCGAGAGAAATTGATTGCCGTTAAAAAATTTCAGCTAACTTCAATAGCAAAAAAATTAGTCAGTCACCATGAGGATTTTGGAAAATTTACGAAAATAATTGATTTTTCAAACTTTGATCGGCCGTAGCGGCCAAACGAAAACTCCAAATTGAACGCGGTTTGCAAATCTAAGCTTCTCGTACGTCAATTAGTCGGATTAGAGATTTTGAATTTTTGATGAAATCGTGAAAAAAGACATGACTAACCCCCTTGGAAATTTTGTTAAAAATTGCAACTTTCTTAAAAATCATCGTAGACTATTGAATTTAACTTTATTTTCATCAGAGAGACGAGAGAAATTGATTGCCGTTAAAAAATTTCAGCTAACTTCAATAGCAAAAAAAATAGTCAGTCACTATGAGGATTTTGGAAAATTTACGAAAATAATTGATTTTTCAAACTTTGATCGGCCGTAGCGGCCAAACGAAAACTCCAAATTGAACGCGGTTTGCAAATCTGAGCTCCTCGTACGTCAATTAGTCGGATTAGAGATTTTGAATTTTTGATGAAATCGTGAAAAAAGACATGACTAACCCCCTTGGAAATTTTGTTAAAAATTGCAACTTTCTTAAATATCATCGTAGACTATTGAATTTAACTTTATTTTCATCAGAAAGACGAGAGAAATTGATTGCCGTTAAAAAATTTCAGCTAACTTCAATAGCAAAAAAAATAGTCAGTCACCATGAGGATTTTGGAAAATTTACGAAAATAATTGATTTTTCAAACTTTGATCGGCCGTAGCGGCCAAACGAAAACTCCAAATTGAACGCGGTTTGCAAATCTGAGCTCCTCGTACGTCAATTAGTCGGATTAGAGATTTTGAATTTTTGATGAAATCATGAAAAAAGACATGACTAACCCCCTTGGAAATTTTGTTAAAAAATGCAACTTTCTTAAAAATCATCGTAGACCATTGAATTTAACTTTATTTTCATCAGAAAGGCGAGAGAAATTGATTGATGTTAAAAAATTTCAGCTAACTTCAATAGCAAAAAAATTAGTCAGTCACCATGAGGATTTTGGAAAATTTACGAAAATAATTGATTTTTCAAACTTTGATCGGCCGTAGCGGCCAAACGAAAACTCCAAATTGAACGCAATTTGCAAATCTGAGCTCCTCGTACGTCAATTAGTCGGATTGGAGATTTTGAATTTTTGATGAAATCGTGAAAAAAGACATGACTAACCCCCTTGGAAATTTTGTTAAAAAATGCAACTTTCTTAAAAATCATCGTAGACTATTGAATTTAACTTTATTTTCATCAGAAAGACGAGAGAAATTGATTGCCGTTAAAAAATTTCAGCTAACTTCAATAGCAAAAAAAATAGTCAGTCACCATGAGGATTTTGGAAAATTTACGAAAATAATTGATTTTTCAAACTTTGATCGGCCGTAGCGGCCAAACGAAAACTTCAAATTGAACGCGGTTTGCAAATCTGAGCTCCTCGTACGTCAATTAGTCGGATTAGAGATTTTGAATTTTTGATGAAATCGTGAAAAAAGACATGACTAACCCCCTTGGAAATTTTGTTAAAAAATGCAACTTTCTTAAAAATCATCGTAGACTATTGAATTTAACTTTATTTTCATCAGAAAGACGAGAGAAATTGATTGCCGTTAAAAAATTTCAGCTAACTTCAATAGCAAAAAAATTAGTCAGTCACCATGAGGATTTTGGAAAATTTACGAAAATAATTGATTTTTCAAACTTTGATCGGCCGTAGCGGCCAAACCAAAACTCCAAATTGAACGCGGTTTGCAAATCTGAGCTCCTCGTACATCAATTAGTCGGATTAGAGATTCTGAATTTTTGATGAAATCGTGAAAAAAGACATGACTAACCCCCTTGGAAATTTTGTTAAAAAATGCAACTTTCTTAAAAATCATCGTAGACTATTGAATTTAACTTTATTTTCATCAGAAAGGCGAGAGAAATTGATTGCCGTTAAAAAATTTCAGCTAACTTCAATAGCAAAAAAATTAGTCAGTCACCATGAGGATTTTGGAAAATTTACGAAAATAATTGACTTTTCAGACTTTGATCGGCCGTAGCGGCCAAACGAAAACTCCAAATTGAACGCGGTTTGCAAATCTGAGCTCCTAGTACGTCAATTAGTCGGATTAGAGATTTTAAATTTTTTATGAAATCGTGAAAAAAGACATGACTAACCCACTTGGAAATTTTGTTAAAAAATGCAACTTTCTTAAAAATCATCGTAGACTATTGAATTTAACTTTATTTTCATCAGAAAGGCGAGAGAAATTGATTGCCGTTAAAAAATTTCAGCTAACTTCAATAGCAAAAAAATTAGTCAGTCACCATGAGGATTTTGGAAAATTTACGAAAATAATTGATTTTTCAAACTTTGATCGGCCGTAGCGGCCAAACCAAAACTCCAAATTGAACGCGGTTTGCAAATCTGACCTCCTCGTACATCAATTAGTCGGATTAGAGATTCTAAATTTTTGATGAAATCGTGAAAAAAGACATGACTAACCCCCTTGGAAATTTTGTTAAAAAATGCAACTTTCCTAAAAATCATCGTAGACTATTGAATTTAACTTTATTTTCATCAGAAAGGCGAGAGAAATTGATTGACGTTAAAAAATTTCAGCTAACTTCAATAGCAAAAAAATTAGTCAGTCACCATGAGGATTTTGGAAAATTTACGAAAATAATTGATTTTTCAAACTTTGATCGGCCGTAGCGGCCAAACCAAAACTCCAAATTGAACGCGGTTTGCAAATCTGAGCTCCTCGTACGTCAATTAGTCGGATTAGAGATTTTGAATTTTTGATGAAATCGTGAAAAAAGACATGACTAACCCCCTTGGAAATTTTGTTCAAAAATGCAACTTTCTTTAAAATCATCGTAGACCTTTGAATTTAACTTTATTTTCATCAGAAAGACGAGAGAAATTGATTGCCGTTAAAAAATTTCAGCTAACTTCAATAGCAAAAAAATTAGTCAGTCACCATGAGGATTTTGGAAAATTTACGAAAATAATTGATTTTTCAAACTTTGATCGGCCGTAGCGGCCAAACGAAAACTCCAAATTGAACGCGGTTTGCAAATCTGAGCTCCTCGTACGTCAATTAGTCGGATTAGAGATTTTGAATTTTTGATGAAATCGTGAAAAAAGACATGACTAACCCCCTTGGAAATTTTGTTCAAAAATGCAACTTTCTTTAAAATCATCGTAGACCATTGAATTTAACTTTATTTTCATCAGAAAGACGAGAGAAATTGATTGCCGTTAAAAAATTTCAGCTAACTTCAATAGCAAAAAAATTAGTCAGTCACCATGAGGATTTTGGAAAATTTACGAAAATAATTGATTTTTCAAACTTTGATCGGCCGTAGCGGCCAAACGAAAACTCCAAATTGAACGCGGTTTGCAAATCTGAGCTCCTCGTACGTCAATTAGTCGGATTAGAGATTTTGAATTTTTGATGAAATCGTGAAAAAAGACATGACTAACCCCCTTGGAAATTTTGTTCAAAAATGCAACTTTCTTTAAAATCATCGTAGACCATTGAATTTAACTTTATTTTCATCAGAAAGACGAGAGAAATTGATTGCCGTTAAAAAATTTCAGCTAACTTCAATAGCAAAAAAAATAGTCAGTCACCATGAGGATTTTGGAAAATTTACGAAAATAATTGATTTTTCAAACTTTGATCGGCCGTAGCGGCCAAACCAAAACTCCAAATTGAACGCGGTTTGCAAATCTGAGCTCCTCGTACGTCAATTAGTCGGATTAGAGATTTTGAATTTTTGATGAAATCGTGAAAAAAGACATGACTAACCCCCTTGGAAATTTTGTTAAAAATTGCAACTTTCTTAAATATCATCGTAGACTATTGAATTTAACTTTATTTTCATCAGAAAGACGAGAGAAATTGATTGCCGTTAAAAAATTTCAGCTAACTTCAATAGCAAAAAAAATAGTCAGTCACCATGAGGATTTTGGAAAATTTACGAAAATAATTGATTTTTCAAACTTTGATCGGCCGTAGCGGCCAAACCAAAACTCCAAATTGAACGCGGTTTGCAAATCTGAGCTCCTCGTACGTCAATTAGTCGGATTAGAGAATTTGAATTTTTGATGATATCGTGAAAAAAGACATGACTAACCCCCTTGGAAATTTTGTTAAAAAATGCAACTTTTTTAAAAATCATCGTAGACTATTGGATTTAACTTCATTTTCATCAGAAAGACGAGAGAAATTGATTGCCGTTAAAAAATTTCAGCTAACTTCAATAGCAAAAAAAATAGTCAGTCACTATGAGGATTTTGGAAAATTTACGAAAATAATTGATTTTTCAAACTTTGATCGGCCGTAGCGGCCAAACCAAAACTCCAAATTGAACGCGGTTTGCAAATCTGAGCTCCTCGTACGTCAATTAGTCGGATTAGAGATTTTGAATTTTTGATGAAATCGTGAAAAAAGACATGACTAACCCCCTTGGAAATTTTGTTAAAAATTGCAACTTTCTTAAAAATCATCGTAGACTATTGAATTTAACTTTATTTTCATCAGAAAGGCGAGAGAAATTGATTGCCGTTAAAAAATTTCAGCTAACTTCAATAGCAAAAAAATTAGTCAGTCACCATGAGGATTTTGGAAAATTTACGAAAATAATTGATTTTTCAAACTTTGATCGGCCGTAGCGGCCAAACGAAAACTCCAAATTGAACGCGGTTTGCAAATCTGAGCTCCTCGTACGTCAATTAGTCGGATTAGAGATTTTAAATTTTTTATGAAATCGTGAAAAAAGACATGACTAACCCACTTGGAAATTTTGTTAAAAAATGCAACTTTCTTAAAAATCATCGTAGACTATTGAATTTAACTTTATTTTCATCAGAAAGGCGAGAGAAATTGATTGCCGTTAAAAAATTTCAGCTAACTTCAATAGCAAAAAAATTAGTCAGTCACCATGAGGATTTTGGAAAATTTACGAAAATAATTGATTTTTCAAACTTTGATCGGCCGTAGCGGCCAAACCAAAACTCCAAATTGAACGCGGTTTGCAAATCTGACCTCCTCGTACATCAATTAGTCGGATTAGAGATTCTAAATTTTTGATGAAATCGTGAAAAAAGACATGACTAACCCCCTTGGAAATTTTGTTAAAAAATGCAACTTTCCTAAAAATCATCGTAGACTATTGAATTTAACTTTATTTTCATCAGAAAGGCGAGAGAAATTGATTGACGTTAAAAAATTTCAGCTAACTTCAATAGCAAAAAAATTAGTCAGTCACCATGAGGATTTTGGAAAATTTACGAAAATAATTGATTTTTCAAACTTTGATCGGCCGTAGCGGCCAAACCAAAACTCCAAATTGAACGCGGTTTGCAAATCTGAGCTCCTCGTACGTCAATAAGTCGGATTAGAGATTTTGAATTTTTGATGAAATCGTGAAAAAAGACATGACTAACCCCCTTGGAAATTTTGTTCAAAAATGCAACTTTCTTTAAAATCATCGTAGACCTTTGAATTTAACTTTATTTTCATCAGAAAGACGAGAGAAATTGATTGCCGTTAAAAAATTTCAGCTAACTTCAATAGCAAAAAAATTAGTCAGTCACCATGAGGATTTTGGAAAATTTACGAAAATAATTGATTTTTCAAACTTTGATCGGCCGTAGCGGCCAAACGAAAACTCCAAATTGAACGCGGTTTGCAAATCTGAGCTCCTCGTACGTCAATTAGTCGGATTAGAGATTTTGAATTTTTGATGAAATCGTGAAAAAAGACATGACTAACCCCCTTGGAAATTTTGTTCAAAAATGCAACTTTCTTTAAAATCATCGTAGACCATTGAATTTAACTTTATTTTCATCAGAAAGACGAGAGAAATTGATTGCCGTTAAAAAATTTCAGCTAACTTCAATAGCAAAAAAATTAGTCAGTCACCATGAGGATTTTGGAAAATTTACGAAAATAATTGATTTTTCAAACTTTGATCGGCCGTAGCGGCCAAACGAAAACTCCAAATTGAACGCGGTTTGCAAATCTGAGCTCCTCGTACGTCAATTAGTCGGATTAGAGATTTTGAATTTTTGATGAAATCGTGAAAAAAGACATGACTAACCCCCTTGGAAATTTTGTTCAAAAATGCAACTTTCTTTAAAATCATCGTAGACCATTGAATTTAACTTTATTTTCATCAGAAAGACGAGAGAAATTGATTGCCGTTAAAAAATTTCAGCTAACTTCAATAGCAAAAAAATTAGTCAGTCACCATGAGGATTTTGGAAAATTTACGAAAATAATTGATTTTTCAAACTTTGATCGGCCGTAGCGGCCAAACGAAAACTCCAAATTGAACGCGGTTTGCAAATCTGAGCTCCTCGTACGTCAATTAGTCGGATTAGAGATTTTGAATTTTTGATGAAATCGTGAAAAAAGACATGACTAACCCACTTGGAAATTTTGTTAAAAAATGCAACTTTCTTAAAAATCATCGTAGACTATTGAATTTAACTTTATTTTCATCAGAAAGGCGAGAGAAATTGATTGCCGTTAAAAAATTTCAGCTAACTTCAATAGCAAAAAAATTAGTCAGTCACCATGAGGATTTTGGAAAATTTACGAAAATAATTGATTTTTCAAACTTTGATCGGCCGTAGCGGCCAAACCAAAACTCCAAATTGAACGCGGTTTGCAAATCTGACCTCCTCGTACATCAATTAGTCGGATTAGAGATTCTAAATTTTTGATGAAATCGTGAAAAAAGACATGACTAACCCCCTTGGAAATTTTGTTAAAAAATGCAACTTTCCTAAAAATCATCGTAGACTATTGAATTTAACTTTATTTTCATCAGAAAGGCGAGAGAAATTGATTGACGTTAAAAAATTTCAGCTAACTTCAATAGCAAAAAAATTAGTCAGTCACCATGAGGATTTTGGAAAATTTACGAAAATAATTGATTTTTCAAACTTTGATCGGCCGTAGCGGCCAAACCAAAACTCCAAATTGAACGCGGTTTGCAAATCTGAGCTCCTCGTACGTCAATTAGTCGGATTAGAGATTTTGAATTTTTGATGAAATCGTGAAAAAAGACATGACTAACCCCCTTGGAAATTTTGTTCAAAAATGCAACTTTCTTTAAAATCATCGTAGACCTTTGAATTTAACTTTATTTTCATCAGAAAGACGAGAGAAATTGATTGCCGTTAAAAAATTTCAGCTAACTTCAATAGCAAAAAAATTAGTCAGTCACCATGAGGATTTTGGAAAATTTACGAAAATAATTGATTTTTCAAACTTTGATCGGCCGTAGCGGCCAAACGAAAACTCCAAATTGAACGCGGTTTGCAAATCTGAGCTCCTCGTACGTCAATTAGTCGGATTAGAGATTTTGAATTTTTGATGAAATCGTGAAAAAAGACATGACTAACCCCCTTGGAAATTTTGTTCAAAAATGCAACTTTCTTTAAAATCATCGTAGACCATTGAATTTAACTTTATTTTCATCAGAAAGACGAGAGAAATTGATTGCCGTTAAAAAATTTCAGCTAACTTCAATAGCAAAAAAATTAGTCAGTCACCATGAGGATTTTGGAAAATTTACGAAAATAATTGATTTTTCAAACTTTGATCGGCCGTAGCGGCCAAACGAAAACTCCAAATTGAACGCGGTTTGCAAATCTGAGCTCCTCGTACGTCAATTAGTCGGATTAGAGATTTTGAATTTTTGATGAAATCGTGAAAAAAGACATGACTAACCCCCTTGGAAATTTTGTTCAAAAATGCAACTTTCTTTAAAATCATCGTAGACCATTGAATTTAACTTTATTTTCATCAGAAAGACGAGAGAAATTGATTGCCGTTAAAAAATTTCAGCTAACTTCAATAGCAAAAAAATTAGTCAGTCACCATGAGGATTTTGGAAAATTTACGAAAATAATTGATTTTTCAAACTTTGATCGGCCGTAGCGGCCAAACGAAAACTCCAAATTGAACGCGGTTTGCAAATCTGAGCTCCTCGTACGTCAATTAGTCGGATTAGAGATTTTGAATTTTTGATGAAATCGTGAAAAAAGACATGACTAACCCCCTTGGAAATTTTGTTCAAAAATGCAACTTTCTTTAAAATCATCGTAGACCATTGAATTTAACTTTATTTTCATCAGAAAGACGAGAGAAATTGATTGCCGTTAAAAAATTTCAGCTAACTTCAATAGCAAAAAAATTAGTCAGTCACCATGAGGATTTTGGAAAATTTACGAAAATAATTGATTTTTCAAACTTTGATCGGCCGTAGCGGCCAAACGAAAACTCCAAATTGAACGCGGTTTGCAAATCTGAGCTCCTCGTACGTCAATTAGTCGGATTAGAGATTTTAAATTTTTGATGAAATCGTGAAAAAAGACATGACTAACCCCCTTGGAAATTTTGTTCAAAAATGCAACTTTCTTTAAAATCATCGTAGACCATTGAATTTAACTTTATTTTCATCAGAAAGACGAGAGAAATTGATTGCCGTTAAAAAATTTCAGCTAACTTCAATAGCAAAAAAATTAGTCAGTCACCATGAGGATTTTGGAAAATTTACGAAAATAATTGATTTTTCAAACTTTGATCGGCCGTAGCGGCCAAACGAAAACTCCAAATTGAACGCAATTTGCAAATCTGAGCTCCTCGTACGTCAATTAGTCGGATTGGAGATTTTGAATTTTTGATGAAATCGTGAAAAAAGACATGACTAACCCCCTTGGAAATTTTGTTCAAAAATGCAACTTTCTTTAAAATCATCGTAGACCATTGAATTTATGAATTTAACTTTATTTTCATCAGAAAGACGAGAGAAATTGATTGCCGTTAAAAAATTTCAGCTAACTTCAATAGCAAAAAAAATAGTCAGTCACCATGAGGATTTTGGAAAATTTACGAAAATAATTGATTTTTCAAACTTTGATCGGCCGTAGCGGCCAAACGAAAACTCCAAATTGAACGCAATTTGCAAATCTGAGCTCCTCGTACGTCAATTAGTCGGATTGGAGATTTTGAATTTTTGATGAAATCGTGAAAAAAGACATGACTAACCCCCTTGGAAATTTTGTCAAAAAATGCAACTTTCTTAAAAATCATCGTAGACCATTGAATTTAACTTTATTTTCATCAGAAAGACGAGAGAAATTGATTGCCGTTAAAAAATTTCAGCTAACTTCAATAGCAAAAAAAATAGTCAGTCACTATGAGGATTTTGGAAAATTTACGAAAATAATTGATTTTTCAAACTTTGATCGGCCGTAGCGGCCAAACGAAAACTCCAAATTGAACGCGGTTTGCAAATCTGAGCTCCTCGTACGTCAATTAGACGGATTAGAGATTTTGAATTTTTGATGAAATCGTGAAAAAAGACATGACTAACCCTCTTGGAAATTTTGTCAAAAAATGCAACTTTCTTAAAAATCATCGTAGACCATTGAATTTAACTTCATTTTCATCAGAAAGACGAGAGAAATTGATTGCCGTTAAAAAATTTCAGCTAACTTCAATAGCAAAAAAATTAGTCAGTCACCATGAGGATTTTGGAAAATTTACGAAAATAATTGATTTTTCAAACTTTGATCGGCCGTAGCGGCCAAACGAAAACTCCAAATTGAACGCGGTTTGCAAATCTGAGCTCCTCGTACGTCAATTAGTCGGATTAGAGATTTTGAATTTTTGATGAAATCGTGAAAAAAGACATGACTAACCCCCTTGGAAATTTTGTTAAAAAATGCAACTTTCTTAAAAATCATCGTAGACTATTGAATTTAACTTTATTTTCATCAGAAAGACGAGAGAAATTGATTGCCGTTAAAAAATTTCAGCTAACTTCAATAGCAAAAAAATTAGTCAGTCACCATGAGGATTTTGGAAAATTTACGAAAATAATTGATTTTTCAAACTTTGATCGGCCGTAGCGGCCAAACGAAAACTCCAAATTGAACGCGGTTTGCAAATCTGAGCTCCTCGTACGTCAATTAGTCGGATTAAAGATTTTAAATTTTTGATGAAATCGTGAAAAAAGACATGAATTGGAAATTTTGTTAAAAAATGCAACTTTCTTAAAAATCATCGTAGACCATTGAATTTAACTTTATTTTCATCAGAAAGACGAGAGAAATTGATTGCCGTTAAAAAATTTCAGCTAACTTCAATAGCAAAAAAATTAGTCAGTCACCATGAGGATTTTGGAAAATTTACGAAAATAATTGATTTTTCAAACTTTGATCGGCCGTAGCGGCCAAACGAAAACTCCAAATTGAACGCGGTTTGCAAATCTGAGCTCCTCGTACGTCAATTAGTCGGATTAAAGATTTTAAATTTTTGATGAAATCGTGAAAAAAGACATGAATTGGAAATTTTGTTAAAAAATGCAACTTTCTTCAAAATCATCGTAGACTATTGAATTTAACTTCATTTTCATCAGAAAGACGAGAGAAATTGATTGCCGTTAAAAAATTTCAGCTAACTTCAATAGCAAAAAAATTAGTCAGTCACCATGAGGATTTTGGAAAATTTACGAAAATAATTGATTTTTCAAACTTTGATCGGCCGTAGCGGCCAAACCAAAACTCCAAATTGAACGCGGTTTGCAAATCTGAGCTCCTCGTACGTCAATTAGTCGGATTAGAGAATTTGAATTTTTGATGATATCGTGAAAAAAGACATGACTAACCCCCTTGGAAATTTTGTTAAAAAATGCAACTTTCTTAAAAATCATCGTAGACTATTGGATTTAACTTCATTTTCATCAGAAAGACGAGAGAAATTGATTGCCGTTAAAAAATTTCAGCTAACTTCAATAGCAAAAAAAATAGTCAGTCACTATGAGGATTTTGGAAAATTTACGAAAATAATTGATTTTTCAAACTTTGATCGGCCGTAGCGGCCAAACCAAAACTCCAAATTGAACGCGGTTTGCAAATCTGAGCTCCTCGTACGTCAATTAGTCGGATTAGAGATTTTGAATTTTTGATGAAATCGTGAAAAAAGACATGACTAACCCCCTTGGAAATTTTGTTAAAAATTGCAACTTTCTTAAATATCATCGTAGACTATTGAATTTAACTTTATTTTCATCAGAAAGACGAGAGAAATTGATTGCCGTTAAAAAATTTCAGCTAACTTCAATAGCAAAAAAAATAGTCAGTCACCATGAGGATTTTGGAAAATTTACGAAAATAATTGATTTTTCAAACTTTGATCGGCCGTAGCGGCCAAACGAAAACTCCAAATTGAACGCAATTTGCAAATCTGAGCTCCTCGTACGTCAATTAGTCGGATTGGAGATTTTGAATTTTTGATGAAATCGTGAAAAAAGACATGACTAACCCCCTTGGAAATTTTGTTAAAAAATGCAACTTTCTTAAAAATCATCGTAGACCATTGAATTTAACTTTATTTTCATCAGAAAGACGAGAGAAATTGATTGCCGTTAAAAAATTTCAGCTAACTTCAATAGCAAAAAAAATAGTCAGTCACCATGAGGATTTTGGAAAATTTACGAAAATAATTGATTTTTCAAACTTTGATCGGCCGTAGCGGCCAAACGAAAACTCCAAATTGAACGCAATTTGCAAATCTGAGCTCCTCGTACGTCAATTAGTCGGATTGGAGATTTTGAATTTTTGATGAAATCGTGAAAAAAGACATGACTAACCCCCTTGGAAATTTTGTTAAAAATTGCAACTTTCTTAAATATCATCGTAGACTATTGAATTTAACTTTATTTTCATCAGAAAGACGAGAGAAATTGATTGCCGTTAAAAAATTTCAGCTAACTTCAATAGCAAAAAAAATAGTCAGTCACCATGAGGATTTTGGAAAATTTACGAAAATAATTGATTTTTCAAACTTTGATCGGCCGTAGCGGCCAAACGAAAACTCCAAATTGAACGCGGTTTGCAAATCTGAGCTCCTCGTACGTCAATTAGTCGGATTAGAGATTTTGAATTTTTGATGAAATCGTGAAAAAAGACATGACTTGGAAATTTTGTTAAAAAATGCAACTTTCATAAAAATCATCGTAGACTATTGAATTTAACTTTATTTTCATCAGAAAGGCGAGAGAAATTGATTGCCGTTAAAAAATTTCAGCTAACTTCAATAGCAAAAAAATTAGTCAGTCACCATGAGGATTTTGGAAAATTTACGAAAATAATTGATTTTTCAAACTTTGATCGGCCGTAGCGGCCAAACGAAAACTCCAAATTGAACGCGGTTTGCAAATCTAAGCTTCTCGTACGTCAATTAGTCGGATTAGAGATTTTGAATTTTTGATGAAATCGTGAAAAAAGACATGACTAACCCCCTTGGAAATTTTGTTAAAAATTGCAACTTTCTTAAAAATCATCGTAGACTATTGAATTTAACTTTATTTTCATCAGAAAGACGAGAGAAATTGATTGCCGTTAAAAAATTTCAGCTAATTTCAATAGCAAAAAAAATAGTCAGTCACTATGAGGATTTTGGAAAATTTACGAAAATAATTGATTTTTCAAACTTTGATCGGCCGTAGCGGCCAAACGAAAACTCCAAATTGAACGCGGTTTGCAAATCTGAGCTCCTCGTACGTCAATTAGTCGGATTAGAGATTTTGAATTTTTGATGAAATCGTGAAAAAAGACATGACTAACCCCCTTGGAAATTTTGTTAAAAATTGCAACTTTCTTAAATATCATCGTAGACTATTGAATTTAACTTTATTTTCATCAGAAAGACGAGAGAAATTGATTGCCGTTAAAAAATTTCAGCTAACTTCAATAGCAAAAAAAATAGTCAGTCACCATGAGGATTTTGGAAAATTTACGAAAATAATTGATTTTTCAAACTTTGATCGGCCGTAGCGGCCAAACGAAAACTCCAAATTGAACGCGGTTTGCAAATCTGAGCTCCTCGTACGTCAATTAGTCGGATTAAAGATTTTAAATTTTTGATGAAATCGTGAAAAAAGACATGAATTGGAAATTTTGTTAAAAAATGCAACTTTCTTAAAAATCATCGTAGACCATTGAATTTAACTTTATTTTCATCAGAAAGACGAGAGAAATTGATTGCCGTTAAAAAATTTCAGCTAACTTCAATAGCAAAAAAATTAGTCAGTCACCATGAGGATTTTGGAAAATTTACGAAAATAATTGATTTTTCAAACTTTGATCGGCCGTAGCGGCCAAACGAAAACTCCAAATTGAACGCATTTTGCAAATCTGAGCTCCTCGTACGTCAATTAGTCGGATTGGAGATTTTGAATTTTTGATGAAATCGTGAAAAAAGACATGACTAACCCTCTTGGAAATTTTGTCAAAAAATGCAACTTTCTTAAAAATCATCGTAGACCATTGAATTTAACTTCATTTTCATCAGAAAGACGAGAGAAATTGATTGCCGTTAAAAAATTTCAGCTAACTTCAATAGCAAAAAAATTAGTCAGTCACCATGAGGATTTTGGAAAATTTACGAAAATAATTGATTTTTCAAACTTTGATCGGCCGTAGCGGCCAAACGAAAACTCCAAATTGAACGCGGTTTGCAAATCTGAGCTCCTCGTACGTCAATTAGTCGGATTAGAGATTTTGAATTTTTGATGAAATCGTGAAAAAAGACATGACTAACCCCCTTGGAAATTTTGTTAAAAAATGCAACTTTCTTAAAAATCATCGTAGACTATTGAATTTAACTTTATTTTCATCAGAAAGACGAGAGAAATTGATTGCCGTTAAAAAATTTCAGCTAACTTCAATAGCAAAAAAATTAGTCAGTCACCATGAGGATTTTGGAAAATTTACGAAAATAATTGATTTTTCAAACTTTGATCGGCCGTAGCGGCCAAACCAAAACTCCAAATTGAACACGGTTTGCAAATCTGAGCTCCTCGTACGTCAATTAGTGGGATTAGAGAATTTGAATTTTTGATGATATCGTGAAAAAAGACATGACTAACCCCCTTGGAAATTTTGTTAAAAAATGCAACTTTCTTAAAAATCATCGTAGACCATTGAATTTAACTTTATTTTCATCAGAAAGACGAGAGAAATTGATTGCCGTTAAAAAATTTCAGCTAACTTCAATAGCAAAAAAATTAGTCAGTCACCATGAGGATTTTGGAAAATTTACGAAAATAATTGATTTTTCAAACTTTGATCGGCCGTAGCGGCCAAACGAAAACTCCAAATTGAACGCGGTTTGCAAATCTGAGCTCCTCGTACGTCAATTAGTCGGATTAAAGATTTTAAATTTTTGATGAAATCGTGAAAAAAGACATGAATTGGAAATTTTGTTAAAAAATGCAACTTTCTTCAAAATCATCGTAGACTATTGAATTTAACTTCATTTTCATCAGAAAGACGAGAGAAATTGATTGCCGTTAAAAAATTTCAGCTAACTTCAATAGCAAAAAAATTAGTCAGTCACCATGAGGATTTTGGAAAATTTACGAAAATAATTGATTTTTCAAACTTTGATCGGCCGTAGCGGCCAAACCAAAACTCCAAATTGAACGCGGTTTGCAAATCTGAGCTCCTCGTACGTCAATTAGTCGGATTAGAGAATTTGAATTTTTGATGATATCGTGAAAAAAGACATGACTAACCCCCTTGGAAATTTTGTTAAAAAATGCAACTTTCTTAAAAATCATCGTAGACTATTGGATTTAACTTCATTTTCATCAGAAAGACGAGAGAAATTGATTGCCGTTAAAAAATTTCAGCTAACTTCAATAGCAAAAAAAATAGTCAGTCACTATGAGGATTTTGGAAAATTTACGAAAATAATTGATTTTTCAAACTTTGATCGGCCGTAGCGGCCAAACCAAAACTCCAAATTGAACGCGGTTTGCAAATCTGAGCTCCTCGTACGTCAATTAGTCGGATTAGAGATTTTGAATTTTTGATGAAATCGTGAAAAAAGACATGACTAACCCCCTTGGAAATTTTGTTAAAAATTGCAACTTTCTTAAATATCATCGTAGACTATTGAATTTAACTTTATTTTCATCAGAAAGACGAGAGAAATTGATTGCCGTTAAAAAATTTCAGCTAACTTCAATAGCAAAAAAAATAGTCAGTCACCATGAGGATTTTGGAAAATTTACGAAAATAATTGATTTTTCAAACTTTGATCGGCCGTAGCGGCCAAACGAAAACTCCAAATTGAACGCAATTTGCAAATCTGAGCTCCTCGTACGTCAATTAGTCGGATTGGAGATTTTGAATTTTTGATGAAATCGTGAAAAAAGACATGACTAACCCCCTTGGAAATTTTGTTAAAAAATGCAACTTTCTTAAAAATCATCGTAGACCATTGAATTTAACTTTATTTTCATCAGAAAGACGAGAGAAATTGATTGCCGTTAAAAAATTTCAGCTAACTTCAATAGCAAAAAAAATAGTCAGTCACCATGAGGATTTTGGAAAATTTACGAAAATAATTGATTTTTCAAACTTTGATCGGCCGTAGCGGCCAAACGAAAACTCCAAATTGAACGCAATTTGCAAATCTGAGCTCCTCGTACGTCAATTAGTCGGATTGGAGATTTTGAATTTTTGATGAAATCGTGAAAAAAGACATGACTAACCCCCTTGGAAATTTTGTTAAAAAATGCAACTTTCTTAAAAATCATCGTAGACCATTGAATTTAACTTTATTTTCATCAGAAAGACGAGAGAAATTGATTGCCGTTAAAAAATTTCAGCTAACTTCAATAGCAAAAAAAATAGTCAGTCACCATGAGGATTTTGGAAAATTTACGAAAATAATTGATTTTTCAAACTTTGATCGGCCGTAGCGGCCAAACGAAAACTCCAAATTGAACGCAATTTGCAAATCTGAGCTCCTCGTACGTCAATTAGTCGGATTGGAGATTTTGAATTTTTGATGAAATCGTGAAAAAAGACATGACCAACCCCCTTGGAAATTTTGTTAAAAATTGCAACTTTCTTAAATATCATCGTAGACTATTGAATTTAACTTTATTTTCATCAGAAAGACGAGAGAAATTGATTGCCGTTAAAAAATTTCAGCTAACTTCAATAGCAAAAAAAATAGTCAGTCACCATGAGGATTTTGGAAAATTTACGAAAATAATTGATTTTTCAAACTTTGATCGGCCGTAGCGGCCAAACGAAAACTCCAAATTGAACGCGGTTTGCAAATCTGAGCTCCTCGTACGTCAATTAGTCGGATTAGAGATTTTGAATTTTTGATGAAATCGTGAAAAAAGACATGACTTGGAAATTTTGTTAAAAAATGCAACTTTCTTAAAAATCATCGTAGACTATTGAATTTAACTTTATTTTCATCAGAAAGGCGAGAGAAATTGATTGCCGTTAAAAAATTTCAGCTAACTTCAATA
The DNA here is from genome assembly GCA_910593695.2 of Ocypus olens. NCBI lineage: Eukaryota > Metazoa > Arthropoda > Insecta > Coleoptera > Staphylinidae > Ocypus > Ocypus olens. The sequence continues at coordinate 52,129,495 of OU343053.1, forward strand.
GCAAAAAAATTAGTCAGTCACCATGAGGATTTTGGAAAATTTACGAAAATAATTGATTTTTCAAACTTTGATCGGCCGTAGCGGCCAAACGAAAACTCCAAATTGAACGCGGTTTGCAAATCTAAGCTTCTCGTACGTCAATTAGTCGGATTAGAGATTTTGAATTTTTGATGAAATCGTGAAAAAAGACATGACTAACCCCCTTGGAAATTTTGTTAAAAATTGCAACTTTCTTAAAAATCATCGTAGACTATTGAATTTAACTTTATTTTCATCAGAAAGACGAGAGAAATTGATTGCCGTTAAAAAATTTCAGCTAACTTCAATAGCAAAAAAAATAGTCAGTCACTATGAGGATTTTGGAAAATTTACGAAAATAATTGATTTTTCAAACTTTGATCGGCCGTAGCGGCCAAACGAAAACTCCAAATTGAACGCGGTTTGCAAATCTGAGCTCCTCGTACGTCAATTAGTCGGATTAGAGATTTTGAATTTTTGATGAAATCGTGAAAAAAGACATGACTAACCCCCTTGGAAATTTTGTTAAAAATTGCAACTTTCTTAAATATCATCGTAGACTATTGAATTTAACTTTATTTTCATCAGAAAGACGAGAGAAATTGATTGCCGTTAAAAAATTTCAGCTAACTTCAATAGCAAAAAAAATAGTCAGTCACCATGAGGATTTTGGAAAATTTACGAAAATAATTGATTTTTCAAACTTTGATCGGCCGTAGCGGCCAAACGAAAACTCCAAATTGAACGCGGTTTGCAAATCTGAGCTCCTCGTACGTCAATTAGTCGGATTAGAGATTTTGAATTTTTGATGAAATCGTGAAAAAAGACATGACTTGGAAATTTTGTTAAAAAATGCAACTTTCTTAAAAATCATCGTAGACTATTGAATTTAACTTTATTTTCATCAGAAAGACGAGAGAAATTGATTGCCGTTCAAAAATTTCAGCTAACTTCAATAGCAAAAAAATTAGTCAGTCACCATGAGGATTTTGGAAAATTTACGAAAATAATTGATTTTTCAAACTTTGATCGGCCGTAGCGGCCAAACGAAAACTCCAAATTGAACGCGGTTTGCAAATCTGAGTTTCTCGTACGTCAATTAGTCGGATTAGAGATTTTGAATTTTTGATGAAATCGTGAAAAAAGACATGACTAACCCCCTTGGAAATTTTGTTAAAAAATGCAACTTTCTTAAAAATCATCGTAGACTATTGAATTTAACTTTATTTTCATCAGAAAAACGAGAGAAATTGATTGCCGTTAAAAAATTTCAGCTAACTTCAATAGCAAAAAAATTAGTCAGTCACCATGAGGATTTTGGAAAATTTACGAAAATAATTGATTTTTCAAACTTTGATCGGCCGTAGCGGCCAAACGAAAACTCCAAATTGAACGCGGTTTGCAAATCTGAGCTCCTCGTACGTCAATTAGTCGGATTAGAGATTTTAAATTTTTGATAAAATTGTGAAAAAATACATGACTAACCCCCTTGGAAATTTTGTTAAAAAATGCAACTTTCTTAAAAATCATCGTAGACTTTTGAATTTAACTTTATTTTCATCAGAAAGACGAGAGAAATTGATTGCCGTTCAAAAATTTCAGCTAACTTCAATAGCAAAAAAATTAGTCAGTCACCATGAGGATTTTGGAAAATTTACGAAAATAATTGATTTTTCAAACTTTGATCGGCCGTAGCGGCCAAACGAAAACTCCAAATTGAACGCGGTTTGCAAATCTGAGCTTCTCGTACGTCAATTAGTCGGACTAGAGATTTTGAATTTTTGATGAAATCGTGAAAAAAGACATGACTAACCCCATTGGAAACTTTGTTAAAAATTGCAACTTTCTTAAAAATCATCGTAGACTATTGAATTTAACTTTATTTTCATCAGAAAGACGAGAGAAATTGATTGCCGTTCAAAAATTTCAGCTAACTTCAATAGCAAAAAAATTAGTCAGTCACCATGAGGATTTTGGAAAATTTACGAAAATAATTGATTTTTCAAACTTTGATCGGCCGTAGCGGCCAAACGAAAACTCCAAATTGAACGCGGTTTGCAAATCTGAGCTCCTCGTACGTCAATTAGTCGGATTAGAGATTTTGAATTTTTGATGAAATCGTGAAAAAATACATGACTAACCCCCTTGGAAATTTTGTTAAAAAATGCAACTTTCTTAAAAATCATCGTAGACTATTGAATTTAACTTTATTTTCATCAGAAAGACGAGAGAAATTGATTGCCGTTAAAAAATTTCAGCTAACTTCAATAGCAAAAAAATTAGTCAGTCACCATGAGGATTTTGGAAAATTTACGAAAATAATTGATTTTTCAAACTTTGATCGGCCGTAGCGGCCAAACGAAAACTCCAAATTGAACGCGGTTTGCAAATCTGAGCTCCTCGTACGTCAATTAGTCGGATTAGAGATTTTGAATTTTTGATGAAATCGTGAAAAAAGACATGACTAACCCCCTTGGAAATTTTGTTAAAAAATGCAACTTTCTTAAAAATCATCGTAGACTATTGAATTTAACTTTATTTTCATCAGAAAGACGAGAGAAATTGATTGCCGTTCAAAAATTTCAGCTAACTTCAATAGCAAAAAAATTAGTCAGTCACCATGAGGATTTTGGAAAATTTACGAAAATAATTGATTTTTCAAACTTTGATCGGCCGTAGCGGCCAAACGAAAACTCCAAATTGAACGCGGTTTGCAAATCTGAGCTTCTCGTACGTCAATTAGTCGGATTAGAGATTTTGAATTTTTGATGAAATCGTGAAAAAAGACATGACTAACCCCCTTGGAAATTTTGTTAAAAAATGCAACTTTCTTAAAAATCATCGTAGACTATTGAATTTAACTTTATTTTCATCAGAAAGACGAGAGAAATTGATTGCCGTTAAAAAATTTCAGCCAACTTCAATAGCAAAAAAATTAGTCAGTCACCATGAGGATTTTAAAAAATTTACGAAAATAATTGATTTTTCAAACTTTGATCGGCCGTAGCGGCCAAACGAAAACTCCAAATTGAACGCGGTTTGCAAATCTGAGCTTCTCGTACGTCAATTAGTCGGACTAGAGATTTTGAATTTTTGATGAAATCGTGAAAAAAGACATGACTAACCCCCTTGGAAATTTTGTTAAAAATTGCAACTTTCTTAAAAATCATCGTAGACTATTGAATTTAACTTTATTTTCATCAGAAAGACGAGAGAAATTGATTGCCGTTAAAAAATTTCAGCTAACTTCAATAGCAAAAAAATTAGTCAGTCACTATGAGGATTTTGGAAAATTTACGAAAATAATTGATTTTTCAAACTTTGATCGGCCGTAGCGGCCAAACTAAAACTCCAAATTGAATGCGGTTTGCAAATCTGAGCTCCTCGTACGTCAATTAGTCGGATTAGAGATTTTGACTTTTTGATGAAATCGTGAAAAAAGACATGACTAACCCCATTGGAAATTTTGTTAAAAATTGCAACTTTCTTAAAAATCATCGTAGACTATTGAATTTAACTTTATTTTCATCAGAAAGACGAGAGAAATTGATTGCCGTTAAAAAATTTCAGCTAACTTCAATAGCAAAAAAATTAGTCAGTCACTATGAGGATTTTGGAAAATTTACGAAAATAATTGATTTTTCAAACTTTGATCGGCCGTAGCGGCCAAACGAAAACTCCAAATTGAACGCGGTTTGCAAATCTGAGCTCCTCGTACGTCAATTAGTCGGATTAGAGATTTTGAATTTTTGATGAAATCGTGAAAAAAGACATGACTAACCCCCTTGGAAATTTTGTTAAAAAATGTAACTTTCTTAAAAATCATCGTAGACTATTGAATTTAACTTTATTTTCATCAGAATGACGAGAGAAATTGATTGCCGTTAAAAAATTTCAGCTAACTTCAATAGCAAAAAAATTAGTCAGTCACCATGAGGATTTTGGAAAATTTACGAAAATAATTGATTTTTCAAACTTTGATCGGCCGTAGCGGCCAAACTAAAACTCCAAATTGAATGCGGTTTGCAAATCTGAGCTCCTCGTACGTCAATTAGTCGGATTAGAGATTTTGAATTTTTGATGAAATCGTGAAAAAAGACATGACTAACCCCATTGGAAACTTTGTTAAAAATTGCAACTTTCTTAAAAATCATCGTAGACTATTGAATTTAACTTTATTTTCATCAGAAAGACGAGAGAAATTGATTGCCGTTAAAAAATTTCAGCTAACTTCAATAGCAAAAAAATTAGTCAGTCACCATGAGGATTTTGGAAAATTTACGAAAATAATTGATTTTTCAAACTTTGATCGGCCGTAGCGGCCAAACGAAAACTCCAAATTGAACGCGGTTTGCAAATCTGAGCTCCTCGTACGTCAATTAGTCGGATCAGAGATTTTAAATTTTTGATGAAATCGTGAAAAAAGACATGTCTAACCCCCTTGGAAATTTTGTTAAAAATTGCAACTTTCTTAAAAATCATCGTAGACTATTGAATTTAACTTTATTTTCATCAGAAAGACGAGAGAAATTGATTGCCGTTAAAAAATTTCAGCTAACTTCAATAGCAAAAAAATTAGTCAGTCACCATGAGGATTTTGGAAAATTTACGAAAATAATTGATTTTTCAAACTTTGATCGGCCGTAGCGGCCAAACGAAAACTCCAAATTGAACGCGGTTTGCAAATCTGAGCTCCTCGTATGTCAATTAGTCGGATTAGAGATTTTGATTTTTTTATGAAACCGTGAAAAAAGACATGACTAACCCCCTTGGAAATTTTGTTAAAAAATGCAACTTTCTTAAAAATCATCGTAGACTATTGAATTTAACTTTATTTTCATCAGAAAGACGAGAGAAATTGATTGCCGTTAAAAAAATTCAGCTAACTTAAATGGCAAAGAAATTAGTCAGTCACAGTGAACATTTTTGAAAATTTACGAAAATAATTTATTTTGCAGACTTTGATCGGCCGTAGCGGCCAAACGAAAACTCAAAATTGAACGCGGTTTGCAAATCTGAGCTCCTCGTACGTCAATTAGTCGGATTAGAGATTTTGAATTTTTGATGAAATCGTGAAAAAAGATATGACTAACCCCCTTGGAAATTTTGTTAAAAAATGCAACTTTCTTAAAAATCATCGTAGACTATTGAATTTAACTTTATTTTCATCAGAAAGACGAGAGAAATTGATTGCCGTTAAAAAATTTCAGCTAACTTCAATAGCAGAAAAATTAGGCACCATGAGGATTTTGGAAAATTAAAAAAAATAATTTATTGGGGTTAAAACGAGGAGTGGTGGGTGTGCCCCATCCCTTCTCCAATCCTTATTTCTATAAGCAATAGCTATATTTCTAGCAATAGCTAATAAAATTATTTTTTTCAGGCAGTTGACGCTTCCGGAGATTTGGATCTTTGCTATCACAATTTTCACTGCTCGCACCCTCTGTACTTCACGGATTTTAATCACATCTACTCGAATATTGGCTACATTCTCTTCGGGATACTGTTCTTGTTTATAACGCTATTTAGAAGTATAAAGATGAGGAATTTGTTGGTAATACATTTTTTTTTTAATCATACAATTTTGTAATTCAGAATCTTTGTACAGTGAGCATAATATAAAGCTGTACATTATGACACCTTGTTAATGGAGATTGTTGTAAAATTAATGCATTGAATCATTTACAACTGATCATGGCGAATTTAGTTAAAGTTGTTAATAAATTATAATAATTTAAAATTTGTACAATTGCGGCAAAAAAAAATAGGACACGATTGTAATCTAGTGTCAGTCTTTTTTCTAAAATGTATTCATGTAAATAGGGCTTCAATCTTTAAACATAATTTATAAATATCTGTCTGTATGAAGTAAAATAATAATTTAAAATTTGTAAAATTTCGGCAAAAAAAAAATAGGACACGATTGTAATCTAGTCAGTCTTTTTTCTATAATTTATTCATGTAACTTGGGCTTCAATCTCTAAACATTATTATTAAATATATCTATCTGTATAGAGTAAAATGTTAATTTCAAATTTGTAAAATTGCGGCAAAAGAAAAAAGAGTATTTTTTCTAAAAATGTTTCATGTAAATTGGGCTTTAATCCCCAATTATTATTATTAAATATTTTTATCTGTATAGAGTAAAAAAAAGGTAAAGACAACAGCAACCTGCTTTCACATTATAAATAAAATTGATACAGATTGTGAGTACCATTAAAATACGAAAAAAGATTGATACACACTAGACAAAAGGGTTGTTTTAGTTGTGGTTAAAACCTTTTCAATTCATTTCAAACATATATACTGCTAATTAATTTTTTTAAATTCTTTTTAAAATGTCCTCTGATGGAGTTCAAGGAGCGCGAACTGATTCAAGATCTTTTTAATAAATTCGCACGCACTTGAACTTCGGTGAATTCCGAACACAGGACAGCCCTGATAATCGGTGAAATAGTTCGAGGAATTTGAGCATTATTTTTATTTAGTTTCTATTTATTTATTATTTATCAATTTTTAAATATTTTAGAGTTGCGGTATTCCCAAATACCACGGTTTGTATTACGCCATGGGACTGGCTTTGATTTTCGAAGGCGTCCTCTCTGGTTGCTACCACATATGCCCAACTCAGTCCAATTTTCAATTTGGTAAGTGCTGTTTTGAAATAAGCGAAATAGTATTATTATTTCAACTTATCCTTTTGCCTTGCAGATACCAGTTTTATGTACGTGATGGCAGTGTTGATCATCGTCAAGCTTTACCAAAACCGCCATCCTGATATTAATGCCAGTGCTTACACGACGTTTTCGGTTTTAGGAATTGCAGTGATTATAGGTAAATTAAGTTTGTTGTTTGCAATCTCCTGGTATTTTTTTCAGATATTTTGAGTCCAATATTAAAATATATTCGATGATTTCCCGAATTACGGAGTATTAACATAATTATGATTTAGCTATATACGGAGAATCTTCGTTTAGTATTTATTTAATTACAATATTAAAATGTTGAGATGAAACAAAATAGCAAAAAACTTGGCAAGTCAGTTTGAAAATTTTTAGAAAAAGCCGATTTTTCAGAATTTGAACGGCCGTAGCGGCTTAACGAAGAATCCAAATCAAACGCGGTTTGAAAATCTGTGCAAATTAGTCGGATTCAATTAAAATTGGCGATTTTTAATTTTTGTCAAAAACTTGAAAAACTATAAACGGGTCCTACTTTTGCTCAAAAATTGCATTTGAAATGATTTTCTGAAAAAACACTGGTTCGATTCGGGGTTTCTATACGTCACTGGAAAGATCTCTTCAAGACGCCTAACCACAAATGTTAATTTGAAACCCGTGGCGCGTCAGCAAAGAAAACTCGAAAATGGAAAAAATCGAAAAAATCAACTTTTTAATAATAATCGTAGACCTTCATGAAATACCATATCAGAAGAATGAGAGCAATCGACTGGCGTTAAAAAAAATCATCTAAAAAAAAATGCAAAAATGTTAGCAAGTCACCATGGAAAATTTTGAAAAAATCGATTTTTTCAAACATTGGACGGCCGTAGAGGCTAAACGAAGAATCGAAATCGAACGCGGCTTTCAAATCTATGCTCCTTGGCTGCTTATTACTCGGATTCAATTAAAATTGGCGATTTTTACTTTACCCTTCTTACTTTTGCTCAAAAATTGCACTAAAAATGATTTCCTGGAAAAACCACTGGTCAGAATCGGGGTTTCTATACATCGCTGGAAAGATCTTATTAAGACGCTTCAGAAAATGTACTTTTGCAAGAACAAATGTCAATTTTAAGCACGTGGTGCGTCAGCAAAGAAAACTCGAAAATGGAGAAAATCGAAAAAATCAACTTTTTAATCATCATCGTAGACCATTAAAATATACATTCTTTTTCGTCAGAAGAACAAGAAAATATTGCCGTTTGAAATTTTCAGCTAGCTACACTAGCAAAAAAGTTGATATGTCAGTTTAAAAATCAATTTTTCAGACTTTGAACTGCCGTAATGGCAATTTGATTTTTTGACGAAATATCTTTGCTACGCCTTTTCTTAGCCATGTGTGGAATTCTTTACAACAACTTTGGCGATTTTTTATTTTTGACGAAAACCTGAAATTCTATCTTACTTTTGCTCAAAAATTGCACTAAAAATTATTTCCTGGAAAAAACACTGTTTCGAATCGGGGTTTCTATACATCGCTGGAAAGATCTCATTGAGACGCTTCAGAAAATGTACTTTTGCAAGAACAAATGTCAATTTGAAACCCCTGATGTGTCAGCAAAGAAATTTGAAAATGGATAAAATCGAAAAAATCAACTTTCTTAATAATCAGCGGAGACCTTTGCGTAGTAGTACCATTTTTTTCATTAGAAAAACGAGATAAATCGATTGGCGTAAAAAAATTTCATCCAGAAAAAAATGCAAAATAGTTACTTTTGCTCAAAAATTGGCTTTGAAATAATTTCCTGAAGAAACCAATGGTTCGATTCGCGGTTTCTACACATCACTGGACAGATCCCTTCAAAACCCTCTAGAAAATGTATTTGCACAACCACAAATGTTAATTTTAAGCCCGTGACGTGTTCACAAAGAAAACTCGAAAATGGAAAACATCGAAAAAATCAACTATTTAATAATCATCGTAGACCATTAAAATATTCATTCTTTTTCATCAGAAGAACAAGAAAAATCGATTGCCATTTGAAATTTTCAACTAGCTACACTAGCAAAAAAGTTGACAAAATTTTAGAAAAAAAACAATTTTTCAGACTTTGAAACTTTGAACTTTGATTTTTTGACGAAATATCTTTAATAAGACTTTTTTTAGCCATGTGTGGAATTCTTTACAACAACTTGGCCATCATGATCATCTTCATCCTCTGCTACATATGCCTCTGCTTCTACATGGCATTCAAAATTTACTTCTTCGGCCACGTCCTGCTTGGCTGGAAGAAAATATACAAGGCGTATACCAACAGCGAATCGAAACTTGAAGCCATCAGACCAATCAGACTGGGTATGCATTAAATTAATTTTCAAAGCATGCATTTATTTCGTTTTTTTTTTTAAACAGGTCAATTCATCATGTTAACCATTGCCAACTTCTGCAACATTGCCATCGCCATCACCGGACTAGCTCTCTACCCAAGTCGTGTGGACTTTGGCACATTCTTGCTTGGAATATTGATGCTGAACGCAATCATGTACGCTATGTTTTATATGATAATGAAAGTAAGTATTAAAGATTATTTGGATACTATTGCCATTTGCTAGCAGGGTGATTCAGGGAGAAAGTTCTATACGTTATCTTTTTACAGCTAATCTGCAAGGAGAGGATTTGCATTGAAGCCATTATGTATGGTATTCTCAGTTTGATTTTCTGGGGAGGTGGCAGTTATTTCTTTCTGGACGTTGCAACATTATGGTCTGTAAGTAACTTTTTTGCCAACCCCACCATCAAAACCTCTACCACCCACCATCAAAACCCCTACCACCCACCATCAAAACCCCTACCGGCCACCATAAAAACCTCTACTACCAACCATCAAAACCTCTACCGGCCACCATAAAAACCCCTACCATCCACCATCAAAACCTCTACCATCCACCTTCAAAGCCTCTACCATCCACCATCAAAACCTCTACCATCCACCATCAAAACCTCTACCACCCACCATCAAAATCCCTACCGGCCACCATCAAAACCCCTACCACCTACCATCAAAACCCCTACCGGCCACCATCAAAAACTCTACCATCCACCATCAAAAAACCTCTACCATCCACCATCAAAACCTCTACCACCCAACATCAAAACCTCTACCATCCACCATCAAAACCTCTACCATCCACTAGAGGTCGGTACGGACCAGGTTAACACAAACATATAAAAACATAATGTGCAAGGTTGAACGATACCGTGATCGATAGCCTGTTAAATACCAAACAAAAACCATCACTATTAATATTCTTTGTTTAATGCGGCTAATATACGAAGAGAAAAAGGAACGAAGTATCTTGTATCTTTGTAAGTCAAACTAAATCTATCTTATATCCGTAATACCCCAACCAAAACTCTATATTTAATAATAATAATAATAAAAAAAGCAAAATTTGTAATCGCGTTAGATGTACTGGGATTTTCCCCATTTTTTTCTACTTACTATTTGCTTTTCACTTTTATGTTTGTTATCAGGTGACACCTGCAGAGTCCAGACAGTTGAATCAGGAATGCGTTCTGCTCGATTTTTACGACACGCACGACATCTGGCATTTGTTGAGCGCGCCAGCTCTATTCTTCTCGTTTATGTTCCTTCAAACTTTAGACGATGATCTCTTTGATAAATCCCAGAAGGAAATCGACGCCTTTTAAGTGCCATGCGCTTAGATTTTAAGGATAAGCCTAAGAACACTTTTGTATGTTTGTATATTTTGTAAGAATATGTGAAATTTAAATATAATACTTTTGTACAAAATTTTTTCTTCATTTTAAGTAAATTTTTAGAAGTGAACCGAACTTTTTAAAGCCACGAAAACGTTGTGTAATTTACTGCAATTAAACGGTGGGAATATTTTTAAATTATTTTGAATTATTTGGATATTTTTTAAATTGAAATTTTCTTTGATCTTGAAAATTGATCATTTTTTTTACTTTCTTCCACTCTTTATTTTTCAATGACAAGTCCACCATATAATTCACTTTGCCACAAGAAGATGGGGCCAAGAACTATTACTGCAAGTTACTGGTGATGGGCAATATTAACTCAACGTCATCCATTGATGTTTCCCACTAGATGGCGTTGGAATTAATATCGCCCGCCACCAGTAACTTGCAATAATGGTTATAACAGTTACTGTTACTATAAAATAACTAGTTATTTAAACGGTTATTTAGATTTGAGAGGATTTGTAACAAGAACATGGAGTTCTTTGTTTTCTTGAGAACTCCAAACACGTCCGAATTTGATCATTCTAAAGTCGAAAAAATTGTTTTTGTTAATATTATTTTTGTGCAATTAACGCAAACCGTCAAAATTGCACGATTCCAAAGTCCGAAAATTGAAACCTTTTGATTTTGATTTTTTTTCGAAGTTCTCCAAACACGTCCGAATTTGATAATTCTAAAGTCGAAAAAATTGTTTTTGTTAATATTATTTTTGTGCAATTAACGCAAACCGTCAAAATTGCACGATTTCAAAGTCCGAAAATTTAAACTTTTTGATTTTGATTTTTTTTCCAATTTCTCCAAACACGTCCGAATTTGATAATTCTAAAGTCGAAAAAATTGTTTTTGTTAATATTATTTTTGTGCAATTAACGCAAACCGTCAAAATTGCACGATTCCAAAGTCCGAAAATTTAAACTTTTTGATTTTGATTTTTTTCCAAGTTCTCCAAACACGTCCGAATTTGATAATTCTAAAGTCGAAAAAATTGTTTTTTTCCATAAGATCAACGCAAAATGCCAAAATCGTCCGATTTTGATAATTCCAAGGTAAAAATATTTCTATCTTTCTTTCATAAAATCAACGCAAAATGCCAAAATCGTACGTTTTCAAAGTTCGAAAATAGAAAATCAAAAATAACTGTAGTGATTTTTGAAATTGCTGAAACTGCCGAAGGCATTGTTCGATGTTGATGATTCACGCAAAATGCCAAAATCGTACGTTTAGAAAATAGAAAATCAAAAATAACTACAGTGATTTTTGAAATTGCTGAAACTGCCGAAGGCATTGTTGGATGTTGATGATTCAAACGTCAAAATTTGGAAAATTTAGTGGAATTTTAAAACGGGTTACGAAATTTTTTCTTGAAATTATCACAAAATGCAAAAATCCTACATTTTTAAGTTCGAAGATTTTAAAATCGTGATTTTTCAATTTTGATGATTCAAAATATGGCAAATTTAAGTGTAACTTAGAGAAATCCTCTCTTGAAATTAACACAAAATACAAAAATTGCAGCTTTTAAATTATTGCTAAGATTTTAAAATCGCGATTTTGATTTTTTAAATTCCGATTTTGATGATTTAAACGTCAAAATATGGCAAATTTAGTAAAAAACGGATTACAAAATGTTTTTGTAAAATTAATACAACACGCAAAAATCTCACTTTTCAAAGTTGGAAGATTATAAAATCGTGATTTTGACCAAAGCCAAATATGGAAAATTTAATGTAATTTTAAAACGTAGTACAAAATATTTTCGTGAAATTAACACAAAATACAAAAATCTCACTTTTTAAGTTCGAAAATTTTCAACTAGTGATTTTGATTTTTGAAATTGCTCAAACTGCCGAACGCATTGTTCGATTTTGATGATTCAAATGTCAAATTTCGCGTGATTTTAAAATTGATTACAAAATGTTTTCGTAAAATTAATACAACACGCAAAAATCTCACTTTTTAAGTTCGAAAATTTTAAAATCGTGATTTTGACTTTTAAAATTGCAGAAACTGTCGAACGCATTGTTCGATTTTGATGATTCAAAGGTCAAAATATGGCAAATTTCGCGTGATTTCGAAAATTGATTACAAAATGTTTTCGTAAAATTAACACAACACGCAAAAATCTCACTTTTTAAGTTCGAAAATTTTCAAATAGTGATTTTGACTTTTGAAATTGCCCAAACTGCCGAACGCATTATATGGAAAATTTAAGTGTTATTTTAAAACGAGTTATGTAATTTTCTCCTGAAATTAACACAAAATGCAAAAATCTCACTTTTTAATATAATCTATAATATGGCTGTTCTGGATGTTCATTTTTTTTTGATAAAAGAAGAAATTGGCGAAACAGCTTTGCTGGTCATCATCTTCAGAAGCTGTAAGTTATGATGAGAATCAAGCTTGCGAAGAATCTAGAATTGGCTATTCTGGATGCTCAAGATTTATTGATGAAAGAAGAAATTGGCGAAACGGCTTTGCTGGTTATTATCGTCAAAAGCTGTAAGTTATGATGAGGATCAAGCTTATGAAGAATCTAGAATATGGTTATTCTGGATGCTCAAGATTTATTGATGAAAGAAGAAATTGGTGAAGCGGTTTTGCTAGAAATAGCATCAGAAGTTATAAGTTAGGTCGGTTATGATGAGAATCAAGATGGTGATGAATCTAGAATATGGCTATTCTGAATGTTTAAGATTAATTGATGAAAGAATAAATTGGCAAAGTGGACTTGCTGGTCATCATCTGCAGAAGTTGTAAGTTATGATGAGAATCAAGCTTGTGAAGAATCTAGAATATGGCTATTCTGGATGTTCAAAATGTATTGATATTAGAAGAAACTGGTGAAGCGGCTTTGCTAAAAATGGGATCAGAAGTAAGTCATATAGATAATGAGGAGAACCAAGATTGTAAAGAATCTAGAATATGGCTATTCTGGACGTTCAAGATTTATTGATGAAAGAAGAAATTGGTGAAGTGGCTTTGCTGGAAATGGCATCAGAAGTTATAAGTCAGATCGGTTATGATGAGAATCAAGATAGTGAAGAATCTAGAATATGGCTATTCTGGATGTTCGAGATTTATTGATGAATGAAGAAATTGGCAAAGCGAACTTGCTGGTAATAGCTTCAGCAGTTGGAATAATTTTTCGAAAATTCAAAAATGAACAAAAAAATTCAAAAAGGAACTGAAAATTTGGTTTGTTTACAATCAGACTCTAAACAGTCTTTAGATTTGATAGTACGCAGCTCTTTGCACCTGTATAACCATCGCAGGCATTTTTTTATTCATAAAAAAAATTATTAAACTTCAAGTCAGAATCGATTAGACTCTAACACAATAAGCCATATCCATAAATCCAATTACCGTTCTATTTATTACTTAATCTTCGCAGCAGTTAATTGCCCCACGGTAATTACAACCTGTCGAGTTTTATGGCACGGCGCTCTTCCAACTCGTGTAATTAGTCAGTAGTCGAAAATTTGATTTAAATTCCTCCTGAAGATAATGAATGATGTACGGAAATTCTGGAAATTGTGGTAATTGCATTTGTTGGGCGCGATGCAAAATTTGTCACCGAGCCAGTGCCTTTGTCCAGCAAACGAATTCTTCTTCGCCGCTGCACCCAAAAAACATTCCACTTACGCCGAAAATTTGCAAAGGTCCTTAACACCCAATTAGCATAACCAGATCAGCGCGAATTATATAGTCCGCCGCTGAAGTTTTATTCTATCAAGATTATTTCAAATGAAGACCGACCTTCGAAAAAATTTAAAAATTAAAAGTTGAAAAAATCTACCCGTACCAACTAATCCTAAACGTGTTTCGGATTTATGTCAAAAATTGAATCAATTTCGACGAGAAAAAAGCCAGTTTCGTGGGCGAGACGATCCGAGCGGTCTTAATTGAAATAAAATGTAAAAGTAGAAAAATGATCTGGAGATAACCTCAAGGTCACCGCGAGGAGTCAAGCACCTCCTCGACCGGTTGCCATTAATAAGGCCCTACCTGTACATTGTGATTCCACTCGAGGCCCACAAATAAACAAACGGAAAGTTAATCGTCCAAGTGATGGCAAGTGCCGTTTAATTGCCGATCACTTGGGTGTACTTCGAGTAGCCGCAATTGGTCTCTTTCTTCAGGTGCGCATCCTCGATGCTTAAATACTTGTTGACAAGTTTAGTCTGCTGCAAACTGAAATATTCCAACAGAAGTTAATAACATGAGCTAATTAAGTTATAGACAATAATTATTAATAATTTGAACCATCTGTTCTCGTCGCCAAGGAGTTAAGGCTAAACGCCCGCTTGGGTTTATTTTCAATTTGAAATGGGCGTTAACGTACTTCTTGTCTTATTGAACTAAACACAAACGTGAAAGATGTGGATACATTTTTAAGAGGATAGAGCGAAATTTTTCAACTTGTAATTTATCGCACTCTGCAGTTTCCGATTGGCACTTGGGTGGTACTTCCACATATCACAATAGATTTCAGCAGATTTTTTCAAAAAATTTGGATTTTATTTCGCATTTTGCATATTTTTTTTAACTCACTATTTTATTGTAGAGGTAAAGGCCGCCTTTTTCTACTTTTTCAAAATGGTTTTAAGCTTTAATTCCTCTTTAGTGTTCAAACAGAAATAGCTCTGTATCAACCTAGGGAAGATTTTAACGTAAAATTATTTTTTTGTTAAAAAATGTGACTAGAAAGCCTTAAAAGCAACGGCGGAATTGTACATATGTTCGTGATTATCAGCAACATTTTTCATGCCTAGAAGGGCGGATGGGGATGTTGTTACATATAACCAAAAATATTTTTTTGTGGCTAAAACACACTAAACTTTACATCGTCCTGTATACAAGAAAATTTAACAAAGACAAAATTCTGAATCCTTTGTTTTTATTATGCACGACAAGTCACCATTCTCAGCATTAAAATCCCGTTGATGACTAAAAATTCTCGACATCACCCAAAACTCCAATTAGCGTTACTCATCCAACTTGGACGTATCATTGTTGCCACCTCAAAGGAGCGTGTAGGCACGTTCCTATTACCATACAAATCTTGCGGCCAAAAAAAATCCGTTACTACTCATATCCCTCATTTTGCATTTCCATAATGACCAATTTAATAAATATCCGTAAAATCCATTCTGGTTTTTGAACCAAGTTTAAGGTCAAGTTCGCGAGAGAGGCGAAAGGGGGGGCGAATGGAAATGTTGTAGCTTAATTTATGGACGGATTAAATTTACACGCCAAAACATTCGCGGGGTCAACGGTTTTTCGAAAATTCGAGACTCGTTAAAAATGGATTAGTTTGGAAATTTGATCGGTGATGAGCGGGGTCTTAATTGTTCGCGATAAACAAGAACGATTTTAATGTTGCCATTGTTGTAATCGATTTCTTACTGAAGTTTCAAAATTTAAAAATTAAATTACGAACGGATTGCTAATCCATTATTTAGTGAATGGTTATTAAAGGTTGGTTAAGAATGATTGTTTCACGATATGCGAAAGTGGTCAATAGTAGTAGATTTTCAATTTCGAAGGTTCGAAGTTTCGAAGATTCATAGAAAATCTTCGAAGATTGAAGTTTTGAAGTTTCATAATTTCAAAGATTCGAAGCTTCGAAGATTCATAGAAAATTGAAGTTTTGAAGTTTCGTAATTTCAAAAATTCGAAGCTTCGAAGATTCATAGAAAATCTTCTAAAATTGAAATTTTGAAGTTTCGTAATTTCAAAGATTCGAAGCTTCGAGGATTCATAGACAATCTTTGAAGATTGAAGTTTCGTAATTTCGTAATTTCAAAGATTCGAAACTTCGAAGATTCATAGAAAGTCTTCGAAGATTGAAATTTTGAAGTTTCGTAATTTCAAAGATTCGAAGCTTCGAAGATTCATAGAAAATCTTCGAAGATTGAAGTTTTGAAGTTTCGTAATTTCAAAGATTCGAAGCTTCGAAGATTCATAGACAATCTTCGAAGATTGAAGTTTTGAATTTTCATAATTTCAAAGATTCGAAGTTTCAAAGATTAGAAGATTCGAAGATTCGAAGATTCGAAGATTCGTAGATTTGAAGATTCGAAGATTCGAAGATTCGAAGATTCGAAGATTCGAAGATTCAAAGATTCAAAGATTCGAAGATTCAAAGATTCGAAGATTCGAAGTTTCGAAGATTCGAGGATTTAAAGTTTTCGATTTTTTCAATCCCACAACCCTAAACAGTTAGGGATTTAAACATTAAAACTTAGATAATCGTTTCATTCATCCTCTTCGTTTCTTCGAACTATCAGGACCTCTAGTAGACAGCGCAACTGAAGATTTCACTTCGGTATAGATTTGTTGTATTCAGCTAGAAATCTGTACAAAATTTCAAACCCAAAAAAACCGAATTAACAGAAAATTTGTCATGTTTTATTTCTTGGCAAATCCGAGTGAAATTTATTCGCAAATACCCGTTTAAACGTCTGCGATCCAAGATAAGATCTTAGGAATGCGATAATAATCAAGATAAAATCTTAAATATATTCAGGAAGCGTGTTGCGGTTTTAAGTACTTGTGGATTTTAATCCGTTTTAGCGTCTTATCTTAAATCATCGCAGTGAATCAATAATATCATTACGTATTTTTCCAATTGACCGAAGCAGGTTTCCCGTTTTGTAACATTTACGACGAACTATAAAACAACAAATTATCAATATTCCATGTTGTACAGTTAGACACCTCTCTAATTTACAGCTTGCAGATATATTTGGATACCGCAAAAAAATACCGAAACGTCCAGCGTGGGCTATTAAGATAAATCAAGTCACCTGTTGTGGATGAATTCCTAATGCGTGTTAATTGAAAAATAAAAAAATAAACAAATGCAAATTAGCTCCGTCTATTTTAGATTAACAGGAATCCAAGATGATTAATTTGGAAAACAATCGAGTAGACCATTAAGTTTATCAAAAAAAAAAAAAAATAAGATATCATTCCGAGTGTTGTTATTGTATCGCCTCGTCGAACATCGGTGTTTTTGATTGTGTTACACTGTAAGTGGTGAGAGATTTGTAAATTTGTTTATAATGATTTATTATGGTTTTTAATGCCTTGAAATGTTGATGATTCTATCGACTTTCCAAGCAACATTGACCCAGGATTCAGAACTAGTAATAAAATCCAAAGGTTTTTTCTGATATCTTCTGAAGAAATCGGAATCTTCTAAATTTATTTTTAACAAATTATTTATTTATTTTTCGTTTTTATTACTTGTAAATTATTCAGCATTAAAATGCGCAACTTTGCCTTCATTTAAACAACTCTTTATATCTTGTAATTACTGAGCTAGCAATGCGAATACGAGATCGTATTGAAGTGAACTTGAAATTGAATTCGACCCAATGAAGAATGCGATGTCCTTCAGAGGCCTGCATGGGCCGGGCGGGACCATATTTTGAATAGGTGCCGAGCTAGCGTGTACGGGCGCATCATTATTTGCCGCGTAAATATCCTCTTCGCCCCAAAAACACAAATTTCTTCTCGAACGCGCTGAAACGAAAACAATTAGACGTGTGACTTGTATATAAACTACGAGCTTTTGTTTACTGGAAGTTGTTGTTTTTCCGCTGACTGGGGTGCAAGATGAGTATCAAGGTCCATTTCTTTAACTGTAGCCTTAAAAGCCATTACTTTGTGATATATTATGGTTAGGAACCTTTCAATAATAATATTGAAAAGTTCCTGAAAAGTATACAGATGTCACTGTGGTTGTCTACAAGAGAGAAAACAAGTTCCACTCAGCCATAATTTACGACTCATATTTATTTGGATTTAATTATTGAATGCGTGTCGCGTCGCCTTCGACCGAAACAAAATTTTAATCTGAAATCCACGACACCTCCAGAGGTCGCCCATTTATCATCTCTTCGGCGGCAAAAACGGTAAAAGCATTTTGTGGTAGGACAAAAAAAAATCGTTTTGTATCGCCCGCTCGAAACACGACGTGATAAATG
The DNA here is from genome assembly GCA_910593695.2 of Ocypus olens. Classification (NCBI taxonomy): domain Eukaryota; kingdom Metazoa; phylum Arthropoda; class Insecta; order Coleoptera; family Staphylinidae; genus Ocypus; species Ocypus olens. Next base: position 52,147,956 of record OU343053.1, read on the forward strand.
CGAGACATTAATCAATCTTTTTATGGATGATTTTAATAACCTAGAGTGTTATTAAGAAATCGTGATAAGCCAAAAAATGGGTTTTCTTCTAAAAAAAATGTTTTTTTGAGAAGGTGAAACATATTAATTCACTTTAGTGCATAGTAGTAAAAATGATGGGCATGATAGACAATAGTCTTACAATCAGTAAGACGTAATTTCGCAGAGTTACGAACAGATTAAATATTCGTATACTCAGACTACTTTTCGTCTTTATTTAATGTTTCTTCAATCATTGCCAACTACATAAAAAGGTCTCAATTAATTACAGATAGTACTAGGGGTCCTAATAATTCGAAACTTCGAAAAATCTAAGAAGAAACGAGGAAACGAAATGAAAAGTTTCGAATTTCTCGAAGATTCGAAGGATCGCAGTTGCGAAGTTTCGAAGCTTTTGATTTATACTTCTATGTAATTTCAAGTTTTTTACCTCGAAAACCCGTATCTTCGCATTTTCGAATCTTCGAAACTTCGAAACTTCGAAACTTCGAATCTTCGATACTTCGTATCTTCGAATCTTCGTATCTTCATATCTTCGTATCTTGAATCTTCGAAGCTTCAAATCTTCGAAATTGGAAATCTTCGAAGAAAAATTCCAACCCTACCTGGGACTTTGCCTCTTTGTTAAAGTTAATGGTAATGTTGTTTGAACTTTAGAAAAAATAATGGAAGTTATTCAAAAATCTTGTAATAACTAATAATAAAAACGACATGTATTGCAAATCGGATATTTTTTGGAATTTAGCCGATGATCAATACTATTTAAGAAAAAAATATTTGATGCTAATATAATTTTATCAAGACATGAAAAAATATATAACTCTTCGTTATCTAGCATATCATGCACATGCCACCAAAACACGCTTCCAATTTAGATTCCTTGTGCATAGAAAACAAAACAAAACCGAAATGTAACAGAGCGCTGTACCAATTGCATAATTTTTAACAAACGTGACCGTTGGAACGAAATCGTAGATTACCTGTTCCTTCCTTTTATGAATACAAAAAATGTACACCCAAATTACAGTGAAACATGTGAGGATGTTGGATATTCATATATTCAATAAATTTGAGACTTATTGCAAAAGCATTGAATAAATTTAATAAGTCGAAGAAACATGGCCACATATTCAGGCTATATTTCGTCTTTATTAAATTCATACATTCAAGCTATTTTTTGTCTTTATTACAGTGGCGGCTCGTGGAACATGTTGATGGTAGAGCCACTTATAAATGTACCCCCCCCCCTCCTTTTTCAAGAAAGAAAGAACGATTTATCTTTCCAGACCAAAACTGGCGAAAAAGTGTTGCTGAGTTTGAAACTACAGCTAGTGCCATGGCTCTGGCTCTATATAACGCCCCCCTCCCCCCTCTGCTTTATTACATGTGTTTTTTTTTCATCGGTTAAAAATTACGAATCAATTATCTGTTACACAGGAACACGATAATTATCGAGTTTTACGATTACCTGCCTAATTATTAGATTCGGAAACGGGCGCCTAAAAATACACCGAAAAGTTTTGTTTGTCGCCTCTGGTCGCGCGAAAACAAGATTGCGGCTGAGGAATTTATTGAGGCAGCCGATAATTAGATAATTTATAAGCTATAAATTTATCAACGGGCGTTCTGTTTACCAGAACGAAGACGTAAGTGTTTTTTTTTTTCTGAAATAACACGGCACACTTGTCTGAAGCAAGTGACCAAAAATACGAATTGTGAATATTTATTGCATTCCTTACACCTACATAATTATTGTGGAAGGACCTCAAGGTCGATGGCCAGTTAGGTGAAGCGTAATAATTTATATTTTTTTATTATTAAATGCTACTACAATTAGGGCTGAATTTTTTCTTCGAAGATTTCCAATTTCGAAGGTTTGAAGATTCGAAGACTCAATCTTCAAAAATTGAAGTTTTTAAAATTCGAAGTTTTAAAATTTCGAAGATTCGAAGCACGCAACTACGATTCTTCGAATCTTCGAAAAATTCAAAAACTTCGATATTTGAAGTTCACTTAGTTTCTTCGGATTCTTCGACTCTCTGAAATAATACGGCACACTTGTCTGAAACAAGTGACCAAAAATACGAATTGTGAATATTTATTGCATTCCTCACACCTACATAATTATTGTGGAAGGACCTCAAGGTCGATGGCCAGTTAGGCGAAGCGTAATAATATATATTTTTTTATTATTAAATGTTACTACAATTAGGGCTGAAATTTTTCTTCGAAGATTCGAATATTTGAAGACTCAGTAAATCTTCAAAAATTGAAGTTTTTAAAATTCGAAGTTTCGAAATTTCGAAGATTCGAAGCATCGCAACAACGATTCTTCGAATCTTCGAAAAGTTCAAAAACTTCGATATTTGAAATTCAATTCTTCGAAGCTTAGAATTATTAGGACCCCTATCTACAATAAAGAATTTTTTTCTATTTTTCAATGCTCTTGTTTTTTGTTTGATTGAAAAGATACATTCCAATTTCGAAGATTTGATTATTCGAAGACTCAGTAAATCTTCAAAAATTGAAGTTTTTAAAATTCGAAGTTTTGAAATTTCGAAGATTCGAAGCATCGCAACTACGATTCTTCGAATCTTCGAAAAATTCAAAAACTTCGATATTTGAAATTTTACTTCGTTTCTTCGGATTCTTCGAAGCTTAGAATTATTAGGACCGCTATCTACAATAAAGAATTTCTTTTTCTATTTTTCAATGCGCTTGTTTTTTGTTTGATTGAAATGGTACTTACGTTCAAAAAAAAGTAGAATGTAATGAGAATTTTGAAAACAAAAATACATGCACATCGTAAATTATTTTTTCGATTAAATTTTAATGCCAGCCTATCTCATCTGCAAAGGCATAAAAAAAATATTCAGAATCAAATTTTATTCCACAAATTCCGAGCGGAATTGTGACGATCTGTTTTCCTACAACTAAATTCAAAGTTTCATGATGTGACCTTGGGGACAGGGGTGGGGTTGAAATTTAAAGCAAAATCTTTATTTACGGACGCAGCCTGAAAGAAATCAAAATATTAAAATTCTGGTGAAAATTTGAATGTAATTTCACTCCTACATTTTTGAAGTGACATTTAACGCATAATTAAATACAGGGTGGAAACTTTACCTGGAAAAAAATCGGTATTTATGAAATGAAAAGTTCCAGAAAAAAATCCTCAGACACGTCGTTTTTTGTTTTTTATTGCGCACCTTTTAGCGTCTTTAAAAATAGTGTGACGTCACTATTCTTTCACGTATGACGTCATAGACTATTTTTTTAATGGAAACAATTTTTTTTTTATTTCACTAAATTTGTAGCCCTTTCTATTCTCTTTACGACTGTGTAAAAATATTTTGTTTTTTTTATTTAAGAAATTGAAAAAAAATCGTTTAATAAACTTATTTAATGTATCAAATGTTCAAAATGAGCACCGTTCTTCTCTTGACAAAAAGCCAATCGGTGAACACATCCCTTACATTTTGAAACATTTCCGGAGGAATTTGATCATTTGATACAAATTCAATTTCTGAAAGGAAAAAAAACAAAAAAAGACAAAATATTTTTACACAGTTGTACAGAGAATAAAAAGGGCTACAAATTTAGTGAAATAAAAAAAATGGTTATCATTTAAAAAAAATGTCTATGACATCATACGTGAAAGACTAGTGACGTCATACTATTTTAAAGACACTAAAAAGTGCGCAATAAAAAACCAAAAATCGACGTCTCCGAGGATTTTTTTCTTCTCAGTTCATAAATACCGAATTTTTCCGCGCTGTATATTTGTTTATCAATAAAATAACAAATATTTCTATCAATCTCAAATCAATTTCATAACACGTATTTCTATAATCTCTTATCAATCTTAAATCAATACTTCAGTATAATCTGGTAAACAAATTATGAAACGAAATAAGTGCTTGATTTGTAAGCCTCACAAGTGTATAATTATGAACAAAATTATCCGGTTAAACGGGAAATTGAATTTTTATTAAAAGTCCATATTTTATTCTCTAAAAGTGGTGTACTAAATTTCATAAAGATATATGTAAAAATTAAATGATATTTGGGGCCTACCTGAATTCAGTTACACCCTGTATAGCTAGCGCAGATTTTTTGAGTCGTATTTTTTGAAGTTTCACGCCTCGAAAATCGAGTTGTTCATTTTTGAGTAGTTTTTTTTTAACCTGGATTGGAAGTTTTTTCTTTTAATCTACGCTGGGAGGACCCCAAGGTCGATGGCCAGTTACGCGAAGCGTAATAATTTATATATTTTTACTTTCTTCGTTAGGAAGTAGGAGAAAGTATTGTGATCGTGATTTTTTTTCAAAATTTTTTTTTACGGAAATATCCGTTTTGGGGTCCCTAGATTTTTTGAGTCGTATTTTTTGAAGTTCCACGCCTCGAAAATCGATTTGTTCATTTTTGAGTGATTTTTTTAACCTGGATTGGAAGTTTTTTCTTTTAATCTACGCTGGAAGGACCCCAAGGCCGATGGCCAGTTAGGCGAAGCGTAATAATTTATATATTTTTACTTTCTTCGTTACGAATTACGAGAAAGTATTGTGATCGTGATTTTTTCTGCAAATTATTTTTTTTACGGAAATATCCGTAGATTTTTTGAGTCGTATTTTTTTAAGTTCCACGCCTCGAAAATCGAGTTGTTCATTTTTGAGTCGTTTTTTTAAACTGGATTGGAAGTTTTTTCTTCTAATCTGCGCTGGTAAAATGTTTGATTTTTAGGGATTAAAAATCGAAGCATTTCCCCAAAAGAAAAAATGCACAAAAACAAATCTGCACTTAACAACTACTTATATAAAACTCGTTTGCTGCATGAATAATAAAACCATTATAACATCGATATTAATATTCAAACAATAAAATTTGTTATCCCCTTTTTTAATTCTCATGCAAATTTCGCGATGATCTTGTGAACATTAATTAACTTCTGGTCAAACTGGGACTGCGCCCACAATCCAGATCTTCTAGAATTTTTGATTGCGATTATGCGAACAAAAAACAATCGGAAAACTTGTCCTGGCAATGACATTTACACGTAAGAGATCGAGATCAGGAACGGTTGCTACCTTTTCTAATACTAAAACTACCATGCTATGGATTCAAATATAAATCCTTACTATTTAGAACAGTAATACAGATTAATTGAAAATTGTATTGGTTTCTTGTTAATTAATCTTAAAACCTTAACGTGGAAATTCGTAATCAAAATGTATTGGGTTTTTTTGTGGTTGAAAATGTAAGCTTGGGTAAGCTTGAGTGTGGTTGAGGTCACCGCTGCTCATTTTACATAACTGATTCTTTTTATCTCATTGCAATGAAAATGTTAAAGAAATGAAAAATATTATCCTTTTTTTTTGACATAGGAAACTGGTCCATTCCGCCAGAGTTTTTCAATTAACTGTATATATTGATTTCTAAATATTTGTTATATATATATATATGGGTAATTCCACTAGTTTTCACCGATGCAAAAAAATCGAGGTCCTTGGATTTTTTTCAAACTTTGGGAGATTGATTGTAGTATCGAAAAACTAAGTTTTCTCAAATTTCAGCTTCCCAGATACTAAACTTACAATTTGAGGTGTGAATTACGATTTTTGAGAGATCAGCATTTTCACGAACTTTTAAACCTACGTAACTTTTTTCGTTCTGAAGATTTTGAGTTGAAATTTTGAGAGTGTACTTCAGAAATGTTTCTAAAGATTCTCTGGGAGTTTGATGTTGAAAAATTTAGAGTTAACAAAAATACAGCGGTTCAAAGTTCGTTATTTTGGGGAAAATAGCCGAAATACCAATTTTTAAACTTATATAACTTTTTTTTGAATGCATATTTTCAGCTAAAATTCAATAGGTATACTCTATGAATGTTTCTGAAAGAAAGTTTGAGAGACAGCCAAAATACAATGGTTCAAATATACGTATTTTATCGAAAAATGTTCAAAACCATGTAACTTTTTTCTACCAGAATATTTTGAACTGAAATTTGGAAAAACTGCACTTGAAATGTTCCGAAAGAACCCCTGAAATTTTTGTGCCAGGGAATTAAGGGATACCGGAGATACAGTGGTTCAAAGATTAGCAATTTGCCAAAAACGATAATTGCTAAAAGTTACTAAAAGTCCCATGATTAAGCCTACGCAACATTTTTCTATCTGAATGTTTTGATTTGAAATTTAGAGGCCTCTAAAATATTCTGTTATTATCAGAAAAGATTGGGAAACCAATAACTAAATAACCAATCTTGGAACATCATTAATATTTTTTCTAAGAATAATCTGAAAATTAATAAATTGCAATAAACGTTTTAACTAAGAATCATGTACGGCTTCATTTTTGGCTTAATCGTTTTATAATTTTATTTTTATTTTTTTATTGATGGTGTCATCTCCTGTATACTCACGCCGAAAAAGGTGTTCATAAATTATTGAAGGGGCCATTACCGATTGCACAATTCTTCTCTGGTTTTGACTATGGAAGCACTTAACATTCCGGCCGAGCGAAATCCTCTGTCCCAAATCGAACTCCAAGGTTCGAGGACGCTATGTGCTCGTAATTATTTCCACTTAATTCCTCCTCTGCCTTCTGCGGTTTCCTTAATGTTCGCGAGTAATACAATATTAAATGATTGCGATCGAGGATGTTATACCACAACGATTTGTCTATTTGATCATATAAGCGGTGTGGATACAGTTCAATATTAAAAAAAAAACGGTTTATTAAAACTTGATGTTTGATTTGATCATATAAGCGGTGTGGATACAGTTCAATATTTAGAAAAAACGGTTTATTAAAACTTGATGTTTGATACGCAATTAAAAGTATTTTTTCTATAAATTAACTTGAGACAACTTCACTTATTGCAGATTTATTAAATAAAAGTAATAAAGACGAGAAAATAGCATGAATATTCAGCCTGTTCGTAATTCTGCAACATTAAGTCTTACTAAGATTATAAACAAATAACTTATTGAAATAACTACTTCCCTGGCTAGTGCCACTCGGCACGGATATTGAATGATACAAAAGACATTTGCATGTTATTACAAGTACTACTAGATAATAACATTGGTTTAAGATCGTTTATTTCTACATACAGGACTAACTTGAAAATTATTCTAAAATTAAATTTGAAACTTTAAACTGTAAATGTTATTATTAAAATGAAAAAAACTAATAGAAAACATTTTGACAAGGACACGCAGTACTAAACTTATCTAGTGTCACTAGATAAAACTAATTTGTTAATAACTAAATATAATACTGTATTATAAAATATATGAAAATTAAGTAGTGGCTGGTTAGTAAGTTTTCTCTATTTATCAACCGGTAAACGTTTCATCACAATGAATAATTTTAATCAATCATTTATTTATTGAATATTTCTATAAACCACTCCAAAAAAGTCTATAATTTGAGCAAATGCGGCTAAATGATTTCTTAGTATAATTTGTTAAGAGGTAAAATTCCATTCGTCCATTTCGGAATGTTTACAGTGAAATGCACTCATGAAAATTTCCAACAAATCACACCACGAAATAATTTATTCCAATTTATCCGGAAAAACTTTTTGCATTTGTGTCCTGCATATTAATTAATAGATTGCACATTGAAGAACATGAATGCATCGTGTAGCTTCCGTCACAGGTAGTTTTCACGAAACTGACCCTCGATTACGCTACATGTTCCCGGAGCATGGTGCCGGCTAGCTGAAGGCAAAAAGCACAAAATATAGATTTAAAAAATATTTTAATTTGATAAATCATCATGGTACTTCATCCAAACATGATTAAAATTGTAAACAAAATTTTTATTACTAATTTTAAAAACGTGGGTAGTTTGTCCAAAATGTGCATGTTGCGAATACACACATTATTATGTGCTTTAATCAAATTAAGGATTTCATAATGTCTAAAAATTGCCAACGAAGACCCTAATATGGGCGCAAACGACCAAGATGAAGATAATTGTATCCTGCCTCCCTTTCTCTACAGTTCTTCATTAAAATGGCAACGTATCGCCTTGAACTTGTGATGGACGAGTTCTTGCCTCTTCATATAACATATATGCCCAATTGTAGCAATCGATATCGTCTGCCGGTTTACCGTAAATTTATGCCATTCTCACTGTCCTCGCGAAGTCAGTCAAAGTCAATTGTCGATTGTCGATTTGTTTACAAGTGCATCAAGTCGGAACGCCATTGGTCATTTTTTTGTAGAAGACCGGATCGTTATTAATGACCGTGTTTCTGATTCTTTTGTAATTAATTTGTGGGGCATAATATAATTTAAATATCTTTGCATTCAAAACTGATAAACATAGCTATTATAATCGTTAAAGTTAGTTTGAACACGATCTTAATGTTACTAAGAAGATGCAGATGGTCACATCGATTCGTGAGAGGTTTGTAGGTATAGCCATCCCAAAATGCCCTGTCGTATTGGTTCGTGAGAGGTTTGTAGGTATAGCCGTTACAAAATACCGTGTCATTTTGGTTCGTGAGAGGTTTGTAGGTATAGCCGTTACGTAATACCGTGTCATATTGGTTCGTGAAAGGTTTGTAGGTATAGCCATTACAAAATTCCGTGTCATTTTGGTTCGTGAGAGGTTTTTAGGTATAGCCGTTACAAAATGCCGTGTCATGTTGGTTCGTGAGAGGTTTGTAGATATAGCCATTACAAAATTCCGTGTCATTTTGGTTCGTGACAGGTTTGTAGGTATCGCCGTTACAAAATGCCGTGTCATATTGGTTCGTGAGAGGTTTGTAGGTATAGCCATTACAAAATACCGTGTCATATTGGTTCGTGAGAGGTTTTTAGGTATAGCCGTTACAAAATCCCCTATCATTTTGGTTCGTGACAGGTTTGTAGGTAAATCTGTCCCAAAATGTCGAGTCACATTGAGCAATGAACATCTTAAATTTTAAGAGGGGACGTCGGAAACTCATAATTATTCAGTGAACATAATGTAAATGTAGACACAGAATCGGTCGCGAAGTGATAATTCGGCGATGCGTAGATTTGTTACCGTGTTACCCCACTATAGGCAAACTTTACCCCCAGGTGTCACGACATTTACGAACGGCTCTAGTGGAATTGTTTTTATATACACCTAAATATCTTGTAAAAATGCTTAAAGGGGTCAACAAATATTTTAAATTTGCTATCTTTTAAAATACTTTAATATCTTGTAAAATATTTCTTTCAGCCCAACGCTTGACGAAATCAAAAAGTATTTTAAATTTGCTATCTTTAAAAATACTTTACAACCGTGTACAGTGGCGTACGCATACAGGGTTAACGGGAGCGCATTTTTAACACGGCATTCTCCATATTTTGAAAATGGTGTTTGGGAATATTCGATTACACATACGTGTGTCCCAAAAAGTATTTTTAATTTGACATCTTTAAAAATACTTTAGAACTGTGTACAGTGGCTTACGCATACGGGGTTAACGGGAGCGCATTTTTTAAAACGACATTCTCCATATTTAGAAAATGGTGTTTGGGAATATTCGATTACACATACCTGTGTCCCAAAGGGTATTTTAAATTTGCCATCTTTAAAAATACTTTAGAACTGTGTACAGTGGCGTACGCATACGGGGTTAACGGGAGCGCATTTTTTAAAACGACATTCTCCATATTTAGAAAATGGTGTTTGGGAATATTCGATTACACATACGTGTGTCCCAAAAAGTATTTTAAATTTGCCATCTTTAAAAATACTTTAGAACTGTGTACAGTGGCGTACGCATACGGGGTTAACGGGAGCGCATTTTTTAAAACGACATTCTCCATATTTAGAAAATGGTGTTTGGGAATATTCGATTACACATACCTGTGTCCCAAAGGGTATTTTAAATTTGCCATCTTTAAAAATACTTTAGAACTGTGTACAGTGGCGTACGCATACGGGGTTAACGGGAGCGCATTTTTTAAAACGATATTCTCCATATTTTGAAAATGGTGTTTGGGAATATTCGATTACACATACCTGTGTCCCAAAAAGTATTTTAAATTTGCCATCTTTAAAAATACTTTAGAACTGTGTACAGTGGCGTACGCATACGGGGTTAACGGGAGCGCATTTTTTAAAACGATATTCTCCATATTTTGAAAATGTTGTTTAGGAATACACGATTCCACTTACCTATATCTTACGTCGCAGTACTGCCAACTTCTTTGATGCCAACTTCATAAGAAAAGTCACCCGGTAAAATTCCATATCTGGCGTGGCATTAGCCTGGAAAGAAAAACATATATTGTCGATCACAAAAATTATCGTATTTAACAATAGTATAGCCAATATAGATAATTTTCTAATAAAAAAAAAAATCGATAAAAATTTCAAACAAAGACATTAGCTAAAATTTTAATTTATTTTTGACCCTTCTCGCCTTCCAAGAATCGCTCCTCCTCCACCATCCAAGAATTGTTTACAAACACGGTGGTGAGCAAAAATGTGTTAGCAATTAGCATTATCTCTTTTGGGGACGCGCCCATCGAATCCTGTGTGTGTGTGAGCGTGAGTGTGTGTGTGTATATAAACAGGTCTTCCGATCAGAAAATTACCTGTGCCCCGCGAAACTAGTGTCGAACCTGTGACGGTCACCGTTTTCTTCTTCCTCGCTTCTTCGTCGCCGCAATCAACTCCTCTTCGACTCGACCAGTTTTCGATATAAAAACAGAAGTGGCGCGGACCGCTGGCCATTTTGCTAGGTGCTCGTCGCGGTGCTCAAACCTGTGAAATTATTAAGTGATAATAGATTTTTTGGAGTTTTTGCTGAGAAGATAAAGGTAATTACAAATCATATAAATATTGGTGGAGGCGCCGAGTAAATGTGTTCATAATTCATGAACAAATAGGAAATGCATTTCTTTAGAAAAATTATGCGTGGATTGTAGAAAATCTGAGTAAAAAATTAAAAAATCATTCACATACAAAAAAACTTTTTTTTTTAATTTTTAAATTAAATTCAAGAATTCATGATTTTTTTTTAATTTTATACCAGTAAATCTGAATAAAAATTAAGTTATCATTCACATACAATTTTTTTAGTAATTTTCAAATTAAATTTAAGAATTAATGATTTTTTTGGTAATTTTAAGTCAAAATTTTAAGGGAGTGACATAGAGTAACCAATTTGTTTAAAAATTGATCGACAAATTACGCGTTATTAAAAGTTGGGTAGTAGTAAATCTGAATAAAGAATTAGGTTAACATCCGCATCCAAAAAAATATTACAAATTAAATTTAAGAATGAATGTTTTTTTTTTTGTCATTTTAAGTCAAAATTTTGTAGGAGTTAGATAGAGTAACAAATTAGTTCTACCATTGACCGACAAATTGTACTGTAATAAAAGGTGGGTTGTAGTATATCTGAGTAAAAAATTAAAAAATCATTTACATATGAAAAAACTTTTTTTTTAATTTTTAAATTAAATTCAAGAATTCATGATTTTTTTAGTTTATGCCAGTAAATCTGAATAACAAATTAAGTTATCATTCACATACAATTTTTTTAGTAATTTTCAAATTAAATTTAAAAATTAATGATTTTTTTGGTAATTTTAAGTCAAAATTTTAAGGGAGTGACATAGAGTAACCAATTGGTTTAAAAATTGATTGACAAATTACGCGTTATGAAAAGTTGGGTAGTAGTAAATCTGAATAAAAAATTAGGTTATCATCCGCATCCAAAAAAATATTACAAATTAAATTTGAGAATGAATGTTTTTTTTAGTAATTTTAACTCAAAATTTTGTAGGAGTTAGATGGAGTAACAAATTAGTTCTACCATTGACCGACAAATTGTACTGTAATAAAAGGTGGGTTGTAGTATATCTGAGTAAAAAAATAATTAAGTTATCGCTCACATTAAAAAAAATATTAAAAATCGTTTTTAGTAATTTTCAAATTAAATTTGACTATTTCACACAAACAAGCACAATTTTTTTTTTCCAGAAATTGTTGAAATGGCATTTAGAGACCCCAAAACGGATATTTCCGTAAAAAAAAATTTTGAAAAAAAAAAAGGAGAAAGTAGAAATACACGAGTAAGCCCCTTGGAACTTTTGTTAAAAGATGCAACTTTCTTAATAATCATCGTAGACTATTGAAGTATACCTTCTTTTTGATCAGAGAAATTGATTGAAAAAAATTTCAGCTAACTTCAATAGCAAAAAAAATTGCTAGTCACCATGAACATTTTAGAAAATTAAAAAAAATAATTGATTTTTCAAACTTTGTAGCGGCTAAACGAAAACTCCAAATTGAACGCGGTTTGCAAATCCGAGCTCCTCGTACGTCAATTAGCCGGATTAGAGATTTTTAATTTTTGATGAAAACACGAAAAAAAGACATGAGTAAACCCCTTGGAAATTTGTTAAAAAATGCAACTTTCTTAATAATCATCGTAGACTATTGAAGTATACCTTTTCCTTATCAGAAAAACGAGAAAAATTGATTTCCACTAAAAAATTTCAGCTAACTTCAATAGCAAAAAAATTAGCTAGTCACCATGAACATTTTAGAAAATAAAAATAAAAGATTTTTCAGACTTTGATCGGCCGTAGCGGCTAAACGAAAACTCCAAATTGAACGCGGTTTGCAAATCTGAGCTCCTCGTATGTCAATTAGTCGGATTAGAGATTTTTAATTTTTGATGAAAACTTGAAAAAAGACATGAGTAAAGCCCTTGGAAATTTGTTTAAAAATGCAACTTTCTTAATAATCATCGTAGACTATTGAATTTAACTTTTTTTTCATGAGAAAGACGAGAGAAATTGATTGCCGTTAAAAAATTTCAGCTAACTTCAATGGCAAAAAAATTAGTCAGTCACAGTGAACATTTTTGAAAATTTACGAAAATAATTGATTTTTCAGACTTTGATCGGCCGTAGCGGCCAAACGAAAACTCCAAATTGAACGCGGTTTGCAAATCTGAACTCCTCGTACGTCAATTAGTCGGATTAGAGATTTTTAATTTTTGATGAAAACTTGAAAAAAGACATGAGTCTTCCCTTGGAAATTTGTTAAAAAAATGCAACTTTCTTAATAACCATCGTAGACTTTTGAAGCATACCTTTTTTTCATCAGAAAGACGAGAGAAATTGATTGCCGTTAAAAAATTTCAGCTATCTTCAATAGCAAAAAAATTAGCAAAGGTGGAGATTCAGACACATTCCACAATTCAAGTAGTTGAACATACACCAGGGTTTTTTCAAATAAAAGTTCATCGATTATTACATAATTAATTCAGTGTATCAAATTACAAACAAAGATTTAAACAAGAAATTTGAATCGCAAATTTTGTAGATGTCACGATTCAAAATCGTAAGCTAATTTTTTTAATCTGCACGTATAAATAACGATCAGAACAATAAACCACTTTGACTTGACGATGAGTCGAGGTTCCTTAAAAGGGACGACACCTCTTGCATATCAATTACACATTGTTGTCTTGATGTATATTGGTCAGTGGCACTCACGTCCCTCCCTTGGTCACTTTTTTTTATTGCTCGCCTTCCACCTTATTTATATATTTATTCGCTTCGAGTTTCACCCACTGCATTCTTATCACCTTCCACTTTTCCTTGCATTCAGTATACCGTGATCGACCACACGTTTCATATTTATTTTTCGATTACAGGTGAATTCCGAGTGACTAGTGTGACACGAATTGGTGTTTGAGATGTCTACATGGATGTGAAGGGACAACGCCATTATTAGAAGAGAGAAGAAGTGGAAACAAAATGGATTTTCGTCTAATGGTAAGCTGTTTTATTGAAAAATTAAAAAAATGTTTGAATTCAAGAAGTACAAGCGTATTAGAGTATCAAAATATGTCGTTTTCACACGACCAATTGTATGGATATGTTTATCTAAGATAAATCAAAACAAAATACTTCGCACACCCTCAATATATAAAAAAAAAATCTTTCTGTTTTTGCCACAAATTATAAGTATTTTGAAATACCTTTACGAATTTAAGTTTCCATCAAATATTATAAGGAGAATTATTAAATGTTCCAAAATACCACAATAGTATCGTGCGAGCCACAAAATTTTGTTTCAGAGTTGGCTGTGAGATAAATGAGGTATGACGCATATTATTACGTCATGAGACTAGAATTAGATTTAAAAAAAATTAATTAATCTCCAGTGACGGTTCACGGGGTTTTTTTCTGGTACGGTCAAGGAACAAGAGGTGGTAATACAGATAGGTGCGGTCACGCAGCCAGCCGTCTCTACAACTGACCCTACCTATCTGTATTACCACCTCTTTTTCCTCGGCCGTACCAGAAAAAAATCCGCGAACCGTCACTCAGACATGACTCCTGTGGTTCTCCTTCTCAGGCATGGCCAACTCAGCAACAAAATTCTGTGGCTCACACCTTATATTTCATAACAAGGGCCAAAAGTGGCAAATAGCCAGCGAGTGTGAAGTTTGACGAACGATGCGAAGCGCAACGTAGCCTCGCGAGGCAAACGCGCGAGTAATATGATGTCAAACTTTTGCCTAATTATGAACATCATTTTTCCTACGGCACTAAGAAAATTACGAACGCAACAACACCTAATGCACTAATCTAACGCACATCACAAAATGTTCAAAATTGCGGTTAAATAATCCACAGTTGGCAAAGAACGTTTGGTCGGTTCTTATTTATTTATTTATTTATTAATTTAACATTTCCTGTTACTATAATATGTGCAAAACAATATATAATTAAAGTTAATCACCTAACAAATTTAGGACACAGGATTTAATAATAAAATCCGCATTTGGTGTAAATTTATTTGAAAAATTTTTTGGTCGCAATTGTACATTTCCTTTTTCTACATTCAGCTAAATCTTTCTCAACCCAAAACATTTTTAAATTAATTTTACTAAATAGTGTTAGTCATTTGATGCAAGATGTATCATCACACAATCGATTGTTTTTGTTTTGCTTTACGATTTTAAGATTCGTTCTGGTCACAGGTAATAAACTGTTTAGTCACGAATCGATTTTCGACGATTTGGTCACCTACTACAAAGAAGTCGAAGACCAATTAATGAATACGAAAAAGCCCACGAGGCGATAAAATCCAGCGCGTGACGGTCATTGCCGACATTCCGAAGAATTTATTGATTGTTTTTTTCTTTCTGTCGACCACGTATCTTATTACACCCAAACTTACAAAAAAAAAACTAGTCCATAATAAAGAGTAGTTGGTTGTCTAATGTTTAATAAGAATTGACCTTTATTTAAGTAAAGAAAATTTTATAAAGGGCAACCGCAAATTTCGACGAAACTTTCAAAATATACGTCTTGCGATTTTAGAAACATAGTAAGAAAGGTATTTTTATTGAAAATCTTTGGGAAGGTATTCAAAATTGCGGAAAACCAATTTCGCTGCTTCTTTGAACAAATATACAGGGTGTATTTGAAATAACGAACAGGCATTTAATGGCACATACACAAAATATTTGTGAACCCATTTCCGCCAAAATTTATTCGAAAAAAAAATTTTGAATTTTCCTAATTTTTCGAGGTTTTTTTAAACATTTTGAGAACCGATGCTTATCTCATTTAATTAGGTCTGCATGGAATGTGTGTTTGTTTATTTAAAACGCGAGATACGATTTGAAGTGTTTTTTTTTTGTAAAAGATAAACAGTCCTCAAGTTCATTGACGCTTAAAGAGCACTCAGATATTTCCTACGCGCTTGTTGTAATTCGATATCTAAAGCCGATGCCGTTTAAAAATTAGGTCACATTACCACTGCCCCCAAACATATTGCGTATTTTCACTCATTAACTTTAATAATTAATTGCGGGCTTTTTGTTACAGTTATAAACAAAATAATTGCGAATATTGTTTAAAAATAATATAATCTCTTTGTGGTTACGAGTCTGTTCGTTATTTCAAATACACCCTGTACAAATATTTTGGAAAAAAATGTTCATACAAAAATTAGGATTTTCAATAATGCATTAAACATGACCTTGAATATTAAGGGTACGATCATTTGAACATCACCCGTTTAATATTGATACAGTAGAATTGAAGATCCAATCATATGAAGATCATCTGTTTAATCAGTTTATACAGTAAAAGTTATGCGTGACAACGGTACTACAGCTTTCTGGCCTCATAACTCAAAATGTACCGAAAATGCCTCATTATACGCTGGAAGTAAACTAACTACAAGAATATATAATGAAAAGTAAGAATGCCACTGATATGACCTTGTATTTGCTTCAAGGTCATGCTCTTATTTAATGCGTCATTAAAAATCTTACAACTTTTGTATGAAACATTTTGTTCCAAAATACGTATTTTTGGAAATGTTCAAAGAACCTGCCAAAAGTGAAATATGACCTTGTACTTGCTATTCGGGGGCATGCTAATACTCTTATTTAATGCGTCATTAAAAATCTTACAACTTTTGTATGAAACATTTTGTTCCAAAATACATATTTCTGGAAATGTTCAATGAACTTGCCAAAAGTGAAATATGACCTTGTACTTGCTATTCAAGGTCATGCTAACTCTCTTATTTAATGCGTCATTGCAAATCTTACAACTTTTGTATGAAACATTTTGTTCCAAAATACGTATTTTTGGAAATGTTCAAAGAACTTGCCAAAAGAGAAAATGCCATTAAAGATGATCTTCATGTCGTCGATAAAACGGCAATACCGCCTATCTCACATTTACCAAATTTGACAGGAGAGGCAAAAAACTAATTTATAGCTTTCTGTGAAAATATTGATGTTAAAATCTCAATTTTGGTCCAAATGGCGGTTAGGCGGTAGACGATATGATCCTCTACTAGCTATTCAAGGTCATACTAATACAGTTATTTAATGCGTTGTAAATTCTACAACTTTGAAACATTTTGTTCCAAAATACGTATTTTTGGAATTGTTCAAAAAAGTTAACAAAAGTGAGAATGCCATTGAAGATGATCTTCATATGACCTTCTACTGGCTATTTAAGGTCATACTAATACAGTTATTTAATGCGTTGAAAATTCTACAACTTTGAAACATTTTGTTCCAAAATACGTATTTTTGGAATTGTTCAAAAAAATTGACAAAAGTGAGAATGCCATTAGAGATGATCTTCATATGACCTTCTACTGGCCATTCAAGGTCATACTAATACAGTTATTTAATGCGTTGAAAATTCTACAACTTTGAAACATTTTGTTCCAAAATACGTATTTTTGGAATTGTTCAAAGAAGTTGACAAAAGTGAGAATGCCATTGAAGATGATCTTCATATGGCCTTGTACTTGCTATTCAAGGTTATGTAATATAATGTTGTTTAATGCGTCATTGAAAATTCTAAAACTTTTGTATGAAACATTTTGTTCCAAAATACATATTTTTGGAATTGTTCAAAGAAGTTGACAAAAGTAAGAATGCCATTGAAGATGATCTTCAAATGACCTTCTACTAGCTATTCAAGGTCATACTAATACAGTTATTTATTGCGTCATTGAAAATTCTACAACTTTTGTATCAAGATATGTATTTTTGGAAATGTTCAAAGAAGTAGCCGATTTGGATCACACCATGTAATCAGCGTGGTATTCATTCTGCAAACTTTTCAGGTCTTTGATGTTTTTTCCAACCCTCTGTATGTTTTGTTCAGGACCGTACTGATTCATGGCATAAGAAAATTTGGTGGACGGTACAACTTTTTGTACGATTTTGTAAAGATCTTCCTCGTTCTATGCAAAACCTGTTATTGATTTTCAATTTGACTGCTATCATTCGTAGTCACTCGTCAATCTCATGCGACGAACTCTCGAATTGAGACCGAATCTGCATTTCGAGAGTTCGATGGACGCCATCGTCAACATCAGCATGTCCAACGCACTAGTACGGCTTAAAGTTTAATCGCCGTAGACCTTGAGTTTGTAATTTGAAGCAAAATGAAGCAGGGGTATTATACATTCATACGAGTGGCTAGTCGAATCGAGAGACGAATGGCGAGGTGAGTAGCGAGGCGAGTAGCGAAGAGAATAGCGATGCGACTGGTGAGGAGAATAACGAGGCGAGTGGCGAGACGAGTAGCGAGGCGAGTAACGTGGCGAGAAGCGAAAAGAGTAGCAGGGCGAGTAGCGAGGCAAATAGCGAGTGGCGTGGCGAGTAGCGAGGCGAGTGGTGAAGCAAATGTGTGCAGTATCCTCAGCTTTAAAGGAACAACATGGCTTTGCCTTTTCGAGTGGTTTACAGCGGCATTAACAAAAACCTCAATAAAATCATCAAGTTGTGGGTAGTCCGTCAAATTTACAGTGGGTAACGACCGTATAACGATAGGTAAAAACCTCCTCCGGTAGCTCTGCTTGATGATTTTATTGAGGTTATTGTTAATGTCGCTGTAAACCATTCGAAAAGGCAAAGCCATATTGTTCCTCCAAACCTGGGGATACTGCCCACATTTGCTTCACCACTCGCCTCGCTACTCGCCACGCCACTCTATTCCTGGGGATAATATACCTAAATATTTTTCCAAAAATTTCCATTCATCAATAATTACAGGAGGAACGGCGGCTAACTCTCTATGTCATTAAATTTCGGAAATCCTACCGTACAATTTCTCGGTACCAAACTGTAATACCACAGCCGAAATTTGAATACAATGCCGTCCCTCCTAATGGACATCCCACACAATCGGCAAAAAAATCTAATCAAGAAACCAGAACAAGAAAACAGGTGCGATTGGCGAAATGTTAATGACTTTTTTTTCCGCATCGATTATACGGGCGATGTATCATATAATCGATTCACATCGTGACCTGTCGGATTAGCGAGAACGCGATCTCTTCCTAATACTCCAAGAGTTCGGGGCGTGACACATTTTTTTTTCTCTTTCGAAATTGACTTTATGGCGCAATGGGCGTACAGTTGTTAATTTGAAAAGGTTAATTCCTGTCAGGTATTAATTATTACATTTTCCGTGGAATGTTTGTACAGCACACAAAGGATATATTTTGGGATCTGGTTTTTCGCTGGAGAACGATGCATGTTCCTGGTTTTTAAAGTTCAAGAGTATTATCGTAAGTCGTATAGAAGGATAAGTGAATTGAAAAAGATTTACTAACTGAAAGGATTAAGGCTATACGTCCGCCTCTGATATAGTTTTTCCCATTTCTTAGCCGCAAAAACCTTCGAATTTTTACGTTAAAACGATTTAAAAAATCTTCTCTAGCTTTTTTTATTAATGCATTAAAGGGCCTTAAATCATACATAACATTTTGAAAAAGTAGAAAAATTCAGCCTTTATTATTGACATCAGAGCTGGAATTTTTCTTCGAAGATTTCCTATTTCAAAAGTCCGAAGCTTTGAAGATTCCCAGAAAATTTCGAATGTTGAAGTTTGGAAGTTTCGAAGATTCGAACTTTCGAAGATTAGAAGTTTCGAAACTTCGACATCAGAGCTGGAATTTTTCTTCGAAGGTTTCCTATTTCAAAAGTCCGAAGCTTTGAAGGTTCCCAGAAAATTTAGAATGTTGAAGTTTGGAAGTTTCGAAGATTATAACTTTCGAAGATTAGAAGATTCGAAGATTTGAAGTTTCGAAAATTCGAAGTTTCGAAGATTCGAAGTTTGGATTTTATTTACCAAGGGCACAATCTATAATTATGGTGTATATAATGTTATATTTATTTTTGATACTAAAAGTCTATATCGATTTTAACCCTAAAATTGTCAAGAAAAAGTATTGTTTCGTAAATTACATATATCTGTTAAAATTGTCTAAACTTTACGTTATGAATCAAGGTATTTGATTAGGTCAAAACGGTTATATAGATCGTTTCCTCTTTTTAAATTGAAACTGGTACGCGATGATTGTACATTCCGTCACGTCTAATTTAAGTAGTCAGCTCAATTTTCTGCGTTTTCGACCTGCGGGCGCTTAGAATTTGAATAAACGGTTCACTCCCACGTCAATCAGAGGCCATTGTCTGCTCCTCCTGAAGCATTTGAACAACTCGCGATGTGCGCATAAATTAATTCGTAATAATAAACAATCAAGATGAATGACTCGTCTTGCCGCCGAACAATTCATCATCGGAATTATTTCACCGAAACTTAATTTAATAATAATTTTTTGTAACCGTAATCTCGTTTCATTTATCTTTATTATTTTGTTGCTTGGATAAAGTTGAACACAATTACTGTATCAGATTTTATTCGACAAGAAAGTTCAAATTAAATTTTTATGATATAATTTTAATAAATATTTAATTATTTATTTATTTTCAATTTCAAAAGACCGAAGCTTTGAGGATTCCCAGAAAATTTGTAATGTTGAAGTTTGGAAGTTTCGAAGATTCGAACTTTCGAAGATTAGAAGTTTCAAAGATTAGCAGTTTCGAAGATTCAAACTTTCGAAAATTCGAAGTTTCGAAACTGCGACATCAGAGCTGGAATTTTTCTTCGAAGATTTCCTATTTCAAAAGTCCGAAGCTTTGAAGATTCCCAGAAAATTTTGAATGTTGAAGTTTGGAAGTTTCGAAGATTCGAACTTTAGAAGATTAGACGTTTCGAAGATTCGAAGTTTGGAAAAAAAAAACGATCATTCAAGGCTTCGAATCTTCGAAACTTCGAATCTTCGAATCTTCGAAACTTCGAAACGTCGAATCTTCGATACTTCGAATCTTCGAAGATTCGAAGCTTTGAATGATTGTTTTGTATCGGTTTTACGTTATGGTTTATAATAATAAAGGGACTATACTCAAATTTATTATTGAAGAAAAATTTATTGTTTTGTATATTTTGCGATCGTTTCTCCTTTCAGAATTTGGCGATACTGCTGTTGTGTGTTCTGCAGATCACAGATCAACACACGATTCGGCAAAAGCGACAACTAACCAGGCATGTGCCGCCTCCAGGAGTGCAAACATTCAGGAGGGATTCCGTGGAGAAACTTCCTTCGTGGGAACAAATTTCTGACAGGTCTGCCGCGTACAAAGAAGATTTTGGCAGCAAGTTCCTACCGTTGAGAGCAGCCGTAGAGTCAGTCCCTGATATGTAAGTACCAATTGACCATCTGACCATCTAACTATCTAACCATCTAACCATCTAACCATCTAACCATCTAACCATCTGACCATCTGACCATCTAACCATCTAACCATCTAACCATCTAACCATCTAACCATCTAACCATCTAACCATCTAACCATCTAACCATCTAACCATCTAACCATCTAACCATCTAACCATCTAACCATCTAACCATCTAACCATCTAACCATCTAACCATCTAACCATCTAACCATCTAACCATCTTACCATCTAACCATCTAACCATCTAACCATCTAACCATCTAACTATCTAAACATCTGACCATCTAACCATCTGACCATCTAACCATTTGACAATCTGACCATCTGACCCTCTGACCATCTGACCATCTGACCATCTGACTATCTGACAATCTGACCATTTGATCATCTGACCATCTGACAATCTGACCATCTAACCATCTGACTATCTGACCATTTGACCATCTAACCATCTGATCATCTGACCATCTGACCAACTGATCATCTGACCATCTGATCATCTGACTATCTGAACATCTAACCTGACTACTTTTCTTATGTGCCATCACTTTACAGTCATTGTTCTGGTAAGACTTCGAATCTTTGAAACTTAGAAACTTCAAATCTTCGAAACATCAATCATTGAAGATGTTCTATGCTTGGAAGTTCCTATTTTCTATTTTTTTACCATCGTTATAATATTTCTTTCAAAAAATGTCTGTTCCGGTAAGACTTCGAATCTTCGAAACATCAATCATTGAAGATTTTCTATGCTTCGAAGTTTCTATTTTATATTTTTTTACCATCGTTATATTTCTTTCAAAAATTGTCCGTTCAGATAATACTTTGAATCTTCGAAACTTCGAAACTTCAATCATTGAAGATTTTCAATGCCTCTGACTATCTGACCATCTGACCATCTGGCCATCTGACCATCTGACCATCTGACCAACTAATCATCTGACCATCTGATCATCTGACTATCTGAACATCTAACCTGACTACCTTTCTTATGTGCCATTACTTTACAGTCATTGTTCTGGTAAGACTTCGAATCTTTGAAACTTCGAAACTTCAAATCTTCGAAAAATCAATCATTGAAGATTTTCTATGCTTGGAAGTTTCTATTTTCTATTTTTTTACCATCGTTATAATATTTCTTTCAAAAAATGTCTGTTCCGGTAAGACTTCGGATCTTCGAAACTTCAATCATTGAAGATTTTCTATGCTTCGAAGTTTCTATTTTCTATTTTTTTACCATCGTTATTCTTTCAAAAATTGTCTGTTCTGGTAAGACTTTGAATCGTCGAAACTTCAATCATTGAAGATTTTCTATGTTTCGAACTTTCTATTTTCTGTTTTTTTACCATCGTTATAATATTTTTTTCAAAAATTGTCTGTTCTGGTAAGACTTCGAATCTTCGAATCATTGAAGATTTTCTATGCTTCGAAGTTTCTATTTTCTATTTTTTTACCATCGTTATAATATTTCTTTCAAAAAATGTCTGTTCTGGTAAGACTTCGAATCTTCGAAACTTCAATCATTGAAGATTTTCTATGCTTTGAAGTTTCTATTTTCTATTTTTTTTACCATCGTTATAATATTTCTTTCAAAAATTGTCTGTTCTGGTAAGACTTCGAATTTTCGAAACTTTAATCATTGAAGATTTTCTATGCTTCGAAGATTCTATTTTCTATTTTTTTGCCATCGTTATAATATTTCTTTCAAAAATTGTTTGTTCTGGTAAGACTTTGAATCTTCGAAACTTCGAAACTTCAAATCTTCGAAACTTCAATCATTGAAGATTTTCAATGCTTCTGACTATCTGACCGTCTGGCCATCTGGCCATCTAACCATCTGACCATCTGACCATCTGACCATCTGACCAACTGATCATCTGACCATCTGACCATCTGACCATCTAATCATCTGACCATCTGATCATCTGACTATGTAAACATCTAACCTGACTACCTTTCTTATGTGCCATCACTGTAGTCATTGTTAAAAACTCTGCAGATGAACAATTTTTGTAAGCAATCGATTTTTTAATGTAATTTTAGCCTTGCCACAACCAGACGCCTCCCCCTCCGCGATTCCGTGGAAAAACGCCCACCACCAGACGAAGCCTTCGATATCGACTTCGAGGTGGCCCCAGACCTGGACTTCGAAAGAAAATCCTTCAAAGCAACGGAAAAGCCCCTCAAAATCAAGCAAAACTTCGTCTACTTGGAACAACCGCAACAATACCTCCTTCCGCAATTCTACACCCAGAAGGTCACACCCCTGAGCATCATCAGCGACTACAGGCCAACGCCTTACCGAGTCGACGACGCCTACCAGCAATTGATCTTCCAGCCAGGATACCCACCCAGATTCTCCAGAAGTCTCTACAAGAACAACCCGTTTTTGAAGAATTTGAAGAACGTAAAGAACGAAAAGGTGTCGGGAGTAACGGAGAAGGAGAATAGGATCGTGTGCTATATCGAGGGAGTCGCTGCGTACAGAAAGGAACCGTTGAACTTCAGCCCTGAAAATTTGGATCCTTTCGCGTGTACGCACGTCATCTACGCGTTCGCCCACATCGATCCGCACACCTACCAGATTATGCCGCAGGATGAGGAATACGATACCGTTCAAGGGGGGTACCTTTCGGTGACCGGTTTGAAGCGTCAAAATCCGGACCTTAAAGTTTTGATCTCGGTGGGTGGAACTCGCGAGGAAGGCGCGCACCGCTTCACCAATATGATCGCGATTTCTTCGAGAAGGCGTCAGTTTTTGAAATCGATGGTTCAGTTCATCAGGGAGTACAATTTTGATGGTGTCGATCTGCATTGGTTGTATCCGGGAGCTGAGGAGTTGGGCGGGCAGGTTTCTGATAAGGAGAATTTGGCAATGTTTTTGGATGAGGTGTCCGAGGTCTTCAAGCCAAATAATTGGTTGTTGGTCGTGTCGGCGCCGGCGTCTAGATTCAGGGTCGATGATGGGTACCATCCGGATACGATCGCGGAAAGCGTTGATTTTGTTAACGTGCAAGCGTATGATTTTCATAGGGACAGGGATCCGATAGCTGATCATCATTCTCCGTTGAAGCTCAGGAGGGAAAATGATGCTTTGGAGATTTTTAATAACGTGGTAAGTTTTCTTTATTGCCTTGTAATTAATATAATCATAAGGATTACAATAATTATATAAGCGAATAGCAATAGCGATCCTCTAATAACTTAGTTTTTGGTCGATTGGACCAGGGATTACGAAAGACCAGCAATATTGGTCCAGATCTGTACATTTGTTGAAGAAACTTAAACAAAATTTCAGAAGCAATAGCAATCCTCTAATAACTTACTTTTTGGTCGATACGGCCAATGATTACGAAAGACCAGCAATGTTGGCCAAGATCTGGTTGAACCGACTGATGAAGAAACTTGAACAAAATTTCGGAAGCAATAGCAATCCTCTAATAACTTAGTTTTTGCTCGATTCGGCCAATGATTACGAAAGACCAGCAATGTTGGCCAAAATCTGGTTGAACCGACTGATGAAGAAACTTGAACAAAATTTCAGAAGTAATAGCAATCCTCTAATAACTTCGTTTTTGGTTCGATTGGATCAATAACTACGAAAAACCAGCAATGTTGGTCCAGATCTGTACATTTGTTAAAGAAACTTAAACAAAATTTCAGAAGCAATAGCAATCCTCTAATAACTTACATTTTGGTCGATACGGCCAATGATTACGAAAGACCAGCAATGTTGGCCAAGATCTATTTGAACCGATTGATGAAGAAACTTAAACAAAATTTCAGGATTATGCCGTTAAATACTGGATCAAGAAAGGCCTCAGCAGAGACAAAATTGTTTTGGGAATTCCTTTCTACGGACGTTCCTTCACCTTACTCTCGGTCAACGAAACCACGCCAGGTGCGCCCATCAAGGGCCCGGGGAGGGAGGGCTACTACACCCAGAAACCGGGATTCCTGTCGTACTTCGAAATCTGCGATATGATTCTGAACGAAGGTTGGACGAGGGAAGTGGATGACTCAGGCTCGCCGTACATCGTCAACGGAGACCAATGGGTCGGATATGATGATCCAGAGAGCATCGAGCGCAAGGTGTGTATCTGACCACATTTTTAAGATAGGAACGACAAAAACGCAAACGCAAACTGAGATAA
Organism: Ocypus olens; assembly: GCA_910593695.2. Classification (NCBI taxonomy): domain Eukaryota; kingdom Metazoa; phylum Arthropoda; class Insecta; order Coleoptera; family Staphylinidae; genus Ocypus; species Ocypus olens. The sequence continues at coordinate 52,173,247 of OU343053.1, forward strand.
CAATTCTTTTGGTGATAAAGCTGATAAATCATTACTCATGGGTGTTGGCGTTTCAAAATATGTCGGAGGAAATTCATCATTTTGGTTTATTAATAGTTTAGTATGTGTGATGGTGTTGCACGATGTTGTCGATACGGTTGATTATTTTTGTAAGTTTTTTGTTTTCAAAATTAATATCTTTCGAAATCACTACTATCCCATTTTGAGATCAACAGATTATTTTCTATAAATAAATTAAAATGTGACAGTAAATTTTTCGGCATTTTATTATTCTACGTTTTACTTAGCATGAATCCAAAAATATTTTAAAGTCTCTCATTTTTCTAAATTTTAGTATCATAAATGAATGCAAAATTCCTTAACATATTTTTCTACTTCACATTAATCAATATACCACCAAACGTTATTATTTCTGCCAAAATCACTAATCATATAAAAAATCATAACTTTTCAAATTTAGTGTTTGTTAAGACTATTTTGAATTTTTTTTTGAAAAGTCTTTCCATGGACCCAAGAAATTTTTCTTAAAGAAAAATTTGGCTTCCAGAATTTTTGACAACTTTTTTGTTTTTGGTCATTTTGAATTTTTTTTGCACTGGTCTGAATAATTCTAATAACTTCAATGAGCGAAAAAAAATTATTTTGACGCTGACAGGAAAATTACTTTTGACAAATTTTATAATATCAAAAATATCTTTTTTTTACAGTTAGAAATGACAACTTTATAATGTCAAAAATATCTTTTTTTTCCTGTTGGAAATGACATATTTATAATGTCAAAAATATCATGTTTTCCTGTTAGAAATGGCAAATTTATAATGTCAAAAATATCATTTTTCCTATAAGAAATTGCAAACTTAAAATGTCAAAATAAAATTTGTTTCCTGTTAGAAATGGAAAATTTATGTCAAAAATATCATTTTTTTCCTGTAAGAAATAGCAAATTTATAATGTCAAAAATATATTTTTTTCCCATTAGAAATGGCAAATTTATAATGTCAAAAATATTCATTTTTTCCTATTAGAAATGGCAAATTTATAATATCAAAAATATCATTTTCTTCCGGTTGGAAATGGCAAATTTATAATGTCAAAAATATCATTTCCAAAAATTTTGACTACTTTTTGTCTTTGGCCAATTTAATTTTTTTCTTTTGCACGGTTATGAATATTTCTAATAATTTCTAAGAGCGAAAAATATAATTTTCGATATTTAAGAAACCGACACTGACAGAAAAATTACTTCTGGCATATTTATAATGTCAAAAATATCATTTTTTCCTGTTAGAAATGGCAACTTTATAATGTCAAAAATATCAATTTTTCTGTTAGAAATGGCAAATTTGTAATGTCAAAAATATATTTTTTTCCTGTGAGAAATGGAAAATTTATTATGTCAAAAATATATTTTCCTTCTATTAGAAATGGGAAATTTATGTCAAAAATATCATTTTTTTCTAGTTAAAAATCGCAAATTTATGTCACAAATATCTTTTTTTCTCCTGTTAGAAATGGCAAATTTATAATATCAAAAATATCATTTTCTTCCGGTTGGAAATGGCAAATTTATAATGTCAAAAATATAATTTCCAAAAATTTTTACTACCTTTTTATCTTTGGCGAATAATTCTAATAATTTCTAAGAGCGAGAAAAATATCATTTTGACTTTAAGAAACCGACACTGACGAAAAAATTACTTCTGGCATATTTATAATGTCAAAAATATCATTTTTTCTTGTTAGAAATGGCAACTTTATAATGTTAAAAATATCATTTTTTTGTTATAAATGGCAAATTTGTAATGTCACAAATATCTTTTTTTTTCCTGTTAGAAATGGCAAATTTATAATATCAAAAATATCATTTTCTTCCGGTTGGAAATTGCAAATTTATAATGTCAAAATATCAGTTTTTTCTGTTAGAAATGTCAAATTTATATGTCAAAAATATCTTTTTTTCCTGATAGAAATGGCAAATTTATAATATCCAAAATGTCATTATTTTCCTGTCAGAAATGGAAAATTTATAAAGTCAAAAATATCATTTGTTTCCTGTTAGAAATGGCAAATTTATAATGTCAAAAATATCATTTTTTTCCTGTTAGAAATGGCAACTTTATAATGTCAAAAGTATTATTTTTTCTGTTATAAAAGGCAAATTTATAATGTCAAAAATATCATTTTTTTCTATTAGAAATTACAAATTTATAATGTCAAAATATAATTTTTCCTGTTAGAAATAGCAAATTTATATATGAAAAAAAAAATTTTTTCCTGTTAAATGACTTTCTAAATTTGCCACTTCTAACAGGACAAAAGTGAGTTTAAGTAATTAACATTTCTAACTGGAAAATGGCAAATTTATAATATCAAAAATATATTTTTTCCCATTAAAAATGACAAATTTATAATGTCAAAAATATCATTTTTTTGTTATAAATGGAAAATTTGTAATGTCAAAAATATATTTTTTTCCTGTGAGAAATGGCAAATGTATAATGTCAAAAATATCATTATTTCCTATTGGAAATTGCAAATTTATAATGTCAAAATATAATTTTTTCTGTTAGAAATGGCAAATTTATAATGTCAAAAATATCATTTTTTTTTTTGTTAGAAATGGCAAATTTATAATGTCCAAAATGTAATTAACATTTCTGACTGGAAAAAATCACATTTTTGACGTTACATGATGAACATATCTGATAAGAAATGACATTTCTAAGAGTGAGAAAATGTAATTTTTGACGTTAAAAATTGACATTTATAGGAGCGAAAAATCTATTCTTTGACGTTAAGATATCGACATTTCTGACCGAAGAATTAAATGTTGAATGCTGAGCAATTGCATTTCTGGAGAAAGAATTTTTTTTTATTTTTGACTTTATAGATTCACCATTTCTAAAAATGACATTGTAGACGTTACGTAATGAACAATTCCGATTGGAGAAAAATGACATTTTTGACGTTACTAATGAACATTTCCGTCAGGAGAAACGAACATTTTTGACGTTACATAATGAATATTTCTGTCAGAAAAATGACATTATTCACGTTAAAAATTGACATTTCTAATAATTTTTTTTTATGAAATTGGGGTTTCCGAGAGTGAAAAAATGTAATTTTTGACGTTAAAAACTGATATTTCTATAAGCAAAAAATGCCATTTTTGACTTTAAGAAATCGACATTTCTGACAGTAAAATTACATCTTGGTCGGCGCTGAGAAATTGAATATATGCAAGGAAAAAAAGTCATATTTTTTACTATAAATTTGCCACTTTTAACAGAAAAAAAAACTGACATTTTAGACTTTATATAATTTACATTTTTGACTGGACATTTTTGACGTTACGTGATGAATATATCCGATAAAAAATGACATTATTGACGCTTAGAAATCCACATTTCTACGAGTGAGAAAATTTAATTTTTAGCGCTAAAAATTGGCATTTCTAAGACCGAAAAAATCCAATTTTTGACATTGAGATATCGACATTTCTGACCAAAGAATTAAATTTTTAACGCTGAGCACATTTCTGGCCGAAGAATCAAATTTTGAACGCTGAGCAATTGCATTTCTGGCGACAGATTAAAAAATTATATTTTTGACATTATAAATTTGCCAGTTCTAACAGGACACAACTGACATTTTAGACTTTATGTAATTAACGTTTCTGATTGGAAAAATGACATTTTTGACGATACGTAATGAATATATCGAATAAAAATTACATTTTTGATGCTTAGAAATTGACGTTTCTGAACGTGAAAAATGTAATTTTTGACGTTAAAAATTGATATTTCTAAGAGCAAAAATCTAAGAAATCGACACTAAACTGACAGTAAAATTACATCTTTGGGACGACACTAAGAAGTTGAATTTCTACAAGGAAAAAATGAAATTTTTGACATTATAAATTTGTTACTTCTAACAGGAGAAAACTGACATTATTGACGTTACTAATGAACATTTTTGACGGGAGAAAATAACATTTTTGACGTTGCATAATGAATATTTCTGATAGAAAAATGACACTTTTGAAGTTAAAAATTGACATTTCTAAGAGCGAAAAAATTTAATTTTTTACTTTAAGAAATCGACACATCTTATAGAAAAAATACATCTTGGACGTTAAGAAATTGAATTTCTGCGAAGAAAAAAATAATGGTAAAAAAATATTTTATATTTCTAACAGGAGAAAACATATTTTGTGCATTTAGAAGTATTAAAATTAAATTGCATTTTAAGTATAAAGTTAAAAAAAATCGAAACATTGTCAATTGTCAAGTGTAAGTTATTGCTTTATATTGGATTGATGAGGCTTTTACCTGGTGAAATTCCATAATATATGTGGTAAATAAAACACGTGTGTTAAGAATTTTCAAAAATTTGTGAAAATTCTCAACACACGTGCTTTATTTATCACATTTATTCCTTTCTTCTTTAATAATATTCTAAAAATCAAGTCAACAAGTTCTTTACTTCTTTCATATAGGTATCCTATGTTAAATTCATGCACCTTGGAGGAGTATTCGTCTGGGCCGCTGACTTGGATGACTACAGAGGATTATGCGGTGACAAATGGCCCCTTCTAGGAGCGGTCAAGCGCACAATGACAGGTATTTACATAAATCATTACAACTTTCAATTAGTAATTATGGATAATTATGGATACGATCATGGAAAATAAAAAATAAAATAAAGTCCCCAGTGGCTACGACCACTAACAAAATTATTGGAACAATTTGTTAGATTATTTAATCCTATTTCAATTTTACCTATTCAGACGAGACTTCAGAAATGTACCAAAGCGAACCGCTACCAACAAAACCATTCGGCACCTGCGACTCGGAGGGCCTCTACAGCGATAGAAGAGACTGCTCTTCGTACTTCATTTGCCGCAACGGATTCTCCTACCACCTAACCTGCGGTTCAGGATTGATGTTCAATCCAACCAGCGGAAAATGCGACTTCATCAGAGCCGACCAGTGCAGACCCGGACAAACTGTCCACATTCAAAACGCTCTGAAGGAACTGGATGTAATTCTCAAAAACGACGGCGTGAAAGATGGCCGCCCGAAAGTTGTCTGCTACATGACCAATTGGGCCTTCTACAGGAAAGGCGAAGGAAAATTCGTGCCCGAACATTTGGATCAGCAATTGTGCACGCACGTCGTCTACGCGTTCGCGAGCTTAGACCCGGAGACGCTTTTGATGAAGCAATTTGATCCTTGGGCCGATTTAGATAACAGTAAGTATTTTTAATTCTGTCGTTTACAATTACTTTTGTTTGTGAAGATACACCAATTTTCAGGCGAGAAAACATTTTAAATGTTGGTTACATGTTCGACATCCAGAAAACAAAATTTTTATGCAAGTTATGTTTCGGGCACGAAACGAACACGTGTTCGACTTCTTGAAAACATAAAATTTTCATCCAAATTTGAGGCAAGATATAAAGTTACATTTTCGGAAAATTTTGTGTTTTGGACATGAAGCTAACACATGTTCGACATCCAGAAACTCAAAAATGTAACCAATTTTCAAGCAAGTTATTAATTTTTAATTAATACCCGTAAATAAATTATTATTATTATTATTAAACATTTGGTGTTTCGAGCACGAAACGATCACGTGTTCGACTTCCTGAAAACCCAAAATTTCCAAGGTATAAAGTTATATTTTTGGAAAACTTTGTGTTTTGGACATGAAGCGAACAGGTGTTCGACATCCAGAAACCCAAAATATTGAACCAATTTTCAGGTTATTAATTTTTTTAATATTTGTGTTTCGGGCATAAAGCGAACACGTGTTTGAATTCCAGAAACCTAAAATTTTCAACCAAGTAATTAATTTTTGGAAAATTTAGGGTTTCGGACACGAAGCGAATTTAGGGTTCTAAATGTCAAACATTTAGAACCCTAAATTATAAACTAAATTTTTGGAAAAAAACCCAAAATATTCAACCAATTTTCACGCCAGTTATTAATTTTTGGAAAATTTTGTGTTTTGTACGCGAAACGAGCACGTGCCCAACTTCGAGAAACCCAAAATTTTTAACCAAATTTGATGAAAGTTATAAATGTTTGCAAAACTTTGTATTTCAGACACGATGTGAACACGTGTTCGACTTCCAGAAACCTAAAATTTTCAACCGAGTTATTAATTATTGAAAAATTTAGAGTTTCAGACACAAAGCGAACATTCTGAAACCCTAAATTGTAAACCAAATTTAAGGCAAAATATAAAGTTATAAATTAAAAAAAAAATTAGGTTTCTGGCGAAAAGCAAACGCGTATTCTACATCCAGAAACCCAAAATTTTAGTTATGAAATTGTTCCGGACTCGAACCGAACACGTGTAAAACATACAGAAACACTAAATATTTAACCAATTTTTCGGCAAGTTATTCATTTCAGAAGAAAATGTGTTTTTGGCACGAAACGAACACGTGTACGACTTTCAGAAACCAACCATTTTCAATTGAGTTATTAACTTTTAAGAAATTTTGGGTTTTGAGCATAAAACGAAGCTAACACGTGTTCGGCAACATCCAGAAACTCAAAATATCCAATCCATTTTCATGCAAGTAATTAATTTTTCAAAAAAATTGGATTTCGGACACGAATCGAACATGTGTTCGACATCCACAAACCCAAAATTTTAAACCAAATTTGATGCAAGTTATAAAAGATTTTGTTTTGGAGACTAAGCGAACACCTGATTGACATGCAGAAACCCAAAATTTTATGTTAAATTTGATGCTTGTTATAAAATCAAAAATTTATGAAAAATTTTGTTTCGGAGACCAAGCAATTTTCAGGCATGTAATGAATTTTTGGAAAATCTTGTGTTTCAAGCCCGAAACAAACATGTGTTAGACTTTCGGATACCCAAAAAAGTCAACCTAGTTATTAATTTTTGTAAAATTTTGGGTTTCGGACACGAAGTTAACACGTGTTCGACATCCAGGAACCCAAAATATCCAACCTATTTTAATGCAAGTTATACATTTTTGCAAAATTTTGTGTTTCGGGCAGGAAATAAACACGTTTCGACTTTCGGAAACTTAAAATATTTTTAAACAGGTCATTAATTTTTGAAAAATTTTGGATTTCGACATGCAAAAGTCCAAATTTGATGCAAGTTATAAAAAGACATAAATTTATGGAAGATTTTGTTTCGGAGACTAAACGAACACGTCTTTGACATGCAGAAACTCAAAATTTTATGTTAAATTTGATACAAGTTATAAAGTCAAAAATTTATGAAAAATTTTGTTTCGGAGACCAAGCAATTTTCAGGCATGTAATGAATTTTTGGAAAATTTTGTGTTTCGAGCACGAAACGAACACGTGTAAGACTTTCGGAAACCTAAAAATGTCAACCTAGTTATTAATTTTTGGAAAATTTTGGGTTTCGACATGCAAAAACCCAAAATTTTAAACCAAATTCGAGTTATAAAGCTATACATTTTTGGAAAATGTCGTGTTTCAGGTACGTAGCAAACACGTGTTCAGCGTACAGAAACTCAAAATTTTTAACCAAATTTTGTGAAAATTTTGGGTTGTGGACACTTTCAAGAGAGTTTTGAAAATTTTGACTTTCGGGATGATGAACACGTGTTCGACATCCAGGAACCCAAAATATCCAACCAATTTTCATGCAAGTTGTAAATTTTTGAAAGATTTTGTGTTTCGGGCAGGAAATGAACACGTGTTCGACTTTCGGAAACTCAAAATATTTTCAAACAGGTTATTAATCTTTGAAAAATTTTGGATTTCGACATGCAAGAACCCAAAATTTTAAACCAAATTCGAGTTATAAAGCTATACATTTTTGGAAAATGTCGTGTTTTCAGGTACGTGGCAAACACGTGTATAACGTACAGAAACTCAAAAATTTTAACCAAATTTTCAGGCATGCCATAAATGTTGGGTTGTGGACATTTTCAGGTGAGTTTTGAAAATTTTGACTTTCGAGATGATGAACACGTGTTCGCTTCATTTTTCATTTTCAAAGCCCAAAATTTTTAAAAATTCATAACTCACTTGATAATGGGTGAATTTTTACAAACAAAAGTAGCTGTAAAAGACTAACATTGTGCGACTGAAATTAAATTTTTAATTCTTATTTATTCTCTCTTTCATTATCATTTTTTTAAACTTTATTCTATACTGTCTGTCGCTCTACTCTTCAAAACCTTGAAAGCAAAAACTTCCTGACACGTGTTTCGAGTTCCACAAAAAAGTACAATTAATTAATTATGCAATAACTATAAAATTAACTACGAAGTATCATTCATTACTAAGTAATTTGAAAATGAGTTGTTGAACTCGAAACACGTGTCAGAAAATTATCAATAAAAACATAGCACTAAATAAGTGCTCTTACTCTAATAATCTTCTTAACAACATATTAGTAATTCAATGTAATTTTTTTAAGATTTTATCTCCTCGTTTAATATTTGTTATTTTAAAATGTTTAAAGTGTTTGCTCAAATATTTAATAATTTGAAAATTAAATTGTGTTAAAAGTACATTAAAAAATCAATCGTGATTTTGAAATTATGAAAGTTTACATGTAATTTTTATCTATTTTTTTTTTTCTTAAATATTAAATTTAAAAACATGCAAATTTTGTGCAGAAAGGGATTTATTTTTGTAATCAAACTTAATTGTCAAGTTTATAAATTGAATTAAATATTTGTCAAAAGGATTAATTTTTCTATTTTTTGCAAAAAAACTTAGTTTCAAAAGAATAGTATTTTATCTGGGCGGCTCGGTGGTGAAGGGGGGGGAGCATCTGCCTGCCGCATCGCGAGTCGAATGGGTTCGATTCCCTGCTCGAGCGAAAAATATTTCTATCCGCTCGGGTCCGTAGTGTTTGTATTTGTCTTTCAATATTGATTTATTCATTTTATTTCAAATATATAAAATAACTTAGATTCCGTTAGTTGCTGAGGGGTTAAACAACTAGGCTAAAAAAAAGTATTTTTTTTCGCAATTAACTTAATTTTAAAAGAATGGTATTTTATAAATCGAATAAAATTTTGATCTACTTTTCTCTAATGGATTCATATTGTGGGAAAAAAATCGACTGAAAATCGGTTTATTTTTTTTTTCCGTAATCGCCTACTTGTCATCTCGATTAAAAAAATATATAACACTACTCGAAAATGATCGAAGAGTGCTGAAATATTTCTTAGCACAAAGGATCTGCGTACTGTGGGGCCAAGGGCGGATGCAGGGACTTTGAGTAACACTCGCCCTCGCCGCTGCCATATCTGAAAACTTATTTTGCACGTCAAATTGAACTATTTTGTGTCTTTTTTATGGGCGCTCAATCGTACTATTAGTGAAAATTGTATATTCAATACAGATCTTCCCTTTCGAAAAGGTAGAAAATTTGTGCCTTGAGCAACACATTCTCCCCATCCATTAGCGGCGTCATCAATTTCCACCACTCTCTTGAAGTTTCTGTCCAATATTTTATGACTATTCTTCACCCTACTCATCTTTTCAAGTTCTCGCATTCGGTAATAATCGACGTCATCAATTTCCACTACTCCCTTGATTTTTATGATTCCTGGCCAAGACTATTCTTCATCCTACTTTTCTTTAAATCATCTTTTCAAGCACATCTCCAGTTCTCATATTCGGTACTATTATTATTTTTAGATTTATACAGTAGAGTAACATCCCTAAAAGACACCAAAGTCCTCTTATCCCTCGGCGGTTGGACAGATTCCTCGGGCGACAAATACTCGCGCCTGGTCAGCGACGGATCGGCCAGACGGAAATTCGTCGTCGGCGTCGTCAGCTTCCTCCGCAAGCACAACTTCCAAGGTCTGCATCTGGACTGGAACTACCCGGTGTGCTGGCAGAGCAACTGCAAGAAAGGCGCCGCTAGTGATAAGCCCAATTTGACCAAGCTGGTGCAGGAGCTGCGGAGGGAGTTCGACAAACAAACGCCGTCCTTAATTCTGGCCGCCGCGATTTCGGGATACAAGGAGGTCATAGAGGTCGCTTACGAGCTTCCCGCGCTGGGGAGGGATCTGGATTTCATGTCGGTGATGACTTACGATTACCACGGCAGCTGGGAGAGAAGGACGGGGCACGTGAGCCCTCTAGAGCAAAGCGCGGGAGATAACTATCCGCAGTACAACACGGTAAGAATTCGGGAGAAAACAGTCTGCAAGGGCTAAATTTGAATTTTCAGAAATACACCATGGATTACCTGGTGCAAAACGGTGCGCCGAAAGATAAACTTATAGTGGGCATCCCGTTCTACGGGCAAACCTTCACTTTAGCGAAACACGATGGGAACTATGACTTAGGGGTGTCGACGGCGGGTCCCGGGGATGCCGGTGAATACACCAAGCAACCGGGGATGTTGGCCTACTACGAAATATGCAATCGCGTACGGAATCAACGCTGGATTATGAATAGAGATAATACGAAAAAGCAAGGCCCGTATGCGTACTCTAGAGATCAATGGGTGGGATACGATGATCCAGAGTTTGTTTATGAAAAGGCGAAATATATTAAGAATTCCGGTTTTGGTGGAGCTGTCGCTTGGACGGTGGATTTGGACGATTTCTCAAATCGCTGTTGCCAGGGTGTGTTTCCGTTACTGAGAAGCATCAATAGGGGATTGGGCAGGATTTCGGATAGCGCTTTCCAGCACGACTGCACGAAACCATCAGACCCTGTTACGCCACCACCGCCGACCCTAACCACGGGTATTGATAGCGGAGCTAGTGGCAGCAGCACCACTGAAATGTCCTGGACGACTAGCACAACTAAAAGGACCACGACATCGCCTTGGTGGGTGCCTGAGTCCACCACCACCAGGAGGACTACAACCACGCAGAGAACAACAACGGAAACGCCCACGACGACGACCACCAGGAGGACCACGACCGCGCCGTCGTGGACGCAGGAGACTAACCCACCTGGTATAGTCATGCCTGAGGTCGAGCCGGGAAAACCGATGAAGTGCGACGGAGGGCAGTACCTTCCGGATCCAGCGAATTGTAATGCTTACTACAGGTGCATCCTAGGGGAATTGAAGAAGTACAACTGTGCTAGCCAGTTGCACTGGAATAAGGAAAAGAATGTTTGCGATTGGCCGGCCTCTGCTAAATGCGAAGAACAATGTAAGTGTTGTGATCGTGGTTAACGTACTAACAGACATTTTTTCGTGAACGAAACTAACGATTTTCATCATCAATCAACTAATCAGCTACAAGTGTTTTAGATTGAGTATTATGACTAGCGGACCTACCAACAATAATCGTATAATATCAGCAATTGGAAACAGTGACGGTTCGCGGGTTTTTTTCTGGTACGGCCGAGGAACAAGAGGTGGTAATACAGATAAGTAAGGTCACCTATCTGTATCACCACCTCTTGTTCCTCGGCCGTACCTGAAAAAAACCCGCGAACCGTCACTGATTGGAAAAGTTATTATTTATGACAGTTTTAATTGTTAAAAATCGTTGCATCTCTAGCCGAGGTAGACTTTAAAGATTTTGAAGCTAATTCCATGAGTGATAATAATTCATTTCCAGTGTTTTTTATGCAGACTAGATTTTAATTCTAACAAGTAATAATTATTTTTCAGCTAATCAAGTGACCCAAACCACTCCGGAACCATGGAGGCCGACGCCTACCCGCAAACCAACAACCACGCCGTGGTACACCACGACCAGGCCGACGACCACAACCGAACCCTGGTATACCACGACCACCCGCAGAACCACGACGACAGAGGAGTCGCACACTGGAGAGCAACTAGATAGGTGCGACATCGGGCAATACTACGCCCACGAGAATTGCAACAGCTTCTACGTCTGCGTGAACGGACAGCTGGTCGCCCAAAGGTGCGCTCCTGGACTCCACTGGAACGTCGACCAGAAAATGTGCGACTGGGGTCACAAGGTCAAGTGCTCCGACAGGAAGAAACTCGCTCAGATAACGGATAGATTCACTAAAGGTAAATAAGATAAATTTAAAATCGTTCAATATCAAAGGATAGTGGCAAAACAAATAAGTGCAATAAGAAATGAATTGTTAATTAGTCGCCAGGGCAACCAATTTTTATATACCCTCCTCAACCATGTTTTCCACACGAAAAATCAAAACAAAAAATCTCAACAGCGCCATCTCTCTGCTTGGAACCTAAACGGTTAACACGCTAACGCGGCAGCCACCGGTGGCTGCCACTGGACTTTCCGTTTAGGCCGCGTCAACCAGCGGTGGCTGACACTGAAATTACATTTAGGCCGCGTCAACCACAAAAAAATTCTGGTCTGCCACCACTGGCTGACACTGACCTTTCACATGGGCCGCGACAACCACCGCTAGCTGACAGCGTATAACATGATATAGAACTATAAAATTTACACTGTTTTATGGAATTGCAGAAAATTTATTCAAAATTTACTTAATTTTAACTCGTTATGTAGAGCCAAGGAGCCATGGCACTACCTCCAATTTCAAACGAAACAAATTTTTTTTAATTAATTCTAAAACACTGATTTGTCATTTTAAATGTTAAAACGATGTCTGCGAAAGTTTCACGAGACGAGAAAAAATGGCAATGCATTTATTTGAACAAATTAGCAGATTTGAAAAATTCTTCCAGAATTGTGTTTTGTGTTGTTATCTTGAAAACCAGTGATGGGGTATTTTGAGTTTTTTGGAGGTTTATTAAGATTAATGTATTTTGAGTAAATCTGAAAAGTTTTAAGTGTGTTACAGTTGTTTTTGTATTTTTTTTTTCACTCCGAAGAAGTGAAACTTAAAAAATCTTAAGGGCTGTTCTCGGTCGGTTTTCTTGAAAACTTGTGATGGGGTATTATGGTTTTTTTAGAGGCCTATTATAATTAATGTATTTTAGGTAAATTTTGAAAGTTTCAAGTATTTTACAGCAGTTTTTATATTTTTTTCGCCTCAACAAAAAATGATTATAATTCTTCAAAAATTTACACGAAAAATCGCAAAAGCAATAGACGGAATGTATTTAAATTTTGTACGAAATCACTCTTGAATTAATATTGAGTGATTTTGTAAAGTTTCAAATGGATGGCAATTGTTTTTATGTTTTTCTCGCGTCGGCGAATTTATTACATTTTTTTCAAATTTTTTCTCCATTCACACTGAAATATTCTAAAATTTAGAAACAATGCATTTCTAATTTTTACAGAAATGTATAATCACATGTGTTGTCAGTTGTTTTGGAAAGTTTCAAGTCGATGGTAATTGTTTTTATATTTTTTTCGCGTCGACGAAATTACTAAATTTTTTTTAATTTCATCTCCGTTCACATTGAAATATTCTAAAATTTAGAAACAATGCATTTCTAATTTTTACAGAAATGTATTATCACATGTGTTGTCAGTTGTTTTGGAAAGTTTCAAGTCGATGGCAATTGTTTTTATATTTTTTTCGCGTCGACGAATTTACTGCATTTTTTTTTAATTTCATCTCCGTTCACATTGAAATATTCTAAAATTTAGAAACAATGCATTTCTAATTTTTACGGAAATGTAGAATCACATGTGTTGTCAGTTGTTTTGGAAAGTTTCAAGTCGATGGCAATTGTTTTTATATTTTTTTCGCGTCGACGAATTTCTGCAATGTTTTTTTTTTATTTCAGCTCCATTCACATTGAAATATTCTAAAATTTAGAAACAATGCATTTCTAATTTTTACAGAAATGTAGAATCACATGTGTTGTCAGTTGTTTTGGAAAGTTTCAAGTCGATGGCAAATGTTTTTATATTTTTTTCACGTCGACGAATTTACTACATTTTTTTTTAAATTTCATCTCTGTTCACATTGAATAATCGAAAATTTAGAAACAATGCATTTCTAATTTTTACAGAAATGTAGAATCACATGTGTTGTCAGTTGTTTTGGAAAGTTTCAAGTCGATGGCAAATGTTTTTATATTTTTTTCACGTCGACGAATTTACTGTAATGTTTTTTTTTTAATTTCATCTCCATTCACATTGAAATATTCTAAAATTTAGAAACAATGCATTTCTAATTTTTACAGAAATGTATAATCACATGTGTTGTCAGTTGTTTTGGAAGGTTTCAAGTCGATGGCAATTGTTTTTATATATTTTTCGCGTCGACGAATTTACTGCATTTTTTTTAATTTCATCTCTGTTCACATTGAAATATTCCAAAATTTAGAAACAATGCATTTCTAATTTTTACAGAAATGTATAATCACATGTGTTTTCAGTTGTTTTGGAAAGTTTCAAGTCGATGGCAAATGTTTTTATATTTTTTTCGCGTCGACGAATTTACTGCATTTTTTTAAATTTCATCTCCATTCACATTGAAATATTCTAAAATTTAGAAACAATGCATTTCTAATTTTTACGGAAATGTGGAATCACATGTGTTGTCAGTTGTTTTGAAAAGTTTCAAGTCGATGGCAATTGTTTTTATATTTTTTTCGCGTCGACGAATTTACTGCATTTTTTTTAATTTCATCTCTGTTCACATTGAAATATTCTAAAATTTAGAAACAATGCATTTCTAATTTTTATAGAAATGTAGAAACACATGTGTTGTCAGTTGTTTTGGAAAGTTTCAAGTCGATGGCAATTGTTTTTATATTTTTTCGCGTCGACGAATTTACTACATTTTTTTTTAAATTTCATCTCTGTTCACATTGAATAATCTAAAATTTAGAAACAATGCATTTCTAATTTTTACAGAAATGTATAATCACATGTGTTGTCAGTTGTTTTGGAAAGTTTCAAGTCGATGGCAATTGTTTTTATATTTTTTTCACGTCGACGAATTCACTGCATTTTTTTTAATTTCATCTCCGTTCACATTGAAATATTCTAAAATTTAGAAACAATGCACTTCTAATTTTTACAGAAATGTATAATCACATGTGTTGTCAGTTGTTTTGGAAAGTTTTAAGTCGATGGTAATTGTTTTTATATTTTTTTCGCGTCGACGAATTTACAGCATTTTTTTTTTAATTTCATCTCCGTTCACATTGAAATATTCTAAAATTTAGAAACAATGCATTTCTAATTTTTACAGAAATGTATAATCACATGTGTTTTCAGTTGTTTTGGAACGTTTCAAGTCGATGGCAATTGTTTTTATATTTTTTTCGCGTCGACGAATTTACTGCATTTTTTTTTTAATTTCATCTCTGTTCACATTGAAATATTCTAAAATTTAGAAACAATACATTTCTATTTTTTACGGAAATATAGAATCACATGTGTTGTCAGTTGTTTTGGAAAGTTTCAAGTCGATGGCAATTGTTTTTATATTTTTTTCGCGTCGACGAATTTACTGCATTTTTTTTTTATTTCATCTCCATTCACATTGAAATAATCTAAAATTTAGAAACAATGCATTTCTAATTTTTACAGAAATGTAGAATCACATGTGTTGTCAGTTGTTTTGGAAAGTTTCAAGTAGATGGCAATTGTTTTTATATTTTTTTCGCGTCGACGAATTTACTGTATTTTTTTTAATTTCATCTCTGTTCACATTGAAATAATCTAAAATTTAGAAACAATGCATTTCTAATTTTTACGGAAATTTAGAATCACATGTGTTGTCAGTTGTAATTTACTGAATAATTTTGTAACAGTAATTGTTTTTTTTTTCTCAAAAAGTGGCTCTACCATCAAAATGTTCCACGAGCCGCCACTGATTACAGGATTACAT